>WACJ01000006.1:0-1200000 GCA_008973525.1 Stenopsyche tienmushanensis | reverse complement strand
CATGGATGAGGAAGCAACTCTACCGATGCAAACATTCAATTTTACCTACATACATAATTTATTTTCGTTTAACTTACCCTTCAAATTAATCTGATAAAGGACCTTCCAGAACTGCTAAATAATTTATTATATTACTAAATTAATTAAATCCATTTCTTATGAGAAATATTTTAATTCAATTCGTTTTTAAACTTATTTTTAGTCATATCTCATGTTTTGTGTTTTGGCACTTTGGTCTGGATGGCCCGCTAGGTTCATAGATAAAACTGGGAGCCATAAGAAGGTTAATGCATGATGCATGAATAACCGTTGAAAGGGCTCTAATTCAGCTATGGATTGCAAGTATTATAGCAGCATGTCCTGTAACATGAAAAGGATGATAATTCAGAAAAGTCAGTGGCTATGAGATTGTATGAATGAGTTAATATTTTCACTGTCTGTTCCTTTTTTTTTTTCGACAAAAACGTGAAAATTTTAACAATAAGCATAAATCCATCGCATAAAATGATGAAAAATTATGGCTTTTTTAAAAAGTAAATTCTTCACAAGACTATTAAAACATATAAATCATATTGTTGCATGGACCAAAAGTTTCGCCGTAAATACTTTTTTTAGTCAAGTAAAGTTTAACCCCTTAAAGAGGTAAGACACAGAGTTGTGTCCGAATTCCATTGATTCAGAAAGAGCATTCTTACATGTTGAGCTCGGAGACAGACAGAGACGGAGAGTGTCTTGCACGTTGAGTTTGGAGAGAAAGAGAGACAAATAAAATATATTGCAGGTCGGAGATTGAGAATGGGAGATAGAGAGGGAAAGAGAAATAAATAAATAAATAAATTTATGCAAAAAAATGCCAAATATTGTGTCCTAGTGTGTTATGTACAAACTTCATACACGCTGCGACGGTCCTGACAGATAAGTGGATTTGTACGAGTGATAAGGGTCGAATATGTAAATATAGCATCTAAGTTGGTGATGGTATAAAATTAGCTCACTACTCAAAGAATTAAAAGTCGAACGCGTTCTTTGGTCCACTAACTGATCTTCACCTCATATGGAGGAATTGGGTTAGTAAATAATATATTTGGATCTGTTTTTATGCAATAGATATGTTCCACGGGGAGTCGCATATAAAAAATCGCATAAAAAAAGACTTGGATTAAGTAGAAAACTGATGGATAAGTTCCATTATTTTTAAAAACCGCATAACTTCAAATCATTGTGATAGAATGTACCAAAAATCGCATAAAAAATTATAAAAAAAATCATATAAATACAAACATACGCTGATTTACCCCTTGAAAGACAAGACACAGAGCTGTGTCCGAATTCAAATGATTCAGAAAGAGAATTCTTGCACAGAAACGTAGGGTATCTTATCATCTTGTATAAATCGTACGATTATATTGATCGTTAACCCAAATTTATTGACTAATAATGATATGTGAACGATATAATTAATAGATTTCAAGTGTAATGTTTACGCAAAAAAAAAATCACCGAATATCATGTGCTATTGATGGCGTTTATTTATTTAAATACAAGTTTCATACACGCTGCGACGGTCCTGACAGGTAAGTGGATTTGTACAGATGATAAGTGGCGGACATACAAATATAGATCTAAGTTTATCATGATTTTTAATTAGTTCACTACTCAAAGGGTTAAACTTTGCACTAAAATTTAACCATTCATTTTTTACGCAGATCGTGACTTTTGTATGCGTATTCGCATATAAAAAGCTTTGTTCTCTATATGTTCCATTATGTTTGAAAATCGCATAACTTCGAAATCGCATAAAAACAGATCCAAGATAGATTATAGAGCAGGCCCCAACGAGTAGGTATTATATTTTATGTTTATTATAATTATAGCCGTTAAAATGAATGTATGTAAATTTATACAAAAAATATTTTTAGCATCAAATTCTTATTTGACACTATAGTAGTAGATGATATAGCATGTGTGCTATATTATACGCGTGGTACAACTTGTATGTCATGCTTCTATTAATACGTTAATATATGGTTTTAGTATTATTTCTGATCCTCAGCTAGAGCTTGGTAGATCAGATAATCGAATTTCTATTCTAGATGTATCGAATGTGTTACCTTTTAAGGTCTTGGAAATGAGGTCTTCAATCTTTCGAATCCAATCCGATCCTTTCCAATCCGAAAGTATCCGCGAAAGCGGAAAAATCGATGGCATAATGAGATGCACTTAAGAGGGTAAATCTCGTATGAATCAAGCGATGCACACCTGCAGTACGATGCATTACCCAGAAAATGAGACAATAAATTTGATGCATTGATGAGTCGAGTGCATGTTG
The DNA here is from genome assembly GCA_008973525.1 of Stenopsyche tienmushanensis. Taxonomy (NCBI): domain Eukaryota; kingdom Metazoa; phylum Arthropoda; class Insecta; order Trichoptera; family Stenopsychidae; genus Stenopsyche; species Stenopsyche tienmushanensis. Next base: position 1,197,671 of record WACJ01000006.1, on the reverse strand, counting down.
CATTGTCGATATGCAGGGCAGTAGGTATTAAGGATCATTACAGTGTTTGTAAATTGAGTTACGATCCTTTCCCCGGGCCGCTGCAATTGAGTCTGCAGCGCTCAAAAGCACCGGTGAGCTTAACTGCTTTTGCGCCAACGCGGAATCTCTTCTGCAATAAAAGTGTACATCCTTTGATTGCGATTGAGTTAATGGCGTCTGAAAATGCATGCAGATTGCATTGGCGTAGGTAGTCTCTGCCGGAGTGCAAACATAAAGGCGGCCATTAAGGCCGCATCATGAGGCAATCAATTTCAAATTTAACGCTCCAGGCGACTCCATTTTCGGGTCACGCTTCGATTCAGGGCTTTGCAAGCGAGGCCCGCCTCAAACATCACCCTTCTTTTCCAACATGTCAAATACATTTATGCACTTATGCACCTAAGAACTGCATAACTCCCACAGCTTTACCCCACATTCGTGCCATGACGCAATAAATTACATCCCATGATTGGCAATGAATAGTATACGACCTGCATGAAATTATAAAAAAATCAATAGTGCACTCCTAAAAATGAGAATTTATTACAGCCTGGGTCGACGTAATCCATTAAAATTATTAATAAAGATGCCACCATCGATGATAAACAACGCATCATTAAGAAATATAAGCAATTAAGCAATACCACCAAATATGAAATCAACATATAAATTTATTCAAGATTCAAACAAATAAAGTCGTTAAATGTCGAGATAAAATTTTTAATAATGATTTATTTCAAGTCTTCGATTGTGATACATCTTGGGCGCTACAAATCTATATTAACTTTCAAATAATAATGGGAAATAAGTCCAGAAATATTTTTTTTAATCCATGCAAAAATATACCATAAAGATCACCTATATAAAAGGGATCCAATCCCGAGATTCCGGACAGTTTTAGGTGTTCATTAATCCCGCGATCAGTAAACGTAATCCCGAAAAATTCGGTATACTCCTCATCAGCACGATGAAGGTTACTAAATCGAGACATTTCCGCCGAAATCTGGACGCTTGGATACAGTGACGTAGCTACTAATTAGCGAGCTTAGGCGACACCTAGGGGTAGTAACTGTCTAGTCTATGTATACATATATACAGTGTATGTTTTTCAAATTGTTATATTAACCTTTCCCTACCGGTGATGTATTTACTACACCTCGACTTTAATACAATAATTTAGACACGGGGTTCATATAATTACGAATCACCACTAAGTATTATAGTACATAAGTATTCATCTGCAGCGACGGAAATAAATAATTTGTCGGGAAACTGGGAATTTTGCGAGTTTTAGTCCGTGTCTCAGCAGAAAAGAATTTCATCAGTAACATTGATTTTTATCTTAAATAAATAAAATTTTACTAAACAAATTTATACTAAACAAATGGACTTTATTAGTAATATTTGATCAAATTTATCAATGTAATTTCTTAGACTATTGAAAATCCCGATCCCGGGATCGTAATTTTGGCTCGGGATTGGATTCCATACCTATATGAAAATTTTTGTGCGATTGTTGTCATTTATCTGCGCGATTTCCCAAGCAAAAAATCGATCACCTTTGTTTGTGATTTATCTTAAATCTACGATGGAGATTCTGCTTCACGTCTACGAAATGATACTGAGCCATAATCGACGCCATTGTTAAATTCCAATCGGGTGTAAAATTGCCGAAAAATATCAAACGATTGAAATCTTTGGGGGGGATTTCCATTTGATAAATTCGCATGTGTACCAATATATTGGTATTGTATAAGTTTTTGATGTTTGGTTGCTATAATAGCAACGAGCACATTCGAGTATGAACACAAGGAGTGCACGGACATCTAGCGGTCCGCTAAGAATGACGATATTATTTTAATATTTTTTTTTAAAAAAATGCATTTTATGGTTGTAAATTTATTAGTTTGCGTTTTTGGATAAATATATATTTTTGATAAGGGATTTAAATTAAAATTATTAAATATTATTTTTAATAAATTCGTTTGAATGCATTTATATTTATGGATTTAATGCGATTTTATTTCGTTTGTATTTGTATTTTTAATTTAATTGGTGTTTTATATTTATGATTGGAATAAATGTTGATCGCTCCCCTTTGGGGGTACTGTACGCGGCACAGGTTGAGCGGCTCCTCTCCGTACACAGATGTCATCACCGCGCGCTACACACAAAAATGCACTCACACTCATGTCAGACACGAGTGGTGCAGGAGTGGGGAGGGAGTCAAATGGTGGGGGGCGTGACGTCACTCACTGCTTTGAACCGCGCCGCCAGTCGGCCTGCGACCGTGGCCACAGCTGTACGTGCTTCATTGTGATTAGGGATGAGACCTACGGAGACTGACACTTCCGACGCCGTCATAATACAAACATTTGTCCAACACCCGGCGGTCCGGCAGTGAATAATCGCCAATATGCGAAGAGGGATTCATATGTGCATTTCTACGTGAACAGTGTTTTTATCTGCATCCAGTGGAATATTGCAGTGATTTTTGTGAATTGTTAGTGATTTTTTTTATCGGTACAATTTTTAACGTTAAGGATTTTTACGTCAAGATGAACACCATGCTGACTTCTAGCAATCAATACCTTAGGCCGGAATATCTAACACCGCTTCCAACGACGGTAAGGATCATTTAAAAAAAAAATCAACAAAATCATTTTATCATATGGGGAAAATATTGAATTTATCATCATAAATCATAAAAATCAATGCGTTAAAAGCAGATAAAATCATAAAACGAATATTTTAGAATTTAATTCACATAATCATCATTTTTTTAAATTGAATTTACATTAGGAAAAAAAAATAATACGAAATTAAACCCGACGGATGTTAACATATTTTTTCCCCATTATTATTATAAGTCATTGTAAAATATACGATTGACGCAATCGGGATTTCTTTTGGGCGCACTGACGAAATAAATCAATTCATATTCGCGAAAAAACAATTCAATTGATGTCGATGGATTGATAAAACAACAATTGAGTAAGTTTAGTGAGTAAACAAAGTTCCGGGAGTAAATATCGCAAGGCGCACTCCCAAATATGGTTTTTGCTCCCCCGACATATTTATCATTCCGCACGATCGTAAACAATAATGTCCACCTATTAAATATTTTTTTGACGAATTGGCCATTACATCGCATGAATGTGTAATCGATGATTATCTTTGCATTAGACAGAACATTAAATTTCATATTTTAATAATCGACGCTCGCACAACGCATTGCATTATCATTGTGAATTAATGTAATCCCTCAAATATGTTATAATTATGCTTGTATCGCTTCGAATGTCTGTAATTTATACAAAGTCGTAATAATACGTCTTGGCGATCATTATTTCCTTCCTACATGTATATTTAATAATATAAAATTTGAATAATTATGCGTATTTAGCTTCGGCGTGTACGTTGGAATGAACTTTAGATCATTTTTCGCTGAACTCAGGTCAAATTTATTCCAAATGCAAATTAATGGATGCAGCAACGACAAATTTAATTGTCATTCGACGATGACAATGTTCAGTTTTTTTCTTTAATTGGCATGCATTGCGCAAAATGCACGAAAACGCATCAAATAAAGCCAAATTGAATATCATTAGCACATCATAAATTTCGGCATATTTTGTTGCTTAATTAGCTGCACAACGGCAAAAAATTGATTTAAATATTAAAAATCATCATCATTCAGAGCGTAAATTTTATAAATTGGATGTGTTAACCAATTAAATTACGCATTTAAAATGCCATAATCAAAAGCATTGCATCCGAATCATCAACATCAAATGTGTTTGACCTATAAAATCATGTTTGAAAATAAATATAATACATCGGTCTCGCCTCTTAGTAAATTACGACCTTATGGACAAACGACATTGTCATTACAAGTTTTTTGTCGAAACGACGTTAAGTAAAAAAAAAACTCCCGCATCCATTCCGAAGCGATAAATTAACTCGTTACCGTTGACATTATCATCATGATTAACATATCACCTGGATGATGTAGTGTTAACAAAAAGTCACCCCTCTCATTTAAATGGATGCGTTTAAATGCGATTTTATTCGTGTGGATCGATCACGATTGCTATGCATTTTTAACACTCGAACGTCTGGCGTCGCAATATTTTTACGCCCAAATTCGATGATGAATGTATGATTTATTCGATGCAATATGAATGATAAGTATGCCAATTTCTGACGAACTGAAAGATTGTTTGATTGGATATCATTGTACAACGATCGATCAATCCAAATTAAATTCTAAGGCATAATTTTTAATGCATATCCTTAGTTTTATGGTGCATCATAAAATCATAGTTCTCTGTACTGTACAAAAAACTCAACTGTATTTATATGCATGTCGCAAATATTGCGGAAATAGATGCAACATCATTCTTCGTTTAATCAAAGACACTCCCTAAACTTTTATGATTTTTAATGCTCCCCCCTGCTTGTCTGTCTTTTTCCAAATTCACTCGCGAGACACAAACGTCAAACACATCCTTCTTCAAACAAAGTGACACGTTCGGCTGGAGCACATTCCTCCCCCGCAGCATTTTGGGAATACGGCCTTATATTCTTGGAATAAAGGGGGTATATTGTTTGTACGCCACCGACGGCAGCTCACCTCCGAGACCCATCCTCGCGTCGCATTTCGGGTGAGTAACAGAGTGACACGTAAGGTTTTATAATCGCCTAAATGGGCTACGAAATTTACGACATCCTGTAATATGGCAGTTGTTTGTACGCGATATGTTAGCCGGGGGAATTGAGCAATAAAACTTCGCCATGTAAATACGTTAATATTACCCGGTGCTGAAGCCGGCAGCTTCGGTGCTAAACCTTTGTTTCGCAACGGGCTTACTTAAGCCAAACATTTAACACATGTCGCACATGTAAGAGCTTCACACGTCCCGGTACAAAGACGCTGAGAAAATCTCAAAAACAACATCTCCAGAACTCCATAAATCCAGGCTCGAAAGATGAATTTATCGCGCCCAAATCGCATTTGAACGCGCTGCGGGGGAATCCGGGGCACCGGGATTAAGAGGGTCTAAACGCTAAAGAGTCCCATGATGCCTATCTTAATGATTCTGTCAGCAATCTACACGCTACACTTTAATTATCAGTTGTAAAGATTAAGTGATCAAATGCAGTGGGTTAATTCCTGGACTCTTATTGTAAAGGCTTTAAATTCAGATTTTGCTTAAAAAATGCATTGCAACAACAAATTTGAGAAATTGCAAGTATGTATTAATATTTCCGATCTCAACATAGTTTGATTTCTTATATTGAGACCCATATATCCTCTTCAAATAAATTTATCCAAATTTAATCATATTTGGAAGGCGATCCGATAACGGATTTAACACCTCAAGCAAAGTGATTAGTCAGTCTATTATACAACATAGTTGTATAAATCCAATTATAAATAATTATTTCGACAACAACCTACAAATTTTAGCCATCACTCAAAAATTAAATATGTATTTATTCCGCATTTGAAGCCTCGCATCGATTAGCATAGAGCATAATTAAAAATCGGACCGAATTAATGCGTTTTACACGGGCAATATATCACAAGAATACGAAAAACTAAGGTTCAAATGGCGCCCATTAAAAATATTTGTATATTATGTAAAAATAAAATGGTAGAATTTAATGGCGATAAAATACAGGTCTTGAACTTTTCATACATTAATTTTGGAGATACGACATTTACAATCAGGAAGGATGTAATTAATTATGCTTGTTTTTTAAATACGATGATTAATCATCTTTTTGTCGCTATTAAAATGATTGAGATTCTCGCCTTGTGTCGATCGATGAATCGATTGATTTTTTGGCTGCCGCCCGCAATAAGTTAATGCGCGCACACCGCGGATTGTCAAACGTTCTTTTCATCAATTGTTGTTTTATTAAATTTATGAATATAATTTTCATTTGACGATCATCCATAAATCTGTTCTTGGTATTAAATAATTCAATCTTGTTGTTGAAGATCTTCATAGTTTTTTATTTGGTGGATTTACATTGCCTTCAACAGATGATAACATTAATTCTATAAATACTTTTAGATTTGATAGCATCTATCTAGCCTTCAAGGCATACTTATCATTTAAAAGAAAAACATTTTAAAAATTATTTTAAATCAGTCACTCATGGATGTTTAAGCATTTATATTTTTAAACGCTGAAAATCATAATTTGAGTTCTTCCACCAAGTGTTGATATAGTGGTTTAGATCATGGACTCTTATTTTTGAGATTTGAGTTCAAATCCAGATTTTGATTAAAAAAAATACAGTAACAAAAAATAAGAGATTGGTAGTATTGATGTCTATTTCTGATCGATTGTTTCGATAAATGTTTATAACTCACTCTCAAACATATTGTTTTTTCATGATATTCTCATCAAAAGATTCCAGTTTGAATATATATATATTTAGAATCCAATAGGAGTCTCTTATAAAAGTCTCATATGAAGATCATTTACATCCATTTTAGGATATGGATTTTTAAGAGTTGATTATGATTAAGCCAAGTCAAGCCTCATTAATGTCAAATATGCTCAATATCCAAGTTTTTTATGACGAACCCCCTTAAATTAAATTTAAATATCATTGGCTTGAGGATGACGATATCGTGTTCGAAACTAAAAAGAAATTTTGCATAATAAAGTATCATTACGTAAAGCCTGAAAGCGTACGTTTTATATCCACTTTTTATGGTACTGCTTCGCGCTTTTATTACCCTGAATTTATCACTTTAGTAATTTCGTGTAACACATTCACAATAATTTACACAACATGCGATTGCGTTATTTTAGTTTTTTTTTTAATTATTATGTTTTCCTAAAACTATTTTTTCCATCCACTATTTTATCATCTCCATATTACTTACACCGCACACTGTGACCTCCCATAACTTTTATTTATCATGTTTATTTGACGCCTATGTTGTACCGCAACATGTGAAATAATTTTTAAGCTTTAAAATGTGTTGATTAACATTATTTATTATCATCACGCCACATTTTTTTTCATTCTTCAGCGTAAACATTTCTGCAATTAAAGATACGTAAAAATGGCAAAGTGCCCCCACAAAAAAAGTGTTGATCGCTCAAATTTGTCTACAATCAAGAGATTATATTATTGGGTCATTTAAAATACATATTAAAAATTAATGTGGCGCGAATTGCCTAAACGTTTGATATTCGACGTTTTTTTTCATCTCGCTAAAATAATAATCGAACAAAAATCTCGTGGCAGGCGTGAATATAAATATATCAACAATTTTATCATTAAATTGTTAATTTATCATAGACATAACATCGACAATAAGAGCACGAACAATGACCATCAATATCACCATCATTTTAAAGATGATTTAATGTGATAGATATGGAATTTTATAACACCACATAACACTTAAACCATCCACTATTTCGAGCATGAATTGTCGTCGAAAGAAGAATAACTCATAAATATGGGTGTATTTTATTGAAATATGACACTAACAATGCATAATACTCGCAATATACTAATCTTTACTATGTATAATTTAATACTAAACCATTACTATCGCTTGAGTATTAAAATCATGCTATTATGATACAGTCATTGATTTACAATTTTAATTATAAATCATTACGGCGTGCAATCAAAGCTGTAATATATTTTTCATTGCGGATTTGAAAGTAAATACACGAACCTTTGCATATTTCCGATCGAGAATATTGATTTTAATGACTTATTAAAAAACATCTTATCAATAAATTTGAGAAGATCTGACGTATTAATATTTAACACGAATCTAAGATATATTTAAAAAGATATCCCATAGCAAAAATAGTCGAGTATTCGGTTTATTAAATAACCCATAGATAATTTAAACACATTTCGAATTTAATGGTAAACTACTAAATTAAAAATCCTTCGGCGGGGTTATTTATAAGTTTTTCCTTTAAATTTCTGGAAATATCCCATGTGGAGATCACTTTAAGCAGAAGATAGATAAAAGATTTGGGCTGAGTATTAAAGTCATTTATTGTGCATCGTAAATTGATTCGCTGCATCCGCATGTTGTAAAATATCCACTAGCCCTGCGTTTGGCGTTTATAATTACAAACTCAACCCCATCATCAGAAATACTAATCAATTTTATGACGGGCATAATTTTGTTTGTCGGCTCGATCGTTTACGATTCCTGATTGCTTTATGCCGCACAATTTCGATTTATCGCCTGATGATTTGTATGCGTATTGCTCAATTTCGAAATCGCTTACCATCTTGGCCCATTTTAGCCCCATATAATTGGCCGTTTTGGCTCGTTTAATATTTGCCTGCCACGATATTTCAATGCGGCGTCGTCGACGATTTACGATTCATTTTATTGCTGTGAAAATATTTTCAAATCAAATTATGCCAGATTGTCGTTTTACGATTGAAATTTGAGCCTCCTTCCATATTAATCTCGGCCGTTCGCAGGCGACGGTTGCGAAATGTACGTGATTGTCTGCCATTCGATTGGGGACGCACTGTGGCGATCGAATCGAAAGTTTTCCACATGTCATCGGAAAAATTCACTGTCATCTAAGCATAGTTACTCAAACCCTATTCTGTATATATATTTTTTTTTATTCTGTATTAATTAATATTAAAATCAAAATTATTGCCATTTCAACAATCAACATATCGCAATGTTATTAATAAAAATCAATAAATATAACAATTATTTGATGAGCATATTAACATTACTATAAGCACACCTATGTTTAATCAAGATAATCGCCAGAAGTTTGTTCCTGCCATATATTTACTGTGTCATTTATACGAATCAACATCATCTGCTCTCAAATAACAATTTCATACTCAAACATTTTTTTTGGATCCGAGCAAATATTAACATTGAATTAACCCATAAACCTAAACAAGGTTAGGCAAACGCTTTTCGACCTCTAGCATTCGACTCGCCGGAAAAGTGTTAAAATTATGACCCTCGCAATTCAATGGTTATTTGACCCGTTTCCATCGAGGTCCCGATAACGCCAGAGACGAGGGTGGAGGTGCTGCCATTATTTTGAAATACTGGCATAAAATGTAGATGAGCTGATTTCCATAACAGATTGTTTCAATAGTACACGGAGAATGCTCAAGTATTTCGATAATACGAATTGCTGCAATAATACGAACAATAACATTTAACCGCAATGGGGGTCGAATGTGCGCGGACCCGTAGAGGTTGAGCGCAAAAACCTACCGATTGGTATTGAATAAATTCTAATATTTTACGAGGAGGGAGGACTTGTCATCGAAGATTTGCGGATTAAAATAGATGAATAATAATATGGGATTTTTTTCCCAAGTACAATTCATTGTTTTTGCGCGTAATGTATGCAATATGTAATTTTACTATTTTTATTGACGTTTATTTTTATTTATTTTTTGCAAAAATTACAAAAAATCATTGTTATTTAATTTGTTTTTTTTATTAATTAAAAAAAATATATTATTGTATTTTAAGTTTTACATAAATTTAAATTTATTAAATATGTAAATGAATCATATTTATTATTTATAGACAGAATTTAAATATAATTTGAAATCGATGTATGAATTATTAATTTTTAAAATATGGGAATAGAGAGAGGGAGGGGAAATATTTTATATAAGGCGTATTGGGATGACACAACGAGTACTTGATGACAATAGTAGTATATAAATAAATCAAGTGACATGATTACATAATGAACAGACAGACACACATTTAACTGTACATGTCAATATGTACAAATGTTGAATCTATTATTTGTTTACATATCCAAATTATATTTTTGTGTTCTTTGCCAAAATAAAAAAAATGGGGTAATCTTGAAGTTCCATTACTTCTTTCGAAGGGTAATGTATTTCGCGGTTAGAAACGAATTTATTTCCAAGCTCTCCCCCCTCGGCGGGTTGTTGGGTTCACCCCCCGCCGCTTTATACGATTACAGTGAAAATTAATTAAAACCTCACAGATGTAGGATAAGTCGAGTCACCGTGAGAGCAGAGTTATTACCGCGAAGGATGGAGGATAATCACCGTTAAACTTCCACACCGTTATCTGAATATTCACCCACCTGCCACATTCATACGCGTCACATTGTGCTCAAATTTTCCAACTGTCTACCTTATTTTTCATCCTGTCTCAGAAGAGATTACATCATATCGGGCAAAGTGAAATGTCAAGCGCGGTACTGGGAGATTTAACTCAGTCCCCCCGGCCGTCTCCAGAAAATTCGAACATTTTTCATCCGGGGGATGAAAAATCGAAAATTTCCCCGAACGCCGCACAATTAAAGAACCGTCTGACGTTATCGCAAGACGAATTTGTGATGGGATCTGACCGCGAGCGGAAAATTTGACGCCTTTCATCAAGGAAAATCCGGAAAACTTCCTTAAGGACAAATTTAGGATAAATCTCATAAGAATGAAACGCGTGCCGTTTTTGAGCATCACTGCCACATATTTACCGTGTGTTTAACCGTTCTGTTGAAAGACGTGTGGATAATGAAAATGTCTCCCCATGTGATTGGACTGCGTCTGCCCGGGACGTCGGATAACCTCACTTCTCCACATTTCGCTACATTGTTTTTAATCTGATACTTCACTCTGTGACCTCGAGGCGTCTCAGCTGTCACTTTCAGAAACCGCCCATCGCAAATCCCTGCACCGACGAGACTTATACTTCCGAGAAAATTTCATTTTCCCCATATAGAAAATTCGTCACATACGTGCCCTCGAATATTTATAATTCATATTAATAACATTTATTTTTGTTTTGTTTCAGTTGGATGCGAAGAAAAGTCCGTTGGCCTTATTAGCTCAAACTTGCAGTGCCATAGGAGCAGATTCGCCCAATCCCAAATTGATATCGGCGGCCGAGAAGGCCAGCCTCAAGTCCAGCCACAAACACTCCTCGGATAGCTCGAGGGACAAAACCTCCCCGGCTTCTTCTATTAGTAATAACTCAAATAACGAAATTCCAGTTAAAGCCAGTTTTAAACCGTACGAATCGTGCTTAACGTCCAGAGACAAAACCAGATCTCCGGAAGAGAGAACTTCGAGTGGCCAGCGCGTTCGCACCCCGGTATCGTCCAAGGGCAGCGCCGCGACGACGCCAGTTCAACCCAGATGCGCCAGCAACCACAGTTCGTCGTCTCAGAGGACTTCTCCTCATCAAAGAAAATCTCCGTCGGAAAAATCGGCAGACAGAACTAGTCCAGCTCAGGTCTCCCCTCTCACCCCGAGGCCCAACGGCGAAATGTCCAGCGCGAACGGCTCCCTGCACAGTCCGACCGGTGCCAAAATAGGCTACACACCGACGGTCTTCTCGTCGTCCGGCGATCTCGGAATGAAAGATTTACCATTAGGAACATTTAAACCGGGACAAGGAATACCGGTTTCGACTTCAGCATTTTTGGGAGGACTGCCCTCGCCCGGTTTCCCGTTGCCGGCTGACTTAGCCGGCGGTCTGTTAGCTGCTCAACATCACGCTCTCAAAACGGGAGCTCTGAATCCATATTTAAGTTATGCCAGATTGAAAGCCGGCGCAGGAGAGGCCTGTCGAGATCCCTATTGCACCGGATGCTCGCTGAGCGCTCATCTGCTCGGAGGATTCAAACCTGGCGCCTGTCCTGCCGGATGCGCGCAATGCGACCATGCCAAATCACCAGTGTTTCCTCCGCCCGGACATCCGGCGGCGGCTTACGCGCACGCGCAGTTGGCGGCTCTCGCAGCGGCCTCTCAGTTACCTTACGTCTGCAGTTGGGTAGCAGGCGACTCTGCATACTGCGGGAAGCGATTCGCGGGATCCGACGAGCTCCTCCAGCATCTACGCGGACACGCAGCTTCGCTAGGAGACGGCTCCGGCCTCGGCTCCCTGGGAGGCGCCGGCTCAGCTCTCAGCGCACTGGGCGGCGCCGGCTCCCATCCTCTGCTTCCGCGAGCCTACCCCACGCCTCCCCTCAGTCCCTTAGCGCCCAGATTTCACCCCTATAGCAAACCGGCACATCTGATGCAGCATCCACAGCTACCTTTCCCGCTGCCGCCGCACCCGTCCTTGGCGGCCTATTTCCAACCCTATCCCCTGTTCGGGCCCCGCGGCCTGCACCCGTGAGGTCCCTGCGCGCTCCGCCTCGCCGCCGAGGGGGGCGCCGGGCGTTGACCATCCAAACGCAAGCCAAATATGTGACTGTGGTATAAACTCTATAAATCCCTTGTAAATACTATTAAATAATTCGCTTTAAGTAATTTATGATGTACACTATCGGTACTCGGTGGAAATACGTTTATGTGAAAGATGTGAAAATATGTCATGCATTCGAATGTACTGTGAGCGCTGATTTAGTATATGACATCAAACTTAAGAATATAAACGCTTCGCGGAACGAATGCGCCAAGAATGTTATATGCTGCGATCCACCATATGGATGTATAATGTTTAAATTTAATCATCATCGGCTTGCGGACCGTTTCATGTACCACCCATAGTAGTCATCTAAATTTTCGCGATCATCTCCGTGACATATTTTCACACTTTAAAATTCGCTAGTCTCGAGCCAATCACACCGGTCACTACATATCTAACCCCTTCGCATCTGCCCATATCTGTCGACGTCGATATCGCGATGTGGTGTGTAAAATCTTATATTTATTTTTGCTGTGAACGTGTCGAACGCATGGAATCCTGCGAATATATAGGACATTTTATCGAAATTGTACAGGATTTTTCCATCAAATTACCATATTTATTTTAAAAGTCTATTGATATATGTAATATTATTTTGTGTGAACTAAATATCATCACTCGCGTTGTTTAGCTGAATAATATTGTATCCGATCGTTTAAATCTCTCGATGTCTATCGACCTAATCGATCGACTTTTCGAAGTTTTATCATCAAGATCGTTGTGTTTTTCGAATGCTACAATTTTAATCCGTCTGTGATGATCTTTATCGATTTAAGCCATCGCGAAACTGAGCCAAGGTAACAACTTTGCTAAGAACGTTCGCGAAATCAATGTTAAAACACATTACGATCCGTACGCGCATTTTCGTGTCAACGCTACTTTTGCTATCGCGCGAAAACGCGTGTGCGGATCACAGAGAGTTAAAAAACAAAGACATGTTTATGAATCTGTACCAATCTTTCGATGTTATAACACGATATATTTGTGATATTTAATGTTCAAAATGTTGACCATGGATGTTTAAACAATCGTAGTAGTTATTTCGTGCAATTTTCTTTGTTGAATGGTCGATTTTAAAAGTGTTTTGCTGATATTTTTTTAAAAATAAATTTAAATACAAAACTTGCAATTTATTATGCAGATTTATCCAATTACACACACACGTTATGAAGATTTTGATGTTTTTGAACGAAGATTATATTAGATATGTATATGCATTATTTTCACATAGTATATTGAAATTATATATATATATTACCTTTTCGAACGATTAAAATAAATAAGCACAGTTTATCGTTATACTTTATAATTTATGGTTATTATTATTTGTTGTTTAAAGTCAGATTAATAAATGGAAAAAATGATATAATTTGATACGAGCATTTTTATCTTTTTAACCTCCCCTCCCACCCACACACCTAATCACTCAAATTTTGACAAGATAAATTGACATTAATTTATTGCACGATACAAACATACTCTTTACTACTGTTTGGAGCTGAAATCATAAACAATTTGATTCTTCTACAAATACAAATTTAATTTTGAAATAAGAATTATCAAAAATAAGATGGAATGAATCTAATACAAAAAGGATATGAATTAAGCAATGTAATGTGTTTGTTTCATTGAAGACTTTCAAATCGTCCTAGATTAAAAATATTGAATTTCCACACGATTGCAACTGTAGCCCACGTGGCGTACATTCAATAGCCAAAATCTAAATGCAATTAAATTAGGATACAAATAAAAATAATGCTTTGAAAAGCATGCCATTTTAACACTCGAAGGAACACAGACATGCTCTGATAATTTCATTACAGACAATTCGTAACGGATCATCAGACGCCTAAACTGCCTTATTACAGTCAGCTGATTAGTTTTCTCCACATTCCAAGATGAATTTCAAACATGAATAATTCAATTTCAACAACCAGTTAGACTATATATATAGAATATTCCAATAGGATTGATATCAATCAATATATTGGCGGCTTTACTATAAGAATAGTCTTGAATAGATTGCATTTTAAAAAATATGCACGCATTTGTGTGGACAAAAAAGTTGCATGGCGCTCACGGCGTGTGAGTGTCAGAACTAAGCCTGAATCGCTTGGTTTGTTATGTTTATTACAAGCTCTATGTCTTAATAGTCATGGTTGTCAAAATAGATTTTTTTATACATTTGAAAAAATACCCAAAAATTCACCTTTAGATCATTATAATTTTTTAATCTGTGGTCGTAATAGCGGCTCTTATTATTTCTTTGTCTGTGGACGTCCCCTATTCCGTGTCTCGCACGGTCTTCAGATCTGACACCACCGGATTTTATCTAGAGACGTGCAAAATAATGAATTTACTTTAACAAAATTCTACTTTAACATCCCTGACACTTAGGATATAGGGTCTATGTATGAAATGTAGCAAAATCCCCCCTAACACCAAAAAAAAAAAAAAATTGGTCGGTCCGTGTGAAAAACACCCTTTATAGTTATATTTTCATTTACTAAAAAATCGCTAATGAATTAAATTATGATTACCATATATAGCACATGTTCTGACTCCCGTGGATGAATACACTCTGTGAGTAGTGAGCTTCGGTTGAAATAAGATGTTTGCTTGAGCTGCCCTGGGCCATACTTGAAAAAGAGGATCATCATCATCATCATTGAAGATTTAAAAATAAATAGGATAAAAAAATATTTCTGACCGTCTTCCACCTTTCTGCGATTCTTCTCCAATCAGATAGTTGAAATGGTATTTTGATTTGAAAAATTTCTTCCGTTGCCTTTCTATATCACCTTTGAAACCTCTCAGTCTCGAATTCGCTCCGGAAAGCTCTTTCCAGCAAAATCAACAAGGCTGTCTACACTCTAAAGTAGTTTTTCAATGCCTTCTGAAAAAACAGTCTTTATAAACCCCCCCCCCCCACACTCCCCACCGATACGGTCGCAAAAGCGCCCTTTGATACGTTCATTCAGGAAATCCGCTGAGTGAGCGTTCCAAATGAAACACGGAGGTTATACTATCTTCAAAACCCCTTCCTATGAATGGATATTGAAGAGGTCCATAGTTCTGCAGTGAACTGTTTGTGACTGCACTATGATGATGATGATTTAAGAAAAAAAATCCAATTAATAAATGTGTATTTAATAAAAACATATCAAAATATTATGAAAATGAGGAGGGGTAAAATATGTGATATTGGTCGTGTAATGTAGAATATTTTATGTATTTTTTAGATTTTTTATTCATTCATTTTTATTTTGCCATTTGTATGTCGGTTCTGTTTCCGTGGGAACGCTTCAAAATTAAAATTTTGATCTTGTCATTTAGATCATGAAAAATATTAAAAACATGTTTATAAACATTATATAAACATCGATTGATGCGTCAGGATTAAAGCTAGTTTTATTGCGATTCTCATATTTTTAAGTTGAATTGAGTTATTTATTAAGTGAAATAAAAACATTTGTGCAAAGTAGAGTTTTTTTTGAAGTTGTTTAAAATTTATATAACCGCTATACAACGTGCCGAAGATCAAAAGTGAGATTGCAGCAACGTAAGAATGAGTCTGTAAACAAAATTCTTTCACATAAATCTCACACTTTGTATTGTTCGTTTGCTGATCTTCCAACCGCATTTTTATGAAACCAATTTGGAACTCATGACATCCAATACAAAGTCACTCGCGGCGCAAAGTAAGACAAGATCGAAAAATTGCACATTGAGAATCCTAGATATCGAAAAAAGCCGAAAGCGAAATGAGCCGAATGGTTGTTAATCTCCCGAGCATTAATACGATATTATTTATTACCGTTCATAAAACATTGTCATACCTCAAAGACATATCTGCGAAATTCTATATATCAACCATAACAAATGGCCAATCCTTAAACAAATATTTCTTGTATTTTTCATTTTAACGAGCTGTATATTTCGTGCACGAGCCACAAATATCCTTACAATTTGCTGTAAAGCCATAAATTTTCGACATGATCGACAAATGTTATATTTTGGTAGGAAATTCGCTAAATTCGCCTTGCTGATATGTGAGATCTTAAATCATTCGGGAGTGCGTCATTTTATTGCCCCCTTTTGAAATTTTATTTCTTTGGTGTCAGACGATTTGGCAACTGTCGTAAATTTCGATGCATTCCCCACTAAACCGTTCCAAGGCTCATCTATTTTTCATGTTTGATAAAGCCAAATGTTTAATGGAAAACCTTGGGAAATTCATTCCACACTTAATCGTGAATGCGATGACACCATATGGGATTCTTCGATATTAATCAACTGCTTTATTTATATAATATCCTATTAAATGTAAAAATATATTTTCTTTGCAATATATACACACTTAATGTTATCATATTGTATATATCTTAAATATATCCACTGTAAACTCTCATTTATGCAAGCATAGCATCGTGAAGCGACGTGAAGTATACGCAATGTACCTGAGATTCATTCTAAATGAGAAAAGGCCTAGAATAGCCTCCAAAATTCAACATATATCATTATTAGTCGATAAATTTGGATTAACGATGTATACAATCGAATGTATACGCAAGATACTCTCTCTGTCTCTGTTTTTCTCCAAATTAAACATACAAGACACTCCATTTCTGTCTGTTTCCGAACTCAATTTGTAAGAATGCTCTTTCTGAATCAATAGCATTCGGACACAACTCTGTGTCTTCCTCGTCTAGAAAGGGTCGAAAGAAAAATATATTTTTGCTAATCTGGAAGTCGAGTCGATGATAGTTTATTGGGAAGTCATGGACATGTACGACGAAGCGTCATTCAGCCGTCTTAGACTCAGATCCACATAGCAACTGAACCGTCGCAGGATCCCATCTACGCTGGACGGATCAGATCAACAAGAACGCCGAATGTCTGGACCTGAACCATTAGAGAGAGGACGTCCAGGACAGAAATAAATAGCAGAATGCGTTGTCAATGGTTAGGGCTTCCTTATAAATCTATATTTTAGATTGGTTGAAATACACATGTCGACTTCCCCAGAAACTCTCTTTTTCTTTTGCGGATGTCTTTTTATTGCTACTTTTATGACACCTTGAGCTATTAAATATTAACACCACGAGTTCTGAATTCGGGTTACGTTCACAATAACGTCAGAAAAATTATTACCTACCATATGTATTAAATTATTATTTGAATCAAACATAAGCCTGTTTTTTTAAAAAAAATTGGATATGCATATTTTAAGATCTGTTTTGCTAAGATTCGCCATAAACATCCAATAAAGAAAAATAATCATAAGCGAATGAGATCATCGTCCAACGACGCATAACTTGTGTGGCCATATGGTTGCGCTCGTCTTTACAGGAGGCATGCGGTGTAAACATATACTGGATTAATAAAAGCATTTTATAAAGCCATAAAACATATTGGTTTTGGTAATGAAATCTAATCGAATGGTTTTTCTAAAATTTCTCCTTGCGCTAGTATTTCATATGCAAGACCTGCGTCAAAAAACGATCAATTTACGATTTTATTGGAAGGTGGCTTGGCATAATGATTTAGTAGACAACACACTTTCTAGATGTACTTTCGTAAGTGATAGATTTTAAACAGCCATAATAAAACTGAATTATAAAATCCCTGAATAAAGTAGTCTTCAATCTGAGTAATCAATACAAGGATGAAATAAGTATTTGGAGAGTATCGACAATGTATTATTCATGAATGAAAATGCATCGATAATTGTTGACTATTGTGTATTTATGCTTTGAAAATGTGGTTGCTAACCACATATTCTATATATTTGAGCCCAAAACGGATGAAAAATAAATCCAAACGCTTAACCATGGATAGGATAGAGACGATCTCCATAAGAGATTTTTATAGAAATTTAAGATTTTCATGTGGTAGTTTTCCATGGCCTTTCACAAATGGTTAAATTAGGCTAGGATTATTTTAATACATAAATGTTTAGATAGTAGAGGATGGGCTAATTATTGTTGTAAATTCAGTCCGCCAGATTCAAGAATACATGATATACTTGGATCAAGAAGATCGATTGGAAATATAAATACTTTTTTTTAAAGATTTTTTTCGCAGTCTGCATTTGAACCTAATATTAACAAACCTGTAATATTCCAAAACATGGTCAAATGATCATTATTTTTTATAAATTGAAATCTCAAATGGGTATATATAAATAATATTCGTCAAAAATCTAGTACATTCTTTTGGCACACCACGAAGTAATCGAAAAGACTTTCCTAAGTTTTCTGAAAGAAAGTAGAAACAAGGATATATGAAGATCTGACATTCAGATAATATTTTAGCGATAAAAGGAAGGTGTATATGCTAACTGATATGATTGAGCCAAAAATGCTCATATTAGAATCAATCTTCTGTATATATAAAAATGAATGTCCGTCAGCGTGCTGTCATCGTACGGTTTGGTTGCTACAGATGCATTCCTATACCGTTCATCTGATTGCGATGAAACTTTGGTGAGTTATTTAGCGTATATTCGAGAGGGTCTTTACATTAGTACAAATATTATTCGTGTGCTAAATTTGCTTTGCGAGACGTTTAACGGAAGCACCACGTTGGCGCATATTGATCTATTGAAGTGAAGAAGGGGTTGAAGTAAAACTGGGAGAAAAAACAACAAACCAGAAGCTATATTGAACTATAATATAAATATGAAAATTGTTAATAAATCAGATATGTTAATGAGTTCCATGGATTTTTCAAGAAAATCTTTAAAGTGCGTTCAAATTTTACTAAATAGAAACAGGGGAAAAACCAAAATTCAAGTATTTTGGACTTTGTATAACTCCAATAATAGATCAATATCATAAGGTGAGACATATTTGATTATAATTTATGTTTGTACATTAGGTGAGGTTAGGTTACATTAAAAAATGCAGCAAAATAAAAAAAAAAACATTTTCTTATTGAAAGTCACTGGTTTTTGAAGTAAAATTTCTATAAGTGTGGTAGGACAAATAATCTTGAGCGTCACGAAAAGTGAAACTCCGACCTGTAATTGGTCGGAAAGAGAGTGAGAATCATTTGTAGATCTCCGTCTCCGTTACATACATAAAGCAACTACTAAACCAGTAGCAAGCCTATTTTATATATGTTATATATGGCATGGCACGATTTTTAGAAATAAAAAATCACTAATCAAAGAGTTTTTAATGAAATCGGATGAATAAGATTTGGTAGAGTTAAAAATCAATTGACCTTTAGGATGATTGATTCATGTTAACTAGCCAAAATTTTTATAGAAATGAATCTAAATATCCAAGTTCAATCGCTAAATCGTGCAAAAATATGGTAGCTCAAAAGCGTTCCTTGTCCAATTCTTTGCCATTCTATGCTTCTGTGGAGTGTCTCTCATTTGAAAACTTTGTGCTTCATCGCTGAAGATTCTTTTCATTCAGTGATTTTCTCTCATTGAAAAGCTTCTTTTTTTCCTCAAATCTGTCCGCATAATTCAACCTGAATCGGATACGCATCTCACGTCCACATTTTTAAGCCCTCAATATTCAATTTTCGACGGCGGCCATAAAACAGCTAGACATATAGAACATTAAAGCGTCGCAATTGATGTGATCGAAATAAGTTTAGTCATATAAATCGCCCAAACGTTTCTGTCCCATTAAAGTTTGTTTTCTGCGTATGAATAAAGAATACCGGTCCACGGAATAACTTATGAAGACAAGAGCCTATTTTATTGGACACTGCGACAATAAAACAATCGGCCGAAACAAGGGGCCGGCTCCAGAGAATACCAAGTGGCCGAATATTTTAACTTTGCAAGAGGACCTTGCCTAATAAAATTCCGCTCGCGTCCTGCCAGGATACAATGCTAAACTTTCCTAATATAATAAAACAGAGGAAGAACAAAGCGCCACTTAACCTCGAATCACTCTTTTAGACCACTGTGCCTCCATGCTTACAAATCGTGGGCCGTTGCATTATCCGTCAATCCATAAACGCTCTGAACGACTTTATTACGACCGGCATACATTTGCATGTATAATATCATTAAAGAGTCGCTGCTAGAATAACGATAATAAATTATGTCCTGTACATGCAAGTATAATTTTGAGCAATACTTCCATACGATAAATCAGCAATAATACGAACATAAAAATTTATAAGTTATGAAAATTGGTCCGGTGGGTGTTGACAGTTCAATGTTTCAAATTATCATTATGCATTTCGATCGATAATTTATGGCAACGTATATAGTTTCATGTCCAGCCTTGATAAGACATATTTAAGCTCATATTACAAGCAGGTAAAATATTGAGCTATTTTATTATTTAATTCGATCAATTATTGTTGGGGCTTTCGCAAAAAATATGGCTCGACGAACTTTAATTGCATGGTGCGATGTTTAGGGGGGCGTGAAATATCGCAACACCGTGACACACCACATCATTATGGTATTTTTATGGTATTATTGAAAATTTACATATCGTGAGTAATAGATGTCGGACATTTACCTACGGTCACTTGTCCCAGTTTGAAATAAAATGATGTATATGTTTAATATAAGTTTATATATGGGGGTGGATGGCATTGAACAAAAATACCCTCTTCTCTAGGTTACTTTTAATTCAGCACGAGAGAGATGGGTCTGGCTGCGGAAAGGACGTCTTTCCGCAGCCAAGGCCGACCGCTAACCCATCTCGACTCCCGCCTTCTGTTAACATTCACATTGGTTGTCATGTTGAAGAAGGTCTATTTCGGTTGGTAGACAAATAAATATACTTCAAGTTTATCAAGAGATTGATCTGATGTGTCTTTTTAAAATTATATGCAACTATCTCGATAGGCTTTGTGGCGTAATTTATCCATTATTTTCGCATCGGGAAGAATTAGAAAGATATTACAGAACTTATACATATTGGGATATATCTAGATATGCTACACATACAAGTACAACCTCATTACAGTGCAAATATAATAATTATAATGGCATTATGTCAAATCAACTATTTAATTTAAGTAGATATTAGCTAAATGTATTTGTAAAAAGGATAAGAAGCCAAAATATTAACTTGAACGCAATGGTTGATTATAGGGGCTGTACAGATAATCAATGGACTCACATCAGGTGATCTGTAAAAGCGAAGTTGCTTTGAATTAAAAAATCTAATATTGCTACAAATTGACCTGAAAATCACGAGAAGAGAAACTCCAACCGGCAATTGGTCTAAAAGGGAGGAAAAATCGTTTGTAGTGTGTTCGTATCTTACATCATAGAAACCCTACGCGCATGCGCCGCGTCGCCTTTACTGTGTATGTATACGTAGCATAAAGTAACCGCTACACCAGTAGCAAGCCTATTTTATTATATTTTACACAAAACAAATTGGAAAAACTAATGCATAAGAACCAGCTTTTCCTAGGAGTGAAGACGTTTCACTTATATCGTGCGAGAGTCTCACATTTTTTCTTCTTCCAAATGACACTAGCGTAAAAATGGTGCCAAAAGACTTGTACTTGCCGCTTATTGAGAAGAGATGAAACTTCGATGTCATAAAGATCTTGAGTCTAGACTAAAGTACAAACAAGGAAACATCACTCAACTTTACTCACTCCTCAATAATGAATAGTGGAAAAATCTGTAACCAATGTACAATACATGTTTGTCAAAGCTCAGAATTTTATTCATAAATGTGATTTCCAACAACCGAATATCCATCATATGGTCCAGAATGCGTAAATCGAAAACACCCCCACAAGTTGTTTTCGATTTATGCATTTATTTATAAGCAATTAGGGGATTCTTTTCCATATGGATTACGTCGACAAAAGAAATATATGCATTAAGCGATTAGGGGATTAAATTATCGAATGCTTGAATTATTGAACAAAATATTCAATAGTACTGTATAGTCTTTAAAAATATCTATTTTTTCTCTATTGCGGCAATCTCTTATGCAAAAATATTATTAAATAATGCACTTCGACGTTTGAAAAACGCACACGATGAGCGAATGATTGCATATTTATGCAAAAATGGCAAACGACGCAATCGATTGCATTATCAATATTCTATCGCAGTTTTAATTTTTTTTCTAGGTTTCTACAGTCATAAATCGAAGAGTGGCAGTAATATATTAACTTATTCCATACCGAATAAGGATCATGATGTATTTTTATATGCATTTATCAATACTTGCGAATATTTTTAAATGATCAATACTATGGACTATTGAACATTTGAAGCTTAATAATTACTTTAATATTTTTGAATGGGATCTCGAAAGAAGTAAAATAAACTATGTACTTGTATTTTGCTGCCATTTTTGATATTAAGCTGCTGGATGATGGTTGACAAGCTAACAAATAGAAGATCAGTATATATATATTGAGTAGCATAATATGCCAAAGCACTATTCATATAATTCAGTAGCAATTTGTTAAGAGTTTTGAATAGTAAAATGATTAATTATACCGAAAATTGCGCTTGAATATTCAATAAGAAAATTACTCTTTGATGAAGCATACAAGTAATAATGCAAATTGTATAGTATATTCAGTTCGCATTCATTTCATTGAGTTAACTTCAATATTATTGACAAACCTTATCAAACAGTACAGCAGTGCATCTGTGGAAAGTCGAGCAAACCAATAACTTTGATGTCATATATGTATATATTTAATAATATTATAATTTATGTCTCATGCGTTGGAATATGTGAATCATTCTAGCATTCTAAAAGCAAATATTTATAAAGTGCTTGTATTTTCTATGATTATATAGAATCGTATTATATGATAATCTCTCCATATCTTTATTATATCAGGACGTACATACATCGTAAAAGTGGATTTATTTTACAATTAATGCAATATTAATGTGTTTAGTATTTAGTGCCGATTGCATTGATGTTGCCGATTTTAAATTGATGCATTATTGGCATTTTCTAAGAAAATATACCAAACTTGCGAAGTATGCCAGCCTCTCGAACGCCGGCAAGTCTGGTAACATACTCAACCGCCTTTGTGCAGAGCTCTTTGCATAAAATCGGCTCGATTGGCATCACTCTTTATATCAATGGTTCTATCGAATTTTCCGAATTCCTTGGCCTTCCCAGCCTATCAGGATGGAAGGAAGTAGAGGTATTTGTGTTTGAAATCTGTATTCTCTGTAGCAGGGAGACGAGGGACACTGCATGTCTTATAAGAAGACAAACGAGCCGGCGCGCCGCAACTGGAATTTCAAATTAGAAAATAAAACATTTTATTGGCCATTGTTGGGCTGCAAGGACCGGACCAGACGCCGGGGCTAGCGTTTATTGCCCCTAATAAGTTTCAATTTCCACCGACCGGAAGTTAGGCCCTAAATCTTTCCTGCGAACTGCGCTGTTATCACGAACGCTTCCTATTTTAGCCTAGGAGCGAAAATGATACCGCCATAGGGAACTTATCGAGTGCCCGAGGCCTTTGAGGTGATACTCGCAATCAAACACTAAATCTAGCCTCAGTTTTTATTTTTTATTTTCCCAGCCTAGATAGTCTTGAGAGATCCGGATTGTTTATGTGGAATGTTGCGTGCCACTCTTCAATTGACTAACGTAACGGAATATTCAATAGTTAAATAACAAGATTGCTTTATTGTCTCTATTTTCTTTATAAAACTGGCATCAATTTATTTGTGTACGCTTAGTAGGATTTTTACATATAAATTTATTTTAAAAATAAAATATCAAACTCAAGCACGCATCAATCGATTTGCGAGAGAAACGTTAAAAAAAACCGCATAAAAATATATATGGAGTTCATACAAAATATTAGGATATGCTAAAAAAATGCACGAGACTCTCTCGAAGCTTAAGTGAAATTTCTTAGCACCTAGAAAAATATAGTTTTACGCGATTTTTTTTTTTTCATTTTTTAATAGAAATTATTAGCTAAAAGATGAAGCTGTGTTTGTGTAATACAGTGATTCTCAACCTTTTTGAAGTCACGGTGCACTTTTGACCATGGGAAAAAGTGGCGGTGCACCAGAATTAAGAAGTCGAAAAAATTTGTAAACATAGACATAATTTTTATTACATATTTAAAAAAATAATATTTATAAGTGAAGTTAACATATCTAATTTTTTTCTATTTTCGAGTTATTTTTTTCAAAAATCCTGTAATTTTGTCAATGGATGTTAAAAAAATCGTTTTTCAAGCTTTTCGTTTTCAAGCTTATCATAAACGCTTTGGAGGATGTGTTTAAACTGCTATCTTGGAAAAAGTGCCGACACAGTATTGACAACACACAAGTGGAGAAATTGTGACATAGTATTAATAGCCGAATCGTCTGAAAAGCTTCAAGACATGCTCCAAGACCTAAACGAAGTGTCAAGTAAAATTTGTCTGAAAATGAGCATGGATAAAATCGAAGCCATGATAAATAGTCACAATTCTCAGACCTTCGGGGCGATATCCATTGGGGGGACACAAATTGAGGTTGAAAATGAATACACTTATCTGGGACAAGTAATACAACTAGGACGACAGAATTTCTCAACATAAATTGACAGACGAATACCACTGGGATGGCAGCATTCAACCAACGCATCATCCCAGTGTTAACCCACGAAGACGTGGAATCTAATATCAGGCATTTTACACAGAATAAAGTTTTCCCAGCGTGCCATAGAGAGATCTATGCTCGGAGTGTCTTTATAATATAGAATCAGAAACGAGGATATCCGAAGAAAAACTCGAGTAGTAGACGCTACTGAAAGAATTGACACACTTAAGTGACAATGGGGGAGACAAATGTGTCGAAGAAACGACGGTCGATGGGGAAGAAAAGTGTTGGAGTGGAGACCCCTGTAAGACTGACGACATCGAAAGAATAGCAGGATGAAGCTGGATGCGGAAAGCGGAGGATCGAGAGGGATGAAGACTCATGCGTTCAACGGTAGACGAACACAGACTGATGATGATGATAATGATTATGAATCTTTACTCAGCGGTCAGACTGCATGACGATTTGAAGATTCCGCCACGACCAGGCGCACAGCTCATCAGATACCCATTGAAACCATCCTATTGTATTCAACCATCGACATCTTATTCCACACTCTATGTAAGAGTCTATTGTGACAATAAAATCAAAAGTTTATCGTGGCTTTAAAAAAAACATAATTTATCGGCTTTAAATCCTACACCTTAAAATAGACATCAAGGACCTCCAATTTACTATAAGTCGCAGTACAAAACACTTAAAAAACTAAGAATACTTGCCTGAGTATCGACGCTGCATGACGTTCAGGATAGATCCTGGAGTACGGGACGCATTCTGGAACAACACTGCACTTTATTTATTAAGATATATCCCTCTGACGATTAAGCCAAACCGTATAACCTAAGAACCGAACACGCACTGATTGTCGCCTAGCTTAATACGACGGCTCAACTGAACGTACGAATATAAATGTATTAATACTAAATATAAATTATTATGAAAAACTATTGAAAGAATGCATGAGATTCTCTCTGAGATGAGCTCTTTTGATATATTCCTTCTCAAAAATATTTTTATCAAATTTGAAATTCATTAAAAAATAAAATATTTATGCAACGAAAAGGATGGTGATTTTTTTTGAAAAATAATATTTTTAGGAATATATCGCAGCAGCTTATTTAGTCCCATGATCTTTAAAAAATAGTTTTTCTTATTAATATTAATAATTTGTCATAAATGCGTTTCAATTTGTCCGTCCAGTTTAGGCGTCGAGTTTATGCTATGCAACAATATTCGGTGCAGAGCTATATTTTATTTTCACAGGTTAGGATGTGCATGTGCGTATGTTAAGTGATATTTTTTAATACACAGAGTGTTGTGCCGTTCCCGAATGTGATCCGTGTTCCAGACTGTATCCTGATCGTCATGCAGCTAAAATATTGAGGCAAGTAGTCATAGTTTTTAAGTATATTGTAATACGATTATTAGGCTTATTATCGAAATGTTTAATGTTGAACAATTGCATTGAGATTTCAAGAACACAGATCGGAAATAATACTCATTGTGGATTGGAAAATCAAGATGTCTATTTTAAGATGTAGGATTTAGGTCCGATTTTTGTATCATTTCTTTAAAGTCACGACTAACATTCAAATGTATATGTAAAATACGATATTTGGAAGTGATTTATTCAGCATTTCATAGCTAAAAGCTTCATTAAGCATCAATTTTTCCTTAGATTAAAGAAAATACATCATATATCATTTTAAAAATATATCATCAGCTAAATAATTAGAATAAAATGTGTCAAATATTTAATTTCAGGTATGAAATCGTGTTTAATATAAAAGCAATCCGCAATTGTTTGATTACGAAATCGACCAGCCTTGATCAATCGATAGTCTTAAGTTTAGATGGACGTTGTGAAAAATTGTACAGTGTGGTTCAAAAGAACTGCTGGTGAACCAAATTCCAAAGGTGTCCAAGACTTCAAAATTCATGCAGTAAGAGCTCTCAGGTAAGGATAATAAGATTTACAAGATAAATTTGAGCTATCATTTAATTTGTCATCTAAAATATACACACAAAATATTTGATCTAATGGATGTTTAAATTCTTTGTTTTAGGTAAGTCTTTTGAATAGCGCAATATCAATCCGAAATACCGAAGTTTTCAAATATACTCATACTTTGAGTTAAATACATAATGCATAAAATGTTACATTTTAAATATTATTCAGTCTTGTTTGTATGTGTTGCAACAGTGGTTTCTTATTAATATTTTTTGATTTTATTTGCACATATATATTGATATCATTATATTATTGTTATTTTGGCACTAAATTGAATGGTGCTGATTTGATTGTGCAAAAATGTAGCAAATTTAAAATATTTTTTTTTTCAAAATAACCTATTATGTAATATTCAAATGGTCTTCATAGAAGACTTTTTTCATGTGGTGGTTTTCCATTATCTTTCATAAGTGGTTATTAACACTCCAGGTTCGCTTGAATTCGGACGAATGATACAGCGTAATCTAGTACATTTCTGACAATTTTTTATTCCGCGCGGCTTTAAATAAAAATGCTCATAACTTGTTCTGTATCATTGCTAATTTAATAAAATAAGAACTGTTATAAAGTTTATAGTATAATACATAAGTATTTAAAATATTTGATTCGTAAATAAATCTATAACGTTGAAAAAACGATGATTTATTTATATTTTTGTCTGAAAAGGCAACACAAATGGATATTTTTTTATTTAATTACACAAATATAATATATTCGAAGTCTTAAGAAATTATTTTATAGAATGCCACGTGTTTATCATATCGAGCGATTCTCAAACTGTGGACAAGTTTGTACAAAATGCTTTTAAAATACATCGCATATTACACAACTAAGGACTAAAAATAAAATAAATAAAGCATTTATTGTCACTAGATTTCTGAGAAGTAGGGTTATTCATAGATTAGGATTCATACAATCATCTGAATATCAAAAAAAGATAAATAAAAACGTATATAATATTTGAAACAAATATATGCTTGGATTAGGGGTCCCAAATATTCGTAAAATCAATTATTCGAATATCGAATGTGAAATTGGTAAAATATTCGAGTATTCGAATATTTTATATATGTAGACGAAGGTGGTTCAAATATAGCCCGGATTTTTTCATTAGTGTTATTATATAAAAATATAAATGGAAGGAATTTCAATCAAATTTTGTAAATAAATTTAATAAAAACACCATAAGCAATAAAATTACTTTCTTAACCTCTTCAAGTTTAACGACTTATTGAATGGTTTATGTGATTTGTTGCATAATGTTGGAAAGGGTATGAATCTAAAAAAAAATGAAAGCTAAACTAAGTTTAAAATAGTTGTTAGTTTTATTTAGAGAATTTAGGAGCAGACATTTCTCATTCCTTCGCACATTTTTTGTGACTTTGAAAGCTCAGAACTAATTTTCTTTAAATCAATTGCATAAAATAATGATTTATTTATTTAAAAATACAAAAACATTATTTCGTACCATTATGACCACGGATAAAAATGTTATGACGGTTTAAAGGTGAATTTTGTGTATTTTTTCTAAATGTCGAAAAAACATATAAAATATTTCGACAACCCTGACACTTAGGACATAGGGTATATGTGTGAAATGTAGCAAAATTTTGTGAGAATATCTCGAGGCGAAGAGTTAACTAACCTAAGGCTCCAACCGTCACCCTCACCGGAGGCAACCCTTGGCTCCATATGATACAATGAATTGCGTGATCAATTTGAACCAAAGGGCAAGATTACTTCGCCTCTTGATGATGTCCAAATGCATCTCATTAGATTCTAATATCCCCTTCAACAAATCAAATTATCCAGATTTGGCCATTTGTTCAATGAATTTATTTCTGAAAATTTAATTGACTTGTTTATAAAATAAATGTTTGTAGGACTTCTTCCGGGAAATGATGCAAGGTTATCATTTCGCCCTGGATCAGGTGAAGACTTGAAATAGCTAGGGCTAATAAATTTTAGAGCACTAAAAACCATTAAGTTTTTGTTGTTGTTAAGACTGCAATTTAAGACCAATTTAAGACCAAATTAATGATATTTAATCTTTTAAAATATCATTTCAAGCGCCGATTGATCTTCAAAGATAATCGTCTTCATTCTGCAAACACTTGCGTGTTATAAAAGCATTTATATTATATGAAGAGCAAGTAATGCTATTGCAATCGCTGATTAATCTCAAGGGTCAAAGAAGATATCAGAAGTAAAATTCAGACAAATACTAAATTTTGCTAATAGCATATAGTAATTTAGGATAAAAAGACTTTAAGCAAGATTAAAGAAATAATTTGAATCGTTAAGACTCAATCGTGTATTAATAAATAGCATCGGACCCATGTAGTAGATATGGAAGATAGCAAAAATTTAAGAAATAAATGGTTCATATATTATAAGTGATGTTGTTTAATCTAATGATTTACATGAACTTGTTTTCCTTATATAATCCTTTTAAATTAAATTAATTAATATCCATTAACCTCAATAGTTAAGGAGGAAATTCTCATCACATTGAAGAATATTTTAATCAATGGATTTAATATTTACATTAATTTTATATTGAGACACGGTTCAGGAAACACGTATTTATTTATACTATTAACAAAAAAATTATATTGATTTTTTAACAATTGATTATAAATGTTTTGCATCATTGTATGCTTTATTTATTCAAACAAGGAATGAAGCCAAACGAAAAAAAATTGCGCATTTCTCTTGTGCAGATATAAAACCTGAGATTTTATTATTCCCGGGCTATATTAGGTTTTAAAGTAAAATATATAGAGGGATGGTTTTTTTTTGCTTAATATATTTCTATTTTGCGCTTAAAATCAATGAATTATGTATTATATGGGGTTTGACCTTTGCTCTTTCGTGTCCTGTATAGTTGACGATTTAACTGGTTCAATCTCTCCCAAATTATTTATATTTGATTCATACGATCCCCGTATAAAAATATATATATAGATAGTATATAAAAATAGACATAAAAAACGGGTTCGTATTTTAGAAAATATATTCAAAGCATATTCCACAGAATAATCTTTAGAGCAAATATAAATTATCTATATATATATATACCTTGATAAAATTGATTTGAATTCTTCAAAATAGATTACGTTTTTTCAAAATCGATTTTCTATACTGTAATCTTCATCGTCCTAAGTTCAATGGAAATTTATCATAATCACATTGAATATTGAATGTTGATAAACAGTGTGACTCTGAAGAACTTCAGACATACACATTAAAACACCGAGTAAATTTATATGCCAAAATACACAGCCGGCATCACAGCGTCCGATAAACATTCGGGTAACCATAATTCACGTGTTTATAGGGAAAAATAATAAACATCGATTTGAAATTACGGCATATTTATGTGCGGTTATGTGGGCAAAATTAAAATAATATTATTGTTTGAATGGACCGCAAAAAAGATACAATCGCGGCGGACAAGGATAAATCAAATCTATTTCGGAAAGTGGATTTTATTGAAGGTATATATAATTGATTTGTCTCCGTCCATAAACGAAGCCAGGCTGTATTTTATTTTATGGTCTAATCATTTTACGAGCAGGAGAAAAAAGGGTTCCATTAAATTTATTATCTAGAACCAGTCATTCCGAGCATAAATCAAACGGCTTATGGGAACAGCTTTAATAAAAGTATTTGTTGCACGTTATTGCCACTAAACATCCCCTTACGAACGCCACCATTTTCAAACATTTTGTTCTTGTACGACTCTTTTGTGCTTTAATAAAAATTTCAAACGAAACACTCGGAGCCGGGACATGTCGACAAAAAAATAATAAAACATTCAAGCTTGTATTTTTAGACGACGGAGCATATTCAAAGCAGTCAGATATGTTTTCAACGCTCGTTCGGCACCCTTAAATATTCTATTGAATTTTTTTTTAACTATAAAAAGACCCATTACAATCGCTTTCATCTATCTCTATTACAGGCAATATCATCCATGACCTTATATTGGATCAATCCATAAATATGTAAATACTAGCGAATACCCGGCATGCGTTGCAATGCCATACTTAAAGATATAAAGTGTATGTATTTTAATTCAGTTTATTGGAATGAATTTAGATATTTTTAATTACACTGAAAAACGGGTATACGATCGCGCTTAGTAATTATTTGAAAGGTACGGTCAAATATAATCTTTCCGATACTTCGAGTCTCCTGACGGACTCGTGGACGCGGAATAGCTGACGGCGCCTTGGTGATGCTCCTTGTAAGTATCCTCTGTCCAGTGCTATATTGGGCTATGCATTGCTGTCGCTTCGTGGTAGATTGCTTGCACTTTCAGATTTTTTTGCTTGGTTATTGATGCCTTAATTTTCGATAAAATTGGTAGCCAAGTTCTGGGTATGCTAGTGCCGTCGTCTCGTCCATTGAATGTGGAGTTTTTTTGTTTTTTGATTTCCATCACTCTCTCGCAATTCATTACTATGGTTTTTGTACCATCAAAATTGATGTGATGATCGTTCTTCATACCATGTTCGTGTACTGCGGATTTGTAATTCAATTCAAAGACTGCGTTCTGATGCACTGTCATCCCGTGGGTGATGTATCTATTGGTTTGTTCAATGTACGATATGATACAGGCTGAGCATTCGATCTCGTAAGCTCCATGAATTTCTTTTTTCACTTTGTTCTTTTTGTTGAACAGAAGACTTCCTATATTTTCTCCCGTCTCAAAGATTCAGAAAAATCCAGATAGAGGCGGATGCCTCAGACGCCCTCGGTGATCTCCGTCGTCATGTCAAGGAAGTGGCTTTATTTAGATGGCAGGAAAGGTGGTCTGCGTCGGTCGTCGGCCGCCACCTCTCATTTTCTTCCTCTCGGTTAGGCAACGCCTGAGATGTCGCTGGGTCGTCACGGATCACTGGACGTCTCAATTCCTCAAAGGACACGGGTAATTTAGAGCCTCGTTGGTTAGGTTTGGGCTTTCAACAACTTCGGAGTGTACATGCGGAGATCCGTTCATGAACGCCGACCATGTTCTGTGGACATTTTCGGGATGGCATCCGATCGCGAGACGTTTCTTCGTTGTGTCAGTGGTCCGAAATTCAATCCGGTTGGACACCCAAAATTTGTGGTCTCTCCCTCTAATTTTAGGACATTTAGGGATTTTGTAAAAGTTTTGGGGGGAAACGAATCCCTGGGACTTTCTACGATCTCCAACGGGTCGTAGAGGCCCTTCGCAGTATTTTTTTAATCAAATACTAAATTATTATCAATATTTTGTCCGAAAAATCAATGCAACATAGGGTTAAATCATGCGTTAAATATTATACGCCACTGGCATAGACTGTAAAGTAAATATCGGACCGCATTTATTAAAACTGATTTTAAGAATTTTATCTTTCTAAAAAAATTATTTTGTAAAAAAAGTTGGCGATCACTGTTTACAAAAAACCATATTTCCAGATTTACAATTATACACAATCTAGAGACGATGGTAATATTTTGAGAATTTTATATCCGTCTAAAAGTTGGTTATGTGAAAAAAAGGTTTGCAAACTCTGTCCAGAAAAATTCCATATTTCGAGGTTTACAACCGTACATAGCCCAAAGGCTATGGGAATATTTTCCCTTTTCAAATGTAAAAAATTTGGCAACCCGTGTCCAAAAACAGCGAATTAATTATTTAAGGTTCTAAAAATCAATAGGAACCTAAATTCTAATTTTTATTCAAGTCGGTTAAAAGGTTCAAATGTTATGCTAAATTTACGAAATTTATTGTTTCAATCAAATCTTTCAAAAAACATGCGGTTTGAGGCGAAATCATGCGGTCGGTAAAGTGTTAATATATTTGTGAGGCAATGATAGCACCTCATATCGTGTTGAATCCTGGAATTAATTGATTGATTTGTTGTGTGTGAAGATGCATCCAAGGTCGGGCATTACTTTGCTTCGCTTTTAAAAAACATGAACGATTGAAATGTTTAATGATTGATTTGGAGAGGCATATTTTGTATGTAGTTGCTTAGCCACACGCGCTTAGAACAGTGACACGCGGCCGCGCCTCACTTCACCATAACAAACTTGACTAAATGCTCCATACCGGGCATGCTATTTCTATCTGTCGGCACAGTTGACTAAAGGCTTATTTTACCTTACCAAACCTGGCATGCCTTAACCGCCTCGCGGCCGCGCCTCACTTCACCAGAACAAACTTGACTAAATGCTCCATATCGGGCATGCTATTACTGTCTGTCGGCATAGTTGGCTAAAGGCTTATTTTACCTTACCAAACCGTGCATGCCATTACCGCCTCTCGGCATTGTTTACCTTAGCAAAGCGAATCGGACGCGAGACACTCGGACGCCGCTGGACGCCGCCGGACGCGAGACATTGATTTTTATATATATAGATAATCTAACATGGACGAATCAAACGACCAGCGTGATGCTATTGTAGATACAGATCGAAGTCTTGTAATAATAATTTGTTAAGAGATTATTCATTTTTTATTATTTATAAGCAAATCAATTAAAATATTTGCAATAAATTCATAATTCTTAAAAATTCATTTAATTACATATGACTGATGACACATCAGATGATATTCATTTCATGAAGCCGCCGCTCGTTTAGATCTAGTTTGATTGGAGTGAGCGAGACGCAATATTGCATCTTCAGGGGTGTCACAACGTCCTTGCCTTTTATACAATTAATTATTAAATTTTTAAATATATAATTAAATGGTTATTAGAAAATTTGTTT
The DNA here is from genome assembly GCA_008973525.1 of Stenopsyche tienmushanensis. Taxonomy (NCBI): domain Eukaryota; kingdom Metazoa; phylum Arthropoda; class Insecta; order Trichoptera; family Stenopsychidae; genus Stenopsyche; species Stenopsyche tienmushanensis. Next base: position 1,164,116 of record WACJ01000006.1, on the reverse strand, counting down.
CGTGTTCTGCGCTCGCCGGAAATTTGTTTAAGGATGAGAATAAAAAAGGTTCCAGAATGAGGTGCGATCTCTCTTTTTGATCTTAATTCGTCTCTGGTAGCTTCAGTTGGGTTTCAAGATTTTCAGGATTCGTTGCTTTCAGCTGTTTTATCATCCGCTTTCAACATAGAAGATATGCGGCACATTAAATTGAACACACCTCAATTATAAATAATGATCTTCTATTTTTCAAAATTTTCAATTGATAAATAAATGGTCATGTCAAAGAATTCCATATCCAACCTGTACGCTAGTACGGTCGCCTATTTGCGAGCGAATTCCGGTGATTCAGAAAGAGCATTTTTATACGTCGAACTTGGAGACAGACAGAGACGGAGAGAATGTCTTGCGTACATCATATGATTGTATACATTGTTAATCCAAATTTATCGACTGATAATGATGTGTGAATTTCATTTGTATATAACGAAAATTCCGAAAAATTCGAGATTAAAATTTTTATCTAACAGAAATCATACAACTCACCAGAACGATGAAGGCTACTAAATCGAGACTTTTTCGTCGAAATCTGGACGCTTGGAAACGGTGGCGTAAGGGACTGTAACTGTGTAATCTATGTATACATATATAAAGTATATATATGTTTTTCAAATTGTTATATTAATCTTTCCCTATCGATGATGTATTTACTACACCTCGACTCTTCTCGGACTTATTAATAATTTTTGATCAATTTTATCAATGTAATTTCTTAAACTATTGAAAATCCCGGTCCCAGGATGGTCTAATATAATCCCGAAGTCCCAAGGTCGAAATTTTAGCTCGGGATTGGATTCCATACTCAGAGGGTTATTATCTCTACATTTTTTGTCGTCCATTTTACGCACGGTCAATGATGCGAAATCGTGAAAGATAAACAGCCATGGACGAGGAAGAAACAGTTTTTTCTCAAGAGATTGAATTCCGTCGTCAGCCGAAGCTGATAAGATATCGGAGCCCCATGCTACGGCGGTACAGTGTTTCACCGTTCTTTTCGTCGTGGATAAGTTGTTTCCTGTGATTCCTGTGATTAATCCAATATTTTGACTTTCAAAGAAAAATATGTTTGATATGCAATTTCCATGTTGAAGGATCAAACAAAAAATAAATGGTTACCTACAAATACTAAATTATTACCTCTGGACAAAATTAGATTTAAAAAATGGAAACATTTTCTAACAAATTTGATTCCCTAATACTATATCAACGTTTGTCATTTTTATCTATTATCTGCTTGCAAAAAAGCACACAATGATTCAATTTGGGTATATGAAAGAATTTGATTAGATGTTTACATATAAAATTTATCGTTTTTTGAAAAAAATAGCAAGGTTGACTGTCTAAAATGAGAGTTCGTCGACTTTAAAAGTCAATAGGGTTATCGACTAACAAAATTTGATTGGCGTTAATTTTGGAGGTATTCAAAACAAAAATAAAATAATATTGATAAAGAGAATTGCTCTGATTTTTTTTTGTAATGATAATATACAAGACTTATCATTATATAATAGCCACAAGCAATTTATTGCAAAATGAGTGACTTTAATGTCCAAGGATACGAATTACAGTTATAGCATATAATCTATATTATAAATACGACTTGATATGAAGGCTTTTATGATTTAATGATTCATCAAACTTTTATGGAGGTTTTCCATTGTGAATTTAAATATGCATAATGGTGTATCCTCGACTTACAAACATGCTATCTTCAATTCTAAAACTTGATAAGTATTGATTTTGTCTTTGTACGTGCATTCAAAAGAACATATTTAGATCTGTCGACAGCTTGCAATCATTATGATATAATCTTCCGACAAGGAGCTGAATCTTAATTAAGTTTTCATTACCTGTATTCTGCGATTGTAAAAGTGTTTCTCGTTGCAAACATTTTTTTATGAGCCGTATGTCCTGCGAAGGCCAAGTTGGGCCGGATATTACGGCCGTATAGAAAACCACGGCCCGTGGTGCAATAATCATAAAATGGCAGCAATAAAAATATACGCCATATGCCATTAGGTTGTTTGTGGTGATCAGGCCGACAGTGCTGTAAAACTGGTGATTTAGACCACCACACCTCTCGCTCATCACGTCGAGGAGTCCTGGCCAGTGTTCGTAATTTTAAGACAAAGGAACGACACCACTTAATCGTCACCCCAATAAGCGTCGCTTATCTTCAGCCCCGATTCTCAAGCTTTAAGCCGGCAATAAGATCGCCGAATGATATGGCAGATTAAATGGTGTTTTAAAGGTCAATATAAATCGGTTTTATTACAACGGTCTTCGAATGAATGCTTGATGATGCTAAAAGCATGGGCGTACTTCAGGTAACTTGGATATATAATGGATATTTTCGAAAAATAGAGAGAAATTCTTCGATCAAATTTCGGCTGGTTTTATAAACCAATCATTTATTTATGGTGGAATCTTGCGCCATTGTTTCTTCCACAATATGCAGTTTTCCAAGACGTTTCTCTAACAACACACTCGATAACATAATAAACGTTGAATATTTCATGGACTTTGCATACATTTGGCTTTGGAAGCGTATCTCTTAGAAATATATTGATAGCTCTATTTTATCCTGAAGCATATTTCAGGCTTGTAAACAACATTTTAGATAGTAGAAGAATCAAATAATAAATTTGATTTGAAAGATCACAAATTGGAGATCAATTTTTGTCCAATCTTAATTTGTCCATTATATAAGTTTTGGTTTTCATCGCCGGTATGATTTTATATTTTATCTTTATCGGGCAGCTTACATACGATATAAAAACAGTTTCTTTTCAATATCACAATGGATACTTCGACGTCAGAGATTTTTAACCTGATGGGTCAGGTCGTTAGATATCAGTTTTCTGTTTATCGTTGTCATATTTACAAGTTTCCCATTTTTCAATGGGTTATTTTTCTCTTTTTTCCACACATTTATATCTTGTTCTTGTATCTGTATTTTCATGGACAAATTAATGGTGAATTTACACTTCAACCAAATACAATTGCTTGTGTGCTGACAAACAATTAGATGGATGGGTAGAGGTGAAGTTCTTTTTTCTGAAAACTCAGAAAAAAACATGTCTTTTCTGAGATAACATTAAAATAAGAGCTTGATTTCGGCCTCCAGATTTCGCACGGTATTCAAATATTTTTGACTTATTTCGAGTCATCATTATTACAATTGTTTCAAAAACCATAATATAATAAATACGCTATTGTCGATAATTTAACAGCTACAATGTATAGAAATTGGTAACAGTTAGTCTGGGCGAGCTCTGCCTATATGCAAGTTCAATATGCATAGATGCATAAATCGATTTATTAAAAAAATATTTATTCCTAAAAGACAAATTAAATATTTTAAATGATCATATAACATTCCTATTTAACACTCTCGTCACCCAACGCGAATCGATGTTGTTTTGAAATACGAAAATCTGAGACGCTGGATTCGCTTTTCGGTTGAAAAGCATACTTTTTCTGACAAGCATATCAGTGATATCCTCAAATCAGAAAATTCTGGAAAATTCTAGAAAGAGAATGGTTGTGCTCGAAAAATGCTAGGTCCGACAACGAAACGAAAAAAGCAAAAAAACGATTTCAGTATTTTTTAAAAAAAATTTTTCAATTTAGGGGTCGCAACCAAGGTTTGAATTTTCATTCAAATATTGCTTTTGCTCTTAGTCAATTGTCATTAATTTATTATATTCCTTCATTAAGGCAAAACCACGCTCAGCAACATCATTCACTACCTGCATAGAATGGACCATTTTCTTTGCAGCCTTAAAATCAGAGTCATTCTTCCAAGTTTCAACATCTTTATTCAAAAACTGTGATGAGATACATAGTATCTAGAATAATAGTAAAGAGTTGCTAGTCACAAAGTCTTCTATGCTTTTTACGGTGATGTGTTCGATATCAATGCTTTTTTTCCGGGCAATATTCTACATCTTTGATTCTTAGTGCATCTACCATATTTTGCTTATCTTTAACTGAAAGTTCCTCGTCAAAAAATGCAAAAGACACCAACTCTTCCGACAAGTACCATAAATGGTTCGGTATTTTTTTTCATGGCAACTTTGGTCATTGTTTGGTTTAAATTTTTAAAGGATAAGTCGTTTCTTGGTGCTGAATATCCGACAGGGACTTAAAAACAGAATTTTATATATATTACGACTCTGAAAAGACAAATATCTTTAATTGTTTTCATTTCCTTTTTCCTCAGTTTAAACTGATGTTTAAATAATTCAAGCAATACATAGTCTTGGCAATCCATTTCGCACGGCGAAGACCAGCAGGCTTCTTAAATGAAACTCCTTTTTCAGGAATTCCTTCTAAATAAATGATGGAAAGACTCACTAGCTCTCTATAATCTTTTCAAAGGTTTATACACTTGAAGTTGATTTTGAGCAAAATAAATACTGTCTGTAGTAATATTTTCTATCTATTCTAAGCCTTTAATACAATTGGATATCAGGAGTACTAAACGAACCGAGCGATTGACTCACTACATCTTCAAATATAATTACCATTATATGATGGCGATAAGCTAGACAAAGCATATCTTTTTTCCATTTTCTGCTCCAGAAGAACACAAGTTCCATTTCTTAAGCCGATGTTTACAGCTGTAGTGTTAAAACATAAACGTAATACTTCACCAATAGAAGGTAACTTTGACTGATGCATATTTGGTGTTGATTGGTCGATAAGCCAAGTATTGATTTTATTTTTAATCAATCAACTCCCATCACTGCTTATGGGCACCAAGATAAGTTGAAATAAGTACGTATAATTGGAGAAACAAAAAGCGCGGGTTAATGACTGAATTTGAAGTGAGGAGCAGGGCAAGGCTCAATCTCAATATGTACCCGCAGGAAATAATTAAGTGAGGGGAGAAGGGTTGATTGTAGTGAAGTAGCGAGTCTTTCTGCATGCTATTCCACTTCAAAATAAACATACCTGTATCAATAAGTCAGATTAATAGTTATATTATAATATTTTAGGTTATTTAATTGTATGCCTTTATATATACACGCAGCGACGAACGAGTTAAATACGAGGAGCAAGAGACAAAGCATTTGGTTTAACCATTTCAGTGCATAGCAGTGTTATATATCGGCGAGAAATATCCGCCAAAAGTGCGGCGTGGCGATACTTAGACGTTGAACTACAGTCAGCAATTGTCAATTGATGTGATGATATGTTTTGCATTGTGTGAGACATTAGACCGTAAAGATTTAAAATAGAAAACGATTCAAGATTTGCCCTATGGACGCTTTGCTGATAACGCTTAATAAACAGGGGGTTAATTGGTATTTTATAGCGTTTGAATGATAAAAATTACAAAAATATTAATAACAAAACACACATTATTATGTAAATTTATAGTTCTGTTTACTTCCATCTCATAATGATGTGTTTAAGTGTCTTTTTTATTCCTCAATAGATTCAATGCTTAGATTTGCCGATAATCAAGAGGAAGCATTTAAACGATTATGGTCGTTAAATTTTTTATTTAAAAATAAACGCAACTCCACGGTTGGAAAAGCACCGTGCCCTTCTTGGACCGTGGAAAACGCTGCTTCAAAATGCATGCGAAGAACGGAATGGCTCGACTTCGAAGTGGTCATAATTTAGAAGGTCCAACAATATTTTGAGACTTTAACGTCATATAAAAGTTGTAATTAAAAACATTTTTATGTGATCATCATCATTGCTGTTGGACATACAGATCACAATTGCGGACGTTTGCTTAATTTTATGTGTGAAGTGCTCTAACACCGGTGGAACGTTATATGGATTTAATTACCATGGCGATTGTTTCGAAGACTGCATGCATCGTGGTAGCATTTTCGTTTTATTGTCGAATTTATTACATCGATGACGTTTATAACCACCACGTTGCCTAGATGTAGACACGATAGCAACAGAAGAAATGCCAAGAAGAAGAAGAAATAAAAAAGCAGAAACATCGCCATAATGGCCATTTTTCATGCTATATAAGCAGAATCTTTGAATGTTGATGCTATCGATTATTTCAACATTTTTTTACGAGCGGTGATTTATAGGCATCATTACTACATTTACGGCATTCGGGATTTTTTTCGGGTTTATTTTTACAGTCCATTTAAAATATAAAAATCGTTATACATATTATAGGCAAATGCGTCCATAAATCACTATATAAGTTTATGGAAAGATCGTGTATATGGCTTTATATGAAAATAATCGGTAATATGGTAAACACATAAAAGTTACGTACACCAGACGTTGGACTCATATTGTACACATGGATGTTGGACCTTGATCCATTTTATCCATACAGGGTATTATAAATTTCGTTTTTACTATTTAATTTCAATGTATCGTAGAAGGCTATAAATTATTTTCATTGGCTGTAAATTCATACGACGTTTCCGCTTCTTCCGAGGCATTTCGGTCACAAACATGATTTAACATCTGCAAAGTATACGACGTTCGATGTTGAAATATTTTTATATCCATCGGTTAAGCCGTATGCATAAGGTCAGCTTAAAATTTTATGACGGTTTTGCCACCCATAGCCCATCAAACTTATTAAATATAAATCTTAATTTATTCCTAATGAAATCTTCTATTAAAAAAATAGTTAAAAATGATTCATTTCCTATAAAAACCAATTAAATATTAATGGCTCAAGTATCGACATTCATTGTATTAGATTTTGGACTCTTATTTGGAAACATTCATTCGAATTAAATCCAACCAGGTTTTCTATAAAGTCTAGGATTCAACACGATAACAGTGTTATTGTGCACTGAAAATATATTAGAGAAGAAATGACTATCGGCGAAAACGAAAATAAAACTAATTAGGGAATCCAATCCCGTGATCCCGGGATCCCGGATAGTTTAAGATGCTCATGAATCCCGAGATTAGTAAGCGTAATCCCGAAAACTTCTGGATTGAAAATTTTATCTAACAGAAATCGTATGCCTTACCAGCACGATGCAGGCTACTAGATCGAGACATTCTCGTCGAAATCTGGACGCTTGGAAACAGTGGCGTAACTACTGATTGGCGAGCTTAGGCGACGCCCAGGGGCAGTAATTGTCTAATCTATGTATACATATATACAGTACATATCAAATTGTTATATTAACCTTTCCCTACCGGTGATGTATTTACTACACCTCGACTCTAATAATGGGAATATCGATATGAAATATAATAAATGTGGGGTTCAGATTTTTTATATTCCTCCGTAATATAGTTACGAATCACATCAAAGTATTATAGTATATAAATATTCATCTGCAGCAACGGAAATAAATATTTTTTCGAGAAATCGGGAGTTTTGCGAGATTAAGTCTGTATCTCAGCAGAAAGGAATTTTATCAGTCACATTGATGGTGTTATACGAAAATGAGGGCTCACGCGGTCATCAAATCGACCTAGCATTTAATCTTATATTATCTTTTCTTAAATAAATAAAATTCTTTCACCTTCAATGTCCATAATTCTTCTTTGGAATGGAAAGAATATTTTGTGTCCCAATGATTCCGACTGATATATCATTAAAATTTAAGCATATGTAGTGTCGGGTGCGAGCATCAACAAAGTATAGGGACACACAGGGTAAGTGTGTATGCTTCTCACATGGACAGCCATATATGGGCTGTTCACGTTCTTCTCGTTTTTTATCAAACGTTGTCGTTCATTGAACAAACCAGTGGTTAGATCGCCCATAAGGTGACTGAACATTAGAACGCAGTCTTGCAATTGGATTGCAAATCGGCAATAACCGAACATGTTATGAAGAACGATCATCACATTTATTTTACTGGTACAAAAACCATAGCAACCGTCGAAAACTTCGGTATCAGAATTGTAAGAGAAGCGATAGAAATCGAAAAACGAAGAAATAACAGACCCAATCAATATCGCGCATTGACAGCACTGGACGATTGATACATCGCCAAGGCGCCGGCAGTTATTCCGCGTCCATGAGTCTGTCAGGAGACTTGAAATATCGATAAGAGGTACATTTGAATTCCTAATTAACCTCTCAAATAATTTATTTATATGTGTGGCATTGCAAGGCATGCCAGGTAATCAATAATAAGCGAATTAATAATGCATCAAAAAATTCAATGACATTTTTTTCAATATACATTAAGAATCTTTTAGTTATCGAGTAAATATATATGTATATGTGTGTTTATTTATGAACATAATTTCAAGAACATATCACTTCTGTTCTTCTTTATTTGATGACAATATCCATTCACAGGAAGGGGTTACATCCATTTCGTCTGTATCATACATCCTCCTCTTCTGTCCTCCTCATTCGCTCGATATTGAATATAAAATTGGAAGGAAGTTGGTGTAGACTATGACAAATAGTAGACTTCATCCAGCTGTTGATGATGATGACCCTAACATTTAGAAGACTTAATCATCATCTATTTATGGAAGAGTATAAAATACAATAAAATTTAAATGAATCACGATCTAAAATGTTGAACTTTTTCAATGGTAATTTTGCAAAAACACATATTTTTTCGCAGTAAAACATTTTGATTAGTGCTCCTGTATATTTGAAATTCAGTCGTAGTAAAAAAAACCAATGGAGAAAAAAAGTACAATATTTTTATTCAGAGATAGAGAATGCGTTTTTAAAGCGTCTCGGCCCGCAGGTGATTCATTGTGCAGGACTTAGCCCGTGGGCCGTGATTTAATGACCCCTGATTGGAATCGTGACATTCTACCAAACGGTTATATTTTAATCGCCTAATAATTAATGAACTGTTAAGCGAACACACTCGAAATCGGCGCGAATTATTTATTGTTGGCCAGTATATAAATCTTACGATCGACGGATTTATCATAGCTTTTTGTTGCAGATCAAAAGGCGGCGCGTGAAAAAAGTCGACGGGGTCTCGCCGATAAAAAGTGGGTATTTGGAGCATAGTCAATGTCGTGACTCGTCGCTTAGTGGCTTGAGTGATTTAAATTGTGGTTTTCTGAAGGATGATATTTCAATCTGTGGCTAATGTTCCATTAACTGAAAAAAAATAATGCGCGAAATTTTTTGAATCGGATATTGGCTACCATCATAACAAAAAACGTATTATGTTAGTCGAATCGACTAACAATAGCCTAAAAAATAGATAATATAATAATTATTGTTGACGGAATGCACATACGTGATTCCTCAACTTTTACCTTCTGAACAACTATCTGAGTATTTATATTTTCCAGACAATTTATCATAAACACTCTCTCTCTTAGGTGTATTTTCATATTGACTGATTTTTTAATATCTTTTCATGGGGCAAGGGATGCATAATTTACTCTCAACTAGGGAATCCAATCCCGGGATCCCGGATCCCGGGATCCCGGACAGTTTTAGGTACATAAGAATCCCGGGATTAGAAAACGTAATCTCGAAAATCCCGGGATTGAAATTTTTATCTAACAGAAATCATACACCTCACCAACACGATGAAGGCTACTAAATCGAGACATTCCAGACGAAATCTGGACGCTTGGAAACAGTGGCGTAATTACTAATTGGCGAACTTTGGCGACGCATAGGAGCAGTGACTGTCTAATCTATGTATACATATATAGCGTACATGTGTGTTTTTAAAATTGTTATAGAAACATTTCCCTACCGGTGATGTATTTACTACACCTTGGCTCTAATAGTGGGAATATCGATATGAAATATAATAGATACGGGGTTCAGAATTTTTGTATTCCTACGTAATATAATTACAAATCACATCAAAGTATTATAGTATATAAGTATTCATCTGCAGCGACGGAAATAAATGATTTGTCGGGAAATCGGGAATTTTGCGATTTTTAGTCCGTGTCTCAGCAGAAAGGAATTTTATCAGTCACATTGATGGTGTTATTTGAAAATAAGGGCTCACGCGATCATCAACTCGAACTAGCATTTAAATATCTGATGACGATACCTCCAACGAGTGTGGAACCTGAGCGTGCATTTTCAGCAGCAAGTTGTCTGACTTCTAAAATCAGATCCAGACTAAATGACAAAACACTAATGTTTAATGTTACTGTTACTTCGGGCATGTTTTCAAAATATTTTATTTATCTATTTTTGAATTGTATTTTTATCTTTTCTTAAAAAAGTAACATTCTTCGACCTTCAAGTGATTTTTTATATTGAACAAATAGACTTATTAGTAATTTTTGATCAAATTCATCATGGTAATTTCTTAAAATATTGAAAATACTGGTCCCGGGATTGTCTAATGAAATCCCGAAATCCCGGGATCGAAATTTTGGCTCGGGATTGGATTCCCTACTCTCAACAACATAAGAAGAAATAGATTAATTTGAAATTGTCGCACAGCTTATACATCACATATTTATACGTTTTAAGCAATAGTTTTATATTAATAAAATTAATTGTTTTAATCATCGCGGGAAAATTATTTACACAGATTTAAGGATATCAGAAAATAAAATATAAGTCAGACGGGATCTAGATTATTGAACAATTTTAATTCTAACATGTGGAATTATTGAAAAATGGCATCAAATCGTCCCAGGACTAATGTCTCTTCAATATCCATGCATAGGAAAGGATCACATCCATATTGTTGGTTTGTAGGACTATCAACCGCCCCAGATTGGTCCAGATTGTGACGAAATTGCATATACAAAGAATTTTGCACTTGGACCCACAACATTTTTTTTTTGAGGAATACACATAGTCCCTATATCCTAAATTTAAGGGATGTCAAAATATTTATTTTTTTTCAACATTTTGAAAAAAATACCCAAAAATTTCACCTTTAAATCGTCATAGCTTTTTAATCTGGGCTGTCAAACCTGGGGAAGGTGTCACGTCCCCAAATAAAGGAATCCAGTGGTGTCAGGTCGGGGTCAGTCACGGAATAGGGCACGTCCCCAGAAAACAAATTTAATGTAAATAAATTTAATAAAAACATTTTAGCATAAAAATAATTTTTTTAAGCCATAATATGTAGCATATCGTTGGAAAGGTTATAATTTAGAAAATTTATTAAAAACTAAACTATAATATATTCAAAATAGTTGTTAATTTTTCGTTTAGAGAACTTAGAAGTTGACATTTCTTATTGCACATTTTGTGTGACTTTGGAAGTACAGAACTAATTTTCTTTAAATTAATTGTATAAAATAATGATTCATTTAGACCAAATTCGGTTCGTGTGCAAAACACCCTTTTTAAAAATATTTCAGTTTTGTTCAAAATGTCCTAGAATTATATCAGAAAAGGTTGAAAATCATATTTGTATCATACATTTACCTTCTCATGTGATCGATATAAAATACAACATCATCGAAGGGTGTCTTTGCGATCACCTCGATAGAAAGTGTGGGTGGTATTTAAACACCGAATGGTTAATAAATGTAACTGTAAATACATAAAAAGTGATGTTAGTCGAAACGACTAACATTGGTTTTATAAGATCTATTAGAAGTTCAATTGAGAAAAAAATTATTGAAAAATGATTGCGATAAAGCACGAGTCACTCAGCGTTGTTGATAAACATAAGTGCACGCGGTTGATCGATGATATAGCTCAAATTGCAAGGAGTATCGATTATGAAATTTCCAACAATAGATAGTCTCGGCCAAAGCTCTCAACCGGGGCAGAGCTTACCATCCATCAAGCGCTCGTCTCTGCATTCTCGGCATATCGTGTAACAGAAGGATAATAATTTAGTTGTCCCGTTATTGATGAACTGTAAAGCCAACACATGCGAAATATCCACTGCACTTAATTTGATTAATCTCCCTGTGCACGGATTAATCGGCGAGATTCGATCAAAGGCGGCTCTGAGCGACGTTCAAGTGAATCTTGCGTCATTATTAGTATCGGGGTTACCAGCTTCGGATAGAATGATGTAGTGGTCATTCATTATTTACAAGAGCTGTTTTTATTATCGCCGGACAGCCGGGCGGCTACCGTAAGAAAGAATTTACATTTATAATACCTTAACATTATTTATTAACCAGTCCATTTGGCTTACGACGCTCTCTAGAGATATATAAAAATATAATATCGAACAATAAAAAAGGCACAATACAATTTAAGAGCGCTACAACTGCCGATAATTTCGACCTGAGAATTTTATGGCCACTATATAGCCCCAATTATTATTTTAAATATGCATTCATTTGAATAATCGAGCGTCACTCACCTAGCTATATGCCTATTACCTCTATTATGCTAATATGCACAATTTGTTATTGGATATTTTGCATACAAATTACTTTTTTCGGAGACGGGCCCCTATATGTCTTTGTGTCGTGTCGAATGCGCCGGAACGATTGAATTCTTCTAAGGCGGACGACGGAATCAATTTGCCACATTCTTTTATTTGCCATTAATAATGCAATAACAATTAATAGGCTCGATGCTTCTTTATCTGGCCCAACACAACGTATAATCCTTTATTTCGCCAATTATCATACGAATGGTGCAATGAAACGATGATGATGAAATCGCTCGGGTATTAATTCAGAATCTAAGTTTTCAAGACTGCAATCAAGATAAATTACGATTCGTGCTATGAAGTTGTTATCGACATATATTACTACTTTATATCGGATTTCTCAACTTCGAATGTATAATTTTAAATTAATATAATAAATAAAATTACAATAAAAACATATAGTCGACGCCTACAAACACTGAACGATGCCTCAGAATAACACCGAATAAAACTGGAAGCAAATGAGATGATCCCTGTTCAATGCTTAATTATTCTTTGATTTAATACGCATAAATTATTTAAATTTTTAAAAGTCATTCATTTGATCAACATGTTTTAAAATTAACACATAGACTGCCAGGTAGACAAAATTCATGTTTTTTAAAATCTTATCGATATTAACCCCTTAAAGAGATAAGACACAATTAGGGAATCCAATCCCGGGATCCCGGAATCCCAGACAATTTTAGGTACTTAAGAATCCCGGAATTAGAAAATGTAATCCCGAAAATTTCGGGATTAAAATTTTTATCTAACAGAAATCGTATACCTTACCAGCACGATGAAGGCTACTAGATCGAGACATTCTCGCCAAAATCTGGACGCTTGGAAACAGTGGCGTAAGTACTAATTGGCGAGCTTAGGCGACGCCTAGGGGCAGTAACTGTCTAATCTATGTATACATATATACAGTACATATCAAATTGTTACATTAACTTTTCCCTACCGGTGATGTATTTACTACACCTCGACTCTAAAAATGGAAATATTGATATGAAATATATTAGACATGGGCTTCAAAATTTTTGTATTACTCCGTACTATAGTTACGAATCACATCAAAGTATTATAGTATATAAGTATTCATCTGCAGTGACGGAAATAAATAATTTATCGGGAAATCGGGAATTTTACGAGTTTTAGTCGTATCTCAGCAGAAAAGAATTTTATCAGTCACATTGATGATATTATACGAAAATGGGGACTCACGCGGTCATCTTTTGTGTTTTATTTGTGTATTTTTGTCTTTTCTTAAATAAATAAAATTCTTTCGCCTTCAAATTATTTTTTATATTAAACGAATGGACTTATTAGTAATTTTTGATCAAATTTATAAACGAAATTTCTTAAGCTGTTAAAAATCCCGTTCCAGGGATCCCGGGACTGATCCCGGGATGGTTTAACGAAATCCCGGAATCGAAAATTATTATTTTATATACAAATCAGGAAAATCTTAATTTTAGCAAAAAGATCTTTACCATTCCTTCAATGGGAATTTCGATATGAAATATAATAGATACAGAGTTCAGATTTTTTCAGAATTTTAAATGGTGTACCAAATACATATCATCGTAAGATAAAGATATATATAAAAATATTCATTCATATCAACACGTTTTGACGTTTAATAAGTATCCAAAAAACTTACAGACATTGTATTTATTCATATTTTTTAATAGAAATAATAGTTATTTATATTTAAATATTAATTTTTATTGGATTATATCAGATAAATAATGTAACGTAATGCAAAAATTGTGACGCTGTAGAACGAGTAGCTTCATCAAGTTCACCTCCAGACATCCTTTAGTCGATTATTTTTTTATGCGAATTTTTAATTTATTTTTTTGTAATAAATATCTTTAAATGAAAACAAAAAAAGAGAAAATTTTATTATTTTAATTAGAGATTAAGCTGTGCTTTTGTAATAATTAATAAAATAGTCAAACGTCTACTGGTTGCATTATGCTACTCTACATGGTAGTGTCTATGTTATATGTGACGGAAATGAAGAAAAAAGAAATTATTCTTCCTTTCTTTCCAACCTTTACCTTCTCGTACCTATAGAAGTTTCATTTAAAAAATATCGTAGATGTTGATGCAACATGTAATAAGTGACGCTGCCGAACGAGCAGTTCCCACAACACTTGCTAACCTACTCGACGAATACGATCGTACAAGGAGATTTTTACGTTGCTATTGACAGCAGCCCGAAAGCAAATGAAAATGCAAATTATTTCAATAAACAATTGGCTCTTTAAATTTTGTAAACGTATGTCATCTTTAGCACTTTCAATTATGGCGATCTTAAGATAATTTTTATCATGGACATCTTAAAGATTAAGGTAAGCTGGATGTAAAATCATAATGCAGTTCATGTCTTTACCAAGAAACAAACAAGCATAGCATTAAACATGCCATGAAAATGAGTGGTCATAAAGATCTTTCTGCTCCTTCCATTAACCATCGTAGACATTCCGGGAAATAAATATTCCTCAGCTACGTGGCAAGCATTCTAGCTTTACAATAAAATCTTTCGGAGTATCAAGATGAAATTGATGACCACAACCCCAGCGCTTTAGGTCTCAGATAAGACTACATGATTTTACTCTCTACATACATCCATCTTGACTTGTGATTTGCCACGTTGAAAAGAGGAAAAAAGAAGAGTAATTGAGCCGCCCCCGCGTTTCTGCTTTGAATAATTTTACGTCTGTTCGTATTCACGACGCCTGCCTACCACGAAACGCCTCTACGGCCCCAACTTTATGAATACATCTTCAGATGTTATCTTCCGCTACCAGAGGCGAGAGTCAGAAATAATACGTGTGTTTTCGATCATAAATTAGATGATTATCTCGGCATTGAGATGAACTATAAAATGCTCGGCATAATAATACTTTGAGCCTTTTAAGCGAAGGCAACATCTGACTGGCTAATAATGGCCGGTTATAAATGGCCTTTTGTAACTACCGAGGCGATTGGGGCGGCCTCTCTCTCGTATCGGGTTACGGATTATTGCTCATATAGCTGCAGGATCTCGACTCGATCTTCCACCAACTGCAAGAAATGGAAATGATGACTTTTATATGAGGCTGTGGAGCTTCTCGCCTTCACTTTATCCCCAGCTTAGGTGCTTTACTACAAATCTGTATGAATCCATGTGACATTTACGACCCTAGCTTTTCAATCTTATTTCTCTTTTCCTCTCATGGCAGACACATCAATGAACATTGTTCGAAGTATTTGCTGAAATCAACAAAAAAAATCATAACTCTTATATTAAGACAACTTGCATCCCAAATCGAATAAAACTACCCCCTCTTTTGATATTTTCTCGCTCTTTATTAAGCATCCTAACTTTGTCTTTTTTGTAAAACCAAGAAAATTGATTAGAAACACATTTATTTGTGTATGAAGATTATATTAATATCCACAAAAAATGATATTTTACGATAGTAAAGAGTAAAATTTCTTAGCTCCTAAGAAAAGTTGATTGTTGATGTTTTTTTCTTAGCGGTTTTCTTGGCTTTCTTCCGTTTTGTGATGATTTGTAATCAGCCTGTAACGGTTTTTTCTCTATTTCAGTTTTTACACAATAGAAATTGTTGGCTAAAATATTAAACTGCATCATCATCATCTGATAAAATTGGGCTACATCCATCGTTCAGATGTATGGCTTCCTCATGAACTGACTGACTCAAATAAACTTCAGCGTATTTCAACATGCGATCTTCTTCTCCGACGACATAATAGCCAACCTTTTTTGAAGAGACTTGCCACTGGAGATGAAAGTTGGGTACTCTATGAGAATATCCAACCTAAATGGTCTTGGACCAAGGATACAGAAGCTTTAACTGTGGCTAAAACTGGTCTACATCCAAAAAAAGTTTTGCTATGCATTTGGTGGGACTGGAAGGGGGTAGTTTATTATGAGTTACTTCATCAAGGCAAAACGACCAATTCAATAAAATATTGTTTCCAACAAGACAATCTAAAGGATGCGATTGCCAGAAAACGGCCAGAATTAGCGAAAATGTATCTTGATCAATATTTTGCCAACAAACCTGGGAAATTTTGGCAAGAAGGCATTATGAGGCTTCCGGAGAGATGGAGAAAGTTAATAGAACATAATGGATTTTATATTATTCAATACATTTTAATGTAAAACAAATTATTGTTTATTTTTTTCTTAATATGAAAACGAAAGAAACTTATGGGACACCCTAATATTTGACATAATAATGTTACTTTGTTTCACGTTTTTAATTTTGATGCATCTGTGAGAATTTAAACGGTTACATTTCATCCTAATCATCCCATAATATAGATATTTTGGTGTTAAATGAGATATTAAAATTGTTTATGAACGGAATTATTATTCAATTAATACTTGTTTTATTTATGGGAATGAAGTTTTCTGCATAATAATATGAAGAATTGTATGATTTACATAATTTCATTCAGCAAATTTCACGAATGAAATATCCAATAGGGTCAATTGATTGAAACAATATGGATTTTGTAGTGCAAACCGCATGAATTTTATTAAATGCGGAATATAACGGCAAAATTAGCTTACGGTAAATGTATGCATTTATAAAGTTAATACTTGAGCGTAATAACCATTTTATGCGGCTTGTTGGTGCTTAATAAATTATGGTATGAAAACTTGCTCGGATTATTGTTAATTTTGATACAAATCGTTCGAAAGAGCCGGATGTTTGATGGCCGGATAACCGGGATTTTTACATATTATGATCGTTAATCTTCTCGGAAAGCTTTGGGCTCCAACGTGGTATTTGCTTTATTAATTTAATGAATTCGCCTCATTGTTTCTAGAATACGATGGATGGACTTAATGCGCCGGAAAATGCGCGATAAAATTTCGAATTGGCACAAATACGCGAAATTCCTCCGAATGCATCGGGAATGGTTCGCGGAAAATTACTTCACGCTTAGGATTATATATTGTGTTTTAATGTCGGGAATATTTTAATCGAGCCGTCAAAATAATTTCATATGCTGTAAATTATGCGATTTTGTAAGCATGGAGAGCAGAAAACGTCTGTTATTGCATCCACCTGTTGTGATATAATTTAAGGGCGCGTTAGCTTCAGGGCTGACAACTGCACTTAAACGAATCGTAAAACTCTCATCGTTAAATTCAGAAGTGATTCATATGCACTTAGCATAATGCAATGTTGAAAATTATAACGATATTCTTGTTTGCGTGCGTTTAAAATTAACATTTATATTTGCGATCTGGGTCCGCAGATGAAGATTCAAGGCTCTGTGTCATATATTTCATTTAGCACAATCCTGCTTTGAATTGCAGATAGAACGCTGACCACAATTAGATTAATGAGCATAATAACGTGGTAGTAAATTTGCTTTGTAACAACATTTATCGAATTTTTCTAAGACATCTAATATGTATACATGTGGTTAATGATCAAATTAATAGCAATCTGTGATATGTCCTGAAGAATGCATTCCCTGTTATAAAGTAAATCGTATCAAAAACATTTAAAACAATGTAATCTAAAGCTAAAATCATAGTTGTTTGATTAAATCCTCGACCCTTTCTCTACTTAGTAAATTCAGTTTGAATTTCGTTCGAAGGAAATAATAAATTTCGATAACTCAAATTGAATGATTGTTGATCGAATTGAATATTTTTCAACAACAATTTTTCCACATATATTTTATGAAATAATTAGTATCCTTAAGCGTTCCAATTTAACCGGCTATCCCCTGCGTGTTCATATCTACGACATTAACAAGTTAACGCAATCTCTCAAGCAATTTATAATCATCTTTATAAATGATAAGCAAAGTCGACTTTTAGCACCATAACCAGTTTGAGCCTCATCAAGATCATCCTACGCTGCTTCGAAATTCGTTCAGCTCTAAACATGCGTGATGATGAGCGTTAAAGGCGTGCTTTTTCAGTAGCCATCGGGTGTAATGCTTGTAACAGATCGATCTTACAGCACTTTGGGCAAGCTCATTTATATTTAAATCTCATCATCAGTGGTGTAGTGGGGCGGGGGCGCGTGGGGTCGGCGCTCCCACACTTTTTTCTAGACGATTTGGAAATTTTGCATAATATAAATTGTACAAAATTTTAATTTTTGTAAGACCCAAAAATTTGTTCTCTTAAAAATATTATTTATTTAAAACGTGTGAAAAAAGTACATATTTGTTTCCACATGATTACCAAAAATTAAATAAAAAACACGATGGGATAAATTATTACCTTTTTTCTTTCCAGTGCTCTAAGAACTAGCTAAGAAAGTGGCAAAAATTATTAAGATAGATAAATATATAGTTTTTATGAGTGTAGGGAAGTCTAGACTCGTTCGGGATCCCATTTGGTGCGGGCCAATTATGTACGATAGCCTCTGAGGGGGCTTTCGTGATCGTACAGATCATAGAAGATCCCAGGTATGTATTTATCTCTGAAAATGTCGCAAAAAGCCCTAAAAAAGGATGGAGTGGCCACAAGGTCTGTGTGTCCAACCGGTCCGCTTTTCCGACCGCTGACATGACGAATGAACGCCTCGTGATCGGATGCCATACTCGAACATGTCTAGAGAACGATTACGAGCTCTCATTATAAAAAGAAGTTGAACGAAGAATACTGATCGGATGGGTTGTTTAAATTTTACAATCGATGAAAAATATTGTTGTCTTTATTTTATTGCGGGCTTATTCCAGCTGGGTCGACCCAGTGTTTAAATGATAACGAAAAAAGAGGGATTAGACAACTTAGTATATATTATAAAAACTGACAGAGTCAATCAGTGTTAATTAAAAATAAAGATCCATGTGCAACTCTCAACTTGGTCGGTGTTTTGCGCCCCAAGCTCAGCTGCGTCCATAGCGGGTAGGGGAGGGGTAATAAAATATTATAATTAATCAGCGCTCCCACACTTTTTTATTTAGCACTACACCACTGCTCATCATCATCTCAAACATCAGAGCAGGGTTGTCGTTCCGCCACCGTCAGGATTGTAAATTTTATTTTATTCGACAATTAAATCGGCCGGCCTTTCCTATCGGACATAAATACGCATTATCGTTAAAATGTCTTCGGCATGTCGTAAACATTTGTGGCTCGTTTGAGCCGATCTGTCTGTGGGATGCAAATACCCACTGTTTATGTGTTTGTAGAATGTTCCCAGAGAGCAAGTCGCTGTAGGGTAGGTATGAGACTGAATTTACTGCTCCGGGAGCGGGCGATATCAATGAAACGTAGCTCAGGCGGAATTAACTATTCACAGGACAGAATCCGCAGATTAACAACAGTCGATTCCATTTCCATTTCTGAACTCAATTAAGAGGTTCGATGAACTTTGAAAGAAGTCACAGATCGAAGCCAATCCGCGGTGAAAGCTTAGAGCCGGAAGCTCCTATCAAGTTGAGCGGTGCTGCACAACAACACAAGCTGAGGATCATCTTATACCACAACATGATGTTCACTTTACAAATTATCCGGCACTTAAGATACAATTTTATGGGGAACAAATGGATATCCAACATCTGGTGCCTATCTCGTATTTAACTAAATGTGGTTATAGTACAACTTAGATTTAAGAGCAGAATGCGTATCTAGGATCCTAGAAAATTGTCAATAATTTTCCAGTATTTATACATTCACAGAAGACATAAGTTATCAAATTCGAGAAGATTGCGAAAGCGTTCTTTAATATATTCACCACCTGTTTGTTGAACACATGAAGAGGTGAATGTTTGATATAAAGGATATGGATGTGACCCTTTTCCATGAATGCATATTGAAGACACTAGTCCTGTAGTACTCCGTGGGAACGCTATAAAATTAAAAAAAAATGGGTTAACTCTTCTATAGTGTCAAGATAGGGACCACACCATAGGAAAAAAAACGCTATAGAAAGTTAGGCACTCATACAAAATTAGATTTTTTTGTTTGTTTGCAAGTGACTAAAACGCGTGAGGGGGTATTGACTTTTCGCCGAAAATGCTATAGAAAAACGCTATAGAAATGGACGCTATAGAAGGGTTGGCTGTATATGTAATTAACAAATAGATATTCATTGTTAATACACTTTTAACATGATGCCTGCCAACTACAAGTTAACTCGTAGTTCGCGTTCTTGGCTAGCCAATCAACTGCAACCTATCTTGAAGTTTCTTTCTTTGATACATTTGTGGAAGTACGATTAAATAGTAGTATATCACGGATTTTTGGAAAGAGAACAAAAATATCAAGGCTGACTTACATAAATAGGAAATTTATCAATAAATGAATAGAACATATAACCCATTTACAAAATAATTTGTAAAATCTTTTTTTTTCAAAAAGAAATACATTCTTGATGTTTTTTAATGTATATAATATAATATGATCTAATTAAATAAGCTTTTTAAACCGGAATCCTGAAAATTACGGTAGCAGTCAACGTGTTAAGAAACATATATATTTCCCTGTATGTATCAGGTCAGTCCAAAAGTTCATGCGCATTTTTGAGATTTTTTTAAATAGCGTAAATAAAACACAATTTAACATTTTAATTAATGATATATTTTTCTTCCACTATCTACAATTTCTCGCCATCTTACTGGTAGCTTTTCAATTCCATTGCTTACTTATATTACTCTCTGGATATTGCCTTAAGTAGGGAATCCAATCCCGAGCCAAAATTTCGATCCCGAGATTTCATTAGACAATCCCGGGATCAGTCCCGGGATCCGGGGATTGGGATTTTCAATATTTTAAGAAATTACCTTGATGAATTTGATCAAAAATTACTAATCATTCCATTTGTTCAATATAAAAAATCACTTTAAAGCCAAAGAATTTTATTTATTTAAGAAAAGATAAAAATAGATAAATAAAACACTAAAAAAATTCAAATATTATTTTGAAAATATGCCCGAAGTAACATTAACATTAAACATTAGTGTTTCGTCATTTAGTCTGGATCTGATTTTGGAAGTCAGACAACTTGCTGCTGAAAACGCTCAGCTTCCACACTCGTTGGAGGTATCGTCATCAGATATTAAAATGCTAGTTCAAGTTGATGATCGCGTGAAGCCTCATTTAACGTATAACATTTTTCGTATAACATCACCAATGTGATTAATAAAATTCTTTTCTGCTGAGTCACAAATTTTACGATTTTAGATTACAAATTATTTATTTCCGTCGCTGCAGATGAATATTTATATACTCTAATACTTTAATGTGAATTGTAATTATATTTCATATCGATATTCCCATTATTCGTCGAGGTGTAGTAAATACATCACCGGTAGGGAAAGGTTACTATAACAATTTGAAAAACATACATGTACGCTATATATATATATATATATATAGATTAGAAAGTCACTGCTCCTATGCGTCGC
Source organism: Stenopsyche tienmushanensis (assembly GCA_008973525.1). Lineage (NCBI taxonomy): Eukaryota > Metazoa > Arthropoda > Insecta > Trichoptera > Stenopsychidae > Stenopsyche > Stenopsyche tienmushanensis. The sequence continues at coordinate 1,142,397 of WACJ01000006.1, read as the reverse complement.
CTAAGTTCGCCAATTAGTAATTACGCCACTGTTTCCAAGCGTCCAGATTTCGTCGGGAATGTCTCGATTTAGTAGCCTTCATCGTGTTGGTGAGGTGTACGATTTCTGTTAAATAAAAATTTCAATCCCGGGATTTTCGGGATTACGTTTTCTAATCCCGGGATTCTTAAGTACCTAAAACTGTCCGGGATCCCGGGATTGGATTCCCTAGCCCTAAGTGTTTTTCACTTATTTCGTGCCATACAAGTTTTTTTTAATAAAATTCTGAAAAATTAAATACCTCGATCGATCGAAACGATCAATGAGAGTAACTGATTTGCAATAATATTTACTTCTACTCGTAAATCCATCTGCTTTAACCATATGTGGAAGGCGATGGGAATTCATCATATGGAAATTCTTTGAAAATATTTGAATGGAGATAGCGAATATAATAATTTAGGAGGAAGAAATGTGGTTTTTCTAATATCAATGTAGTTGAATGATAAAACAGCATTGATTTTAATTTTCATAATTATACTTTTAGTTCGATTATTGTTGATTCTATCAACATGATTGGACTAAAAGACAGATTTTATTTACATCGCTTTATCGTACCAACTGAAGCTCACATCACTCATAAACATTAAAAAGTTCAAATTTTACACAAGTTTAAAAAAATACTATTCTGAAAGGTTGTATCGCTTTTTAATTGGATATTAATTTCGAATCACATCTATGATGATCGAAGGAAATATACAAGTGCAGAAGATCGGACAGCGCATTAATATTGCTGAAATATCGCCGAATGTCTACGGTTTTTGTAATATTTAAGCGAATCTAAAATAAATCCAGTCGGGTGTCATAAAAACTGTAATTGATATTTACGAGTCGGTATTTTGGAATCGGTTCATAAATCGAAACTCTTGTTCCCCATTTCTTTTATAGTCGCGTAACATGTTAGGCGGTCTTAAATATATTAAAATAGTCGCAGAACTTTGTAGTCACACTTCGTATTGCCGTAAAATCCTACTTCATACGTTTAAAACCCATAATTTATTTAAATCGCGTGTACATTTTGACTTTTATGTTTCCGATTTCGACGGAAAGGTTATGGAAATATCTTTATGAGCTTTGGCCTCCTCGCAAGAAGTGTGTCTTTCTCTTGCTCACGGACTTGCATAAAAATGCTTTTTTCTCCCGTGTAATTTTACGCATTTTTCGAATTTAATTTCTGTGAGCGAATACATAAAAACCGTCGGCTTTATTGCTATTACCACAATAAATGTATGCTCGGTAGTTTTGATACGGCAGATGTATTTATGCGTGAATAAATAATGCTGAATAGGGGTGGATAAATTACGGCCTGCGAGTTGCATCCGGTCCTACGTATATTTTTATGGAAGTCGTCGAATTTATCTGCCGAGAAAATTATAGATTATTCAATGGCGTGGCGAAAATTTAATGAGCTCTGATAGGAACGGAGCGCTCATGTAGATATATAAGATCGGATGCTGTTATAGATAAATTAACTATGCGACTACTGAATTAGTAATTTTTTGGAGATTCCTGTAATCAATTGTAATGCAAAGATTTGAGACTAAGAAAATTATGTCTTGTTGCCATTCATTTCCCCAAAATATTGCTGCAATGTATTGCTACAACAGTCTTATATTGATTGATAGAAGACAACTTTTATACAAAAGAAGACGATGTGATACAGAATGATCACATCGTCTTCAACAGATCCTGATTATGACACCTATGCATCATCGGCAATTATAGTGTTAATATTGATTATCTTGAAGCTGTTTAGTTAAAAAATCAAACATCACTCATGAAGTGAGCATTAAAAGTATCACAACACCATTTTAATCAGTAATAAAGCGTATCACAATTTAATAGAGAATTTCTACCCAAAACTTAAAAAAAAATACATCACTATTGCGTGGACCAAATGTTTCGTCGTAAATATTTGAATCGAATAAAGTTGGTCATATAAATTGGTATTATGGCTATACCTACCGAAAAGAGGGCTGGGGGAGATTCCGTTATTATAAAGTTGGAGTTGAAGCTTGAAAATCGAACGCGTCTTTTTGTGCCTCGTGATTAGGGAATCCAATCCTGAGTCAAAATTTCGATCCCGGGATTTCGGGATTGCATTAGACCATCCCGGGATCAATCCCGGGATCCCGGGATTCCGGGATTGGAATTTTTGATAGTTTAAAAAATTGCGTTGATAAATTTGATCAAAAATTACTAATAAGTCCATTTGTTTAATTTAAAAAAATAATTTAAAGGCGAAATAATTTTATTTATTTAAAAACAGATGAAGATGACCGTGTGAGTCCCCATTTTTGTATAAAACCATCAATGTGACTGTTAAAATTCCATTCTGCTGAGATACAGACTTATTCTCGCAAAACTCCCGATTTCCCGAAAAAATATTTATTTCCGTCGCTGCAGATGAATACTTATATACTACAATACCTTGATGTGATTCATAACCATATTACGGAGTAATACAAAAATTTTGAAGCCCATATCTAATATATTTCATATCAATATTTCCATTATTAGAGTCGAGGTGTAGTAAATACATCACCGGTATGGAAAGGTTAATATAACAATTTGATATGTACTCTATATATGTACACATAGATTAGACAACTAGACGTTGCTTAATCTCGCTAATTAGTTTCCAAGCATCCAGATTTCGGCGGGAATGTCTCAATTTAGTAACCTTCATCGTGCTGGTGAATTTTTCGGGACTACGTTTACTAATCCCGGGATTCATGAGTTCCTAAATCTGTCCGTGATCTCGAGATCTCAGAGACTAGAAAATTCAATACATGTTAATTGTCTCCCTTTTTCATCTCTTTGACATCGTCTAGAAGAGAAGAATCACCGTCGAGCGGTCATTGGGCCCTCGTGCTTCAAGTTATCTCCGGTGTGATTTCCGCAGCCGAACAACGCGACAATCAGAAATTGTCATAGTGACGAAGGCAATGAAAACCCCCGATATGTTACATCTTTTTTGAATTACGAAAATATTTTTTTAAGCCTCGATACATTATTTACAATCAAAATCAGCTTTAACTTCAAAATTTCAATCAATAAATAAATAATCGGTTGTTTATATTATATTTTATACGCTAACCATAAAATTTGTATTGTTTTTGTACTATTAAACGTATCAAGATTTGCTCGATTTTTTTCCCTCGAGATGTTAATCTTCATATTTTAGTGGAAAATGAGACAAAATGTTTTGAAGTTCAAATACGATTCGGGTTGCAAAGTATTAAAAAAAACTTTTGAAGGTACTGGACGAAGTATTGGTAGAGTGAATTAGTTTTTAGGCTTTTATTATAAAGGTTTCGGTTCAAATCCCATACAGATATATTATATTTCTTGAAAAAAAATTACATGAAGATTTCTTAATATTTTGCAATATATTGGAATGATTCAATTTGGCCAATTTATACATAGAAAGTTAACAGCTTAAACACAATAAATGTATAATATAGCTCCTTAAGATATTGTACGAAATATGCGTGAAAGTGTTGCCAAAGAATTTAAGCATCCACAAGACAACATTCACGAAAATTATAATTTTTGAGGTCATCTCTGCAGAATATTTCATAAAGAATTGTTATATACCTATATATAATATACACAATTGAGATAATGATTATCACTGTAATATGATATAGAAAATCATAAGTATTAACATTGATTTGTAGCCAATTTCCAAACATTAATATTAACAAATCCTGAGTTTTCTTCTCGCTAGACACTTTCTCAAAATTATTATCCATTTATCATAAAAACAAATAAATTATAGAGTGATTTTTGAGTAAATAATTTAAAAACGAATTTCATTTTGAGACACCATGTGACAATCAATATAATTGGGGGATCTTTTCCTTTTCAAACTTGTGGATCAAATTATTTCCAAAACACAATTTTAAATAAAGAAATAAATGTTAAACTAAATATTGTACGTCCTTTGCGATTATCCCGTGACCTCTCTCAAGCAATAAAAGAATGCTGGCCATTAACTTTTCTGTGTTTTGTCCAAGGTTTCTTTGAAAACACTGTTTTATATATTAAGTCATCTATTCATAGTTTTTTCACGTATACTTCCACATACACTGCGAGCTTCATGAATTAATTTTTTTGCCTCTAGCAATAATTTTATAGTAAGCTGGCAGTCAGCTCGGCGTGTTAACCGGCAAACTTTTGTTATCTTAGATCTTGCAGACAGCTCGTCCGTATACTTTATTTATAACGGCTCGTAACCCAGCAGCTTCTGTGTGGACTTTAAAGCTTTTTTTCATAATAATGCCACAACATATTTTTTCGATGGAGGAAGCCGTATAGATTCTTTTGATGATTGTGAGATCAAGGGGTGCACTAATTCGAGATGAAATTCGTAATTTAAGATTTGCATCTTAGTGTCACCAAACGTCCCTCGGAAATAGATCTAATGCCCTGTATCTATCATAAAATGCCGGGACGTCGGCAAATGTCTAATATATAACGCAGAAATTCGCTATAAATCAAAGCTCTCATCTCGGAGATTTTGGGAATAAATTGAGTATGAAAATATTTTTATGAGCTTCCATCTATAAATTTCCTGACGCATCTAATCAAATCGTACGTATATCTGACTTGATAGAAGAATCTTGAATCCACTGAATAAGAATTAATAAAGCCTTCTTATATGGATTCGATTAAATATTTGATGTATCCTGGAAGGTTATTATAAATTCAGATACAACCTCATTAACTGGATCTGTAAATACTGAGGCAATTGATCATTTAAAAATAATCATAAATTCTCTACTTACTCATAGTTTCTCTCTTATTTTAAATCCCCCTTCAAATAATTTTATCAATACTTAACCATGAATATGGCATATTAAAAAAAAAATTAAGCAGTTTGCTGTGGGCGATTGATTGCTAAATTATCCCCCACAAAACGCTTCAGTCTCGTTAAAGCCTTAACGAAAACGAAGCCTTCTCTTCAAATGATAAATGCGACGGAAACAATATCAGATATTTCATATTTGTTTAAGTGGGCATAATGATTTTGTCCATATAACCGAGCACGAAGTCGATATATCTGTTGAGGCTCGACGCCCGCAGTGTTGCCGACACCTGTTCTCCATATATCTCCCGAGACAACTGGTTAAACCAATTTCACATCTGAATATACCCACGATATCACACGCGATGTTCAGCTACTTCAAAATACTTTTAATGTCCTCAGATACACAGGAAGAGATCACAAGATCAATTTTTGAAGAGCCACTAATGGCCGTCGACAATAAATCGTTGTTGTCTTATGGCCGAATTATAAGAGGGGCTTCCGGCAAAGTTGACAATTTATCCCATCTGATCACTTAAAATAAATTCAATTTAAATGCTACAAGATGGACTCAATTTCCATCATTTGTGATAAGAATTGATGTGGAGTTTGTGGCGACGTTGGGGCGAACGGAAACCAGACTTTGGAAATAGTTTTATATTAGTTTTGACATACTACAAGCCAAAATAATATGTATTACTCAACGAAATATGACAAAACTATCGTCTTTTATTCATATTCAATGAGCGCTATTATTAAATCATTGCGGATGAATTCACGAGTGAAAAGGTATGAGATTGGGTCGTAAATTATTTTAGCATTTAATTAATTAATTTAATGTTATATTGGCTATTTTACTTAAAATTCTGCAATAAGAGATAATAAATCTTGGACGGTTTTAAATTAGTCTCTGTCCTTCTTCGTCTATTAACCCTTTGCGATCTTAAAAAAAATCCAGTAGATCCCTAAATATTTAAAACATTTTTAAGAAAAAAATATTATTTTATATCCGTTAGTTTCACACAAAAATATTATATGATAAATATCGTAAGTATAATCGGATATGTTCACGAGAGCGCGCGTCAAGAGTCGACATAGGACCCACCGGAATAAAATCGATGTCGAATCAGATTCGACATAGGACCGCAAAGGATTAACGTATCTGCAATTTTATTATTTAGCAGTTGGAATTTAACCTGTTGAGGAGCGAGCAAATTTAAAATCAATGAAGTCGTTGATGTCATAATCGCTTTACGCCGATTACTTTCTGTCAGCTCCTAATCAGCGTAAGACAATCTTCAATTGTAAATGAACACTTGATAGTGAATACAAGACCACGTCATTTCTTTACATAAACAATGCACAAAAAATCGATTCATTTGCTCCTCCTTTACAAGGAAATGATAATTGAACAAAGACTCATTCAACACGCAGAAAAGAACGGCAAGCAGTTAAATAAACAAACACTCTCGATAACACACAATATTCGGTCGTTTCTTTGCGTAAAAAAATAACACACTTGAAATCGAAATCATTATAAGTCAATAAATTTGTGCTTAACGATCTATACAATCATGCGATGCATGTGAGGAAGCTATCCGTCTCAGTCTCCCAAACTGCGCTAAGTTCTCTCTTTCTCTGTCTGTCTTCGAGCTTCAATGTGCAAGAGTGCTCTTTTTGGGACATGAGAATTCGGACATACATGTATGTCGATGCTCCTCAATAGCTTAAATATGTAGTTTGTTATGTAGTGGGTACAAATTTAACACTTTGACATACACAGTCGTCAAATCCCGTCGTGTATCAGCAGATAATACTTGCTTTTTGCGCCAGATAAGTCTATGCATACCGTCTTCGTGAACAAGCATAAGCACTTAAACTTGCAGTATTTCTGTTGTTTGTTTTTATTTTTTTTTAAATTCACCCTTTTGCAGACAGTCTATATTGAGTCGCGGTTCAGGAAACACATTTTTTTTTACTAAAAGTGAAAATCGTGATTTTACTATTCTACCGTATATCTAAGTACCCATGAATGTTATCAAAATTCCTGCGATGATGTGAAAAATGAAATATTACTCATAGAATATCAAAAATGATTTATATGTTTGTTTTCTGTATAAGTTATTTGCAATTTCGCATAATTAGTTGGCATGGGCGGTGGCAGATATCCTGGCAGATATCAAATGATTACTATGCTTGTACTTCATTGTCATTAGCTATTTAATATGTAGATTTTTTTAAAATAAACACGTTAATATGAAATTGATTTTATTTTTTTAAATTCAATACTAATTTTTTTTTCTAGGAATACTCTCTATGGACGACTAGATCATGCAATTAAAATTATTGCATTCAATCTTAATTTAGAAAAAAACGCGAAAAACTGAAGAAAGAAAGAACAATTAGTCATAGTTGGCTTATTCAATCAATCAATCGATTAAACATTCAGATCACTTTTCTTATATCTGTATGCATTCTATTTTATCATTAAAAAATTACAATTGATACAATTTTCCATTTATTTAATCTATAATGACATTATTCTTTTCATATTATGTCAGCTTACGAAAGAAGATACCTCCAAATACTTATGATTATTTCAATTATTAATAATTTTATGATCGCTGTTTTATTGGGAATATTATCAACGACTAGAATATTAATACGAATTTTATACATTTACCACCCGCAAGCAATCATCGTTCATATGATAATATTGTACGTGTTATAAGACACATAATGGCTATTTACTGTCAAGATCCATCGCTTCAGTCGAAATTAATCGATTAATTTTTTCTTTCATCCCATGTAAAAGTCATAAAATTATGAATGTTCAACATTTAAATTAATTTGATATCTGTATGTTTTTGTGATCTTGGACTTACCATAAGCGTATATATCGTTAATGCCTACATGGGCTCGCCTTGGACCGTTATGTTAGTACTGGCGGTTTGATTTAAATGGAGAAATCTGGCTGGTTATCACATTAGTAAATGGAAAACGTTTTGTCACTCTGAATTACTTATCTTTCGACTTGATTTAGGTGGAATTCTGAAACTGCGTCTGAAAAATATACACATAATTCCTTCAGGCGCCCACGCATACATAAATCCATACGCGCTTCCAGCTTCATGTTCGAATTTTCGATAGCAATAATTCGGGTAGATATGACGAGTAGTAAATAATTGAATGGCATTAATTCTGGAATCACACGACCGTTATATTTTCAGAAATAGACTTTCTACTGTTACGTGCGAAATTGGGTTACACGTAATGGTAATAAACTGTTTATTGGATTTTGTCATGTGTGCTTGGGCGTGTGATTTCGGTTTCATTATTTTTTTAATATCCCTTTTCTGGGGGTGGATTAAGGATTTTACGGGTCCTAAGCACGTGCAGAATTCCGACCCTTACTCCTCATGGGCAAAAGTAAAATGTGTGCGAAAATAGGGCAATTATGGACTCCAATCTGTTACACATGTTTTTTTAATAACATATATTTGTGTGCGTGGATTGCCAACTACCTACAGTTTTCCATGAAAAAGGATTATTACGAAAAATTTTGCTCAAAATCTAAAATCAAATTTGTAACACGGATTCCATAATATTAAAAAAACCTTAACACAAATTTAACAATCCATAGATAGACACTCTTTTAATTAAATATTTTGCTTAAAATTATGAATTAAAAGAGTATTTATTCTATTTTATTTCAATATCAACAAATTATGACAGTTTGAATTTATATAGGTTGGATTTAATTTAATGCGTTGATCTTCACTTTACATTATACGATGGAGCAGCGTTAGAACAAAATCACCCGCTGCGAAGTCGTTATTAATCGTCTTTCCTTGGTCAAGTCTTGTTTGCGAGAAGAAGCGTTCTTCCCGCCGGCTCCCCAGCAAGCAGATGAAGTATCCCTCCCTGAAAGGATATAAGTATCTTGATTAAGAACTTTTGACGTATTTTATTCACCAACTGGTCATCATCTTCATATATTACGCGATCCGATAATAAACTGACCTGCGTGTGGCTGTTTATTTTGAAGCATAAACATGGGGCGGGACCCTCCGCCCCCGGGAGCTCCCGCCCTACATAAAGATGTGAAACAAATATTTAATATATGATCTGGTATTAATACATAGCAGTAATTCAAATCCCTTCAAATTCATTTCCCTTTCCTTAGAATACTGTATCCATATTCAACCATAGGCGAACTTTATGAACGATTTACATAGTTTTAAAATGATTTCCCATAGAATTTTACTTGTGGTTAAACTGGAATAAGATATATGAGCTTATACTTTCAGTCACTCAAATTGCTTGATTTTTGGTAATGTTTTACCACAATCTATCTGGATTTGAACCCTAACCTTTATAATAAAAGTCCTAGAACAAACTCACAGAGAGAATTTAAAAATCAGTTTATCTTTCGATCCAATCGTATTCCTAATTAATGCAAACGACGCTCTTCTCAGAATCCATGAATTGATAGAGCTTCATAATCACTATAATGAATATTTTTTATCAATATAAAATTTATTGGATTTATAATTTAAGCATTAATTCCTTACTTTATGAGTGTAGAATTACAAATATTGTTTATGGCATAATAGATCGTTAAATGTGATTAAAACACATTGCAGCTATGAGATTATTGCATACATTACTCTTAAGTACTACAGAGAATAATTAAAACGTACCGAAGCTATTCTGCAAAACATTTTATTACTTATACGCTATTTGTTGTTTATACGAAAGTAACTGTAAGTTCCTTTGTGCTTATAGAAATCTATTCAAGACATATGAAATTACTGTTTACAATTGATATTTATTAAAAAGTTGCTTTATAGAAAGCATGCACTCGTGATGTTATATGATCCAAGGCTTTTATTTCAACTTTGTATTGCATTTATAAGAAAATTTTGCTTGATAAAATAATTGATTATCGTTGAATATTTTATGCTAAAATTCTATAATGAATGGGAAACTAATTATATATCATTTCATCTATAATACAAAAATATGTTTGCAAAATATCCATTTGAAAATTATCCGATACGATGTGTGAATGACATGATCTGATGTCAATTATTCATGAAGTGAAAATACCAATAGCTTATAAACTTTCATTGAAACAAATCAAATAACCATAAGTCAAAAACATTCCGAGAAAGCTTCTAAATTATTCTAAATCAAAATAAAATGTTTGCAGGGAATCTTCCTAAGAAATTGAGGTCAAACAAGACAAACGATGGTTGTAAATTATATAGCGTGTAATAGATGAATTATTGATCGTAAATTTAGTAGTTTTGCACGTGCATCGTTGTAAATTAATGACTAATTCGAAAACTTAGTTTGAAAATGAAATGTATGCTAATTTATTTGATTACTTTTTAATCTCAGTCTCACCACATTTTATGTAAGCATACTATGATATAGTGACAATGTCAGGCGAATTATAATGTAAAAACTCTTTTTAAATCCTAGATTAAAACTAAATTTCTTCATTATTGTCCTATTATCATCATTATCAGACCAATGAATGCTATTAGATGATTTTGTCTCTATCCTGAGCCAATCATATTTATTTTGTTTAATAGTTTTATTGGAAAAATCATAAAATTTAATAGTGATTTCTAAATATTATATTGGACAAAGTAATATTTAGCAATTGATAAATGCATTAGGTATATTTTATTTCTCGAGATTCATTTTTAGAATTGGAGTTCTACAAATTGAATGTTTCTTCATAAAGTAACACTTTTTGCCAATATCAACGGTCTGATAACTGGTGATGTTTAAAGACTTTTAGAAAACATGCAAATAATTGAAACGTAATTGAAAATATGATTGTATACTATTGAAATCATCCATAGTGAACTAATTATCAAAATATAAAATCATTCCATATCTTCATCAGATTGTACCTGGATGAAAAAAAAGAAGAGGGAAAGAGTATCTTGCGTACATCGTACGATTGTATAGATCGTTAACCCAAATTTATCGACTAATGCTGATATGTGAATGATGTAATTAATCGATTTCAAGTGCATTCTTTATGTTTACGCAAAGAAATAACCGAATATTGTGTGCTATCAACATTGTTTATTTATTTATGTACAAGCTTCATACACTCTGCGACGGTCCCGACAAATAATTGGATTTGTACCGGATAATAAGTGGCGGACATGCAAATATAGCATAGAAGTAAATAGTGATTTAAAATTAGCTCACTAATCAAAGGGTTAAAGAAGATTCAAGATGATTTTGAGCATAAAAATCATTATCAATCTTCAAAAGATACACTTATCCCAATCCATAGATCCAGCTTATCTTCAAAAAAAGTTGCATGCATGATGGGATTTTCAAAGAATCATCGATTTCGGATTATTTAAATAATCTAGCCATAAAAGGAAATTATATTTAATCATAACATTGCATGTCCTTTTATGTATAGTAAGAAAATTAGTTTGATGGTTTTATCATATCCAAAATGGGTGATTATCCTTGCAAACGAAATTAATTACATATTGCATTCTTATTTACAAGAATAATAATATTATAATTGTATATTTATGTTAAAAAATGGTTCATTTTTGATATATCTGACAACAAAACCAAATGTTGCCAACAAATTTGGAAGATCTAGAATATCTAGAACTAGTCGATAATTTATATTTTATTAATACAAATTAGTGTAGTTCAATTTTTGCGCTCAAAAACTCATTTATTTCAAAACAAAATGAATGAACAGATAAATCAAAAGGTTGTCCATCGCTGCTTACTACATTTTCCTACCTCTCAGGTAATTTTCGAATTCCATCTCAAAAAATGGCTCATATTTTAAGACGATCCAAGTTAGGAGCCAATTTTCGATTTCTTCAATTTCTTCAAATGCAATGTCGATTTCTTCAAATGCAAATGTCGAAACCGTTCCTCACCATAAACTTCTACAAGAATTTGATGCACTTCAGCCGCATTTTTCTTCCAATTAACGCTTTGACGCACAGTCAGATTCTGATTGTCTCGTCTCGTAAATCCGATTGCGACCATATTCAAAGAATCACAAAACCATCGCTAGAGCACCCATTGAGCGGTCGGTTATTCTCTCGTATTTTGTATTAGAGCAATGGGAGTCGAAAGCAATTGTTCTCAACATTTTTATTTTTGCCGAAGATTGTATTCTATTTTATTGTATTATATTCAATTTGTTTATGTGGGGTAATTCCGTGGCTTACAAATTTGCGATAATTACACAAAAAGTACACATTTGCAAAATTACTAAAAAAAGGGTTTACAAAGTTACAAAAAAATAATAATACAGGTCATAAGATTGAAAAATAATTTTATAAGCTTACAAAAAATTACAAAAAAAAAATTCACAAAAAATAACAAGAAAAATTATTCATTGTGATATTTTTTTAGTTTAATTAGTCGGGGATGATGTTTGATTGTAATACTTAATAATCTCTAGTATCGTGCCATTTAGAAATATATATATTATTTTTTCTTAACCATATGTGTTCTCCTTTTTTAACTCTCTTCTTTGTTATTTCTTCTGAATTTCCCCTTCTATTTGCACGTAATGTCCCTGTTGTATGCGTCCTTTTTTCTAATAATTTAGTAGATAATGAAATGTTATTATAAAAATTGTCCATAAAAACATGATGACCTTTGTGGAGGAATGGATTCATCAATTTTAGTACACTAGCATCAATTTTGGTTCCCCTAGGTTCGTTATAACCTCCCTCTATAGATTTCTAGATTATGGATGTATCCATTTGGGAAACACAATTTATAAAACTTGATGCCATACTTAGCTTTCTTCCCTTTCATGTATTGCCGTAACCACAGTCGCCCTCGATGAAGAAGAAGAGATTCATCTTCAGAAATTTCTTCCGATGGAGAATATATATCTTGAAAATTCGAAACAACGATGTCAACAAGTGGATTTATTTTTGACATCCAATTCACGTTCTTTTTCTTTTAAATACTCAAATAATTTGATTGCTTTTCTTTTAATCAGATGTCTATCCAGGGGTACATTTTTTGACAATCTTCAATCCATATTATTGAACAGTTTTCCGTTCTAGCTAATAAATTATTTTTTACACGAGCAATTTGATTTATACTGACTGATGATTCAATGTAAATTCTTTTTCGTATTTTATATTCCCTTTTTTGAATCCTAGAAATTATAGATCTACTAATATTAAATTCTTCAAATATTTTATTAATTTCTCCGCATTATTTCTCTGCATTTTATAGGTTCCAAAATTTGTGCTTTTTGTTCTAGCGAAATACGTTCGGGTCCATTGGACAACATGGTTAAGAAATGATAATAAATCCATGAATATGTAATTTGATATTGATATTTTCTTTCACAGTTGTAAAGAATATAAATAAATTCAGTATAATTTTAAAAGCATAAAGTATTGAATTACAAATGAAAAAAATCGACGCTTACTGGAATAATTGAAACAGAGACCGTATTATGTTATTCGATATTTGATAATATTATTAATAAGATTGAAAGATGTGAACATAATTAAACACTTTTACTAGTGGGCGATGTTTATGATAGGTATGTACTCTATGTTGGTGCATCGCAAAAATCGAATTATTTACCAAAATTAATTTATCTTACTCAGAAAAGTTTGAGAGTCTTTGAGCAATATAAATGGGTTGTTTTTTTTGTCCCTTTTTTTTGTCCCTCAAAGGCGGTATACAATAGACTAATCCGGCGCAAGAGGTTTAGCCGAGCAAGTTTTATCTGCAGATGCCGTCACAGATGTGCTCCGGCTGAGACGGGATACGTCGGGATCGTACGGCAAACGGTTAAAACAGAAAACTAAAACTTTCCGCAAATGCTGTTTAGTTAACACAAAATTTGACACATTTAACACAGTAAAAAACAAAGTATTTTATGAAACTCAAAGCTATACCAACTGAATATTATTGAGAGACGTCTAAGCTCTCTGAAGCCACCGATATCAACTGTCACTATGAAACATTCATAACAAACAGAGTTATCTTTTAAAATCGGACCGAACTAATTTGCATTCCTAATATAATATTGGTGACATATTTATACAAAATGTTCTATATATACGGTTAAACGAAAATAAAATTTAACATGGTGTCTGGGAATTGGTATGCCATTTAATAATGTTAATTCGATCAATAAATCAAATGTATAAAAAAGGCAAACAGAAGTCTTGATGTAAAAGTTGATTTTAGAATTTATTTTGAAATAAGAAAATAAAATCATAATTAAGTAAACTGCATCGCCTACGGTATTTGGATGGTTAAAGGCAAAACAAAGCCATAACTTTTGGGAGATTCTTTCAATCAGTCATGGCAGCATCTCTCGGACTCGTGGCTATATATTGCTCAAGTACCTTTTTGAACGTTACATCAAAGAGGACGGTGCTGTCATCCTCTAGCTTGGCATCCCACAGCGGCGATCTGTTTCTATTAGTGCGCTATTTATTATCGGTGTTTTATGCGTCTTTCGTCGGTTTTTTTCTGTTAATATCCTATATCAGAGAGCGGCCACACAGCAATGGCAGATTGTTATTCACGGTTTGAATGATTCAGTGGGCAATATAAATAAACAGCCGGCCCATCCGCACCTGTGATGTTTCAACAGCCAGTAAATTAGCGCCGGCCGCGATGTTATCACCCGAACTAATGAGATACCCAGTTTTTGCGGTTGGATTATGATATTTTTATTCAGAAATAATGGTTTGGCCGTATCAAAGAGGAACGATGTATTTACGATAACCGCGACCCACGTTCGCAGTCCGCATTTTTTGCTAGCCACCTATAATGGCACCAAAACGTCGAATATTAAGCAATAAATGACCGGAGATACGGACGAGTTTAATTGAGAGAATGGCAGTATCCAAACAAGATAATCATTGATGATCTCGTTCCCGTGTAGGAACGATCGTAAAATTCTCAAATGAGACGTGCTATTATATCTGTCGCGGAAAATGGGTTAATACTATCCGCAACAATGTCAGACGACGAGTCTAGAGCCAATGGCAATCACATCCAATGTTTCGAGTCACTATCGCTGACATTTATAATGAATTTATGCCATTCAATTATCGAGCCTCCATTTCGTTGCCTTCGCCGCCGCGACAGTCCGCGACTGTCGCCTTATTCGGCCGCAGAGATCACATTGTGGGGTCATTAGAGGTCGATAAACGACAGACAACACTTATTCTTCTTATGATGTTTTTTGAATGAAAATTTGAAAATAATCAAGACTAAATAGCCAAATATTTAAAACCAAAATGCGAAGACGTCCTCTGATTGAATTGTTGATATGGTTTTATATATAGCTGAGCTTTTCTGCACTTCTTTAGAAATATTCAACAATTTATACAAATTAAAATAATAATCATTTATGTTAAATATCTTATTATTGTGTTTAAGTTTCATCATTTCATTCTAATGAAGAGAATTATGTAAAAAAATAAGATATTTGTATTTTTATATATCACTAATAAATTTGTACAGCAAAATTCAATTTAGTAACAATATTTAATAGTATAAAAACACCAGTAGACGAAATTAATATGAATTTACCTAATTGAATTAAATCAGATGATATTGTTAAATGATTGTTAAGGGTTTCCAAATACAAAAAAGGTCCCTAAATCCGTATAAATCAACATATAGTTAAGAGATAAAGCCATCTGAATTATTTGCTATTTCTTATTAGATTATTGAATTTAGTAGGTATAAATGGACAGGGAGTTGCCCTGTTTTTTTAATGTGTTAATTGAAATTCAACTTTAATGCTTAATATTCATCCCTATTATTTTAATTCATCTCTAGCATTCCTTGTAAAAATAGACAAAATACTTTAGTTTATTATTAATATTTTTAAAATTGCAATTCAATTAAATTATTTAAAAAAATCTTATTTGTTGACTTAGAATTTGAAAATAAACGCAGTTAAATATAAGCTGGATATTGGCAAATGCTCACCCAGCAAGTCACCTGGGTGAACGTGTCGATAAGGGCTTTTACGACTTTTTTTTATTAAGAAATTAGGATAATTTGAAAAAAAATGAGTGTCTTCTATGTGATGTAGTAAAAAGTGGCAGAGAGTTGATTTTACTGGAGAGTATGTTCATAATATCAAGACAAAGAATGTTTAAAAGAATGTGCCAAATTTTATATATAGAAATCGTGCTTTATTGTTCCACTTAACCAATCGACTCATTAAAATACGTATCTTTGTTTTAAGATTATAAATAAAAATTAGACATTGCCAGTTCGTTATCAAAACAATACATTTCCATCATCGATTCTGAACAAAACCAGACATTATAAATTCAGTACGCCAATATTATAAAAACTTCCACACCTTGTCTAATTTAACATAGATCTTAGCAGAATAATGCGAATTCAAGCAAAACAAAATTTAAAATATCTTATCTTTCACAATGGGCGATACTTATTTTGAAAAGAAAGATTTTTTAAAATTTAATTAAACCGAAAAATTATTTTTATGATTCCATTATTATCAATTGTGTCAGTGTTGACGTTTATAATGTTGAGATTACGAGTATTACTATATGGTTTATTAGTTATTTTACGATCCAACACAATTATCTAATCAATGTATATCGTTTTCTTAATTAACAAATTAATATTCATCGTTATAATCAAGAACAACGTAATTTTGAAATAAAATAAATGATATAAGTTGAAATTATTTACATATTCACATTGAAACTTCTAGTCGATCATTAAATACTTCCCCAAGGCTCAAAATTATCATTTGATCAATGAAATCTTATTTCAGATTAGAAAGGAATAATTTAAATTCAAAAATTACTAAAAATTAATATTCAAATTATAAAATCTTTTATATCAAAAGTACCAAATATGAGTACTAATTTTTATTTGGAAGAAACACTCTTTGAATCCCTTAAAATTTCGATTTAGGTAATTTAATTCATACGGGGCATTATACTGTCTTTAGAATCTGCTATTCATTTCAAATATATATTAAACTTTCAGTTGGATTAAACCTATTATTAGCTGTATATTGATGCACTTCTTCTGAGGATTTATAGTGCATAATTTCAAGAATAATATAGAGAAATTGCGTCATAAAAGAGCATAAATACACACAGATTGAGTCTTATCTAGTAAAACGACTATGTTTAGTTATAAGCCTCAAAATTTATTTCCTGATCTTCCTAATGTATTAAAATATCTCTAGAATTACTTATCAATTGCATTATTTTGTAATTATCTCGTGAAATATTTCAACCTGTATGGTAGGATGATCGCGTATTTGCGAGCGAATTCCAGTGATTCAGAAAGAGCACTCTTGTACGTTGAGTTTGGAGAGAGATAGAAGGATACAACGTAACGCAGCTCCGTAACTGTTCATGAGAGACAGAGACGGGGAGCGTCCTGCGTACATTGCACGATTGTATAGATTTTTAACCCAAATTCATCGATTCATAATAATGTGTGAATGATATAATGAGTCGATTTCAAGTGTAATGTTTACGTTTACGCAAAGAAATCACCGAATATTAACGTATTTCTATAACGACTTGCAAATGTTAGCTTTACGAACGCCTTTCTAAAATGTCTTCTAGATAACAACTGTCTAAATATCTTTCAAGATCGACGTTGAAACTTGCATTTCTATCCTTTTCGTTACGCACTTGCTTATATCCACTTTGTTTTTATGAATTTGACTAATAACAGAATCAAGCTTATCGATCTAAGATAAAACATCATCTGAGAGAAGGCACCATATGTCGTCATACACGTTTATATACGCTGCTGCGATCCTGACAGATAAATGGATTTGTACGGATGATAAGTGGTGGACAAGCAAATATAGCATCTAAGACTATGAAGATTTTAAACTAGCTCACTACTCAAAGGGTTAATCAAATAGGAATAATTGGATGAATAGCGCAAATGTATTAAATATGTCTGATCAAAAAATTAGTTCGATATATATGCGGCTCAGCACTCACATTCAAGTGCCAATGATTCAAATGACTCTTGGCTTGTATCATAATTTTGGATCTTTTCATGAGATTAAATTGTCACGATTGATGGATGCACCTCAATTCGCGGATGCGTTATCTTTGCAGTTTTGGGGTTTATTGCAAAATGGATTAATCGGCGAGCATGTGTGTATATCATGCACCATTTCGCAACGCAATACATCGAGTTTCCCTCCATAATTATGAGTAATTTATTACCTTTATATAGTGATGATCCGTTCACATATTCATTAAAGGGGGGCACTGCACCCATCAATCACCTTTTCTCACTCTCCCACATTTCCATCCGATATCCTAAATTACAATACTCCATCATTTTCTCCACCTCTCCATAACAATAAATCACGTCGATTCTCAACACACACATGGACGCGGCGGCATCGTTTTCTGATCGTCGACTTAAAAAAATACATAGTATAAGTCATCTTTCTCTCGCATTTTGCCAATGCCGTGAGAATAAGACCTTTCCGACTTTCATCACATTTGGTGGAAGACGATTTATTACCATCGGCGTGAAGCACCTCCCATCGCCAATATTGGTACCAAATCGCCAATTGATATTCGATCCCGATTTTGCTACAATAGAAATAACCTTCTGCTTGTGGATTTGCTTTATTTATCACAACTGAAAGACGTCACTGTAGTATCTGCAGGAATAATTTATTTTAGATTTGTAATGACTGTGTCTTTCATTTTCGTTAATGCAGACGCCATAAACACGATTCTTAATTCAATCTACCGGTTTGATATAAGCGTTCAACGGATTTCCTAGCTGAACAGGCTCTAGATATTGCACAATTTTATTATCATGGCTATTTAATTACAAGTAATTAAATTATTCATTTGTAAAGCCATTACATAGTAAGTTAAACTAATTGCGAGCCTTATCTGGCAGGACTATGTATTACTCACTTAACGACCATTCATCCTTGATAATCGTTCAACATATGCAAACCAATTTAATTTCTTATAAGTGCGTCGATTTCATAGCATATTATGATATTCATATGATAGAACATTATTTTTTTTCTAGGACAGTAACTGAGAAATTTCTCTAAGCACGCTCAGAGCTGATGTCTGCAAATCATATTAAGGTCGCTTGAAGATATTTGTTAAATGATATCATGGTGCACATATCTGAAATACTCTTCTCTTACAGTTTATAAAGAATTTTTATTAGCCTCATCTATGGTCATCAAACTAATTATAAAATTATTTGGTGAGGTATACGTACTTAATTTTTTAATTTTGCTCCTAACTTTTCCGAATGATGCTGAATTTCCATTATACAGGGTATTTTGCATATGGACCGACATTTATTTTTTTTGGAATTAGAGAGGTCTTTTGATACGTTTCACACATAAGTTCTATGTCTTGAGTGTCAGGGTTGTCGAAATAGATATTTTTTTCAACATTTTAGAAAAAATACCTAAAGTTTCAAATTTAAATAGTCATAATAGCACTAAATAACTATTTTTTAAAAATATTTTTCAATGTATTTTTGATCTAAATTAATCATTGTTTTATGCAATTGGTTTCAAAAAAAATAGTTCTAAGCTTCCAAAGTCACACAAAATGTGCAATCGAATAAGAAATGTCAAGTTTTAAATTATTTAACGAAAAAACTAACAACCATTTAGAACTTAGTTTAGATTTAAAAAGTTCTCTAAAATATAGCCTTTCCAATGATATGCTATATGTCATACAATCATTCAATAAGTCTTTAAACTTGAAGAGGAACAAGTTTTCCAGCGTCAGGAAAGTACTCTAAGAGTTAGGAAAATACTTTTTTTGTTTATGACGTTTTTATTAAATTTATTTACAACATTTTTTCCAGTGGTGTCAGGTCTGGAGACCCTGCGAGCCACAGAATAGGGCCACAAAATAAATCCTTATTGAAGGAATAAGCGCCCCCTTTGCAAAAATGAAATGGAATACAGGATGTTTTGCACATGGATCGACAATTTTTTTTTGAAGGAAGGTTTTGCTACGTTTCACGCATAGGCCCTATGTCTTAGACCAGGGGTCGGCAACCTTTTGAGTCGGAAGAGCCAAAAATTACAATTTACAAATTTCAAAGTGTTTAAAGAGCCATAAATTTTTTTCTTGCCAACAATAAATAGTACTCGCATAAATAAAGTTTTTTGATAAAAATAACTAATCTATTTATTCATATATAAGAAGTGATTTTTAACAAGAAATTAGATAATATATATGTGGTATTATTAGATAATTACTTAATTGCTAGACGGTCTTGGAAAACTCCTCGAAACAATGCTGTTGAAGAGAATCCAGCCAGGAATGAAAACTGTCAGACAGGCAGTATGACTTTAGACCGGGGCGATCCATGCTTGGAACAGTAAAAAAAACTGATATCATCCGAAAAGCGCGGAAAGGCTAGGTTTAACAAAGCAAGTACGTTGTGATGGTCACACTGGACATCAAAAACACTTTCAATTGCGCAAACTGGGAGCTAATCGTGAAAGCCATAGAAGAAAAAATTGAAGTTCCACAGTATGCAGTCGACCTCGTAAGCGATTATTTCAAAGACCGATATGTCCATCACAACGAAACGGACCTGACGAGAAGACTGGAGATGGGTGTCCCGCAGGGGTCCGTTTTGGAACCAACCCTCTGGAACGTACTCTACAACAGTGTCCTAAACATGGCACTGCCTGCAGGAGCAGAACTCATTGCCTTTGCGGACGATGTCGCGCTGCTGGTGACGGCTCGACATCCATGGGAAATGGAGGTGACGGGCAACGAAGCCCTCACCAGAATTCGAGCGTGGATGCGGAATAATCGCTTGCAGTTGGCGTCCGAGAAAACGGAGGCAATGATATGCAGCAGACGGGGAAGAACGAGGGTTGAGCAGCTTATTATTGGAGGAAACGAGGTGGAATATAGCAAAACGCTGAGATACCTTGAGATCCTCATGGATAACAAGCTGGTCTTTAGCAAAAACATAGAAGAAACTGCACAGAAAGTGGCCAGCGAGTTTGGACGGCTCATGCCCAACATTGGAGGGCCAAAGCCGTGCAGAAGACGTACCATAAACGAGGTAATATACTCGATCCTTCTGTATGGAGCCCCGATATGGCATGAGTCGCTTAGACGCGAAGCTCGCCAGGGTCCAGCGACAGGAAGCGTTCTGAGTCACCGCAACGTACAGGACAGTGTCCGAAGACGCGGTGCTGGTGATCGCTGGAATACCCCCGCTGGACCTCCAAGGTAAGAAGAGGGCCTTGGACTACGAAAATCCTAAAAATTGCAACGAACATGACCAGAAACTTCGGGAACTTCGACATCGGAGATGAGATCAGTTCAGCAAGGAATGATGGACCTATCGACTTATCCCGGTCATAAGTTGGTGGAGGGCCCGGGAACACGGTGAAACGATCTACTGCTTGACTCAGGTACTCACAGGGCATAGATTCTTTGGTGCGTACCTGAAGCGGATTGGCAAAGAACCATCCGCAACGTGCCAACACTGCCAAGCGGAGGTCGACGACGCAGAACACACCATCATCGGCAGTGAGACTTTGCGCACCCCGGAGAAAACTGCTGAAACAAGCACTCGAGGTAACCGAGCTCAACGTTGACAACATGGTTCACAGCATGATGGAAAGCAAGAAGAACTGGGACCTTTGGCGCGACTACGTAGAAGAGATTCTGAGCGCCAAAGAGGGCAGTGAAAGAGAGAGACGCAGAGTGCAACAGCCTCTCCAACACTAGAATAGGGCCAACTAAAAGGCCAGACTACCTGTCTTTCTGAAGCAATGTGGAAAACAATATCAGGGGGCCAGAGAAGGGACAAGGGAGGTGGTTAATGGGTAGGAACGAGTTAATCGTTAATCCCACACTACCCAGAATGGGTGTCTTGCGAAGATTTCCCTCCCACAGAAAAAAAAGAAGAGGATAATCACTTATTATTTAAGTAAAAAAATTGAAACAATTGAACATTTACTTACAACACTAACTTTTACTTCAATAACAAACAATTGAGCAAACAAATTCAATGGGAGCGATGGTTTTGCATAGTTATTCAAGTAAGAAATTTCGTTATTTGCGTATGGAACTAAAGAGCCGCAGCTTCACACCCAAAGAGCCGCATGTGGCTCGCGAGCCGCTGGTTGCCGACCCCTGTCTTAGACAAAGAAATCCAGTGGTGTCAGGTCTGAAGATCATGAGATTCAGAGAGAGACCAGAGGTGCCCACAAATCCGTATTGAAAGAATAAGCCTCGCCTTTGCAAAAATGAAAGAGAAAATGCTACTTCAGAGAACTACTGTTGAAATAAGAAAAAAAGTGTCGTTTAAGTTTGTATGGTATGTAGCATATTGTTGGAAAGGGTATAATCTAAAAAACTTTTTAGCTTCTATTTGTAAAAATCTATTTCGACAAAGCTGACACTTGGGACATAAAACTTATGTGTGAAACGTAGCAAATCTCCCCCTTAACCCCCAAAAAAAATTTTTTGGTCCATGTGCAAAGCTCTCTGTATATAAAACTTAAAATATTAAATAAATTAAAAATTACAAAAATAAAATATCAATTTTAGCAAATAAAGCAGTCAATCATAATAAAGAAATAAATCATAATTAGGCTTCAAATATACGTATCAATACTTCAAAAACGCGTATAATGAAAATCGCGTTTAAACAAGGGATTGATGTAATGAACGTATCTGAATTATATTAAGTTGTATTGTCTTCAATATTCTAATGCGATCATTTTCATTCAATTTAAAATGGTTTTTACAGTGCATGTATTTTTTAAAAAAGGTGATCTCTAAACAAATTTTTGGATTTAGATCCAACATGATTAAATTACAAATCGCTTAATGAGGGTATTTTTTTCCCGATCATTAATGGTTTTATTATTTGCAACTTGAACAAATTCTTTGTAAATGATATGAGTTGGTAGTTTTTCATACGAAAGATTGTGTCGCTTTATACGACACGGCTACAGTAAAGACGAGCATGACCATATGGTCACGCCATATGTATTAAAATCTCAATGCAATTTATAAATTGTTTTTTTATGAAGCAAGAGATTTATACACAGACAGAGAGGATTTATAAATTTTCAAATCAGAGTGGGTGAAGCAAAAAATCAATTCTTTGAAAAATACATTAAGTATGCAAATAAATTACATTGTATGTGCGTGTATTAATATTTTTTTCTACTTCAAAAAAATTCAAACAACACAAAGAGGCGAAATGCTAATAATCGACGGAGGAGCATAAAAAGTTTATGTCCAATTCCAGGGAAAAATTTCATATGCAGCGTTAAGAATGCAATTTTCTTCAATTACACGTTAACACAATGTTGACCGACGATTTTCCCATATTAAGCCCGGAGCAAAAAGCGCAAACGGGAAATCGTAATTAGCGATTTTCTCGCTTTAATTTCTTCTTTCGCATTTTTCTGCGTCTCGCGGCACTGCGATCTTGCGCAGGAATTATCATGAAATCGCTTCATGAATATAAATTAAATTATACACATTTTATTGTGCGTTGTTGCTTTTAATTGCCCCACAAATATTGTGTTATCTCCGCGGTTATGCTATTTTCGCATTTGCGAATAAACGTGTACAGGTGTGCTTATGCAGAAAAATGCGGTCCACTTTATACGATTTTCTTTATATTCAGCGACTTTTTATTGGGTACTCGGAAAATAGTGGTGATTAACAGACAATAAAATTTATGTTATTGGAGTTTGTACTCGGAAACGAACGCTCCGCCACAATGTTATAAGTGGTTGATGCCACATTTACACGGTTCAGATATTGTGGTCCCTCGTCGGAGTCGTATTCTTGATGAAGTAACATTTTTATGATTCAAAGCGAACATTGTATGTAAGATAATTTATGCATTTGGTATGGTATTGATTTTATCTGGAAAAAATTGCCACAAAGTAGTGTTTCATTTTTTTTTTTTTTGTAATAATTGAAAATCAATCTCCACTTAACTACGATGCTAAAAACTAAAACTCCGGCTTTTATAGCATAATTGCCACTGTAAAAAGTTCAGCGTGTAATAGCAAAAACATGCAAGTGTCGGTTTATCTGGAGGCGTACGCCTGGCCACCAACGGTTGATTACACCTGCGTTATATAAAGAGCCGGCTGCACCTCCATCACCGGTTGTAGTTAATAAAATTGTAAGGAATGAAAGAATCTGTTGACTAAAACATTAGAGCGTTAATTTATGTGGCAGCTACAGCGAGAGAGTTCATATTTCTATCAGAGCCGGCCTTTATAAACTGCTGTAAATCTGTCTTCAGCTCTGCTCGCCGGCAAGCCATACCGCTGCACTGGCTCTCAACTTCTGCACTCTAAGTTATTTATTATTTGATTGCTACCATTGTAAGAGCAACTTCATACTTCAACCAGATATTCCTAGAGGGTCATATAAATAATTGGCAGCAAGAAATATCCTCACATGGATATATTACAGGCGCCTCAGGAATAGCATCATTAACCTAAAATTTCCCACACAATATACTAATATATCATTATTAGGGAATCCAATCCCGGGATCCCAGACAAATTTAGGTGCTCGTGAATTCCGGGATTAGTAAACGTTATCCCGAAAAAAATCGGAATATACACTACATATATGTTTTTTAAATTGTTATATTACCCTTTCCCTACCGGTGATGTATTTACTACACCTCGACTCTAATAATGGGAATATCAATATGAAATATAATAGATACGGTGTTCAGAATTTTTGTACTCCTCCGTAATATAATTACGAACCACATCAAAGTATTATAGTATATAAATATTCATCTGCAGTGACGGAAATAAATAATTTGTCGGGAGTTCGGGAATTTTGCGAGTTTTAGTCTGTGTCTCAGCAGAAAGGAATTTTATCAGTCACATGATGATGTTATATGAAAATGTCATCAACTCAAACTAGCATTTAAATATCTTGAGTGTGGAGGCTGAGCGTGCATTTTCAGCAGCAAGTTGCCTGGCTACCAAAATCAGATCCAGACTAAATAATGAAACACTCGATGCTTTAATATTACTTTGGGCATATTTTCAAAATAATATTTAAAATTTTAGTGTTTTATTTATCTATTTCAGAATTGTATTTTTATCTTTTTTTTAAATAAATAAAATTCTTTCGCCTTCAAATTATTTTTTATATTAAAAAAATTAACTTATTAGTAATTTTTGATCAATGTAAATTCTTAACCTATTGAAAATCCCGATCCCGGAATGGTCTAATGCAATCCCGTAATCGAAATTTTGGCTTGGGATTGGATGTTGACATACAACATTGTGTTTAACCCTTTGATTAGTGAGCTTATTCAAAATCTTCTTAATCTTAAATGCTATATTTGCTTGCCCGCTGCTTATCATCATACAAATCCACTTATCTGTCTGGACCCCAGCAGCGTGTATGAAGCTTTTACATAGATAAATAAACACTGTTGATAGCACACAATATTCATTAATTTCATCAAGTAAACATCATTATTAGTCGATAAATTTGGGTTAACGATCTATACAACCGTACGATGTACACAAAATACTCTCTCCGTCTTTGTTTCTCTTTAAGCTCAATGCCAAATACTCTGGAATTCGGATACAACATTGTGTCTTAGCTCATTTTAAATGTTGGGAATGGAGTTTCCAATTTTAAATGTCGTATAATATGATCATTTAAAGTATCCACTTTTTTAGTATCCATATATAATCAAGGACGTATTTTGAAATTGACCGATGATGATCCATTTCCATCGATTTTCGTATGTTGTCATTTCGTAAGTCCCTAACTAGTCGATGTTGAGAAGCACTGCATTCGAATTGATATTACCCGTGTAATCAAATAACATATCATTAATACGAGCATTTCAATCCTCTAGTCGATTTAAAACGGTTCAATGCCTAATTAAGATCGCAATTAAATGCGAAATAATTGCGTTCGTGGTATAAATATGCAATATCTTCGAGAGCCTTAATTGATTGGAGATAAATCAAAGTGACGGCGCGTGTTCTCTTACGGCATAAATAGTCGACGACGTATAAATACGTCCTTGCCGTTTGCGTAATGCCGTGCTTTTCGGGATCTCCGATGAAAAATTGATGAGGTGCAATCTTAATCCGGGACGGCTGAAAATGTGTGAAAGTGCAATCGTGTGCAGACTGTATTTATAAAGGCATAGTTAAGGCGCGGCCACACGCGGCTGCCCGCCGGGATATTTACGTTGGAGATTGTTTTATGAGGAACCCGACTGTAATTTATTGACGTCTCTTGTAAAAGGTTGAACCCGTCGGCATTAAACATCTATTACTTTCAGCTACCACACGGTCTCTGGCGGTCCATCACTTTTTTGTCGTGTTTATTAATAATAAAATACGCCGACAGCGTATATATATCTTAAATGGCTATTTTTACGCAGGGAGATTGGAGCAATCCTTTTTGCTATGAACAGGGACTCGTCCATTTGCTCTTGAGGATCACATCCATCCAAAATTGCTTAACCCTTGGCATTCAGAGCAATTTCAGAGATACTTTGTCGCCAAAATATTGGATCAGAAATCCCACCGTATTCATTTAATGTAGCTTAGAAATCAACCAATGCAATCACTTTTACTTATTAGACATTGAGGAACATACGTCAAAATGATTGTAGATGGAATTTCACACCGAAAAATACTAAAACAATAAATAATACATTTATTTCTGATTACTAATTGTTAACTATGTATAATTACATACAAAATATAAGTGCACGATTGCATTGACATTATTTATTTTTTTGAGGTGAAACTTGTACAGGTATTGTAGGACAAATTGAGTAGAACGTCACGAAAAGTGAAACTATAAGCGGCAGTTGATCGGATAGAGAGATAATCATTTGTAGCGTGTCTGTGTCCGTCCTATTTTATTATAAATTACACAAATACAGCGTCATCCTTTAGCTAACAAATTCCAATTTTCCTAATAGCTATAATGCGAGAATCTAGTGTATTTTTTTTCCTGTGTCTCGTTCTTTCTCAATTTCAATAATGTCTTGGTTTATAAGTTTCTCAACATCATTTTCCAAAATTGAATTATATGCTTACTAACTTAAGGCATTGAGGTAAATGGGCAATAATATTGGATATCTCTGGAGATTCTGATTCATTGATGTTTTTTTATTTTTCGAGAAATGAGAGTTCTCGATTTCGTTTCTTAAATTTCTCGAGAAATACATGTAGGTAAACAAATAAAACAAATACAAAAGCAAGCTGTAGCGTGGGCAATTTACCATTCCCACGTAGTAGCGCTGTTAATCTGAGCAGATTTAATTTGCTAGATTAACAGCGACATCTTCCGTCTCTCTCCAGGTGCAATGTGTTATTTTATCAGCGCCATCTCTTGTGGCCCTGCGGAGACACTGCACCTGCATACCTACCGATCGCTTCTTGCGCGTGCACCATTGCCGGTGACGCGCAGGAGGCGAGAGTCAGAGGAGTCATCGGTTAGCCTTGGCTGCGGGAGGTCGTCCTTCCTGCAGCCAGATCTCGTTCTCTTTTTCCCGTGCGCTAGCGCAGCCATCCCGACGAGCATGTGGGAGGCGGGAAACCGCTCGGGAACTCTGCTCTCGAGTATAGATATTTTATGGTAAAAAAAAAAAAAATGTTCAGGGCGTATCTTTTGTTTCACAAACAAAGATAAGTCAACCCTAATAAAAAATTTCAAACATAATGCATTTTAGCAGAAATTTCAGATTTGTATCAAAAATAGTTCCACAAATTTTATCGTATTGTATTCAATAAATTTTAAGAAGAAACACTCTATATCTCTTCTTTTTCTTAGGTATTATTCCGTTTTAATAGTTTTTTTTCCAAATGTTGTTCATACATAACTTCGTTTTGTTGAACAACTCTTTTGGAACATGAAAGATTATCCCAAAATATTATCTCAATGTCTGATTTTTCTCTGTTCGTGTAAATTAGATGAACAAAAATGATTTTTAAATAATGCACTTTGAAGTAAACAATCTCGTTTTGATACCTAAGTACCAAAATACAAAGAGGCTCGGAAGATCTGAGAAAAACTCAAAGTCGTATATCGAGGTGGCCGTAGATGATGAAATGGAAAGATCTATGCACTTCTCCCGAAAATCACCTTTCATTTGATCGATAAGAAGCTTAAAAAATTGTAATGAGTCGTATACTTATTAATTCTGCTTTCTTTTGAACTTCGATACAATAAATAGGAATTAAAGATACACATTGCTAGTTCCCAAAATAATCATTCCCACCACAATTTCAATTTTTTAATTATATAAAACTGTTCTATAAAGGTTTGCACGATCTACGTAGCTCGTATTTGTGCTATAATCTAAAACCTATTCAGGCTCATTATATTGTAACTAGTAATCATTGTAACAGCTCGTAAAGAGTTGTAAAATTATATCTTTCATATGGAACTGTTTTTAGCTAAAAATTTTAGCTTTTGAATTTGTGTAGATATTCAACTTTTCGGTTACACTAAAATTGTTAAATCTGATTTTGAACTTTCTGTTTTCAGCTTCGAACTTATCTTTCTAGCAGGTTGGCACTATAAGGATTGTTTAAAAAATATATTTTGATTTAATTTTATCCCACGGAAAGTTTTTTTTTCCAACCGAGTGCGAAGGGTTGAATTTGAAAGATGCTATAAAAATGGCAATAAAACGAGGAGCCATCTAGCGGCAGTCTTATGCAAACACTTTAAGAACAGAAATAGAAGTTCGATCCGAAGAACATCCCTTTTTTTCGATCGCAGTGGGGTGTCGTTCTATTTGAGCTGGCATGCTATAATTTCGGGCAAGTTTACACGTAAGTGATTTAATATAATCACCAGCACATCCATCATCAACTATTTCGGGCGCCGTCGAAAATAAATTTGGGGAATCTCTCCATCGGCCATATTACGACCATATATCATCCAGCCATTTTTACAATAATTGGAATAATGCCCGAATGATAAATGTCTTATATAAATTATGAAACAATTGTAAAGTGAAGAATGCGAAACGTGTTTATGGGTCTTCAAAAGCAATATAATAAATGCATAAATATTTAGCGGAAAGAATTGGCAGTACACCAATGCCAAAACCCGCAGTCGCCTGAGATGAAGAATAATATTTAAAAATAAATTATTCACAATCTCATAAAAATGATTTACTGTCGGGTGTAAAATTTATGGGGCGAAAACCCATAAATGATTACATGACCGGGAAGTATTGAGCGTCCGCAATTATAGCCGATTTCTTTTGCGTCATTCGAATAATAAATCTTTATATAAACATTTTTAAACCGATATTGTGAAATAATTTTATTCGACGTCTGATCTGAATTTTTTCAACTGTAAAAAATTTTACAATAAAAAATATACACACATTTTAAAAAATGTCTTCTTTGAAAGGGTTAATAGATGGTTTTATTTGTATAAAAAAGCGTTGTTTAAAAGCGTAAAAATAATTCATTTTCTTACAAATATGATATACATGCAATATGAACATTTATGTCAAAATGAAACTCGGACACATCACATAGTGTGTTTTGATCAAAATCGTGGCATATTTCCAACAATCACTGTATGCCACCATTTGGACAAGTATAAGACTCTCTTAAATCAAATCAATAAATATGCCATTGATTTGATTCATACTTCTTAACTATGGCCAAGTTGCATTGAGTAAGTGTTTTGTAAAGTTTTGGATTTGATTTGTCGAAAAAAAATTCACTATAGAAACATATTTGGGGAATATTAATATTTCCAATCGATTGTCTCAATCCAGATTTACCGAAATATGGATCAATATCTAATATATTTGGCAGAAAATGTATTGTTTATGTTTAATTGAAGAAATGACCGAATACTGTGCTAATACTATCGACAGTGTTTATTTATGTACAAGTTTCATACATGTTGCGACGGTTCTGACAGATAAGTGGATTTGCACGTATGATAAGTGGCGGAAATTCAAATAATTTATTGCTAAGACTGTGCCGAATGAAAGAATTCGTTGAATCCGTTAGATTATAGTTGGAAGAAAAATTTGAAACTCAAACGCGTTATTTTGATCTACGAATTGATCTCCTCTGTACGTAATGCCTTTGTGATTCGTGATTGTCGCTTAGTATCAAAATAATAAATATATTATATACCAGGAAATTCAATATTTTAAATGTCTCTCTTTTTCATCTTTTGAGCCCTCTTTTTCAACGTCGCCCTGAAAAAATGGATTGCCATCTAGATTCAAGAACCGCATTCTCTTCGAAATTGTATGTCTGTCGTTCATCGGCATCATTATCAAGATTAACGGTACGTAGCGCCCCGTGCTCCGAATGACCCTCTGGTGTGATCTTCGCAGCCGAACAACGCGACAATCGCAGCGGCGAAGGCAACGCAAAGAACTCGGCCGAGTCCCAATATGCCATACGAGTGTATTTAAAGTCAATTTTGAGATTCTGTATTGCGAGAAAGTGAAGCAATCACGTTTCATGATGATCCACGCTAAGCCGAACGCTAAGGGAGAAGAATCCGAAAGCGACATTGACAAACATCAGCTCCCCAGGACATCGATTCACCGGTGACAGGACATTTAATAAAATATTAATACAAATTGGCTGGATGTTAATGAGATGTTTGGAGTGTGACATGCAGCCGCCATTAATTCGTGTCGACACGACAGTAGTTGTTTTAAAGTAAAATATCACTTTCTGACAGTCGGTGTCACAATATGTGTGCTGACAGTCGCGGCAGCCGACGTGGGGGATTAAACCCAAGAGAGAGTTCCATTAATACACCAGGATGGCCATAAATCACGGCCTCCCTCACATTCTTGGCCGAGGCCTGAGACATTCGCCAAGCGATAATAATAATTGTATTAATAAAAAAGAAACAACAACAAGACTAAGCGTTCCGAGCTAATTCGTCCGATCCAGAAGCTAACAGATATGAAAATTTATGCCCCTCGGCCTGAGAGCACTATTTGTTACGTTTTATTGGTGTTCATAAATCCATGGGACAAGATAACCCCCCGATAATACCCAGTAATACACGCACGTGCTTAATTCTGCATTTAACGAAGGAGCGCCCACTTCATTACACTCCATCGCATCTATATATAAATATAAACCAAATTGATTCAAAACATTCCGATAATACAAAAAGATCACGCGCAGAAAGCAATTAGCGAGTCTTTTAATGGCAGCGCCATCTATTGGGACGAGCCTTAAACTACATGGGCAATTAATCAAATCGATCAATGTTCCACAGCGCTTTCCCCAAGGAACGAATTTGGCATAGCACTTGTATCATTAAGATGGACTCAGATTAATCAAATGGGACCTGGGGGAATAAAGCCACCTCTGTATACCGGCAAATGAATTATCCTCTAAGAGCAGTTGTGAAATGAAATCACATCTGCTACTTTTCGTAATGACTGCTTCCATCAATGAAAGCTTTTTTCGCGTTCAATTAATACTTGTAAAAATTAGCGGATTCTAAGGAAAATATATATAGACACAATCATATTTTTTTAATGATTGCAGCATTAATATAATTAGTAATTTTGAGTTCAATCTCCGGAAACATTATTGATAAAAATATGTATTCTAAAATGTTTTAAATACAATAAAATATTTAAACATTTTGCATGTATTGTTTGTCGTTAGTCTTTCTGTGGAAACGCTGAGATAATAAACGTGCACTGTCATAGATTATTTATTTATTTCATCAACTATTTTAATGCTACTATTTGCAATCATTATAATAAATACAACATGACATCGGTAAGCATTTTAGAAATCGGCATTAAGCACATTCATATCCTTCTGGGTATTAACTATATACACGAACAACATTCAATAGCAAGAATGAAATCGAAATTCTGCATCAGCAATTCTCGATGCATCCCCAAGTTACTCCTGGGAATCCTTTAAACTTTAAGGAAAGTTTGGGTTCATCAGAGGATGTTGAAATTTTTGTTGGTATTTTGCGATTGTTGTAGAATTTTAGTTGAGCAATACCATTGTGTTGGATAGCACTAAGCTATCCATTTCCACCTTTAAATACAAAATATGAGTATAATATATCCATGAAAAGCTTAATATAACATTATTTTGATTATAAAAAAGTTCTGCGTCAATTTTCATACAAGATTTGAATATCTTATTGAAAAATGTGTTTATATAAGAAAGAAGATAGATAAAAAGCGTTTACTAATAAAATATTATTATGAAAAATAAAAAGAATGTGCGATGGCCGAGAATCGAACTCGGATCAACTGCTTGGAAGGCAACTATGCTGACCATTACACCACCATCGCCCATATTAGGCGTTTTGTAATTTATGTATACAATTTGCATGTAACGATTTGATTGAACAGCTGAACAAATGATAATCTGTCAACTTATAGCCAATTGATTTCAACAGATTTGAATTAATTATTCAGTTGAAATTCTCAGTAACGTTGCAATCAATAAAATACAATATTCTTGAAATTGAAGTAATATTTAAGTGGTGATTCATGAGATCTTAGATGGTAATGGTTATTTGCAGAATAAAATAAATCTTGTTATATTCAACATTTAACCTGATTAAATTTATATTTAGATGATTTTCCTGCAAGATTGTATTATAAGATACTGAGAAATATATCCTACAATACAACCAATCACTATGAATTTATACCTCAAGGCCCGCAGTTCCAATGTGCATTATATTTGCACAAAAATACAATAATTTACTGTAAATAAAGACAAAATAATTTTAAAAAAAGTGCAAATCATTATGTTTCCAACATTCTAGGAAAATCTACTAAAATATGAAAAATGTTTTATAATAACAGCAATAAAATATAGAAGAGAAAATGAAATATTGATTTATAATTTAAATTCCAAATTAGATATTCTATGCTCCTTTTTATTATTGCTAAGTAAATAGCTGAAGCATCCGAAATTAATAATGCTCTATGCGGAGAAGTGTTAATTCTCAACAGATGTTTAAGTTTAAATCAGGATATAGAAAGCTAATGGAAGCAGGTAAAATCTTAAATTCGCAAAATTAGATTCACACCAATTCATTATAGAATTAATACAAAACTCGATATAAGTCAGAAAATATATATATATATTTTCATAAGATTTTAACTAGGTAGAAAATACAAATAGTTTCAATAAGTACTTTTAGGTTCTTCCAACTTCTAAACCCGGTTAAACCCTAACGTATGTAATTTTTGTATACTTTAAGTAACTTAGATTGATTAAAATGATCACAACAAACGTGTATCGTAATCAATTAAAAAGAATTCGAACAAAACTCTATTTAAATTGATAAAAAAAAATTTTTTTCAACATGACATTGAATGTATTTATATTGCGAAAATATACTTTATATTTTTCCTTTGCATTATTATACAGGTTGTTTGGCAAATGGACCGACAACATTTTTTTGGGGGCTAGGGGGGTATTTTGCTACCTTTCACACATAGTCTCTATGTCCTAAGTATCAGGGTTGTCGAAATAGAATTTTTTTAACATTTTAAAAAATACCCTAAATTTCACATTTAAACCGTCATGACTTTTTTTTAATCTGTGATTGTAATAACATGAAATAGCTGTTTTTTGTATTTAACAATGTATTTTTAATCTAAATAATTAATTATTTTATGCAATTGGTTTAAAGAAAATTAGTTGTTAAAATGTTTATATATTTCTGTACAGTGAGATGTCTTAAATATTTTCTAAGAACCATTTATTAGATAAAAAGTTAGAGCATTTCTTTAAATAATACAAATTTTCGCAAATACGCCCTCGCGTCAGACGAAAGATGCGTAGCCCGACGGGAATGTGTTAAGAACTATTAAAAACGCCGTAAAAACGTATAAATTGAATTTATACTTATGAACACATTTAAGAATCCAAGTTATTAACATACACAAATTATATGTATGTGTATTAATTTTCATTTTTATATTTATTTGATGTGCTATTTGTGTGATTTTTGTTATTATGACGACATTGTATGAATTTAGAACGAAGAAATCGGGGAAAATGGGAAAAAATGTTTCAATGCTACATTATACGGCAAAAAGCTCTGAATCGAATGAAAAATATCAAAGTCAAAAGTTTTTAGGGGTTGCAAACGATATTGTCGACTTCAAATGAGAACACTCAATTTTCACAGAAAGAAAGTTGAAATTTTGTTTCGGCGAAATTCTTTAAAATCTTTTATTCATTAAAGAGTCGTTTTATTCGCTTTGATACGCCATAGCAAAATTTTCGGGAGTTTTGCTTACTTTGACCGAGAATTGAAAGCAGCATTGTTTATCAAAGTAAGCCCCCCGGATAATAATTTAATTAATAAATTTGGGAATAACAGGGACTAATTTGAATACAGCCATGATAATGGCCCTTCGAGTACAGTCGACGAATGCGGGCTCGTCGCTCGATACTTCTGGCCACCCTCGGGAAATCACGAGCTCCAGGACGGCGACTGGAAATCATTGCCTTCCTGGCTTCCATCATCAGTCATCGTCCGACCCTGGCGGGGGCTCGTTACTCCGGACCGAGATCACCGTTTGATTATGAATTATGAACAAGAGCCCGAGGCGATAACAGGCTCGTGTTTATGTTGCTTACCATACATCTCGTAAATTATGTATACGAAAACATGTCGGTTAAGAAAAATGTTTTGCAGGATATTTCAAAGTTTGAACTTGTCTTTCCACACTCGGTACTTCGCTTTAAATCTGCATACGTAAATATTTTAGTAACGAGAGTCACGCATTAATTAATGCAGACGTCATATGTACAGAGATTTTTTCACGACTCCCCTAATGATAGGCGTTGAAAACTTATTTCAGCACGAGGAGTTTTATTATGTAGTTTTGCAGAATTTTTCATAGGCCAAAGGCGCAATAAAAAATCTTCATACGAACTTTTCGGCATAAATACGTTGAATTGATAGACAAGACGATCCAGAGCTTACTATAATTACACGGATCTTGATATTTTTTAGATTTATGACTCGCCAGAAAAAACATCCAGCATTTAGCTGCCCATTCGTGAAAATATTTGCACGGCGAAAATTATAAATATACTTCTGAAACTAAGCCTTTGTAAAATTCAACGCCACAACAAATTTATCTTAATACAAAATCCTTAATTATTTATAATAGCAACCGTGCCGCTGAAATAACACGGTATTAATCCGCCGGAATACAATGAAAGCTTTGAGATAAATATGATTTTTTTTAATTGCCATTTTTCTCGCGTATTCATTAAAAGTACACGTGAAAATTAAACCCCGTCAATTAAAAGTACCATTAATATTTATCGATGGAAAGATAAATATTTCAATAGTAATTATATAACAGTATTTAAAAAATTATAACGATTTAATTTTTATATGGAAAATCGACGATATACTCAAAAATAATAGGAAATCATCATTATATTGTTGTGAAATTGATTTAACGTATACATATTAATAGAACCACTCATATCGACTCTTTGAGTTGTCCAAAACTTCTATAAGGATAATCTGTGTGTTTTTTTTCCCGATTATCAGATTGAAGAGAAGACGCCGCAAGGTGGAGTAGATTATTCTGAACAACACCATTTAAAGATTCTTCAAGAGAAAACAATCCCAGCTATGATATTTTAAAGACAAGTCTTTCCTCGAGCATAATTGCTTTTATATTTTATGGTAAACTAGAGGATTTTATTTTAATTATGATATATATATTTTTAATATTATTAAGTACAGTACAGGGCGGGATGCACAGTTGATGATAGTTAATAGCAACATCAATCTGCATTTATTAACACACTTTAGTCGAGATACATAGTACTTCGTCTCTTCCTGATTATTACTGTAATACTGTTTTTCACGATTAGTACTGTAATGCGAGATAAGTAGTACTAGGAATCAAATTAATTTAACGTTGGGTAAGTAATACGTCTTAAAAGAGCAGTAATAACTATCAAAAGTATTACATCAATTACTATAGATTAAAAGATTATGGATAAACAAGAGTGTTGAACTCTTAATAATATATTTTTTCTCCATTATATTTAAAGCATAACAACTAATAATATAATACATCATTCAATAAGTTTGTTGGATTTTTTCATTGTACACTACAATAATGCCAAATAATATTCGCTATTGAAGGTTCTTCATTTCTCAAAGTAATTGATGAATAAAACACTGTGCGCATCCTAAAATATGCAAGCCAAATCATCACCAGCGGATATTTATGTTTTTGGTCTCTTTTGGTGGCTTTTACCGGTTGCTGTCCACTCAGCTGACTATCAATTTGACTCTGAAGTATAGTCATGGATCTAAATTTTATTCATTGTCACATACCGTATGAAAATGTATACCCATTTTATTGTGCTGAAACAATTCCAAACAGCGCTCTAATTTGCCGACGCGCTGTTGTTTTTAATCGACTGTAAGCAAACGCGGTGCCCACTTCGAACAGAGCTTTCTCATGGACAAACGTTGATGAAAATTGTGAATACACAGCCTTCTGATATCTCTAAAGTGTGTTCTATCTCACACAATTTTAATTTATGATTGATCAAAACTATGTTTTATCCAAGGAACTTATTGAGTGCAGTGCTATACTATTTATAGTTTAAAGACAGTACACTATTATTTTCTTCTTAAAATCTTGCATGAAAATATATATTCTA
Organism: Stenopsyche tienmushanensis; assembly: GCA_008973525.1. Lineage (NCBI taxonomy): Eukaryota > Metazoa > Arthropoda > Insecta > Trichoptera > Stenopsychidae > Stenopsyche > Stenopsyche tienmushanensis. Next base: position 1,105,774 of record WACJ01000006.1, on the reverse strand, counting down.
TTGGAAGTTCATGCGCGATAGCATCAGGCTAAATTGTGGCTAATTGTGGTTATACTTTCAATATACGAGCCATATCCCGAAAGTAAGTGTACTAAATTTTTATATTTTAAAAAAAAGTTGTATCTGAAAAAAAAATAGAAAATTGTTGATACACTTGCTAATTATTTTTCAATATATTAGCCATCCCGTTTAATGCGTCTGCTGAGCCGTGGTACAAGCTTCTTTATGTCCTCCTCAAAGAACACTTCCGCCAGCTCCTTACCTCAATTCAGAACCTCTTTCTGCACATGTTCGTTGGTTGAAAATTTAATTCCACCCATGTGTTCTTTCAGGGAGGAGAAAGATGATAATCTAAGTCAGGGGAATACGGGGGATGTTTCAAAATATCCCAACCAAATAAGTCCAAGAACACCTTGGTAGTTATGGCTGTGTGAGGACGAGCGTTGTCGTGCAACAAGCACACTACTCTTATCAGCATACCCTTTGCTTGCTTCTTCTGCTTCGTGCTTCTTTAGAGATTTAACTTAGACGTGTAATGAATTATATTACTTGTTATCTCCAGTCACAATAGAGCTCAGAAAAACTTCACCTTCCAATTCGAGTCGCGCAAGAAACTCGCGGGCGCTATTGACATCTTTCACGCAACTTGACACTATAACTTGAATTTAGGTTCTAGTGTGTTCCTGCTATGCTCACTTTATCAGGAGGTCCTCTTCTACCACTCAGTATGGCCAATCCTTAAAAAAACACAGCCCGTTATTGTCACAGTACACTTACTTTCGGGATATGCCTCATACGAATGGAAATCGCAATCCATTTGGCGGCATAGTGTCGACTTACGAGTGGAGAGGGTTTATTGGTGTACAAATTTATGTTTTATGTTTAATATGCTGTATTTTTCTTCAATTCAAATAAACATAAATTCACGAATAGAGACTGCGAAAATACTTTACAATAGTGGAAATCAATAAACAGTATATTGATGGGGTCATAAAAAATGTTATCCAATTTTATTCTCGTTCGATATTTATGAAGGACATCCTGTATTATATGTAGATGTAAATTTTATGTCAATAATAATATATAACAATATTAAAAAATGCTGTCAGAAACATTATCTTAAAATATCGTCACTCATTTATACGCGGCGCAAGCCGCGCTCTTTGGCCTTTTGTTGTAAAGTGGCCATTTTAGAATTATTTATTGCAATATTTTAAATTGAAAAGATGGCTCCCAGGTTCATAAACAACGCGTTTTAACATTTTTCTCCTCGGACGCGCACAATGGTACGAAAATACACGAATTTATTAATAATTTTATGGGTATTCAATAGTCAACTCCCGACTTGAATGTGTGGCAATATTCATAATTTCAACACTAAATACCCCCATAAAAACCGATACTAAACATCGCATTAAATCCGAGCCGATAAAAAGCGAGATATCTTCGGGCATAAATAAAATCATAAAAATAATAATGAACGAGAATAAAAGAAACTTCTCGGAGTGGACGTCCAGTAACTCACCGAGACGCCATTCATTTTCTTCTTAACTGTGTCAATGGACCGGTCTGCCGGTGGCGATAAATAAAACCCACACATTGTTTTCTGTGTTAAATAATAAATTTCAGCCTTTTGAATTGGTATTTATGAATATTAGTTATGTCCATTCATATTCATCACGCCCCATTATTGTTGGTAATTCAACATTTCACAACAATTTTATTATTTATAGCACAAGCCAACAAGACTTTGTTCTCCGGCTAGAAAATGTGTTTTGTGCAATCGAATTCAGAGCTCTGCGACTTCATCTCAAATAAAATCGCGTCTCGGTGCTTTTATTTTAACGAATGAGACGTGTTGTCGATTTCGTTGTCAGAATCTCGACGTTTGAGCATCTTGATAAAGATTGTTCATTTTGCTCATCCGTTTCTGTGTGACAGCATGAATTATGGAAATCGTACATTTCGTATTACAATACGAGGTATTATAATAAATTTCGCGTTTAATTTCATCTCGTGGACCTCAAAATGTACATCTTATAATAACGAGAATTTCTCCTCTCGAAAAAATGCGCTCTATAATTAATGATCCTTGAAAGCAGTCTTGAAAAACAATTCATATTTACAGATAGCTTCTACGGTTATATAATACGTTTTTGAATAATAAAGTTTTCGCGAAAACATCATGAATTTTATATAATATAATAATAGCAGTTCTTGCCTGACACTGCTCGAAATTCAGATTTAATTTAAAGTAGATGAAATTTTGATCTTTAAACAAAGCTTTTTTGCATGGTAACATGAGCTGAGAGTCCCTGAGAGGATTATTTCAACGGATGCTTGTTCAGTGCGAATCTTCCATCAACAGAACTTACATGGTCTGTTCGACTTTCAACCTGTATAATAGAACGGTCGCCTATTTGCGAGCGAATTCCAGTGATTCAGAAAGAGCATTCTTATACGTTGAGCTTGGAGGCAGACAGAGACAGAGAGAATATCTTGCGTACATCGTACAATTTTTTGTTTATGTTTACTTGAAGAAATGACCAAATATTTTGTGCTGTGGACAGTGTTTATTTATTTAAATACAAACTTCATACATGCTGCTGGGGTCCTGACAGATAAGTGGATTTGTATGACGATAAGTGACGGACAAGCCAATATAGCATCTGAGATTATGAAGATTTTAAATTAGCTTACTACTCAAAGGGTTAAACCGATGTCGAAACATCAAAAACCAATCCCAATTAAGAACAGAATTATTAGAAGGTGACCATTAAAAACCAGCTGCTTAAATTCGATAATTTATTTGGTCTCTTTTTTACAGATATCACCCAACTGCGAGACTTTAACGACAGACCAAGCGATGAAATTGCATGATTTCGGCAAAAATGCATATAAAGAAAATGCTTAAGAATCGAAAAGCGGTAGAATTGAAACATTTAGCTTCTTGAAAAAGTTGATTTTATGCATTTTTTTTTCATTTATCAACGTTAATTATTATCCAGAAAAATAATCATGTTTCATTTCAAAAATGAAAGTCCCCATATAAATTATCCCTCATTTGTGAAAAAAGGGGAGCTAAAGAGATCGCCTACATTTAATGCATGAATATGATGGTTTAGAAGCAACAATATTATTTTTTTGTTTTCGAATTGTTTTTGATTGTGAAAGTATATTTGTGTACTGAAATATGGTACCGAAATCTCTTGTTTCAGTTTTCCCACATCATGGTCCGCGGGGCGTCTTTTACCCCAGCAGTGTTCTCCCTATTAAAGGGCACATTTCGGGAAAGCAATCTTAAGAGCTTTTGGCGTCAACGCGTAAACAGCGCGATAAAAGTGACTTCAAAGAAAAAATAAAGAGGCAATAACAATACGTCAGCCGCAGGCAGTTGTAATTTAGTCGACACGGCCACCCCCAGCCCATACCAGCCCTGGATGTTTGACCCGACAGCCGCCACCCGGCCACCCCGACATTTTTCCGAGAGTCATGATTCAACTCTTTTTTTAGCGACAAAGTGGCTGAAATTCGCCGCCTAATTCAAACGGGGTGAAAATTTAATTAACCCTCCTTACAGACAATTAGTTCCACTACGGGACAAATTTATAAACGACCATAATTAATATTCGATTATTTAGGATGCTGAAATGGCCGGATTCTTAAAGATTCAATTGATGCAGTCGTATGAGAATTCGTAGATGATTTATTCGCTTTTCATGCTCGATGTAATTACTGAGGGTTTAAGCGTCTTAGGGCTGTGCGTCGACGTTAACAATATTATTATTTATTGTTGCTCAACCACCCCACCAACCACCCAGAAGGCGAAACACGCTCCTTAGCCCGAATCACGCGAATTATTCATGATTAATAATTTGCGATAATCCGTCAAAGTCTCAAAGTGAACGACTCCTGTACCCTGAATGCTCGTTTCGCGTGCTAAATTAGCAACGCAAACATTTCTTTCACTTCCAGAAATTTAACACCCGAAGCTGATGCCTTTCGGGCGATACCGCCAGGCTTTCATGTCTGATGTCAAATTGTTTTACAGTCAATCCGTCATATTTCATACTCGGGTCACATTTTCTGTCGCTCTTAATTTTTTGGCCTCCAGCAGAGCAAAATATATGAGGTAAAAGGCACGTATGTGTTGAGATGTCACAATTGGCGCGTGACTACCGATAACTAAGCTGATCTGTCAAATTAGTCTGATATACATACATATTAACAACGTTTCCTGTCATTTTCGGGTGATGAAATGAAAGACAGTTCCGCGATCAATAGTTATCTGACAGCTTAATAATATTTCGACGAATGTACAATAGTTTCAACTAGACAATAAGAAATGCATTTACGTGGACAGATAACTACTCATCTCACGTTTGACATTATTTAAGCGAGATAGTTGAGAGAATGTTTGATTGTTCAAAGTATAGATATTATGACATAACATTAACTAATATAAGTCCAGTGGTTTTAAAATTTTGACACAGAATTTTGCACCATATATCATATTTTATAATAATAGATTTCAAACAAATTTATCTTCTTTTTTGGAATCTCCATCGCAGATTTTTCTTATAATGGAAAAAAAATCATCCAAAGACCTCCAAATGAGATTCCCGTTGTCTTGCATGTATATTTAAGTTATGATAATACTAACCAAGTATTGGTATAGTGTGAGAGATCTTGTGATTATACGAAAGGTCGGGCTTAAATTTGGAAGATCGATCGTCTCGCTCCAGGCTTATAAATCGTTCTCAATTATATATTCATTTTTAAAATCAGAAAATTAGACTTAGTTTGAATCAAGACACTCGATGGATAATATTAATATGTTCGATTTTCAACATGTGTTGTCAATGTGAAAACATTTTGTATTTGAGTCCGAACAAAGTCAACACAACAAAGTAATCGAAAATTGGACTTCCCTAATACTATACGTTTACCTCATGTACTAACCAAATGATGATGCAAAGAGCTACTCTGCAATACGATCGTCGTCTTCTTAAGTTTATTCTAGAACATGAAGGATATTAAGGGATCGAGCGTCAATAGCATGAGGCTTCGACCTCATGTTAACGAAATTCCCTCCTTCCGAGAAGGACGTAGTTCTTCCACGTCTTCGGCTGTTTATCTCCCTGCAGACGACGTCATAATGAAGGGCTCCAAAGAGTGGGAGATAATTAAAGCATTGTATGCGGCAAGAACATTAATTTATCCAATTAGTACGTTTTTTGTAATATAATAAGGCAATAAATCATTTTGCCTTATAATGAATACCATATCGGTCGCTTAATACCTCCACACTGCAGTAGCAAGGTGTTGTCATAAAGAAACGTTTCTATAGAAGATCCCTCTATAGAAGTAAAATACTGATTTCCGTCGTGTGCTGCGAGTCCGTGTCGAGGCTGCGAAGTCCTATCGATATTAAAGAGCGGGCGCCCCCGGGGTGGGCTGCATGAGACGAATCCATGCCACGACAATGATTGCGGGCCCCATGAGACGGTATATTGTATATATATATATTACATATTGATTTTGTGTTTTAATCTGGACGTTAAGGAGCTAATATATTTTATATAAATTCAGTCAATATGGCTTAATAACACTAAACTCTTTAAATGAGCTAACGTCAATATGTCAGTCTATGGTGAGTAATCAGAACCTTGAATTGATATTGGTCATCAGGTAGCGTGATTTATGGGTATTTGATTTGAAAGGCTTCTTCCCCGCCGATAACGGTACACCGTGATGATATACAGCAACATTCAACAATTGATTAACTTACAGCGGCAGACAGAAAGTGGCATCCGAGCGATAATTAATTATTAGTATTCATAGCTCGTTTCTCGCGTATTTGTGAAGCGGGTTTGGGCGTCTTTTTTTTCTTCTTTCTCAGAGGCCTGACGTTTAAAAGAATTGAGCCCATTTGTCTACATTTTCTAAGCATTTTCCCTGCGGGTGACGGCTGACGACCGACGCTCTATTTCTTTTGTGGGATGATTAATCTCTTACACCTCGCGCCTACGTCCGGCTCTCATTAATCAAAAAAGCGTGGAAGGCCCAGGAAAATAATTACGGTAGACTCGTGATGAATATTATAAATATGGTGGATGCCGCCACTTTGTCACGTAGAACGAAAGGAAAAACCCCAGAAGCCTTTGACGGCCGGTAGTGGAATAATTTTTCATAAAAATATCTCCTGGATAAAAAGATGCTATCTTCGAAACAAATTACCCAAATGTTGCTACGAACCTGAATGCTACAAACTTTTATATTTTAACCACTTTCAAAAAAATATTTGAATGAACAGCAAAATCTATAATATGACGGATTTATTCCATTTTTTTAATAAATCAAATTATGTTTAATTTTTTGCAATGGCTAATTGACATTCGTACATGCCAGCAACAACACACATTTCCAAATTAAGCTCGATCATTGATTATACATTTTAATACGATCAAATTTTCATTATTATTTTATTGTTACGATTATTGCACATATTTTAAAAAATATAAATTTTTAGAAATCATCTATTAGCATAGAAAAATTAAGGTATTTTATAAATATTTTGTACTGAGACTGAAATCTAGTAATTACAGCGTCGTCGGTGATGCGTTGGACTATTTATCATCAATAAAAAAAAATCTGGGGGGGGGGGGGTTAAAAAGACATTTTGTTTTACATTTTTGGGAGCTATAAGGCAAGAATGGAGACAAAGTATGAACTTATAAATATCAGAAGTACCCAGACAAAAGGGCGTTTTTATAAAATATATTAATTTTTTTATAACAAATTTATTAACAAAGATTATTCTACAAAATAATCATCATCTATATCTATTTATTGGGCAGATTTTTTTTTTTTTTTGAAAAAATAAGGTGGTTTGAATTTGAATTGAAATCTTTATCTAACAGAAATCGTACACTTCACCAGCACGACAAAGGGTGCTAAATTGAGACATTTCTGCCGAAATCTGGACCCTTGGAAACAGTGGCGTAACTACTAATTGGCGAGCTTAGGCGACGCCTAGGGACAGTAACTGCGCAATCTTTGAACACATATATATACAGTACTTAAATGTTTTTCAAATTGTTATATTAACCTTTCCCTGCCGGTGATGTATTTACTACACCTCGACTCTAATAATGGGAATATCGATATGAAATATAATAGATACGGTTTTCAGAATTTTTTGGTTCCTCCGTAATATAATAACGAATCACATCAAAGTATTATAATATATAAATATTCATCTGCAGCGACGGAAATAAATAATTTGTCGGGAAATCGGGAATTTTGCGAGTTTTAGTCCGTGTCTCAGCAGAAAAGAATTTTATCAGTCACATTGATGGTGTTAAACGAAAATGGCTGATTTCAGCCATGATTATTTCTCCGGATTTCAGCAATTGAAAAAATAATTTATACCATGAATATCCCACTAAACAGATAATATGACCTTTTTCGTATTAAGACCTGATTTAGAGGTTGTTTTTGTTACCGCTGTTTTGCAATCTTCTCTGAACGCTGAACCATGAATATCCGTTCTTCTTCTTTCTTTCTTCGTTACTTCTTGAATGAACATCTTTGGTTTGACTTCAATTTCTGAAGATATGTGATCCTAATCGATAATTTTAGGAGATTAACTTCTTGGTTTGTCTATTAAGGAAAAATTGCGCGATTTAAAATTTCTTAACCAATTCTGACATCGTTGAATCGAAAAAATACCACCATAAATAGTACAGATGTTTTTAGTTGCCGTAGTCGTTTACTCAGAACAAAGCCTTCTATTGTTATTAAGGGTTGTTCTTGTATTTTATTTATTTTTTGTATATAAGATACACGCTCCAGCTATTGACTGAACACTGACAAAAGAAAGACATGCAATCTGATCGACAGATGAAATACAACTGACCATCAAAGTTACTCATTAAAATTTTTTAACAGTTAGAGGTTAGTAATTCGAACATAGTTGAATTTATATTACAAATTTTGAACAGATATAATCAAATCTTAAGCTGGATAACTATTTATGTAAGTCTCCAAATATTTCATCTTGCATTATATAGAATAGATTTGAATCTGCACATGATTGTATACAAAAAAGGAAGAATGAATAAGATTAATAAATGTATTTTTTGAAAATGAAATAATTTTAAAACAAGTCTGACAAATACACGCACAAATTTTTATCTAGTCTTATAGACAATTCGTCTGGATTAAATATACTAAGACGAAGACTATCAGGAAAGATCTTAATTAGAGATTATCTCATCATTTGTATGGGTGATAAATCATATTTATTGTGACATTCAGAATATTTCGATTGTTGATTCTCAATTCAATTTAAAGCATATATATCAACATTATGCTTTGTTTCTCATTCTAATTGCGTTTTAATTTCCGCAATTTTTCATGTGAAATCCTGAAAATGATGCATATTTGCATTTTCTTTTGAATAAGAAGCCTCTCCAGTTTTCATTTACAACTTCTTCAAGTTGATTATGGAGTTTCGCTGCGAGGGCAGCTTTTCTTTTGTCAAGTTTTTGCGATCCAGTGTTAAGGCGTCACGTCCGGTCCAGGTCACGTGTCCAGTCCGCGTCACGTGCGGGATTTAGTACGTCAGTGTTGGGGACACGTGAGATGTTAAGGGTCCAAATGTGAGTCGTGAGACCTCAAATCACGGGCCTAGTCGGACACGCACCCCTTATATATCCACCATTTAAAGAACACGCGAAAGAAAACCATGGGGTCGCAGCTAAATCTCCCGTCTGCCCTCGGCTCTGATTCAATAAAGAGCACCTCGCATCACTGCGATGTGAGCTTCAATTGGAGAGATTTTGTGGAGAACAATTTTGTGAAGAAAAAAAAAACAATGATGATTATTCTGAGAAAGTAAAAAAGAACCATATCGTATGAGCTTCGTGATCGACGTGAAATGAGACTAAATCTCACTCCGAACAAATTGGAACCGTTGAGTCCATCAACTATCGTTCTAGCCAAAATATTTTAAAAGATCGTCAATAATAACAAATTCCCTTTATACGAATATATCAAATCATGATCTGAGATCCAGAATAAATTAGTTATATGCTTTTTTTTCCAAATATTTAATAATAAACTCACCCAAATTATCCGATCTGCTATTCTTTATTATAGTATTACAGGGAATACTATACGAACGTTCGGAATTCATAAATAAGAATTAAAATGCTATAACGCTTGCAAAACTTAATAAATTAAGTCAAAATATTTTTTTATAAGTCCGCATCTTTAGAACTGATAAATTGTACGAACCCTTGAATTTTCTCATACCAGTTTCACAAAGTTTAATTTCGTAACCTTTTGAGGAGTAAAATCACGTATTTGCGATCGAGTTTCAGTGATTTAGAAAGACCATTCTTGCACGTTGAGTTCGGAGAAAGACAAAGACGGAGAGTGTCTTGCGGACATAATACGATTTTATAGATAACCAAAATTAATCGATTATAAGTGTATTGTTTATGTTTAAGCGAAGAAATTAATGAAGATAGTGTGATATCAATAAAAAAATCAAGTATTTATTTACAAGACTGATTCACGCTGAGCGGGGCTGAGAAACAAGTGGATTTGTATGAGCAATTGTCGTTTATGTCATTTTAACCTGTTGAGGAGCGAGCAAATTAAAAATCGATGAAGTCGTTGATGTCATAATCGCTTTACGCCGATTACTTTCTGTCAGCTCCTAATTAGCGTAAGACAGTCTTCAATTGTAAATGAACACTTGATAGTGAATACAAGACCACGTCATTTCTTTACATAAACAATGCACAAAAAATCGATTAATTTACTCCTCCTTTAGAAGGAAATGATAATTGGACAAAGACTCATTCAACACGCAGAGAAGAACGGCAAGCAGTTAAATATACAAACACTCTCGATAACACACAATATTCGGTCGTTTATTTGCGTAAACAAATAACACACTTGAAATCGAAATCATTATAAGTCGATAAATTTGGGCTTAACGATCTATACAATCATGCGATGCATGTGAGGAAGCTATCCGTCTCAGTCTCCCGAACTGCGCTAAGTTCTCTCTTTCTCTGTCTGTCTCCGAGCTTCAATGTGCAAGAGTGCTCTTTTTGGGACATGAGAATTCGGACATACATGTATGTCGATGCTCCCCAACAGCTTAAAATTAGCTTACTACTCAAAGAGTTAAGGAACTCATTGGAGAACAAACAGCTATCTTCTTTATCATATGATCATCCATCATATGATAAAGATTTACGTAAATATCCAGACCATTTTTAATATCCAAATGTTTTTAGAAATTATGATACCTTTGACTACATTACGAATGGTAATTTTATCAATTTCAACGTTACACTAATCGATTGTTTTGTTGAAAAACCATAATGTATATCCTGCATTGACCATTTCTAAAAAAATTGTCGTGTATACATTTGATTTTAGCTTATGATTGCTGTATCGAGTTTCTTAGGTGCTATTGACTTTGTATCACTTAAATGTTTCATAATTGTATTGATAATTACCACGTAGAGTACATGTGATATTGTACTCATCGTGTGACATCTTAATCCAAGAATCCAATTAAGAAGACAAGATCTAAATGGGTGGCACACATTCCCCCCGCAACAATTTCGATTCGGATCTATCAAAACGTGTCCTTTCGATACACGATATAAATAATTTCATCGTAATCCTAATTATCTTGTTTTCGAGTGGTAAAAATACTCGACTTTTATCGATCATTTGCAGTTAAGACGTGACGAAAGATTGATGATGAATCGATTGTTTCCTCGCCTTTATCGATCGTCTTTCAACAAAAGCATTATGTAAACACGCTCGATGTTAATCAGTCAAAAATAGCCCAATCCGCAATATCAAATTATTAGATCGGGCCACTTCGTCAAAAGTGCTATATATGAAAACACTTTCGATTCTGTGCTCGGTCGTATCAGGAATGATTAATTGAGACTTTGTGGCCTTTCCAAATGGCATGGTGATGAAGCGAGAAAAATGATGGGATTTCTGGGTGGAATGAGGAGGATGGAGTGAAGACGGAAGGAAGGTATTTGTGAGGAAAGTGTGATATTGATGTGTCGCCGGAACAAAGCCAAAATAATTGATGTGGCCGTCTGTGGCGTGAGAAGAAACCATTACCGTGTCACCACATTTATTATTATGTGAAGATTATTCCAGGATAGATTTCCTCCACCATACTCTATCATTGTTTCTTTACATCGAGAGAGATGTACTTGAGGGCGGACATATTAGTTCTTTTTTGTTGCTAACAAATTGCTGGATATTTTTTGTCAGAATTAAGAGCTTACCTCGTTCAAGAATATGGACAGAGCTAAATATATTAGCATGTATAAAACATTCTAAATTGCTGAATATCATCGATCAAATTACTTTAATACCAATCTGTCAGTCTATTATTATTTGTGCTTCTATGGGAACGCCATGAATATAAATAATGCTTGAGAGAAAACTGACCGTAAGCAATATAAGCAATCCTTAATTGAGTCTGAATCGAGACAATCGATCGGAAATATTAATGTTTTCGATTTTACAAATTTGTTGATACTCACTATGCCAGTGGTCAACTAACTATGGTCCACGGGCCAGATTTGGCCCGCGAATGTTATTTCATTTGCAAGATTGGTTTGAATCATCATCAATTGGAAAAAATAAAGCTTGTTTCAGAAATATTGCATACCAATATGATTTATCAAGTTTGTTTACACATGAGTATAAATTATTTCGATTTTTTAATTCATTCGTCTTGCTGATAAAAATACTTGGACTAATTAAGCACTTGACATCAATAGATGGCACTGTATTTTTTAAAAAAATATTTAATTATCTGTTTTATTATTGTTTTGAATTATTATTTATAACAACAAAGACATAAAATTAATAACGCTAAATGTGTTTTATAAATAATCTCGTTTGATATTGATAACAGATCATAACAATCACAATGGTGACGAATGCAAATGATTTTTGAATGCAGGGGTTCTTAAACTTATGTAGTCCAAGGACCCACCTTCGAAATTAATTTTTTTTGCAGACCCCATCCCAACTCTAGAAATTTTACGTCGTTCATGAGATTTAATTTCTGGTTCAATAATCTCATAGACAATACGTTATAATAACTATTGCTAAAAATGTACCGCTGTTTATTTTAATAGATAATCTTGCTCATTTATAGAGATGAACATTTTTATTAGGATGAAACATTAATGTAAAGTAATTGACATTTTTAATTATTTTGCAATAGGCTTTCATATTCACTATTATCAAAACTATGTTCCCTTCGTCATATCTAATTTTTAACAGTTCTTATAGAAAATTTGTATGAGCAGACTTAATATTTGCATTTTTCATTCAGTCATACCTTTGAGCTCAAAATATCTACATTTTTTTTTCCAAAAACAATTTAATCTTGATAAATTGGCAAATGAAAGATCGAACGTCCATTAGTGGACAATAGAGATTAGGGATTCCAATTCCGGGATCCCGGACAATTTTAAGTGCTTATGAATCCCGGTATTAGTAAACGTAATCCCGAAAAATTCGGGATTGAATTTTTTATCTAACAGAAATCGTACACCTCACCAGCACGATGAAGGCTACTAAATCGAGATATTCCCGCCAAAATCTGGATGCTTAGAAACAGTGGCGTAACTACTAATTGGCGAGCTTAGGCGACGCCTAAGGGCAGTAATTGTCTAATCTTACATAGGTATACATATATACAGTACATATATATATTATTCAAATTGTTATAGTAACCTTTTCCTACCGGTGATGTATTTACTACACCTCGACTCTAATAATAGAAATATCGATATGAAATATAATAGATACGGGTTTCAGAATTTTTGTATTCTTCCGTAATATAATTACGAATCACATCAAAGTATTATAGAATATAAGTATTCATCTGCAGCGACGGAAATAAATAATTTGTCGGGAAATCGGGAATAATGCGATTTTTAGTCCGTGTCTCAGAAAAAGGAATTTTATCAGTCACATTGATGATGTTATTCGAAAATGAGGCCCCACGCGGTCATCAACGCGAACTAGCATTTATCGTATAGTTAACATTTCTTTTGTGAAATCATACATTTAATCCAAATACAAAATATCCTAAAAGTCCCAACACTTGAATTTATAGATCCTTAGTTTGCCGTTTTGAAATAAATAAAAATATCCGTTTTATCCTAATATGATCTGCTGCTGTACAATAGCCGAGGAGTTGATGATTCTAAACCTGACCTGAACCTGAATTGTTTCGATAATGCTTTCAGTTGTATTTCGAGACATGTTGCAAAAATTTTAGGATCCTTAGTTTCATGTACGAAAACTACAAGTAAAACTTATTAAAAAATAGCACTTATCAGAGAGTTCTAATTGTATGACGATCTCAAGATCTGAACACGTTTCAGAGTACGTTTTTCCAGCCAAACTACAATATTCATCCATCAGAAGTTGCATTTTGCACACCTCTCAAATTAAAGTCATGCATCATATATACGTTAAACTCGTACAAATATTTCTTGGTCAAATATTGGTCATAATAGATCTTATTATCAAGCCAGTCCAAAAGTACATGCGCATTTCTAGGATTTTTTTAAATAGTAGCAAGAAGCATTTCAATTGCATTGCTTGCATTGCTGTAGAAAGACACTGGTTTTGATGGAAAAAACTTGAAAGTCCATTTTGTACATCCTGAACAGGGTTCGACATAAATGCTGCTTTCTCTAAATTTATGTTTTAAAAATCATTTCTGGATAGTTCTTACACTAATAGTATGTTCACCATGTACACTACTAATTTTTATTGCTGCAGATCTGGCAGATTCGCCATACGAAAATAAAAAAATTAACACAGCACGTTTGTGTTGATTATCGATATTCATTTTCAATGTGTACTAATATGCATCTGATGTTTACGAAAATTATTGACAGACTGACTAATTCATTAGTCAAGCAATGACAACTTTAGAAAGGTTCGAAATTTAATGTTAAATTATGTTTTATTTACACTATTTAAAAATTTCCCAAAAATGCGCATGAACTTTTGGACTGAGTTGATATAATGTTTTCTATAAATAATTTTACTCAATTGGATGGGTGCAGCTCAATATTGAAAATTTTTATTCTGAAGTCCCTTTCTACATTGAGTTTGTTTCTATACTATGATTTCATACTTGTAAAACAATACCGAAATAAATATTGTGTGCAGAACGGAGTCAAATGTGGGAGTGTTTCATTTGTAAGTGCAGGGTAAGCAGATCTGAGAATGAATCAAAATTTTAGTTTCAATGGTCGCATGACAATTCCACGAGAATATTGTCCCAGTATAGAAAAATGTTTTTATAATTTCGCGGACCACAGTCTATGAACCTATGCGGATTTTAGAACATCATGTACAATGCATGCGATGCCTGGAATTTGAATAATTTTCGAGATAAGATATTAACGTCGATTTTATGATACAATATTCAACAAAAAGGTATATTATTTAATAGATTGACGTAATGTATTGCATACAGATATTCAAAAAACTAGTATTAATAATTTCGCAAAGCGAATAAATCCGTATTCGATGTGTTTATATTTTTATTTCTTAACTTACTATTTTTGGGCATTTTTTCATGTACTCAGAGTCGAGTGGAAGCCATTAAGATTTGGGTCACTAAATTCGTGTGTCCCGAGTAGATTGCATTAAACGCATATAGCGATTAAGGGTCGGGGTCCTAATTGTCCCGGCGAGGTATCCCGGCTGAAAGGGCAAGTAACAGGTAAGCACCTCCGCAGGAAAGTGATGTATGGTTCAGGTCGCGCTCCTCTGGGGGCTGGGGTCCCGGCGTGCCCCGGCCTGCCCCGGGGTCCCCATCCGTCTTGGCCCTGTACGCCACGCTTGACCTGCCGCCTGCGGTCATTCGTTTTCCTGGACGCCGTAAAAGCCTGCGACGCCAAGGTTCACTTCCTGCGACATGATCATGTTCAAAATTATACACCATGTGCAAAAAAAATATATTTTTTATCCCACGAAATATTTCTTTAATAAATTATCAACGATAACATCAAAAATGAATGATTATTTTTTGCGGCTATTCAAGAACAATATGCATGATTAGCGAGTATTAATTTGTATAATTAATGATTGACTGGAAAATTACAATGCATGGAAGCTTATGTTTGACGTAAAGATATTCGATATGATCTTAAATGCACGATACAGAAATATGTGGTATCTTTTATCAGAATTAAGAATCGCCTTCTGTATCATGTCAGATATTGTATGAATTATGATTTGCGTTTCTTATCTTGGAGTGGAAAAATCCCCGATTTATTGTAAGGTTAATTTTGAATGTTGAGCTTTGGGGCGTTTTCTTTTTGAGGTTTCTGTGCAAATTGAGCGTGGGGTGGAAAACGAGGCAGTTGGACAGCTTCCTCGCCTCAAGAAGAAAGATCGAGTGGTGGCTGTGGGGAGGTGGAAGAAGCGGAGAGAAGTTTCCTGAAAGTGGCCACCACAACGGACGTCCACTCCTACCCCATCCACATGCTCTTTCGGCAGTTCAATCTTTGTCTGACAGCTTGACAAGTCTCCAAGGGACGGAATGGGGAAAACACGACCGAAAAGAAAAAAAACATTTTAACCTTTGGACAGAAAATCTGCGTCCCATTTTCCGGACTCTCATACCCATTATATATTCAAATAGAAAATCTGGAATATTCTAACAATGCCACAAACATACTACAACATTATTAAACATTTATTTTTAAATTTGCTATATATAATATCATAATTTAAAAATACACAGTCAATGGCGCACATATTACTGTCGTACGGCCTTACACTAATTGAATCATTTGACGATGACACAATTTTATAATACATACAAAAACTTACACATGCTATCTTTGAATCCATGTATGTTTTAAATGCAGTCAACCATGATATATGCGACATATTTTCTACGCTTGTTTCCTTATGATTTGACTTCATATTCAATCCTTGATTGCAATCCATATTAAAATTAATGCAGAACGAAACAGTAAAAAATTAATTATACCAACGACAGCAAAGTAATAAATTTAACGACCTCGCAAATGCAACGCTAGATTAATCCATATATAAATAAGTTAACGTTTTTATCACTGAAAATTCTACAAACCTATCAAAAGCGATTAAAAAGCATCAAGGCTATGAATTCAAAGAATTTATGCGAAATTAATACTAAATTATAAAGTAATACAATCAGTAATATAAAACAATTAACACTACAATTTGTATATAATCTGAATTTAATTATAATTATATTATAAAAGGCAGCGATTTATAATATATACGCCAAGCAAATGATTGATATTAAAATTGATTTACTTTTTTCTGGCATATTTAAAAATATAATTTATATTTATAAAAATAATACAATTAATAATCATATTTCAGGATTAAAGATACATTCTTAAATATTCAAGGGCTATTATCAAAGCATTTTACTAGTCGGTAAAGGATGGCCTATCTGTCAGAAAATGGGATTTTCCACGTGGAGGGTGTAGTTCATCCCTGTGGAAACTGCCTTCAGACATAATTGATGATGTTAAGGCGGGCGAGTGTAACCTAAACTAACCGCAAGACCACACGCCAACCTCCCTTCAGTCAATTCACTGCTCTATTTGTACTTATGTACATTCCTTGTTTTTCCGCTTCTTTTTCGCAAAAAGTATTTTAAATTTTAATAAAATTTAAAGATCTCATTTTATTCTTAGATAATTTATCAAGCCTATTACAATTAAAACTATAAATCATTCTAGAAATTTAAATCAATTTAAAAATGTGCAAAATACAATAAATCATCGCGATGGAGCAGGATTGGCTCTCATGAGCGCGTCCAATGAAGTCAAGCACCCATCTATCTAATCTAATAAAAAAATATATTGTCGCGATGAGTCGTAATTGCGTTCATCAAAAGCGATAAAGGGGAGATTTGTTTCATGATTTATTCTTTTATTACGCGGATTTCCGAAGTCGTCTTTTCAGATTTCAACGAACCTTTGATCGCCATTTTTCCAATTCAATCAATATTAAAATGTCATCGGATTACATTAAGATGTACAATAAAACTTGTTTACCCATTTGGTATTAATGTACGCCACAAATCAATCATTATTATTGCGTTGTGGATAATTAGCACTATTAGCTCACAATAGCATATTTATCCTTGGAAATATGATATAATACAGTATTAATTTATAAAAAATATTTAAGTACAGCGTTTTATTGCATTTCATATACATCTAATTTAAAAATAATATTTAGCATATTATCTATTCAACTGGAACAGAGCCCTGTTAAACGTATCCTCAAGCAAGATAAAATTAAAACAGAAACTCTATATATTATCCTTTAAACATATAAGAAGTTTTATTATTAATATATTGTGAGAAAATTATTAGATACAGATTTTTTTAATATAAAACGTTTAACAAATTGCTTCTTAAAATTTTAGTACTTCTTTTCTTACTTATGTTATATTCTTCATCACTCAGTACTAACTATTTATGCTGTAAATAAAGCTCATGATTTAAAACCAATCCTGGATTCCGTCCTTCAAGAAGAATTGTCTGTGAATTGGTTAAACAGGGCATATCAATATTCCCATTATTAGAGTCGAGGTGTAGTAAATACATCACCGGTAAGGAATGGTAAATATAACTATTTGAAAAAACATATATGTACTATATATATATACATAGATTAGACAGTTACCTCTAGGTGTTGCCTTAGCTCGCCAATTAGTAGTTACGCCACTGTTTTCAAGCGTCCAGATTTTGGCGGGAATTTCTCGATTTAATAGCCTTCATCGTACTGATAAGGTGTACGATTTCTGTTAGACAAAAATTTCAATCCCAAATTTTTCAGGATTACATTTACTAATCCCGGGATTCATGAGAACCTAAAACTGTCCGAGATCCCGGGATACCGGGATTGGATTCTCTAGTTTCAATTCTCAGACCATTGGTTAAAAAATAGAATCAGAAATGAGGATAGTAGCGCCCAAGAACTGGCAAATGAAGTGTCCGCCGACCTCCTGCAAGATGGACCAACGACATCAGAATAATAGCAGGAGGAATCTCGATGCGGAAAGTAGAGGGTCAAGAGGGATGGAGACTCATGCGGTTGACGTTCAACATTGGACGAACACAGGCTGACGATGATGATGATGAAGAGTCGAAGCCATCTAAGAGCAATCTAGCTATTGTCGTATTCAAACATAACTTCACTAGTTCGAACATACGGGTGACGTTTTGTGTCGTCTGGGTGAGCCGAAGCGGGAGCCTACACCAACACATATCACCACATATTTTCAGAAATTCAAAAAGAAATTGAATTCCTCTGAATGTTTTAACCTCTTTAACTCTACAGCGAGTATTTTTTATTTCCTTGAGAATGCTTGTAATTGATATTAGATTTTTTTGGATAATATTATAGTTTGACCTATTTAATTAATCTAATTGAAATCAATTATTAATTTAAGATCTTGCCTTGCTTAAAACACCCGCCTCCCTCTATGTGAAATTGTTAATTGAATCCATATCTCTTCTGATGCGATTTTTCCACCACTTGATGCTTTGGAAGAAGGCACTACGAGAGATATATCTGTGCCCCATTGCATCGCATGACCCAACATAATTTGTTATTCCGGTCCATTGCACACGAGAAGAGTCCTCTCACACGAAGTGGTGTTCCATTCTGATTCATCCCTTTGTGCCCCGGGTGACGTCACCCATGCGAGCCTTCCGAAATTCATTGCCACCTCGAGTGGCCTACTTTCAGTGCTTTTCTTATATTTTTGTCTGGACAGACACCTCGATGAAACGGCTGAATTATGTAACACCATACTTTTCCGTCGTCGAGTGTGGGGGCCCGTCGAGGCACGGCGGGCACATTCTTCAGGCAGCTCGCGCCAGTATGACTAATGGTCGCCGGCCGCGGCACATAATGACCTGTCTGTAGCACACGCAGCCCGCTACCCGACAAACCCACCCACGGACACCCCTAAACACCCACCTACACCCCACATCCACCACCGGAGTACCACGCACACTACCATACTACGACCCAGCAACTATGGCACTATGAATTTATATTTAACTCAATCCACACCAAAATATACTGTTCGCAAAATAGCTGAAAAGTCAGAAACTCCACGAACATCCGTCCATAATTATCTGACAAAATTGGGTTATATCAGTCGTTCAGATGTGTGGCTTCCTCATGAACTGACTGACTCAAATAAACTTCAACGTATTTCAACGTGCGATCTTCTTCTCCGACGACATAATAGCTAGCCTTTTTTGAAGAGATTTGTCACTGGAGATGAAAGTTGGATACTCCATGAGAATATCCAACGTAAAAGGTCTTGGGCCAAGGGTACAGAAGCTTTAACTGTAGCTAAACCTGGCCTACATCCAAAAAAAAGTTTTGCTATGCAATTGGTGAGATTTGAAGGGGGCAGTTTATTATGAGCTACTTCATCAAAGCAAAATTACCAATTTAATAAAATATTGTTTCCAACTAGACAATCTAAAGGATGCAATTGCCAGAAAACGGCCAGAATTAGCGAACAGACGAGGCGTTGTTTTTCATCACGATAACGCCAGGCCTCATATGTCTTTGCTCGTCAGAAATAAATTATTATCATTTGACTGGGATGTTTTACCTCATCCTCCATACTCTCCGGACATTGCCCCTTCAGATTATTATTTATTAATTTCATTGAAAAATTCTTTACGTAGTAAAAATTTTAATTCCAAAAATGATATAAAAATGTACCTTTATCAATATTTTGCCAAAAAACCTGGGAAAATTTGGCAAGAAGGCATTATGAGGCTTTCGGAGAGATGGAGAAAGGTAATAGAACAGAACGTGCTCTTCTCGGAGGTGTTCTTCCCGCCGATAGTATTTGTCTCGTAGCTGTTTATCTTCTCTAGCTCTTATCTTATTTGTGTGTCGAACATGAATATGCGTCTATTCTCACTGAAGTTCAGCTTTTTGTGATCATCTTATATCTAGCATTCGTGATAAATATCAACATGCTCTCTAATACTTATAAATCTGATCTCTATTAATAATCCGTTGTTTTTGACGTTGCACTAATTACATGCACGATGAGCTTCGATTTAAAGTATATAAATTCTTTGAAAATCATACCAGAATGTTAATCAGTGGCTTCGTATAATGGCGGCAAAAAAACCGTTTTTATATATATTTTTAATTAATTACAGACTCAAATAAATTTATTATATTTCTATATATTTAAAATTATTTATAAAATTATTAGAGCATATTTATGGAATACTAAATAATTTAATATTTCTTGGAAAATATTCAGTAGGGGCCATATTGTTTTGCGTTGACCCCGCACCCATCCCGTCAGCTAACTCATTCTTTATGGTTTTCCACATTTAGCTGGCAGGTGCGGAAAGGCACTTTTCCGAGAAAAAATGGATTAAATGAAGTGGTGAACCGAGGGTGTTTTTGGACTGTTTGTGGAGTTCACTTTTTTATTGCCTTTTATTTTTAAAAAATGCGCCCACCCGTGAAGCCTCTTTATTGGGATTGCGCCCGCAATAATTTTCGCGAAATACATCTAATTATTGTACCGAAAAAGAGCCCCGTTAAATATGCGCGAATATTATTCACCCTCGGAAGAAATATGGCATACAAAATATAAGGGTCTTATGGCTTCGTATTTATCAAACGAGAATATTTTTTTAAGCGGAAATAAAGCGTTAATTCATGCGTTCAATCATTTTAATGGGCTCTGTGCGCGATACCTCATAGAGAATATTTATTGGAAAATTTGAACCGTGCCACTATGGCAGACAAAGCGCTAGCTGATAAAATAATAAAGAGTTAATCTATAATCTCGCTATGTTGAGTTGCAAAATGTACTATTATATATTATACTAATAAATCATCTTTCGTTGACATCCCAGATCAAATATTAGGCCACGAGGATTTCTGTTTCATTATTAATATATGTGATTATTTTGGTGAGCTGCTGATAAAAATGCGCGATAAAATTTGGATTACATGAAAAATTTCTGATTAATTGCAATACAAAGTCTTTTTTTGGAAAACATGACGCGCGATGATTTACATGTTTTCAAATATTTTTATGATGATTGGTGTTTTGGTGGTATTTTTGTTTCGTTAATTAGTCTAATTATAACCGTAACAACAGTTATCTCCTCTTGAATTACAAATTTATTCGAAACTATTCTTCGAAGACATATTTAGATTTGAAAAATTCACTTCATATTTTTAAGTAAAAGTGAAACATCTTAGCAACTTTGAATAATATTTCCCAACTTCGGCCTTTTCCGTGCGAGGCATTTTTAATTAACATCGAATAATGGATAAGTTTATTTTCTGTTTGAGGGCGGGGCTAATATTTATGCTCTATAATATTTTCATAGTAAATTCAGCTCATCGAAAATGATACAATAATAAATAAATTTATTTATTCGACCAATAAAATATAGGATCTATAGGAAGTTCTTAATTTCCAACTATTGCGTTATGGTATTAGTTGCTCCAAAAATGATTTCTTATTAATTAATGAAGCCTATAAGTAAAATGTTAAAAGTCAAAACAACTCATTGTTTTGACTTGGAATTCATATGTTGTTTTTATTTTTCAATTGACATGGAGTGTTTTATTTATATTATTTAAGAAAAATAATTCAAAAAATGTACTCGAACATTGTGCACGTTAGAATTAGGTTTTACCGAAAGAGATTCATTATACAGAATAATTTTGATTTTAAGTAGAAAAAATAATGGATTTCTTTCGGGATAGTCTAATATATACTTGAATCTTTTTTGTGCGGTCGATACGTTCCTCGGAAAATCGCACAAAAAATGCTATGACTTACATACAAAAAGTAAAGATGCGTTCCATGGATTTTAAAAACCGCATAACTTTGAAACAGCTATATAAAATATATCCAAAACCGCATAAAAAAGTTAATAAAAAAAACAGGAAAACTATAAGGCAATTAAAAAAAACATTATTGATAATATTTAAAGGATGTCTGACATCTGACATCTCAAATGCCAGACATCGATTAGAGAAATACTAATTATATTAATTACGAACTATCATCAAAATCAAGACTCAAAATCGCTCTCTTCTTTGGAAAAATTAGTATAACCAGTGTCAATGTCATCATTGTTCTGTGTAGATTTTACCTTTCCAACAATATAATTCATAACCAGTAAAGATTTCAGTATAGACCCTAACTCAAAAAAAAAAATCACAAAAAGGCGATTGTTTAATTATATAGAAAAGATTCGTACCCAGTTTGAAGTAAATTTATAAAAAAGTAGTTTCAAGAAAAACGCGTAGATATATTTTAATTATGGTAAGACCGGCCAAATTGCTACGTCACTAAAATAACTATAACTCTGTAAGCAGTTGGAATTTTGGAAATTCCTTTGGAGAACGTATTTTTAAAAGTCGAAAAATTAGAAAAATGCAAAAAAAAAAACCAAAATCATTATTTTCAAAAATCTAAACCAGAATTATGGAACCAGAATAAAACAGATGCAATATGATTTATACAGTCCCAAATTATAGTTTTTTTTTTCTCCAAATTTCGGTTAGTGTTGATGATTTATTTCTTATTTTATCCTAAATATCTCGATATGTACTCTTTATGAAATTTAAAAAAAATAAAAAATTGCTTTAAAAAAAATCGCATAACTTCGAAATCGCACAAAAAAAGTTTTGAATGAACAGGGTGTTTTGCACATGGACCAATAATTTTTATTTTTTGGGTGTTAAGGAGATCATTTGCTACGTTTCATACATTTACCCTATGTTCTAAGTATCAAGGTTGTTGAAATAGATTTTTTTTTTCAATTCATAAGTTTTTTTTATCTGTGATCGTAATAGCTCGAAATAACTGCTTTTGTATTTTGAAATGTATTTTTGATCAAAATAAATAATCATTTTTTGTACTCGGTTTAAAGAAAATTAGTTCTAAGCATCCAAAATCACAAAAAATATGCGAACGAATGATAAATGTGGACTTCTAAATTTTCTAAACGAAAAACTAAAAACTATTTTGAACTTAGTATAGCTTAAAAAATATCTCTATTATAGTGACTTTTAGATTTGTAAACATAAATCATATTTGATTTAAATTTTTGTTATATCTTTATATATGACAATATTTTTTCCATGTACTTTTGTGATTGATCACTCTTATGTACCATTGAAATGATTGTGGGGAAAAACAATTTCAAAGTCTTCTCAATTATTTTTCAACGATATTGATGAAATATCGCAGATCCTAAAGATTGGCCAATTATATTTTGTTGTCAGTGATTTCCCTGATTTTGTGATATAACTATCAGCTATCTTTTAATCTGGCGACCACACATATTTTCATTGTTATTGTATAATTCGTTTCGACGAAGCGTTTTTTAAATTAGAAAAAAGCAGGAAACGAAAATGGAAATAAGGAACCAATCTACGTGCGATTTCAGTGCGAAATTGCCATTTAAAATATTTGATTGGTTGCGATAATTGCTTCACGTAGCGGCTGAAGAGCGGCACGAATGAACACGTTACATAATCCAAAATAAGCCACATTTAACTTTTAAATAGTTGTAATACTTAATGGGTTGAGATTTGTAAAGTCTGCAGCCATAATGACCTCTGAGGCTTTCGATAAGGCTGTTCGCATTGGAGGGTACGCAACTCAGTCACCTGATATGGGGAAATAATCTATAATCGGGCAAGTAGCTTATCGCGACATGTACACGGGTACTTGAGATAAAATTGTGAATGATTAATTACAATACATCATGGAGTGACAGCCATAACATATTAATCATGTCAAGAAACACAGTTTATCACCACAGCACCGAGACAGAGAGAGCAAACTTATTTAGATAATACCGAATGTACACCCGTGTTGCAAATCTCGATTCAAATGCCAACATTATTAATTATGTTTATAACAAAAACATCAATAACGACCTGACCGCGATACGCCATTCTGAAGCATGAAAGAAGTGCCCAAGGCCAACGGTGCCTTATTACATAAACGTAATGTGATATAACAATATGAGAAAATGTAATTACCGAGGCGATGACTACAATTGCTTTTAATGGGATTGTGATCTTTAAGAATTGGGATCATGGAGAGAAAGCATTGACTGGATTTGTGAACCGAGAGTACGAGGCGATTGTTATTCAGACAGTAATTGCCATGAGCATCGGCCGTTGCTACCGAATCAATGCAAGCTATTAAACATAATCCATCCACATGCATTTGAATCTTTCTAAAATGAATTGCATTTATTTGTGACAAAAAAATGGATTTACCCTACAAAATAAATAATGATCTTGTAATTTCATGCAGAAAAAATGGTCTATGTATATTGTCAATGTGAGACTATTTGAGATGAAATTTGTCAGGCATTATTTAAAGTGTTCTGTGGTAAAAATAGGAATGGATTTATTAAGTTATAAGAATAAATGATGAATGATATCTTCTGAAAGAAAAAAAAAATTTGCGCAGTAGAGCTGAGACTTCTTAGCCCATAGAAAAAGTTGATCTTATACATTGTTTTTTCTCCATTTTTTAACGGAATTTTTCAGATAAAATTTTAGCTGTGTTTGTATAATATATAATATCTATACAATCGTACGATGTACGCGAGACACTCTATCCGTCTCTGTTTCTCTTCGAAATCAACGTATAAGAATGCTCTTTCTGAATCACTGGAATTCGATCGCAAATACGCGACTATACTCTTCAAAAAGTTAAGCATATAAGATGTTATTAGTTAGTATTTTCTGCTATACAGAAGGATTTTTCATTTCAGTTCCTTTAAAAGATCGAGATTTCTTTGCTTTCCCAAATAACCAAAAGTTTCATATTACGAGTTGCTGGAATTTATATCCAGAAGCAGACTTTTCTCTCATCAAAGTCAGGGTTTTATCGGCAAACATTCCTAATATAGTTCTGTCTTATCTGCGTTATAGATTTGATCGGGTTGCAAATTTTCTCTTTGCAAATATACTCGAAATTAGAAGCAGAATTCATCAGCAAATTCCTTGAATCTTGAACTTGACTGTTTCCATACACATTTGATGTGATGCTCAAATCTAATTACACTTTTGAGGCTTTTTTGATAATAATAGTAGTATAATAAAAGTAATGAAAAATTAGTCGAGATGATTATATTGATGTTGCTAGAAACAGACTTTCGAAGTATAAGTCCAGATATTTCTATCATTGAAATAATAGATTATTCTTATGAGAGTAATAGATACATTATGCATTCAACTTTTAGGGTCAATACCGTTGAGCTCATATCTAAAAGTATAGTTATGAAAAATAGACATTTCATGTGAAAATAATGTTTTTAAAAACACAGTAATTACGATGTTGAAATATTATAATTTCTGGTAAGTTGGAAATGATAAAAACAATCAATCGAAGTTTAATTGAATTACCAATGCTCAATACTTTGTTGCAAAATTCATGCAAAAAAACGAAAAACGAACTTTAACCCAACGGATTATTTTTGGAAAAAGCAAAAAATCTGAAGAAATAACTTCTATGAAAATAATTGAAATTTGTTTTCGAGCTTCTTGTGTTACATCAGCGATAACAGACATGGCCTCCAAAAATAAATGTTATTATTTCATTAATAAGATGGTCGTTTAACTATTAATTTTGTAATAATGACAAAAATTATCTATGAAGTTTAATCGTGTGTCTATTTGGCAGCATGAAGCCTATTAATATTGAGGGCATTGGTTGTTAAGTATTTTTTCAAATGAATAATGGAGGTCCACATCGATATATTAATTGAATATGGCACATATTTATCAACCACTTATCAACACAAATAACCCCAACGGGGTCAAAAAATAGTTAACAGCTCTATGATCATGACCTCATTGTTGTTGTTGTAATTGATTCGTTTGGCAAAAACAATATTAAGACATTAAGATAGCGCATCAATATTCTATTTGGATTGTCGTTGCATTTGAAAATGGCTAATTAACCTTAATTGAATTTTTTTTAAGAAAATACATCAAATTCTGAAGCCTGTCTTATATCGAGCAAATCATTCATAAGTTTCTTTGAATTATGATAATTTGATTTATATAATGTATAATAGAAATATTCCAATAAAAGTAGTGTTATCTTCAACTCATCAGCTATATTTTTGCTTTATTCATCATCTTCATCCATCTTTCGGCGCCTCTTCTCTAATCCGATAGTGAAAGAGCCACGTGAGATATCCGGCCACCAAGCCGGAGTACAGGCTTCGAACACTTTTAGATTCTATGGATATGGATTTCAGCGGGATCCCGGACAATTTTAGGTCATGAATCCTGGGATTAGTAAACGTAATCCCGAAAAATTCGGGATTGAAATTTTTATTTAACAGAAATCGTACACCTCACCAGCACGATGAAAGCTACTAAATCGAGATATTCCCGCCGAAATCAGGACGCTTGGAAACAGTGGCATAACTACTAATTGACAAGCTTAGGCGACACCTAGGGGCAGTAATTGTCTAATCTATGTATACAAATATACAGTACATATATGTTTTACAAATTGTTATATTAACCTTTCCCTACCGGTGATGTATTTACTACACCTCGACTCTGATAATGGGAATATCGATATGAAATATAATAGATACGGGGCTCAGAATTTTTGTATTCTTCCGTAATATAATTACGAATCACATCATAGTATAATAGTATATTAGTATTCATCTGCAGCGACGGAAATAAATAATTAGTCGGGAAATCGGGAATTTTGCGAGTTTTAGTCCGTTTCTCAGCAGAAAGGAATTTTATCAGTCACATTGCTATATTAAAATGGGGGCTCACGCGATTATCTTTTAGTGTTTTATTTGTCTATTTTTGAATTGTATTTTTATCTTTTCTTAAATAAATAAAAAAAAATTCGCCTTCAAGTTATTTTTTATATTAAACAAATGGACTTGTTAGTAATTGTTGATCAAATTTATCGATGTAATTTCTTAAAATATTGAAAATCCCGGTCCTGGGATTCCGGGACTGTTTCCGGAATGGTCTAATACAATCCCTAAATCCTTGCATTTTAACAGCGTTGGTGCAATTTTCACAGCATACAGATTGACATCATTTTTGTCACTCTTATCAATATTTGGCGGCTTATTTGATGCATATTGCATAGTTATTAATTCATATCAAAAGTGTTAGGAAAACAGCAAACACAGTCAGATTCGACACTCGAAAAGATTGCACGTGAATTATGCTGAGGTTAAACAGGTCTTTTGTACGATTGTGGCGTGATTGTGAGCCATTATCATGCAATATTTTCCAGTGGCATTTCCAGTCGTCAACACAGATACACATCTTTGATACGGAAATCACACATTAATAAGATGGCGAAAAAATCAAAGGAAGCCCCCGATTTTCATCTATTTCAACATTTGTCTTCGGCTGTCCGTCAAGGCGGGGAGAAATCGTCTGATCGCTGATTTCTTCGTTGATCTTATGGCTCTGGTAGTTCAACAATAACTATAGATCAAATTAAAAACACTTGTCATTATTTGCGCAACACGTCTGCTATCTAGCCGACAGCTGATTGATGGATGGATGGATTGCAAAACAAAATGGCCGAGGAAATTATATATTGCAACGAGCGAAATGAAAGGCGCTTGATTGATTAGCTTCTGTTGGTACACACTAACCTCCTGACACTTCCACCATCCAGCTACCTGCTATCTAAATATATTGGAAAAAAATAGCATATTTTTTAATGTCAAAATGTAATTCTATCTCAGCAATGTGCCATTCGAGCGATGATTGAAATCGGTTTCTGCTTAAATCATTCATAAATCAGCGGCTTTGTGCAATCATCAGATTTACCCATTGCAAGAATGTAATTAACATCGAAGAATACACATTTATATTCATTATATGCATTCAATCATACGAAACATAAAAACTGGCTATTTATATTACCGACAAAAAACAATTTTTGCTTATATTATTTCAACTTTTTTACTTGTATAAGTCATAGCAAAAATATGCATCGATGCTAGTACTAAGGAAATGAATCATATTCAATTCATCCAATAGATATATTACATCCGTAGATCGAGTTCAGACGACCCCCATCGAAGATTTCTTCTTGAGAAAGGATGACATGATCACTATGGCCCCATATATACTATTGTATAATGAAAAACAATTCACTTCACATTTTTCTTATTTCAACTTTAGTTGTTTGAAGCAGCATTTTCTCTTATATTTTTGTAAAAGCAGAACTTATTTCTTCAATTAAGATTTTTTGTGGGCACTTGTCGTGTAAATTAATTCTTTTCCACGTCCCTAGACAAAAAAAAATCCAGTGGTGTCAGGTCTGGAGACCATACGAACAACGGAATAGAGATGCCATTGACAAAAAAAATTGTTGGTCCATGTCTATATCCAATTTGGGGTTTCTTACCTGCAAATAACAATTGCATTGATGACTATTTTAACATAATTTCGTATTTATTTCAAATTAATGCAATTAAACAAAATAGTTGAATGAATCATTTCATAACAAAATCGATTGTGTCATATGTTATTTTTGTATCAACATAAAACATATAATCAGTCACTTATCGCGTGCATTCTTCAAACGTCAAAGTGCATTATTTAATAATCACTTTTGCATAAGCAATTGCGACATCGACGCAAAATCTTAAAATTACCAAAGAAATATTACCTTTTTTAGGATATTTAAAAAGCATAGAATAATCCGAAGATAATAGAATTGCCAAATTCACTCATTCATAAATTTCGCTGCGTAAATATTAGGGGAACCTGAAAATATTCGCGTATTTTGAGACCTCATGTTTGAGCTCACCCAATTTATGTTAGCTGGGTTTGATAAGCAATCCGACAAAATTGCTTTCGTCCAACTCTATTCTATATCATTACTCCAGAAGTTCATCTGTACTCACCGCTACAATAAAGACAAAAATAAAAGGTTTACCTCGAATTATTAAAAAAAACATTGGTAATTGGGAGTGAAATAGCCTTTAGAAAATTAAATAAATGGTATTAGTCTGACGCGATAAACGAGTAGTCACAATGTTGAGTACTAAGATACCATCACCCTCACATACTATAAGAAGAAGATCAAGGAGATCAGTATTTCATGATTACATTAACGATATGGTTGGGGTGGATATCACTGATCAATTGTTTGTTTGTCAAATTTTAAAAATTAAAGTGAAAAATGTATCACATGTATCAACATATGTATACAATAAAGTGTCCTAATATCAAAACTCATGTATTTTCATAAACATAATTTTAGACATTTACAAAATGGTTGATAATAGTACCATAAAAGGCATTGCTAAAGCCATCTAAAAAAAATGTAGGATCTTAGGAAATTATCAGTCGCACATGTCTCGCACAAATGTTTATTTTGTGCACAAAGTTACAACCTTTGAAATTATTAAATACTATTTAATATGAGGAGTTTTCCGAAAGAATTCAGTTAGATATTATAAATCAGAATTCTCGTCGAGTAAAAAATATGAAATATGTTTGCGTTCGTTACACCAGCTTTTAACTCTTCCCAGCCCATCATAACTCTTCTCCTGCATTTTCAGAAATGTACAAAGTATGCGAAAACACCTTGCAAACAAGAATGTGCTCGGAACAAAAAAGGCATAGGAACAATATTATGAGTCAGGCCGTATAATGGAGAACGATCATTTGTTGGGTTATGCCTCAAGACCAACGTTGGGCCGTGTTTGCGTGTGCTTTTTTACATTTTATTTATGGCCGTTTGTTTTCTCAGGAAAAAATGTCCTATAAATTATTTTACTCTTGCGCTCGTTGCGATAACGCGATGTTATTACATCGTAATAAACAATTAAGCCGCAGCCAAAAGGTTAAGCTACAGCGACGCACGTACAATATTTGCCGACGAATGAAGGGATTAAAAATGTGTCGGCGACGTATAAAGAAACGTGAATTTCGTAATACGTTGAAAATAAATTTAATTATTTGCTTATAGCGATTTGGTTCAGAGAGTTCTGACGGATAGGTCATTTTAAGTATATCCGTATTTATAATGAAATTTTCAATCACGAAATGACAGCTGTCAATTTGATAGACACACGGGTTCGTTCATAGGACTTGGCTCTTTAAACGATTAATTTTTTGTCAAAGTAATTTCAAATACTATGTCAACTGATTTAAATATACATAGATTGTTTGTACTTTAGACAATATTAAAATTTAGTCAGTCAAAATGTCTATTATTTTTCATTTTAACACGAACGCTACCGAGAGCGTCAAACGATCGTTTTCAACACAGCATTTCAAATTGTACATTAAATATTTTTCTTTATATTAATCTAACATTTTCTATTTTTGACTATTTCATCGTCCATTTTCTTTCTTATATTTTTGATTTGCATACTGACTGATTTAACTACTTTATAACTATGGATTCCATGAAAAAAACACTGCAAAACCAACATCTCGATCAGCGATCGTTGCATGTTATTATCAAATAAATTCGGTGGCCAATAGATGACAAGAAAGTATAACGTCAAATTCAAATATTTGAATTTGACGTTATACTTTCCTTGCATGTGCAGGTTGTTTTAGGTACACCGTAGCAGCCATATGGTTAAGATCCCTTGATTTAGCTTATATCAATATACATGGATCCTTTATAATGAAATGAGTAGATAAAATATATCTAGAGAACAATTTCTATCACAATTACCGCTTGGAGTATGGTTAGATATATGTAAAATATTAGGATGTCCCATAATTTTCTTTCATTTTCATAATCAACAATAATTTGTTTTACATAAAAATGTATTGAATAATATATGATCAATTCTGTTTTATTACCTTTCTCCATCTCTCCGGAAGCCTCATAATGCCTTTTTGCCAAAATTTCCCAGGTTTGTTGGCAAAATATTGATCAAGGTATATTTGTATATAATTTTTTTAATTAAAATTTTTACCAATTTTTGAGTATCCAACTTTCATCTCCAGTGACAAGTCTCTTCAAAAAAGGTTGGTTATTATGTCGTTGGAGAAAAATATCGCAAGTTGAAATACTGTGAAGTTTATTTGAGTTAGTCAGTTCATGAGGAAGCCACACATCTGAACGATTGGTGTAGCCCAATTTTGTGAGATGATTATGGACGGATGTTCGTGGAATTTCTAACTTTTTAGCTATTTCGCGAACAGTATATCGCGGGTTTTCAGGCTCCATGGCTGGGCAAGCCATATAGTATGGTTCCCATCATACAAATTCCCTTAAGATGTCTTAATCTCAAGCCCAAATAATGGCAGACACATCGAGAAATCTCAACTATCTTAGGTTGATGATATTGGCAAGGACATCGAACATTTGGGTTTGGACAACTAGAGAGAAAAAGCCACGGGTAAACTTAAATGACGGTACATGTGGTCAGAGTCTCTTATATGTATGAATATATGATAGAGAGCAATAGCAAACCATCTCATAAAATTTTTCACCCCTAATACAATCCAAAATTAAGACATTTAGATGCGGATAGTGTACAACAACGAAAAAAAGTTGACGCCCCTGTTGCAAACAACTATGTTTAAATATTTACAAATTTCAGATAGATTACCATAATTCAACAGCGATACACACGCCAACTGTCCAGAATTAAAAACTGGTGCTTTATTTTATAATCAGGTGACTTTTTCTCTAATTAGCCTGTTTCTAAATCGGAGAACTGCAACTATTGCCACCATTCGAAAGGCGATCGTTATAAACAACATCAAATTAGCTACAATTAGACACGGAATCATTACGCTGTATGCGATTGAATAAAGCAAGCCAATCTTCTCCGATCAAAGATGCACATGAAAGAGGCCCAACTTCCAAAAATGGAAGAAATTCATTAGAAAACATCAAAACAGCGCCGATCGTCCAGCAAATAAATCAGCCGTAATTTCTTTTGAGGACGTTGACGGCTTTTGGCATTTCGTTTCTGGCGGCGCGATAAAAACTAAATTGCAACTGTAATCGTATTTAATGCGATGATTTGAACCCATGACATTTTGCGCAATGCACATAATGGAATTAATTTTCTAAATTGGCGCAAATTTGTGCACTTTTTGCAGTATTTTGCGCCGGCTTGTGTTGAACTCAATTCGCCGTGGGTTAATTGGTATTTCGTTCGGCGAGGTATACAATAACCCGGTTAAATCTCCATTCAAAAGGTTAGTAATTGAACGTAATCAGTGTATCGTAGCTCCACTAAATTGAAATCTAATTAATCGTTTAAAATGGGCAGCAAGGCCTGTGCGATTTTTTGAGTGCTTGGAATTGGTCGGGGGTGGATTTTGCATTTAAACGCTGGGCATTGGGGAAGTTTTGCAATAATTTCATTCTGACTTTGATTATACATTTTTCGTACAATCTTTAGAAGGATAGATAATATACAGGGTGTTTAGCACATGGGCCGACAATTTTTTTATGGAGGTTAAGGGGGTCTTCTGCTACGTTTCACATATAGGCCCTATATCAGTGTCAGGGTTTTCGAAATAGATTTTTAGAAAAATGTCATCTTCAATCATTCAATAAGTTGTTAAATTTGAAGATCTACCAGTTTGCCAAACTCAGTTTTAAGAAAATACTTTTTATGTTTAAAATGTTTTTATAAAATTTATTTACAAAATTTATTCAAATTCCCCACCTCTGCTTTGTATGCACACATTACACCTTTTCTTATTTTAATTGTAGTTGTCTAAAAAAGAATTTCCTCTTTCATGTTTGCAAAGATGAAGCTTTTGTTTCAATTAGGATTTTTGAGCACCTCAGTCGTGTAAATTAATTTTACACGACTGAGGTGCCCATTTCGTGGTTCGCATGGTCTTCAGACCTGACACCACTGGATTTCTTTGTCAAGGACATAGGACCTATGTGTGAAACTCTTCTAGCCCCCAACAAAATTTTGTCAGTCCATGTTCAAAGCAGCCTGTATGGAAACCCTAACTTTGGAAGCATCCAATTTCGAGCTCGGCTTGTTTAGTGGAGAAAAAAATATAGCACTAAACCATTCAAGCTGCGGTTAGATTCTATTACCAACTACTTATTTTTAACAAGAAAATCATAATAGCAAATTAAAATTGCCATGAAATTTATACATGAAGAGGACACCGATTAGTAGTAAAACATATTTTGATTTTCATTGAAAATTTTTAAGCTAAAGCAACCCAAGCGTATCTCAACTCAGCATCCCCGCCCAACTTTTAGTTTCCTAACTTTCTTAAGGGATATTTGGTATCTTGAACAGGCGATCTTTATTAAACATAAAAATATTTTTTAAAGTTTGACAAAGTATAGTAGCGGGTTGAGGAGAGGGACGTATGTCGATGGACGAGCGATGATATTCTTCACCATGGAAGTCTTAAATCTTGGTCAGGTGATTTGTAGTAAAAAATTAAACATATTTTTACTTTGTATAATATAATATATAGTATAGACTATAATTAGAAATAAATATTAAAAAATAGTGAGCGATTGAAGAAAAATGTGTATTTTTACCAACTTTTTTTGTAGTTTTTTGTTCTTTAAAAAAAAACGGTTAAATATTTTTGAATGAGTGTAGTCTATACGATGAAGACGTTTATTATACACATGGCTGCCAAATTTCATAAAGAATTCTCATCTAGGACGTGTGGGAGCACTTCCATGAGCTTGAAAAAAGTAGTTTCGAGAAAAACGCGTTTAAAGATCTTCCTCTCTTCAGCTTCGCGAAGCCCAGCTTCTCCTTGTCTATATAGACTAGGAAAAAAAAATTTTTTTTAACAAATAAATACATTTTATAATCAATGATTTAATATAAATCTAATTTGGGAGCCAATGAAACTATTTTCAGAGTGTGACACAATTTTTCCATAGAATTATGGCTACTGTGTGTTTGCTAGCGTAATAAAATTGTATTCTATCAAAAGCTAACCAGATCCCATGAATTATGTACTTTTATGGATTTTAAATAAATTTGTATGAACATTTTTTTTTTCAGCCTTCGTTGATATTGTATTAATACAATAAGTATCAATGATTAATACATTTATGAAGTGGATATTCCAAAGTTTGTCACGTTCATAATATGGAATTTCGTTAACAGTGGCTTTGAAATAAGCACGCTGACACTTAAATTCTTTGTAATTTACAGCATATTTATAATGGCGCATTTATATTACATCCATAATACGCATCTTGACAATATACAGCTTCGTTTCAGCCACTGTTTTAATGTCAATATATGGCGACAATAAATTTTGATTATTTACGCGATTAAAGTATTAGTCGAAATACGTTTTGACGTGACATACAAATTTACTTTCCAGCAAGATAAAGATAATTATATCAGCCATTTAATATTAAGCAATTTATTATGGCAGTCGCAAATCCCTTAAACCCGGGAGATTAAACTATCGCGCCGCAAAAATGAACATTTCTATGGAGAGTTTTCATCCGGGGCGGCTTATTAGGTTGGATGAAAAATAACGTCGTTTATTCATATTTCCGTAACGAAGAACATTTCGAAAACTGGATGAAGACCAACATGTACTTTTATGCGGCAGTTTATCAGCCATACTTTCGACTCTCCTCGACGCATTTATGATATAGTCGGCCCCTTTCACCATTCATTCATATCCAACAACCACGATAATGGTGGCGATCATTTATTTTTATGTCTATATAAATTTTCATCGCCAATACATTCATTCGGGGTGAGAGGCTTTATACATCGGATCGAAAGTGTACTAATTTTATATATATATATATATTTAAATATGTAAATATTATATTTAGGTACAAATAAATTCGTGTTCTTAGGCACTATTGACACAACATGTGTGTCATGTTTCCACCAAGACCGACACACTCTAGACTAGAAAGTTTAGAGCTCCTAATATCAAATGTTACATAAAAAACACAATAAAGTGACTAGCTATTAATCGTGGGCTTAGTAATCTGAGTTTAAAAGCCATATGGAGGAGATTGAACCCATAATTGAAATTGCAGAAAAAATCTTTTATAACATGCCAAAATAAAGACGATCAAAGTCAAGAAAAAAAATCATAAAATATGATTCGAAATTTTAACGTATTCATTCTAAAACTGTTTATCAGATGTCTATTCATAAACAAGTCAGCCGTGTTTGATTAAAAATAAAGCCTGTTGATGATTGGAAGCAGCGAGTAACCGCGTGAGATGAAGGAGCCGCTCAGGTCATAATATGGGAAGTTTTACTGTATTATTTTGCTCCAATATTAAATAATTATTTTGATGAATTTCATTGAATGTCCACATCTCCACCCTCTGTATTAAAATTACACAATGAAACATGTATACGTCGAGGAGTGAATATATTTGATTCCATTGCAAATGTACGTATTTAAATATTACAAGAAGATTTGCACTTTAACATCCCATAATCTTTTTGTCGTCGTCGTCGTCGCCTTCTTCAGCCGATAAGCTTCTTTCGCGAGATTATGCGGAACTTTTCTAGGACTTCAATTCCCAATGCGTTCAGATTGAAGAT
The DNA here is from genome assembly GCA_008973525.1 of Stenopsyche tienmushanensis. Taxonomy (NCBI): domain Eukaryota; kingdom Metazoa; phylum Arthropoda; class Insecta; order Trichoptera; family Stenopsychidae; genus Stenopsyche; species Stenopsyche tienmushanensis. The sequence goes on along the minus strand of WACJ01000006.1, from coordinate 1,070,072 downwards.
GTTATTTCCATTTTAAATTGTTCGCCTGAAGCATTTGCACGATAATATCGTCCTAAAATGCATTGATTCGCGAAACTGTTGCATTTGAGATAATAAATCTGAACTTATCATTATGTCATACGCGTATCTCCAGTTTTCAAGCTGACATTTCTAGTTTCAAGCCGTCAATCATCATACTTTTCATCTTGAAGGTAAGCGAACGAAATGTCAGTATTAAATGCGAGACGTGAACTGATACATCGGATGATTTGTTTTGATATGATGGAGATTTTTTCATGAATCCGAATGATGCATAATCAATATATTAGATTTTGACGTTGTGTTTAATCAGTGGTTATTCTAAATGGATCTTCGCTTATGCGTGAACGTATGGATTTAAGGAAAGTTCACGGCATATTATTCCTAGTCTTTTACCCTATCCTGTGTTATATCGTATTAGCAGAAGTATCGGCAGTCTCCATACAACCTTTACACCCCCCCGCCCTCGAATACATTTGTAAAACTCAAACGAAATTCGATAGAATGACCATAACTCGGCGCAGGGCATGTCATCCCACAATTTAGTGCAGCTCGAGGATGTAAGCTCGCTGCTCCCCCTGACTCCCACAACGGGAGGATTATTGGATCCCGCCGAATGCCTTTCATATTTTGGATATTCCCTTACTTACATTATAAGAATTTATTTCGGCACTTTCGAGACGTAATGGTGTGACATAAAATATCTTGGATAAATTGATGTAAGCGAACGGAGGGAAGAAGGGTTTTAGTCCATACTTATCTTGAGCCGCTTACAGTGACTTAACTCCTTTTAAGCTATATTTATTTATATGCGAGACCATTTCATGAATTATAAATTGTATCGTATATTTTTTCTTGGATATTAATATCAGCATATAAACCAGCGGGAATTATCATGCGAAATTGAATGCCGTAAAGCGAATTTGGTTATGCTTCGACATCATCATCGTGCATAATAAAGTCTTATTAAAATAAATTATTCTCATTCATCGACAATCTATAAACATGCATTAATTTATTCCCAGTCATATTATTTATATACCACATGTGTCGTCTACAGCTCCTCGACATAAACCTAACATTGAGTCACACGGAGCGCCAATGTAAAGCCACAACGTGAATTATTATAAACAGATATTGCATACTCTATTATTATGTCGAAAATTGAATACGGTGGCTTTGAATAATGTAATATTTCATATTAACGCCTTTGTTAAATTTTGTCTATGTTCCAAGAAATCTGTAATCGACGAACTTAATCCCTTTTTTCATTAATAAATAGCCCTCCCCCCATTCAATTTATCCAGAATGTAATCAGTTATACATACAAATTAAAATATTTTTAAGAATCAATAGCTTAATAGATCTAAGTGTATTATTTTATTGATCAATTATCAAATAACAGGATTTCTTTGAGATGCAGGAAAGTATCTTTATGTTGCAGATAGAGCCGTTTAAAGATAGCTGTTTAATTACAGTTTTTTTCTAATATATCTAATCTAAATACTGTAATTAGGAACTAGGAATTATAAATTAAATTAATTTTATTTCTCAAAAGTATAACATATAATACTATCGATCAAAATCAGTCATTAAACCCGGTTTCTTAAGTCTGTGAAATAGTTTAACCCCTTAAAGAAGTAAGACACAGAGTTGTGTTCAAATTCCAGTGATTCAGAAAAAGCATTCTTACACGTTGGGCTTGGCAGGGTCGTAACTAGGGCGTGGCAAAACAGGCGCCTGCCACGGGCGCAACTGGACTTGGGGCGCAAAACGTAGGATACCGACTCGATTGAGAGAGTTGCACGTGCCTTTTATTTTACTTGACCATTCTACTCTAAATAATACGCGTTAATTGACATATCAGTATTACGGAGTCATTTTCGGTATCTTGCGTGGGGTTCCCCTGCGTCTTCGTTTGCAGATAATACTTGCTTATTGTGCCAGATAAGTCTGCATATTTTCTTCGCAGCACTTCAAATCTTATCTTATCCAAATATAATATAAGAAAAATAGGATCCTCTGTCACAATAAAAAAGGTTGAAAACAAGTATTTCTCATTCTCATTACTCTGAAAATTGACCCGAAATAGATAAAGCCTCTGGACAGATAATCGATGTCAAGCTTGAGAGTCTTTGATTTGAAGTGTCGGCGAAGATTGTATGCATGGAATTATCTGGCGTAATAAGCAGGTATTATCTGCTGACTCATGACGGTATTTGACGGTAACTGTGCGTCAATGGGTTAAATGAGATTATATCGAATCTGTAGTTTCAAAAACGACTTAAGTTGGGGCTTAAAAAGCTTTAAATCGAACTGGCTGAATTTTTGGGATTTTTTTCAGTATAATATTATTGATTGGATATACTTGAAGTTTTAAGGTTTTCGCGTTAATAAATTACTTTTTTGGGGCAAAATTTGACAAGAATATATGAAAATTTAACTAAAAAGCCGACTTAGTTTTTAATTTTATACATTAATAGGTTATTATATTCTTCTCTTGCACATATTAAAAATCAAAAATTTATTTTCAGATCTATAGAAAAAAATTGACAAATGAACAACTTGATATCACGAAAAAATGGGGAAAGGGGGGAGGCGCAATTTAGATTTTTGCCACGGGCGCATCATACCCTAGTTACGGCTCTGGGGCTTGGAGACAGACAGAGACGAAGAGAGTGTCTTGCGTACATCATACGATTGTATTGATCGCTAACCCAAATTTGTCGACTAATAATGATAACCCAAATAAATCGGTTTCAAGTGTATTGTTTATGTTTACGCAAAGAAATAACCGAATACTGTGTGCTATCGACATTGTTTATTTATTTATGTACAAGCTTCATACACGCTGCGATGGTCCGCTGATTTAATGATGATTTAAATTTAGCTCACTACGCAAAGGATTAAATAAGGTCAGTTATTATCTCATTTCTTAATTTTTGAAAGTGAACACTACTTTACACTGATTGACTCTGTACGTTTTTATAATCTATACTAAGTTATCTAATCCATTTTTTACTTCGTTATCACTCAAACATTAGATCAATCCAGCTGGCATAAGCCTACAATAAAATAAAGGCAACAATACTTTCGAATGATTGTAAAATATTAACAACGCACCTGATCAGTCTTCTTTGGACAACTTCGTTTTATAATGTGCGTTCGTAATCGTTCAGGTATGGCGTCCGAACGCGGAGCGCTTATTCGTCATATCAGCGATCCGAAAAGCGGACCAATTGGACACACAGATCTTGTGGGCACTCCGTTCTCTTTTAGGGATTTTTGCGACATTTTCTATGATCTATACGATCATGGAAACTCCCTTAGAGGCTAACTTACATAGGTGGCTCGCACCAAATGAGATTTTTTTGAATATTGTTAAGTCATTCTCATCATGCGTTAGCGCGGGCACGGACTATAATGTTAGTTTTTCCATCGCGTATAAAAGCGGGCACGTATTGCTAAGTGTTCACTAGGAATCGAATTAATCATTTCGAATGAAAATATTTTCCTAGAAATAAAAATCAACAATTATGTAGGCTGGTGCAATGCTATCGCGTGGGATGTAATGGATGAGTCTTGTACGGATAGTTGAATGAAAACAAGTTGGATAGAGTCCTGTATCTATGATACAGAACGTTATACACGGATACTCGGCGTTCATATTATTTAGCGATTATTCTCATATCTGAATATTCAATGATGTCGATCGTCCGCCCCGGTAGTCCTGCGAGTTTCAATAGGAAAAGCGGTTTGCCTCACACAAGGATGGACTTTCTAAGGTCGATGCATAATTCATAGATGCACATGCAGATCACGACCTCGGATAGCGAGTTAATTTATATGTTATCCGGATTCTAAATCAATAAAAGTATTGTACGGAGTCAAGTTTGAATTTAATAAGTCGGACGGTATAAATTTATGGTTTCGGGGCGAGCGCACGCCAAGCAATAATATCTCATACAAGATAAGTAAATAAGACATAAATTCACTTGTCGCTGCGTGTCGGCTTTGAAATAAATGTGATCATAAATCACGGCGTGCTCTCTCGGGCCGCGAACACCGCACCCCACGCTCACTAAGCCGACAGCTTGAGCCGCAAATATCCACCGTTAGGGCTCGGCAAAAAACCAAAAACGACGCAAGATTAGCTCCAACCTGACGTTATGTGATTCCAGGTAGCAATAACGTCCTATGATGCACAACTTTAACACGCCGAATTATGTCTCGAGGCGGTATTTATGCGACTTTCGAACGGTGGCCCGATTTATTCGCCGCTACCGATGTCAACTCCCTATGCCTATAAATCAGTGGTTCTTAGCCGGGGGTGCGGGCACAATTCACAATATTTCCTTTTGACAACCAGCCTACTGCAGTGTAGAAAAGAACCTCGCGATCAGAATCCCTGTCTTTGCACAATTCTTGTTATGAGCTCCAAATTTGATGCAATTTACGATATATATCAGCGAATCAAGTACTTCTTGCAGAGGAGTTGGAAGAGTCTTACTGGCAAGGGCATTCCAGTGAATCATGCAGTGGATTCTCCTTGCTTGAGGAGCTAGTTCTAATACTTTTTTCTGAAAGCCCGATTTTGATCCAAGCATAGATGGTGCATCATCCGTACAGACCCCACAGATTCCACTTTAATCCTCCAATCTCAAAAAAACGTATTTATCTTCTTCATAATATCTTCATCTGAATGAATATATTGCAAGAAGACAAGCAACTGATTACACGAGCTTACGTCTGTTGATTCGTCAACTTGAAAAGAAAACAATGGTGAAAGCTTGATTTCACTGATGCTGTGCTCGCTTGCTTAAAACTTCCTTTTCGATCAAGTCCGAGTGGGTGTTAGACTCCACGATTTCCCACCCATAAAACCCCAGGGGGGGGGGGGAGGTCTCAACCCTATGCCCGTGGGTAACGGTTGAATCCTTGAGGTAATGATGTGGAGTAGAGATGTGTGAAAGTAGTCTCGTCGGTTTGCTCATCAGCTTGCGTAGCCCAGCTAACATGAGTTGGGTGTGCAGGTCACCCTGTACTGCACCTCATAAAGGGATGTGTGGAACAGTCGATTACAGTAATTAGTGGAGACTGTGTCAAAGGCTCACCACTATCCTCGACTCGTCTTCGTAGCTAAGTACTAAGATTGACCGAACCGATACGAGTACCATGGGGAAGGGGTAGCCCCTGTAGTTCGTCAACTGCTGCAGCCCCCTTCAAACTGGTTGGACTCGTAGTGACAGTGAACCCGCGGAAGTAAATCCTTTGAATTTAGTATAACAGCCCTTCCTCCTCCATCGCACCTTCGTTTGCACATGGTCTGAAGCCGGTCTTCCCGCGGAAGCCTCGACTCCTCTGGAGGGCGTGGAGCAAAAGGGGTGGGCACCTGGACGCTCCGCGCGTAGCATTTCTCGTGGGACTAAAGGATCATCTCTATTTAACTTTTTACACAATGAAAATTGTTAGCTGTGTTTGTGTAATATATAAAAAGTGCTACTAGTTGCTTTATGCCACGTATGCGTACAGAGACGTGTTGCAGCGCACGCGAGTGACGTATACATTTTTCGTCTTTCGAAGTTTCGTTCAGCCCAATTTACCCTACCGTGTCTATACACTTCAATAAAAACTGAAAGGAATATTATAATCGTGGAGGTATTTCAAATCAACGAAATAGTAAATGCCTCTTTTATGTATACTATATAAAGAAGCCGAGATTTCCTGGTTTCAATAGGATGGAATATCAACTCATATTATTAGAATCCCAGTAGAAATCTTATTGCCGACATTCAACGATTGAATTGTATTGAAATATTCAATTTTTTTTTGACTTCCAAGATCACATGATTTGATGACTGATCTCTTATCTTAAATTATGGAGATTTGGTCCACATGTATATTTTTAACCTGTTAAATGCCAACGACTCACCGGCGCGTCGCATTTGTACGCAAATGCAGTTGTCTGGCAGTTAAAAGTTTAATAAGAATAGATCATGCTTATCTACTCGATGGACTCTAAATATTTGTATTTACATAGCTTTCAGAGTCTGATTAATTCTCAAATGCTTTCTTATTAATTATGATAGAAGTTTGTTAGAAACCTTTAATTGTACTTTGAAAAAAAAATAAACTACTTTACAAAGAGAATTTGTGAGAAAGCTAAGAAAAAAAAAAAGGTTTACAAATTCTTTTCTGAGAAAGTAAAACGTTTTTACAGAACTCCACATGTCTTAAATACATACAACATTATTATTTGTGGAAATACTTGATGAATATTTAGTTTCATAACAACAAATATTGGCAGCCCTGATTTCGATATTCATTGATGAAGATGCGCAAAATCCTTACATCCAACATATTAATGTAATAATACACTTAAATTGAGCCAAGGATATTTTTATATGATGATTTTATGAATTGATTTCAAAAAATAAATTGACACACGTACCATAGAACAACAAAAGCATTTATTCATATTGATATTTATCATCGGGAGATGAAGCAAAAATTTGAAACAAATTATATGAATACTTCTAGTGTCTCAAAATGAAATTCTTATTTAAAAAAGCTTACCTTTTAAATAAATTACGTAATCGATGATTGGATTAAAATCATTATAAATGATGAATTAATATATTATTATTCTATCTTCAAGAACTTCAATTAGGCCCTCAATTAAATCATTAATACAAATACTTGTCTGAATACATTTAAAAAGATTCGTTTTCATCCATTTTCCTGAAGTTCCTGATCATTTCATATCATGTCTCTCTGTAATATTTTTATCGCTTCCTGTGTGTTCTGTATACATGACGATTCATAGTATTTATGACTTCTTATGTGGTTGTACAGTAAATCGTCATTCAAAGTTGTCTTTGATCTAGCAGATCAATACATTCGGTAGTTACAAATTGGCCATAAAATCTATAGCCAGCAGACATTGAATAAGCGCGAGCTAAAACTATTCGACTGGTGTGCCACTGTAATGTCTCAGGTTTTATAACGTGGCCGACCTCCATTCCGAACTCTGAGCACCAGAAAAACACTCATTAATCTTCGTTAAATGTATAAACATCTCTTCAAAGACAAAGTGTCCACATTTAAATAATAAATGGTATCGTCTTATTCCCGGGCCATAGGTTGACAACCTGCGGCCCAACTCCTTCCAGACAATTTCGAGTAAATTTGAAAATTTCCCAAATTGGTGGAAAATTTGTTGAATGGAGCTAATTTGAATTTTATCTGCATGCTTTTTAGGGTTTAAAAAGGATCTTAATGGAAATTTGTGAGGACTTTACATGATTGATTTTATTTGTGAAATTTTCTTGTGTATTGAAAACTTTATTATTTTTATCATCATGAATGATCTGAAACAAAGTATGAAAAGTTTGTCATCATCAGGAAATTTATTTTATCAATCGAAAACAAAAATAACAATATTATATTCTGTTTAAATTGGTGGTTGCACGAGGGAAACGTATGATGACATTTAAGCACGCAAAAAAACATATTGCAATTTGCAACGTGGGGCGGGGGCGCTCGCGAGTCTCCGGACCGCTACCCCCATATATTCTGCAAAACGACCCTGCTTGCACACCAGGCTACTGGAAGGACATCTTCCCGCATCCAAAACTAACGTTAAGTTAAGTAACGTCGTTAAGAAGACACAATGAGTCAACAGCATGTTACGAAGTAAATTAAGTTGTTCATAGAAGATCGTACTAATATTTACGCGAAGGCAAGGAGTGGGAGATCATCAGTAATTTCTAACGAACTTGTACATAAAATTGAAGAACAAATGCAAAATGACCACCGTGTGATGATTGACGACCTTCACGAACATTTTTCTGATATATCTCAAAGTATCCTTGGTGAAATTGTGCCGGATAAACTAAGTTACGATAAGTTTTTGCGAAATGGCTGTTCAGAATGCTCACACCAGAGCACTGTTAAAATCGCGTGACCATCGCGCGTGAATTTTTGGAACATTTTGCAGAGAATTTTTAGATCCTAAATAAATGTTGTAACCATAATTTCTAGGTGGACCTCATAATATTCGATTTTTATTCGAATAAGCCAACTAATGTACGAGGCATATCCAGAAAGTAAGTGTACTGTGACAATAACGGGCTGTGTTTTTTTTTTAATTTTTTTTAAGGATTGGCCATACTGGGTGGTAGAGGAACATTTCGGCGATTAGGCGAGCATAGCAGGGATACGGTAGTACGTAAATTCCCGTTGAAGTGTCCAGTTGCGTAAAAGTTGTCGGTAAGAAATCCCACCAAGTGCGAGCAAGTCAATAGTGCCCGCGAGTTTCTTGTGCGACTTAAATTGAAAGGTGAGGATTTTCTATTGTGACTAGAGATAAAAAGTGTGTGGCTCATTACACGTCTGAGTCAAAAAGACAGTCGTCACAGTTGTGTAACACCAATTTACCATCTGCTACAAAATTCAAAACCACAATTTCGTGCAAAAATAGCCTCAGTGTTTTGGGACCGGAAAGGCATCATGTTGGTCGAATTTCTGCCTCAGAGAGAGACCATTAATGCACAACAATGTTGTGAGACCTTAAAAAATCCAAAAGAAGCATTTAAAACAAAAGTAGAGGCATCCTGATGAGAGGAGTATGCTTATTGCACGACAACGTCCGTCCTCGCACAACTTTAGCTACTAAAGCGCTCTTGGACTCAATTGGTTGGGATGTTGGCGCCTTCAGATTATCATATTTTCTCACAACTAAAAGAACACATGGATGGAATATAATTTTCAACCGATGAGCAGGTAAAAGGAACGAAAAAAGGTTCTGAAATGGGGAAAGGAGCTGGCGAGAGAGTTCTTTGAGAGGTCATAAAGAAGCTTGTACCACGGCTCACCAGATGCATTGAACAGGATGTTGAAAAATAGTATACAAGTGTATCAACAATATCCTGTATTTTTCTTCAAAAACACTTTTTCAAAAAAAAAATATTTACATATAAAAATTTAGTACATTTTCTTTCTGGATATTCCTCATATATATTGTTGGAGATGAATTGTTGGGAAATAACTATTGTTGACAGGCTTTAAAAGGTCTATGATTTTCTCAGATTACACAAAAGGCCTCGATAAATATATAATTGGTATTTATACCGTAATGGCATAGACTCAGACATGCTCGAGGATCGATTGTTGTCGCCCCCTGAAATCCATCCGTTCCGCTTGTAGATGCTAACTCTCAACACTAAGCATTATACACTAGAACGACCTATAAAGTGAGAAATTTTGAAATAAGCAATTTATATCAATCACACGTCACATTATTACGGGGAATTATTCATCTGACATTCATTTTTAGCGAGACGAACGAATCGTATAATTTAACATATATTTTTTTCCTAGTAAAAAATTACTATGAAGAAATATCATTAAGCTCTCGTAGCAGTCGGTAGTTTTGCTTTAATTTTTTTCGCCTCGAAAAAAACATGCTTGCCAATCGTAAATAATGGATTATGCCCGATGATGTAAGTCGAATGATACAAATATACGAGTAGCTATTAAAATTGGTTTATTACACATCGCCTAGTGGCGTATTTAAATACTGGTATTTTATATGGATTTCTCAGTTTTTATGATTGTTTGTAAAAACGTAATAAACACCTATGACTCGTGGCATACTAATCAATTTTCTAGTCGCTCTTATGTGTGATAATAAAGCCGCCTGAATAAATCATTAAGACTTGGATTTCATAAGACTATTTCGCCCTTTGCTCGTTAAAGTCTGTGATGAGAAATTGTCTTCGCGACTCGTGGAAATACAGCCTCATTAAATCAAGTTGGTCAAGGATGTTGGACGAAATTTTTGCGCCATTAACAATCAAATAAAATATCCCCGACTTACGATCAATTTGCGTTAGTGCAATTCTCAGTTTAACTGCATCCCTTTTGAAATCCAATACATTATTTTTCAACTTTGAAATTCATACGTAGGCGTTCATGGTTTTGGTATTGGCATAGAAGGTGGATTACTCCCTATTCTTAACGACATGAAACAGCTCGGTTTAGATGCGAACGTTCCATAAATATGAGAGCATTTTTCTATCCAATCACCATTTTCCTTCTATTTTTCCTTTGAATAATGATGAACGTCTTTATTCAAGACTTTGACTTCATTCAAGGCTCAAGGCATTAATTCAAATGATTAAATTATTGCCGAATATGAAGCATATTTTGAGGCTAAAGATAAATTGCATTGAGATATATGAGATTTGGAGCTAATTTATCACTCTTGAAGGAGGAGTTTTGCCTAAAATCCTACGAAATTATTGAGTGATATATTAGTACTGGCAAAATTTATTTTTTAGAAGACCGATAGTCAAGAAGTACAGATTCATTCAAAATATCTCTGTGTATACATTTTAAGCCCAAATTTCTGAATTGGGCATTCATGAATGTGCATACGAAAGCTTTTGTGATTTTTTTTGTGTAATGCTTTCATTCAACTTTTGTCTCCAAAAATAAAAAGCTCTACTGTTTGCTCACTGAGACGCGCATTTTTTAATACTGACGAATCGAGCAGAAAAACAATTCTCATAAGCGATAAACACTAATATAATCCTCGATTTTATTTTGTTACCCCTACTGAACGACGAGGAAAAAACGCTTTTTAATTAATTCTCTTATGTGAAATGTTTGCCAAAGTACGTGATGTGTTTGCCGGGAACTTTCTCAGACCCTGCTCGTAAATATTTCGCAAAGAATTAGCGATGAAGCGTTAAGTGTAAACACAAATCAGCGTTAAAAGGAATCAAATGAATATATTTGTTTTCCTCGTCTCAAAATTTTATTTTTATTTTTTGAGCTTGCTTAATTTATGTCTGTTGTCGTGCGTTGTGAGGGTGTTAAAGTTCTTCATGAATCAATTGTCGAAACAAACACTACATTCTCACACGCTATTATAACGATAAAAGTGCCATCAATATGTCTTAACAATATTTTTTTTAATCAATTTCAAAATATCCAAATTATTTTATACAAATAGTAAATTGGCACGAGCCTGATTAATGAATACATTTTTTAAAAATATTATTTATCCTATAAGAAGTTCTGTAAAGCAACACAATGATACATGTTAATCCATGTATATTTAAAAAAATAAATCTTATTTTAGTCTTTTTAGACCAGAAATAAGATTTTTATTTACAAGTCTTCTGAGAGGGTGAGATAATAACTGCGAGACTCTGATGATGAGGACCCTTTTTTTCGAGTGTGATCTAGGCTCGATCTCGATTATCCTTTTTATCTCATGCGCCATTGCAAATACACTCATGATTTGATGATTAAATTTGCCCCAAGCTACAGTATAAAAAAAACTTTTCAATTAATATGATAACAAATCAATAGCCATTATATCCATTTGTTTTATTGCATTTTATGCCCATTAGCATTTAAAGTGCTTTTATATTTAATGATTTTATTTGACTTTAATTGCATATTACATTCAAGATCACGTTTCATTTTCAACACGATAATAGACAACATGAACAACTTTAATATACTTAAGCGTCTATTCGTTGTGTTTCGCAAGTTTACGGCAAGGTAGGAAATTATTAAAACAGGTTAGAGTAAATTGTGCTGATCATCACAAAAAGTGAAACGCTTTCCCATCTCTAGAAGAAAGGAAATAGATGGAGAATAGATCTAGTATCTGAGTAGTATAAGCCAAATCCCATGCGCACGCGCAACACGACGCTTTTCCTTCTCTAACTCCCACCACCAGTTGGTCGGAAAGAGAGGAACAGACAACAGACATCAGACAGCGACTGACTGGATTGGGGGTTCATTAACAAATTTGACCCATTTCCTGCGTTGCTGTATGGTCTATTCCGGGTTGCCCCGGATTAGCCACACAAAGAAGGTCTTCCACTGATCCTTTAGCCCCACGAGAAGCATTACGCGCGGATCGTCCAGGTGTCCACCCCTTTTGCTCCACGCCCTCCAAAGAAGGCGAGGTTTCCGTGGGAAAAACCAGCTTCAGACCATGTGCACCCGAAGGTTCGTTGGAGGAGGAAGGACAAATGTTAAGCTAAATTTCAAGGGAATACTACTGCGGCTTCACTGCCACCATGAGTCCAACCTCAGTTTGAAGGGAGCTGCAGTAGATGACGGACTGCAGGGGCTACTCTTTTCCCATTTTTAGTAACTTTTTTGTTTGCTCAGGCTGTTGAGGATTGCTGCGAAGCGGTATTGGATGACGCCGCACACACGATATTCGACTGCCCGGCCTGGAGCACGGAAAGGGACGACACAGTCACACACACACATCGAGTGTCATGACACAGAAAGATGATGCCGAGCGACTAAGACGTCGGTCTCCGGCGACGTCCACCTCCTAACCCTAAAGAGCAGGACACCCAATACAAGGAGATGCACGCTGAATAGTTTGCATACATAGAAGGAGCTCAAGAGGGACACACGGCCGTCACTACCAGGTAATACTTAACGGTAGCCGGGGTAACAGCAGAGACCTGTCCCCTCCGAAGAATATACCGGAGGGACAGAGGAGGCCAGAGGGAGGGGTTTAGTGGGTAAAAATCTCCACACTACCCGCAAGGGTGTCTTGTGCTTGCTAAAGCCCACTCGTGGAATTCCACGGGTGCGAAGATTCCTCGCTCACAGGAGAGAAAAAAAAGAAAGGCTTTTGAGGATAGTGGTGAGCCTTTGACACAGTCTCCACCAGCTACTACAATCGGCTGTTCCACTTGCATCCAACTCATGTTTGCTGGGTTAGCCCAGCAGCGTTTGATGAGCAACCCGACGAGGTTACTTTCCCAGGGATTAAACCATTGCCCACGGGTATAGGGTTGGCTTTCCCCTCCTCCTGGGGTTTTATGGGTATCGTGGAATCTAACATCCATCCGAGAAAAAGAGAAGAACAATTGTATCTCTGCCTCTACTGTGTTAACCCTTAAATGAGTACTATCCCAGGGCCTGGGATTCCCCCTTCACTTTTCAGAAAAAGTACTCTTGTACATTGAGCTCGGAGACAGAAAAAGACAGAGCGCAGCTCGGTAAACAGAGACGGAGAGCTTCCCCGCATACATCGCACGATTATATAGATCGTTAGCCCAAATTTATCGACTAATATTGATTTCGATTTTTAAGTTTGTTATTTGTTCACGCAAAGAAACAACTGGATCTGACGTTCACTGATGATGAGTCATATGAATCGATTTCTTGTGTATTTTTTACGTAAAGAAAGAAATTGGTCTTGTTTACTATCATAACAACCAGAACAGCAGCACGCTTATTTTATTATATATTACACAAACACAGCTTTATCGTTTAACTAACAATTTCCGTTAACAAGTGGAAAAAAGGCAATACTTGAAATCATATTTTCCTATGAGCTGAGGAGTTCCACGTGGGAGTCTCAAGATTTTTAATTATTATATAGATTGAATATCTATATTATGATTTTATATCTATTTACATTCAAAAACAAAATGAACATAATATTGAAATTCAATCTTTTAACGGGTCTCATTCGGGTATAGAGACGTAATCAATAAGATTTGGAATGGATGAGCTGTCGGGGGTGTATTTGTGATTCCGGCGGAAGAGCTCTCAGCGGCGGGCAGCACCCCGATGATGGATGGGTGGCGACATTTCGCGCATATCTCTGGAGCTGCACCCGGACAGACAGACAGACAGACAGACACTGACGGATGGGAGTCGCAGGTAAGGCGTCACTAATCAATCGCCGTTTTCCGGCGCCAGAACAAAGCGGCGCTCTGGCGGCGCATTAGTCAACGAGGACGCGCCGAGTGACTCGGAAAACGATTTCCATACATCACAGCGCCACCGTCGTTATCCTCTCACATTATTATTCGCTTTCGACCGTCCACCGCTGGATTGCACGAAACCACCGGATATTTTTCCACCGTATATCCTCTTTTAACCCTTCCGGGACCGAAGATAGAACGCATATATTCAAATAACACCCGTATTATAACGCTTTTATTTGGTGTTTTTCTGAAAGAGCCGGAGAGAAAACAACGTCTTGACCACTTGAGCTTTTGATGATGGTGCTTTGAAGAGTTTATTGTGACAGAACAGTGATTAAATTACATCCCGTTGTCCATTTTTACCCACTTCATACCTTGTTAGCAAGCAAAACGAGTACTAAGCAAATATTTTTAATTAACTTTTTAAATATGCTTTTAAGTACCATCATTCAAAATTTAAATGCAATTCAATATAAACGTCATTTTAAACGTCGCCTACGTCTTCTTTTAACCCTATGAGTAGTGAGCTGATTTTAAATCATCATAAACTTAGATATATATCCGCTACTTACGTATAAATCTACTTATCTGTCAGGAACACGCAGCGTGTATGAAGCTTGTATATAAATAAATAAACACTGTCGATAACACACAATATTTGCTTATTTTTTTGCGTAAACATAAACAATACACTTGAAATCAATTAATTTGGGATATCATTATTAGTAGATAGATTTGGGTTAATGATCTATATAATCGTACGATGTATACAAGTCTTTATTTCTCTTCAAACTTAACGTGCAAGACACTCTCTATATCTGTGTGTCTCCGAATGTGTAAGAATATTTTTACTGAATCACTGGAATTCGGACACAACTCTGTGTCTTACCTCTTTAAGGGGTTAATTAGTATTTACACGAAACACTAATCGATTTCAATTAATTAGTTAATAATTATAATTCTAATAGCTAAACTGCGTTGAATTTAAAGAACCGTTCTTAGCATCGCTAGTGTCTTATTAACAGGGCCGTAACAAAGGGGTAGCAAAGCAGGCTTTGGGCGCAAAATGCAGAATACCAACCCGGTCGAGAGTTGCACTTGATTTTTATTTTACTTGACCATACTACTTTACATAAATTAACGATGTCCGTTTTTATTATATTTACTAAGTTGTCTTAACCCTCTTTTCTTAACATTGAGCCGACCAAGCCGGCATAAGACCGCAATAAAATAAAGACAACAATAATTTCAAAAAAAATTAAAAAACACACCTGATTAGTCTTCTTCGGTCAACATTTTGTAATCGTTCTATGGACATGATCAGGTATGGCGTCCGATTGTGAGGCACTCATTCTTCATATCAGCGGTCTGAAAAGCGGACCGATTGGATACACAGACCTAGTAGTAACTTTGTCCTCTTTTAGGGATTTTTGCGATAAAAAAATGCGATAAAATCTAGCTAATTTCTCCCTCAAGTGGTCACTCAAAGTGGAAAATGAGCGTATCCTTGCAGACATGGATATCAAATTCAGGTTTTGATGGACCAATGTTTTATCCTGAATTGATGCAAAAACTCGATCTCATTGCTGTGAAACATTACTAAATACTCGATTGAAACAATATCATGAGGCTGTTTTTTGTTTCATTGTGAAAAAACGCGGCACTCATCTTGCGCACAGCTTTCTCATGTCCAAATTTTCAGTCAATATGCGATGTACAGCATTTTTTAAAAGGGCTACAATGTCTGCCAGCTCACGCACTTACAGTCGACTGTCATCTAATACCATTTTATGGGGTGGTTATCTCATTTAGTCGGATTTAATATTAGTTGAATTGAGACCTTTAAATAAAAATATTGCATTACTTACTTGCACTTACATTGCATTCATAGTATTATTTAACTTTTTTTATTGTAATTTTGAATATCCTTTATTTACAAATAACTTGAAAACAATTTATTTTTTGTAGAGCAAATCTAAATAAGTGTTCTGCGGCGGGTGCGAGATGAGGCGTGTGATCTGGAAGAGGAAGGTCTGTCCAGGGAGAGGTCTTCTGGTAAACGGTGTCGATAAATTATATCGGAGTGGCAGAGAGGAGGGTTCAGTACCTCTGTCTCCAAAGACAGGATGAAAAATGTGTCGAGCAGGCGGAGCGGGACAAAAGTCTCGGCCATATTATTATTATCTTTGTCTAGCGCTCACCTTTCAGGCGTGGAGAATCTTACGGCTGTCACCGGAGTCAGGATTAATGACGCCCTGATCTCTGAATGCTCCGCTTTCAGTGCGCTCAATGAATAACTTACAACTAACACCTATTTATTTTGCGACATCTACACTCATACTACAAACTCGCTTCACCGCATCCAATTTATTAGTCATTTTGAAAAAATATACCGATTAATCCTTTTTCTTCCCCTTACTTCTTGGTGGCTGGTAAAAATGGATACATACTACCTAAGGGGAATTAATTCTACTCTAAAGATTATAAGCAATATGTTTTTCAAGCATTTTTAATACAGTTCCCTAAGACGCTTACAGTAAAAAACTATATTTTGAAATAAACAACGTTTTTTGAAAATTCATTTACAATTCAAATGATGTATAACAGGTTGTATCCATTTGATAATTTAGCCCGAGCTTCACTCGGGTACGGAGCTTGTTCGTATACTAACAAGCCCGAATCTCATTTGAACAAAACGCGCACTATGCCATAAACGTCTATAGACGCAATCGATGATCCATTTCCACGGGCTTAATCTAATATTTTAATTCTGGATCCTATATTCTTACATTTTATTCATTATTGTCATCTCTGAGCACATCCAGAAATATATGTTAGTCCAATTTGATATGTATTCTGATTTTTATACAATAAATTCGAATGTACATTTATGAAGAGCGCTTGTCACTCAGCGTGAAAAGCAACAAATGCGTTTGTCTTACATTACATTTTCGAAATATTATAACTTGTAGGAACAATTTTCGTTTTTTAGAAGTAAAAGAAGAAGAAAAAAATCCGACAATTTTTGGACATTCCAAAATTTGGACAATTAATCGATTTCAAGTGTATTGTTTATGTTTATGCAAATAAATTACTGAATAATGTGTGTTATCGACATTGTTTATTTGTTTATATACAAGCTTCATACATGCTGCGGCGGTCCTGTCAGATAATTGGATATGTACAAATGAAAAGTAGCGGACATACGAATATAGCATCTTAGCTTATGACGATTTAAAATTAGCTGACTACTCAAAGGGCTAATAATCGCTTTTTTGCAATTAGAATTGTAGTGCTTTATGACTTTATTTTATTGCAGTATTTTATTTACTCCACTTTACTCTTTGACGTTATTAGGACAAAAAAATAAGCTTTTAAGAAAAACAAATTGAATTTTCGTACTTATATAAGTAAGTTTTATAATAAGCAACTTTTTTTATTAAATGTGATGCAGATTTTTGTGGTATTTAAATAAATTGAAGTTCTAAGTGATTATTAAAAGAAAATTGTCCGCTTAGTGTGTTGAAACTTTCGTTCTGCCATATTTTAGACTTAACTTACCATATAAATACTTGATTTTGTATCGATTTTAACACTGAAACGGATAGCGTTATTAACAACTAATTATTAATCTATATTGGTCCACATTCATCAAATAATGCATGTACAAGTGTAAAATCAGCCAATCATTGTCCATATTTTGATAAATTTGATAAATGATCAAGTATTTGCCATGCAAATGCTAATAGTATTTGAATCTTTAAATAGTTTTATAAATGGTTTGTTGAAGAAAATTGCATATTTTTTGTCATTTAACATTGAAATGATGTTTGATTGAACTCTTTCATTGGATAATGTCCTATTATCGCCTCGTATGTGACTTCGATGGTGGTTGTCGATAAAAAAATGTATTGGACATTATCGTCGAACGAGATGAGTAACACCGTGTAGATTGCTAGTAAGAGTGTGTAAGAAGTGACAATATGAGAGTAACGTGCTGTCATCGTGAAAGACGATAAATGTAACACGCCTGTTAAGGAATGCATGCAGTCAACATCAGACGTTATGTGATAACTCTATGTCTGACTCCATTGTGCCGAACCCCATAGAAAACACATAGACGTTGTGTGCTCTTTCAAACGTCTAAATAATTGCATTACACCAGAAATTCGCGATATCAATTCCACGGATCTCCGAGCCACTTCTGATCTGTTCCGGGCTTATTTTAGGCAGATTGCCACATAAATAATCGGATGCACATCTTTCACGGCGGTTTTAAAAGCTTTCCATTGTAATTTGTCGAATTTCCCAATTTCCATTCCGAAAGTCTCAAGAATAACAATCGGAAAAATTCCGTTGTTTATCAGAAGTTATAAGATGGCCCCCCGATCCTAAGCCATTACGAACGGACAACGCAAATAAGCTCTTGTGAAATATCGAGCATTAAAGAAGAAAGATTCAACACGCATATTTTTGTGTGAACGATCATTTAATTGTGATGTTGGCTGTTTGTTTTAATTAGAATCACTTTAATGGCGGCCGCTGAGATTTATCGGTTATTTAAAAGCGATCCCCGTACATTTACGTAATTTTTGTGCCGGAATCAATTAACATTCCCCTAGGAATTTATCGCGCCGATTTCGTATCGACGGTGCATTAAGGATATTTATTTGTTTGTTTAAGCGGAAGTCGCTGCATTTCCAAGTATTGTTTCCTAGAAAATTTATGTATTTAAATTCAACACAAGGCCATATTTTCTCGCCTTTGGTTCTGTGAATCAGACTCTCTTTGAATATACAAAGTTTGATTAGAAAACTCTGTCTGGACGTATTGCTTCTAGGTATGTCGACCATTATTATACGCCTTTATTAAAGCAAATAGAAAAAATAAGCATACAATTTGTATGGCATCGGCAAAGTTATTTATCGTTTTCTTGAAAATGCTGGAATTGGCTTCGTTTGCAGATATTTTTATTGTCTGGAAAAAATCTGTAGACTTTGACGTCATTTGCCTTTTTATGTAATTAATATAATTCTGGTGGAAAAACGTGCTTACGAAAGCTTATTTCGTTTGAAAGCTCTTTTAATCACATCAATATATTATATAACAACATCTGATATAATTTATATTTTATAAGTCATTTAAATTATATTTAAAAATACCACTTCGACACAGATGAGGATTTATACAACACCATCAATAGCACTGACTCGTAATCTCTTTCCCAATTTTTTTTTCTTTTACCGAAACCAAATTACTAACATTGATTGGATGTTGAAATGTTTTATAGATATCTTATTCATATTTATGATTTTTTTGCGTTGATAAAATAATCTTCATATAAATTCTCATATAAAATTAAAAATTGAGTAGTTTCTTGATAATTTTTACCCCAAAAAAATTATTTATTTACGCGAAAACCTTAAGACTTTAGATCAGTTGACTAGTTAATATTATAGTGAGAAATATACCAAAATTTCAGTCAAATCTATCAACAAATTTTAAGCTACAACTGGCGAACTCTTTGAAAATGCAGTTTCGAGATAATCTCGTTTAAAGATTCAATACGATAAAACTATCAATTTTAATGACTTGCCGATCAACCAATGATTCCAGATGTATATAATAGATCTTCAGCTTTCCCAAAAAGTTGGTTATCTTCGAATAACTGTTGTTTTCGGGCTATACGAGCTGCTTTTGTCTAAGAAAGACTCTTACGGTTCTACCTCGCTATCCGCGCTTCATCGGTATTTCCAGCAAAGATTTTACAGTATGTCCCAATAATTATATTTAATGTATTCATCATCTTCAAAATGGAGCTGTAGTCGATATTAAATATACCAGAAACAATGTATGTTAATATTTCAATGATTTTTACACCAGAATGCAGGGCTGTCGAATTAAAACATTCATTAGCATTTTGGGTATGACCACCCAAGCACCTTTGAAGTAATTCATCCCTGGATAAGTCTTTATAAATTGGTTAGAGATGCTGTTTTATCTCTTGGTCAAGAAATGGAGTCAGATCTTCAAGCTTTGGATATTTTTTAAAGCAATGGTTTTCAGCCATTTTCACCACTTTTGACTCCAGTCGGGTTCCCATGATATTTTTTTTTAATTCTTCGGACTTTACTACATTTCGTTCCTTTATTAAGATATTTTGACATTTTTGCTTCGAAAATTCAACCACACACAACAAACTATCGAACTAAACTTTATTTCGAGCAACTTCGAGCTGACTTCGAGCAACTTTAATTTCGCATACCCACAGTTAGAGATATATCTTTAAATATTTGTAGGAATATCTCCTATGAAAATGCTTTTTCGTATGATAAGATTGTTGAAAATGAAATTAATAAATTTACAGATTTACAGCTTAAAGATGAAAATTGGAATTGAACAATTGAAAATTCTTGCAAAAGTGGAAACATTTCTTAATACTTCTCTTATAATCGATAATCCCAAAAAAAAAAAAACAGCTTGTTTTTAAATGCATCGCCTTTATTTCTTAGCATAAAAATATTTGCACAAAACCCTTGGAGAGAAAGGTCAAGTTCATTAAGTAGACTAAATATATCCGCTAAATATTCGAGTTAACTCATCCATTCCTTATCCAAAAAAATGTTCTGATAGGGCCGAGTTGGATCATGGGACCGTTTTTAGCAGTAATAAAAAGTAGGATCTATACATAAAAATGATATTAATAAAAGCCAAATTGTGTCGATTGCATTTCTGTGAGAACGCTTCGTGAATCAAAATGTTTTATATATGGCGCTTTATGAATGATTTTTAAGTAATTGTTCTATGCTGTTTTCCTAAATTAGAACTATTTTCGACCTTAACATTCGTGTTAAATATTTAAATAATATTTAAAAAAATAAGTTAACTTCCCATATATTTGAATTTATTTGAGTTACGAGTTCAACCATTAAAACACGGTACTATCTGCAAATAGTATATTTATGATCTATGGTTTCCTGTAATACCCCATTTAGGAACAAATGCCATAGGGTTGCATTCAATTCATATATTCATCACATTTTTTAAATTATTTTTAAAGGGGTTTTGGAATAAATGATAATAATTGAAGAATTGAAAAAATAATGATTCATAACAACTGCCATGATATTACTTCTTAGATGCTGTTTTAAGAATCAAATGTTGTTCGATTTATTTATTTATTATCACACCCTCTTTAACAACCACCTATTCATATTTTATCCATTGTACTTATATCAAAAAAATTGTTTTATTTATCTATATAATATATCTTTGTGAATATAAATTCAGAAGAAAAATCAGGCATTTATTCGAATATTGTTTTTGCGTTATGTTCAAAGTAATCCATGGTCGTTGCATTTGATAAATCCGTATCCCATGCAACATGTTACGACTTATGGAGCTCTTTTGGTGTCTCGACGTTATTATATTTTAAAAGTCACACGTAAAAACTTAATTATTTGAATAGGATTTATGTTCGATAAAAAAGCCTTGTACCGTGCTCTTGAATTTCATATTTATCATTGCTTGATAGTAATAAATCATGGGCTGATTCCCCTTGTGTGAAAAAGTAGCGTTTTCTCACTCCGACACTTTTAATCCACGCTGTAGACAAATTGGGACTCCAAGAATGTTGTGATGCTGAAGCCATCCGACGAAATTACTCTGGAAATCTGTCACACTTGTGTCTCAGTTGACGTACTGCAGAACAGATGCTCATATCATTGGGGCCATATTTCACCCCCCGTGTCACAACAACCGGGCTGATTTATACCCCCCGGATAATGCACATACATTTTATGGGACACCTTTTAACCATTACCGAGTCTCAGGCGATGAATCTATTTGGGAATTAATCCCATGTAACACTCAACGAGGGCTCTACTCCGAATTCCCATCGTGTCTATGGGTGTCAAATAACACTTTTAATGCGCCAGTATACATTACAATACAAGACGAAATCGTGCTCATACAAGCATCGAAACCTCCTTGATCCTTTCTTATTTATGAATACGAGAATAGTCCTGCGCGATCGAAGCAAGGCTATTTTAAATAATTATAAACGCTTATAGTCGATTCCACAAATGTTCGCAGCAATTTATTGTATTTGCAGTCCAATTGCTCGCTGATTACAAATTACAAGGCGCGGTACGAAATCAACGACCAATCAACACATTTAAATGTTCAGCAAGTGATTCTTTATGAGTTTTATGCTCCAATTCATGCATCAACATTTAATTTAGATCGGTGATAAATTTCATAAATATTTGCGTTCGCCCAGCAATGGTTTAGATTTCGATACATACTTAAGAATGCAGAATTGATGTCGACTTGTTAATTCTGCGCCCAGCTGGCAACGCTTCCCATGAATTGGTCCACTTGATTCACTAAAAATTAAAGGGATCGCCTATGATAAATCACACCATACACAAAAGGCGGGTGAATCCGGTTCGAGTCTTATCCGCGGGCGCAGTCGACTTATCCCCTTCCTGTTCCCCTTTTTTGTGTTTCCGTTTAAATTTATCGCTCAATTAGTCTTGTTTAATAGTCGGCGTTCCACCCAGTGGATGCAGCTTGCAGTGCCAGCATCTCCATTATGCACTTTCCGCTTAAATCGCCGCTAAATACGTACTTTGACGAGAATAACCTGAAAAATATATTTCGGGCGAAGGCCACTTTTCTGACTAAACAGCTCCGTGTAAGCGCTTTAGTACAGTATTTATTGGTGAAACTAACAATGAAAACAACACAAAGTCCATATTAGATCGTGTACATTTAAAATGCCTGCACGCACAAATATTCATCGTACCACAAAAATGCATTCTTATATTTTATCTAACTATTTTACTTTAACGATAAAAACCGATAAAGACCCTCATAATACTCCAAATAAATAAACCTGGTGAATATGGAGTCTAATATTAAATCAAAATAAAACCAAATGTATTATTGTGTAAAATAATTTATCGAAATGTATGAATTCATATTTATGAATATTTAATGGTCTCTTCTTTGCTGGATTGCAAATATCTTCCCGTCCGAATATACAATGTAGTGTAGAATACTTCTCATCAACTAAAGATTTTCATTTCTCAAGAAATGAGAATTATCGATTTCATTTCTCCAATTCCTTGAGAATTCTCGAGAAATTTTGATAAACAAAAATATATATACAAAACAGTAAAGTATTGCATATAAATATTATTATCTTAGTATGCAATGGAAATAAAACAACTTGAAAATTGGTTAACACTTAAAATTTTTCTCTTCGTTTTTTTTTTGTTATGGATAGTGTCAGTGAAAGACGAAACATATTGATTGAACATTTGTATTATTTAACCCTTTCTATTCACATTTTTTTTAGGTAAGGGTAGCACTTGCTTGTAATTAATTTCGCAACGAATAAGTTCGGAACGTATCTTTAGTTTCTTAAACGAAGATAAGACGATTTTGAAAGTAAGACATTTTTTGTCCTATTTAGAACCCTAATAAAACCTTTCAAACAGAATGCATTTTGGCAGAAGCCCATTCGTATGCAGTGCAACATTTTAAAGATGGAATTGGTTATGTTTGTATAAAAAATTGATTTCTAAAATTTCTCGAGAAATCAGAAATTTTCTCAAGAAATGAGAATTCTTGATTTTGCAAATTTGTCAAGAAATACTTGAGAAGAAATATTATCCTCAACCTTCATAAATGCATTTGGAAATTAAGTTAAACTAGCTCGATTATATTTTTTGTAAAAAAATAACGTTAAATTTTTCAATATTTCAGGCACAGTCGTAAGGAGTCACATCTAACTTAGCTGTGGCATGGTAGAAATAAGCTATCTTATTTGTAAATGGCCTCAAAATGGAGGGCTTTCATCTCATCATAGGGAACAGTTCATTGTCAAAATTAAGGAAGAAATAGTAAAATGTTCAAGTCTTAAGACCTAGCCGAGAAACATGTTTTCTTTTCGTTGTCCTTGAACTCCCCGGTTGGATGTATTAAACTCCACGATGCCCACCCATAAAATCTCAGGGGAGGGCAACCCTACGCTCGTGGACAACAGTCGAACCCCTGGGGTAACGATGTAAAGTAGAGCAGCGCGAAAGTACGCTGCTGGGATAGCCCAGCTAACATGAGCTCACCCTATGCTGCGTACCCATAAAGTGGAATGTGGAACTGCTGATCGCAGAAGTGGGTGGAAACTGGGCAAAAGGCATCATCAATATCCTCAATAGCCTTTTTTTCTCTTGGGAGGGGGAAATCTTTAACAAGACACCATGATTAAAAACCATGGTAGGGTGGGATTCTTACCCACTAAAACCCCCACTCTTTTTTCTCCAACGACCCCCTTGGAATCCGCTTTCGCTTTGTTCAAGGTGGTGGGTTTATTTTTCTAAGACCCGGTGTTCACTCTTCTGGTTCTTTCTCCGTTTTCTTTCTTCCGCATGACCTCATTAGCGAAATTTGTCCACGCTTCCCACAT
Organism: Stenopsyche tienmushanensis; assembly: GCA_008973525.1. Lineage (NCBI taxonomy): Eukaryota > Metazoa > Arthropoda > Insecta > Trichoptera > Stenopsychidae > Stenopsyche > Stenopsyche tienmushanensis. Next base: position 1,045,814 of record WACJ01000006.1, on the reverse strand, counting down.
TTCTTTTCTCTTGGTTATTGTGGTGACCATGTTGGATATAGTTAGGGTTTCTCCAATTGCCTACGCCTCACATTTAAAGGCGATGTGCTCTGCGCCATCGCGATCCTCGCCACAGTGATGACACTTTGTCGAGTCCTCCTTGCAAATTAATCCTCAATAGCCTAGTGCATAAAGGGGAGAACGGCTTTCGGGCCGCTCGAAAAACGACTCGTCTCCATGGCTAAGTATTATACATAATCGAACCATACGAGTAGCATTGGGAATGGGTAGCCCCTGCAATCAGCCATCTGCTGCAATCTTCTTCTAACTGAGATTAGACTCGTGGTGGCAGTGACCTCATGAGATAGATCCTTTGAATGTCAGCATTAACCCTTGTCCTTCTTCCTCCAACGCACCTTCGGGTGCAAGTTAGTCTGAAGCTGATCTTCCTGCGGAAATATTGCCTCTTTTGGAGTGCACGGAGTAAAATGGATGACCCTCTCTGTGGCTAGTCCAGGGAAACCCGAAACAGACCGTACAGCGACGCCTGGAAATAGGGTATTTTATCAAGACCCTCCAATCCAGTAAGTCGCTGCCTGTCACTCTATCGATTGTACTTGAAATGTCCATGCTCGAGGAAGGGACTTATAAGTCTCGCAGCTGGAGTCTTTCTCTCAAAGGCTACTAAATAAATATTCCGAACATACTAGCTGTATTTTTTCATGTTTGCTTTCTTTCAGATCACCATTCCACCCTGCGACGTTACTTTTCTGTTCTTATAGCAAAAGAACCATGTGGTCGTCAGACTAGGGTGCATATTGAAGAAGATAATCACCCTCCAATGCCTCTTATCTAATTATCCTTGTCTAATCTTATAATTAATGGAAGCTTGTACTTTGTTAGTTAATAATGGATGCTTGTCAATTTACAATACACGAATGACATGCTTTATACTCTCAGCTAAATACGCGTTGCTCAAACCCAATAAAGATAAATGTTTAACCCCGACAGTGACAGCAAGACCAGCAGTCACAAAGGCCAACTTAATCCGTTCATTACCAAGAAGGTCCTGACGCACGTCACCTCTTCCAATATATTGTGTCCTCCTGCACTCGGCTTGGCCATCACTTCAGTTAATGTTTTATGGCGATTTCGGAGTGCGCTTCTGTTGCTGTCATTGCCATCACTCAGATCGGACGCGATCGTTAAAATGCAGGGATTATTGCAGCATTGGATATTTGTTATTTTCGTCATGCATGTTTCACGTCATGCAAGTGTGTTATAAATCAGTTGCAAACGCCGAGTCCATCTTCAAGTCATGTCGCATTCTTCTAGCACTGTACGCGAATAAAGTACGTCCGTTTATATAACATTAGTGCCGCAGAATTGGGTTCTAAATTCAACATTAGACTCGCAGAGTCCGATCGGAATGCTTAAAGAGCGCATCAAAATGAGAAAGCCTCAATATTTTTTTCTATTTCACGACTCAAGTCACATCGTCGACATTGGTCTTAAAATGTTTATTTTTTGAACTGTTCGGGCTTATTTTTTTATGCAAAAATTTTGCTTCGATTTAAAGAAGTCCAAGCACACGTCACGCAAACATCAACATCACGTCCGCTGCGTCATATATCCTCTGATATTTGTACTGCGTTACAAGCACGTTATATTGTGTTTTAAATATGTTTTTTTAGCGAATATGGCTTAATTCTTAAAATACTTTTATGAGGTTGAAACATGTGATGAAGCTTTGATAATTCCGCTTAAAAATGCAACTCAAACAAACCAGTTTTGAATGACTTTGAGTCATTATACAAGCATTCATGTAAAAATGTCGGTCATATTTCATTAAAAATAATGCGACGATTTACGATTCTACGCAATAATGAATCATATTCAGAAACGGCCTGTATTTATTCTAGAATAATTTTATGACAACCATTCAATTCACCTACTAATATGATATTAAGGCACGTTATGCCACAATTCCCTCACATATTTCCATACGTACACGAATGAAAATTGCAAATCGATACAATGCCCTACAATTACGATGTTTCTTGGTGCATTTTCTTCCTGCATTCTTTGTCATAAATATTGCAATAAATCATGGGCAGTTATGAAGCATTCTTCTGTTATTATTTCGCGTCTGCATTGTGTTGGATAGACAACAATGGCAATAACTATTAGCAATTGTAGCTTTCAACTTGCTCGTGATTTATGCAAGCGACGTGGCCTGGCGAGGAAATTGACTTATCATTTTATGACACTGGAAAATTAATGTGAACACACCTCATTTGGACTAAACGAGAAAGTTTCTGACATCGTCGGACAGTTTCATTGAAGGGTCATGACGTGGGGTCATTCAATGGGGCAAAGATATTTAATGGTTTTCTTGACGTACTCTTTAACCTACGGCCAACAATCTGTAAGGATGATTGCTCGTTTTTCTTCTGCATAGAGAAATTGTTTTATATTTACTGCTATACTCATTTGGTTCAAATACTCCTATCAGATTACCGTCCATCGACAAAAAAATCTGCCTTTTACATATTTAAGCTCAAGTTTTCAACACCCCTGCATGTATCTGATGATTCTGCTGCCATTTGAACTTGAGTCTGAAATGAATTATAGAACTGCACTCAATGGCATTCATGCTACATGATTTTCCTAATGACGATGTTAAGGAGAGACGAAGCTAACGATCGACATGTCCATGGCCTCCCGAATCAATTCCAACTTAAAATAAATTAAATTTGCATCGCTAATAGTCAAATTCCATGATTCATCCAATAAATGACTATCGATTTTATCAAAGATGTATATATTTTAATATTAACAAACTAAATGGTGCCTATTCCTTCGATGAATTTTAGAGGTTGATTTGCAGTTATTTGGATTCCCGAACCTTTCTATTCAATACCATTCTACAATCATATGAGTTAAGTTATAAGCATGTAATCAAGCTAAATAAAGGTAAATATATATTTAAAATATTTTATAGCCATGGTAACCTTTTCACTCATTTCGGAAATGATTAGGATGTAATAAATCAACCCCTGGCATGATGTCACAGAAGGTCAATCTTCATTCTGAACTGAAAAAATGCATTAGATCGCCATCCTTTGTCTGTTATCGACCACTTGTCTTCAAATACCCCAGTGAATCATTGTTCCTTGTCGACGTCCCTTTTGTTGGAAATCACCCATCATGGTGTCGATTACACATCATTGTTCTTTTTTAATACATTGATTGCCCTTTTATTATTTGGACCCAACCCATACCGTCATAAATATACAATTATATTTGGAGTAAAATATTAGATCGAAACTGAAACGTCGGTTCTTTCAGCTAATATAATCAGCAGTTTGTAGTGATTATTAATTTGTTGATAATTTATCAATGTAATTATTTTAAAAGTTAAACTACTTTGATGTTAAATTTTTGATTGATGAATAAATAATTGAGTCTTCATGGAACAAACCATAAGATGTGCGAAATCAAAATTATTTGGATAAAAATAATTAATTATCCAAACTTTAAAGCTTTCAATTCGATTAGATTATTATTAGTTAAAATTTTACAAACACACATTACAAACGAACATTAAAAAAATCAACGTTTAGTTGACGTCCAAGAACATCGTCAATTAAGACAAGCTAAGGTTTTGAAGAATTATTTTCTCAGTATATAATTTTATCTTATAGCTTTTGAGTTAAGCCTATAGAACGTCTAAATACTAAGGCAGTTTGTTTGACGAAATTTTAACAACAAATTTATTCAGTGCCTAACTTCTTCCTTTTCATGAATTCGCATATTGATAAGACAAAATGTAATGTTGTTAGCAGTCACGATGTTGCAGCAGGGTGTTTGTTCTCTGAAAGCCACCACCGAGTGCTAGACGGAAACATCAATTAAGCCGCTTCTCCCGAAAGCACTCTTGTTCGCTTTTGACAAGAGCCACTCTACATTTGCTACGATTCGGCATGAATATGATCTTTTGTGATGTCCTTTGTAGCAATCCGTGTATCGTCCCCGGAGCAATAGTCAGGCACCACAAAGCGACATGATTCCCAGCCCCCAAATCCACCTTTGTCAGTCACACATCAAAAGGTGCTCACTCATTGTGTATAAGCGAGCACGTTAAATTTAAAATATCACCTAGTGAATTTATCATTCCCCGTTTCCGCAACGCTATCTCCCACTTTTTGTGACAGCATAATGTCCCCTTAAATGAAGTTTTGTCAAAACGAATGGCGGGGCAATAAATTTGTCACGTAAGTACGGACAACATTTTTCAACGTCCCGGGCCACAATGCCTTTTGTCAGCGGGAAATACTAACGCGAACGGGAAGAATGGGACGAGAAGACAGACGGGGATGTCAGACGTTAGTAAAAATCCATTTTCGACAGACTGTACACTCGGAAAAACAAATGGCAAACGTGGCGCAAATTTTGTACAGGTGGAGGATCAAATCATTCGAAGAAATCGTAATGTGCGACATATTATAATTAGGTTCATCATTTAGTATGAAGTCATGCAATATCAAGATACCAAAGAATCCCAATAAAAACCATGCTAAAGTTGTCCCATAGAAAGCACTGTAAAAAACAATTAAAAATATTTTATTATTAACAATTCCATTTAATATAATTTAAGTATTAAAACCAAAAATTTATATTTCAGAATCAGCTTTAATGATTTTTAGCTAACAAAAAAATATTTTGTTTATCCCATTTTAACAGCTTAACGATAATAAGTAATTGATTCCTTGAATCTAAATATCTAAAGATTTTTTAAATCAATGATAATTTCGCTATTAACACAAAAATCCTCTCCTGTCTAAAATTCCTATTTAGATGATCCTATCCTAATTTCACAATAATAGTTCCCTGTGGTGATTGTAAAGTGAAGGTAAACTTATTTTGAGATAATCGCTTGGAAATATTAACGTCTTGACCTATAATATCGATATTTGCAAGTACAAGTTTAGAAACATTAGTAAGATCATGATACGCTTATTAGCATAAAAATAGCATATTATCTTACTTAATACTTCCCATTTGCTAAATTCATAAGCATCCTTACACATTTTGACCATTTAATACCAAGTCACTACAACAAGAGCTCAAGAATTACCTAACTATACAAATATTTTTAGTCCGGATAATGAATACAAATTCAAAATCTGGTAAATTACGTACTTTCCTAATTTTATCAGGCGTTTAATTTTGGAGGTATATTTTTTTGAATTTTTCGCCTGACAGTCACGGATAATGGATGACGGAGATGATTTAACCGATTACGGCACGGATAATAAAAATTGCTTCTATTTCCAAAGTGGTCGAGTTCAGCGCACTGTGCCGCAAGAGTTGACAACGGCAAATACTCTCACCATTTGTCAGCTTCGTCATAAATTACCCGAAACATTCAGAGTCCGCGGCTTGAAGAGGCGCAGACCGCTGACACGCTGTCCAAAACGTCACAGTGATTTATGTAACGCTTAATGCGAATAAGTTCAAGCTTAGTTTCCCTGGCCAAGATGGTCGTGCTGATTAAAAAAATCGCCAGCGGATTAAGCCGCATCAAACTTGGGCGCCGACTTCTTACGATCGACCCAAAAACTCTCAAAACACGCAAAAAGAAAAATGCCTAACAAACATATGTATGTATATAGTACTAATTGGGATTTTATATACCCCTTCTGAAATTTTTGCTCCAATATTTCGAAGAAAAATGTTCGAAATCATACGACGCATTTTGAGATCTTGAAATATATTTTTCGTATGCAGATGAAACACATTGATTCGATTGTAAAACATGAAAGCTAAAGATTATAAACTACAATTTAATTCATAAGAACAATGAAAATTGATAGCTGTTTACGTATAAAAATATTATGCACATAGAGTTGGTGCGAGCAAAAGCAGACGTCAGCTCACTTTCTACGCATTCGATCCCTCCCTTGGATTCCTTGATGCTGGAACTCCAGCGATAAAGAGACGGAGAGCCCAAAAGAAATGGATATCATCCAAAAAGCGTGGAAAGGCTCGGTCAAACAAAACAAAGACTAGACATCAAAAACGCTTTCAAACTGGGAGCTGATCGTAGGAGCCCTGGAGGAAAAATTTAAAGTTCCACAGTATGCAGTCGACCTGGAGTCCGTTCTGGGACCAACCCTCTGGAACATGCTTAACAACAGTCTTCTGAACATTGCACTATCTGCAGCAGCAGGACTCATTGCTTTCGCATACAACGTCGCGCTGCTAGTGATGGCTCGACATCCATGGGAAATGGAGGCAATGGGCAACTGAAGCCCTCGCCATAATCAATGCGTAGATGCGAGATAATCGCCTGCAGTTAGCGGCCGAGAAAACGGAGGCAATGATATGCAGCAGACGGAGAAGACCGAGGGTCAAGAAGCTTGTTGTTGGAGGACAAGAGGTGGAATAGAGCAAAACGCTGGGATACCTCGGGATCCTCATGAACAACAAGCTGACCTTTAGCAAACATATAGAAGAAGCTGTGCAGAAGGCGCTGAAGGTAGGCCAGCGAGCTTAGACGGTTCGTGCCCAATATTAGAGGGCCAAAGCCGTGCAGAAAAGGTACCATAAACGAGGTAATACATTCGATCCTTCTAATACGGAGCCCCGATATGGCACGAGTAGCTCAGACGTGACCCCAACAGAAAGAAGCTCGCCAGTACATGACCAGAAACTGAGGGAAGCCTAGCAACAGAGATGGGATCAGTCCAGCAAGGGAAGATGGATCCACTAACTTATCCCGGTCATAAGCCGGTGGAGGGCCTGAATACACGGCGAAACGACCTACCGCTTGACTCATGTGCTCACTGGGCATGGATGCTTCGGTGCATACCTGAAGCGAATTGGCAAGGAGCATCCGCGACGTGCCACCTCTGTCAAGTGGAGGTCGACGATGCAGAACACACCGTCACTGATTGTGAGGCTTGGACACCCTAGAGAAATTTGCTGAAACAAACACTCGGGGTAGTCGAGCTCAACATTGACAACATGGTCTACAGCATGACGGCAAGCAAGAAGAACTGAACCTTTGGCGCGATTACATTGAAGAAATCCTGAGCGCCAAAGAGGGCAGTGTGAGAGAGAGGCACAGAGCGGCTCTCCAACACTAAAATAGGGCCAGTTACCTAAGGTCAAACTACCTATCCTCCTGAAGCAATGTGAAATGCAATACATACCAGGGGGACAGAGACGGACAAGGGAGGGGTTTAGTCAGTAAGAATCTGATACTACTCTGGGATCAAACCCAGGCTGTCTTATGCAAGATTCTCCTCCCACAGGGGAAAAAAGCTTAGGGCTACGTCTTCGATGAAATTCTTCAGTACAATGTTTATTCTTGCCTCTTATAAGAGGATACGGTTCTTTAACTTCAGCTCCTAAAACACTATCAAAACATTGTAATCTCTTTATAATTTAATGTATTTATCATTTACACTGATATTGGTGATGGATAACCTTTAAGGACTCCATAAGCGAATAAAAAGAGAAGTGCGTTGTTTTATAACCTCCTTAATAGAAATTAAATCGACTTGTGCACAGTATTTAGCGACAGATAAACAATTAATTAATTAAATTTTCAGCGTGAATATTGCATTACCCTGGACTCCAATCAAATCATATTTGACAGACCGGAGGCTTAAACAAATATATATCTCTTGAAGCAGCGAATAGTGGGATTTATAAGAAATAAAGAGCAAGATTACTCCGCCCTTCGACGATGTCGATAAATTTAAATGCATCTCATTTGATCCCATGACTCCCCCACCGATTGATTTAATTTTCAGAGTGTCGCCATTCGTCCGATTAATTTATTTTTGAATTGATTTATTAACAAGTTAAAAGTTTGCAAACATCAAACAGGCATTCAAATATTGCTAAAACTATTGCAAAAGCACAGTCATATGGTTCTATAAAAACATCGTGAAACGCATATTTTATATTTGGACCCAAATCAAAAGTTTGTCAAATAATATTAAATTAAGACAGACAATTAATATATTTATGAATATGAACCCACACTTATAACTATTTTCACTAATGCTATTGATTTTTCATGTGAATCAAAAGTTATACGGTGTTTCATTGCACAGTATAACAAGTTTTCTGAAAAAATCTTGCATGAAAAAATGCGGCATTTATCGTCGGTTGTGTTTCATTCGTTTTATATTAGACTCGTTGAGATATAAGTCACTCAAAACACGCCGTGGTGTGAATCTCAGAAAATATTTCTATGAAATACAGACAGGAGCTATTCACAACACGCAAATTCTTCAAGAGTTTTTTGACACCTAAACTGAGGTCCGCCAATCGGTATAGTCATTGAATTCTTCAAAATTAATACGTATATTATTATTTTAGGAGGATTGTTTGTAGTATCTCTGTTTTCGTTGCATACGTCATAAAGACGCGACGCGCATTCACCGCAACTATGTGTGCATATATACGTAGCATAAAGCAACCACTACACCAGTAGCAAGCCTATTTTATTATATATTACACAAACACATATTTCAGCTAATAATTCTCGTTGACAAATGGGAAAAAAGCAATGCATTAAATAAACTTTTTCTATGAGCTAAAAAGTTTCACTTACGGTCAGCCATATGCATTATATATTTGAGATTATAAATATAAAAATGTAATTTACAAAAATAAAGCAATATTAACAGCTTAACGGCCGCGGACTCGTATTTGAGTCTTTGAAAAACTTTGGTTGCTGTCCGTGGACTCTTATATACGTCTACGTCATACATTCCATTCTATTGAAAAACTATTGGGTTACTAAAATACCTCAAGTGGTTTACGAAATATAGTGAATTTAGTGAAATGGTAGTTTTTTTGCTTTTCTTTCTGCAAAATCGCCAAAATCGGCAAAAAAAATTTAAAAAACATGCGGTCGTTAAGCTGTTAATGGTGCGAGAGACATTAATTGTTATGGTATAACGAGTGTGTTCCTTCAACATCAAACAATAGTTCCAACATTATGTCTTCCACCACAACAGCAGTTATGTTTATCTATTTGTTTTGTCCGCTCTATGCAAGAATTTCGCCATGAAATACGATCGGCTCGTTCCATTGTTATTGATAGTGGATTATTTTTAATATCTGCCATAAGTTCTGAGATCAAAGTTTATGTTCGCGTTAATGTGACAGTGGCCCGCTACACAATGGCCAGAATAAATCCAGCATGGAACTGGGGCTGTCTCCAATTTTGACCGGCGTCCTCAGCGTTTAGGCAGAATTTATTTCGAAGGCGAAAACACGTCGTAAAAACTGTGAAAATCCTCGCTGGTTAATTTGGTGCGGAACAGCTGCGCCTCCGAACACGACATTTACACGAAGCTCTATCTCTGCCTGAATTATGCTAGCAGACATAATAATAAAGTTTAATAAGTGGCTCAATAAAATCGGCGTGTCACAATAAAGCGCGAAAATAAAATAAGTCGAGGGCCCCAGAGTTAACATGCCGGGTGTTTTGTTCGACTGCTTAGCGGCGAGAAATATGCGCCAATGTCCCTCTTCTGAGACTAACAAATGAGAGTGTTAGATAAATTAGCCGGGCCCATATATTTCAGCTCTCTCCTGCTCTTACTTCTTCCACCAGCTCAAAACAAGAAAAAGAGCGCTCCATGCAAATATCTTCACGCCGCCTAATGCGGAATCGTCTGAATTTTAATCGCAGCGTGTGAAGGGACTCCCAGTTCCAGCAACTCACATTTTTGCCTGCCTATCGCCTTATCCTGATTCAGATGACCTCAAAGATAAGCATCATGCGACTGTGGAAGATTGCATCGATGTAAATTTATTCCAGCCCATCGGTCAACCTGCGTCTAAACTTACTTCGACCTTCCAAGTACTATCGTGATGCCATCTGCGAGAGAAACGCATCGGATTTGCAATAATTAACATTAATTTAACACTTACATAATTACAATAAAGTGACGATAAATTTGTCCCGTAACAAATGTATTCTTGTCTAGGAACGAACAGTTGTTTATGTTGTGAATATTACAAAGTAGCATAATGAGGATCATCGACGACATTAAGCACGAACATTAATTAAATTCTAAAAAATATGAATACAAATATAGAGACATGTTGTCCTGTTTCACTCAATGACTGCACACTGCCACAAGCAAACGATGTCAAATATCTTGGTTTGCACCTAGACAGACGCCTAACTTGGAAGACAGACATCTGGGAAAGAACAAAACAATTTGAACTTAAAACGAGAATGTTATATTCCTTTGCATTCCAGAAAGCCCTTTCCAGTAGAATTAAAAAGGTCATCTAGAGTAGTTTTCCACTGACTCGAAGAAAACTATTCAGTCTTTACAAACCTCCAACACTCCCTATACGAGACGGTCGCGAAAGTGTTCGTCAATATGTTCATTCAGGAGACCCACTGGGTGAGTATTCTAAATAAAACTCAGAGGTTATGCTACCTTCAATATCGAGCGAATGAGGAGGTGAATATTGTGCGAATATATATTGAAGAGACCCATAGTTCTGCAGTGAACTACATTCCCGCGTGATACACCTTATCACGCTGGTAGCCGAACGGTGGAACGGAAATGGACGGGCGTCGAATAGAAAGTTTATCATCTTGGATAACTTCTTTATCAGGAGATCTGATCTAGCCGCAGGAAGGATGTCTTCTCGCAACCGAGGCTATCCGACGACTCTCACGACTGCAACCTTCTGCGCGTCAAAGGTAAAGCCAAAAACACGCATTGAATCATGGAGAAAGATTCTTCTTGGCATGGGAACATATTTAATAATATTGACATTTTGCAAAGTTTTCAGTCCAAAGTGTTGCATACAATAGCCGACGTTTCATAGTATAATATGTTACAAATTACAAAATACACAAAGAATTAAGCATAGCCATAGTAAAACAGAAGAGTTAAAGTATAGCCAAAATTACAAAAAAAGACTTAACACGCCTAGTTGAAGAATTGATAAATGATTCATGATTTCACAAAAAGATTAAAATTAATAAATAGGGGATTAAGGAACGAAGACCTTAACGAGCCAGCACCATATATTAGATAAAAATGACTAAAATTTCCTTGGATAGATTTTTAGGGAAAAATATATATAAGAAATCCGAGCGTTCCCACAGAAGCATAAATTTTAGAGGTGGTACGTATTACATTTTCCGATTTCTCATTTTTATCTGAATTATTGAAACTGAGAAAGTAAATACTGAAGTGGTAATACTGAACACTCTTTAGTCGGGCGCTAGTGCTAAAGAACTTGCCGTTATAGCAGGTAAAAATACTATCTGCAATACATACGCATATCTTACACAGATGGTGAATGCCTTATTTTTGAACGATAGTCTTGAAAGTACACAAAATTTCACAAAAATCGCGGTAATTTTTTTGCAATTTATAGGCATTTGAAAGTCCTTATCCTAATTGAATCATATGTGGAAGGCTAAATTAAACAGATAATTTAAATAATAGATACGATTAAAAAATACAAGTAATAATTGTTTTTGACAAAATTCAAAATGATCATCATAAAATCAAAAATAGCTCATAAACTGAAATATGTTTATGTTGTGGATGATGTTATAAAACATATGACGCAATGGTGATTTCAAAAAAATTCTTGGAAATTAGTAATTCTTTGAATCGCTTAAAATAGCTATAAAATGAACGTCAACCAAAAACAATGCCTTAGATCATATCAAGTCTACATCCAATTATTTTTGAAGGAAATCATGATCTTCAGCAATACATTTTCAATTGATGAACATTTAAGAATATTATTTTTATAGTCGTTATTGAAGTCATATAATGACACATTTTTTCTGTTGTAAAACAAGGGGAATTATTTGATAATTTAAAACTATGGAATCATTAATATTTATTCATTATCTTGTTTATATTTTTACGTACATTTAATCGTTGTGAGCATCTGAAGGCTCTCACGCTGAAATAAGGTCCGGCGCTATTCGAAAGCTCTCTACGATCGTATCAATACGACACAACTAATTCGGTATTCCCGCCTACGTTTCCAGTGCTCATCTATTAATCCCAAAAAGACAGTAAAAAGCACTTGAGTATTATAGGAGGCAGGTAAAGCAGGATTTTATGTTGGTGGTCGTCACTTTTATTGAATGAACGCATGTAGCATACATAAAGAGCCATTAGTGTGACAGATTAATGGGATCGCGAAATACTTGTGCGTCGGGACGCTATATGCGTCCAGGACACAAACGCATGCACTCAATCCATATTTCATTCGCTTGCGAAGAAAAGAGATTAACATTGTTGTGTATGAATAATATATATGGATTATTAGCTGCTCATTCCGAAGCTCTTGCACTCATTGCAGAATAATTGGTTTCGTTCGCGCTTTGTTGGAATAATTGAGATTCTTGACGATCCGTTTTGTCTTTAAAACGTGTGATGTTTTAGTCTTTGTTTGTTGAATTAGCGAGGAGATATAACAATAGAATTATTTGATAAGTCATGATATTGTTAAAGGTATTTGAATTTGTCAGACAGGACTTATAAGTATGCAGAGTTGAGCTCAGTCCAAGAATCCTTCGCATTAATCCATTTGTGGAAAAAGATCGAACCCAGGAGAAGACTCGACAATTATGCTGAAGCAATTTATATAATAATCATGTACATTATTTTTCATCCAAAAGCCATTGTTCAAGAGATTGGCTTGAACCAAGATCTGCAGTCGTTGATGGAACACCCACGAAGTAGATCTACACAATCGTCAATTCTTAGCATGATTTCATTTAAATTCAGAGTGCTAAACAGCCACCAGACATATCATGATATATGGGTAAAAATTGTCGTTTTCGACGACCATAATGAAGTCATAAGAACACAAAGCAGGCATACGTTTTAATTGATCAGGTACTCTCTGCCAAAAAATCGCCACAATCACTCAATCAAACCGCGATGACTAATTGACTGGCCGGACAAAAAAAGCAGTTCCGTGCAAAGCTGCATGTCTATCAACAATTATACCGAGACAATGGGACAATAAAATTCTTCGCGAAGCACGTACGCAGGATAAATCAAAATTCAGACAGTCCATGGCGTCTAAGAATTTTGACCAAAACACTCCTAAGTATTCTTAGAAACCCATGAAATTCGCCGTAATGTAATTAACCACGGCAAAACGAAGCATCAACGCGATGAAAATGGAAGAAATTTACCATCAGTTAAAGTCGCTCTTTGATGCTTTTCTTCGCTATTTTCAATGTCATTTCCATGTGGTGAAATCTTGTTGAATGTTAAGGTTGTTATCGGTGGGTGGGCATCAGCAAAGACATTAAGTCGTCAACTAAAGGCGCCATCAACGGAAATGACACCTCAACAACGAGGAGGATCGTTAGACCACCGAAGATGATTCCGAATTTGTCACCGAAAATTAAACCAAAAGAAATTGGTATCGGATGTGGACTTCGTCAAGAGCCATTTGTATGACAAACATTAACCAAGCAATATAAAAAGCATACCTGTCCGTCTGATTTACGACTCGTATCGATCGTAAAATGTATCTAGTTCACTCAGGGTCTTGATTATTTATTCATTATCTACATTATCCTTCCTTATATATTTCGACTTGACGATTTGTGACGTACGTAGGAAAGAAAACTATTTTTAAAGTGAAATTATAGGCGCGGTAGGGCAAATTGGACTGAACCAGGCGAAAAATGAAGCTTCACGTGGTAGTTGGTCGGAAAGAGAAGGAGAATCATTCAGTAACACTTTTTATATATTACACAAACAAACATGCAATCTCCTTTTGACGTTCGTGTTTTTTTTTCCGATTCCGCGATTGCAGGCTTGCCTTGCCTCGTCGGTTTTTGAAGGCTCCCATCCCTTCTGGGCATTTGGATTATGTGATACCTTTCATTCTACACTACTGGCCTAGCGTCTGAAAAACTAAAATAACAGAAAAATAACGAGAGGAACAACCAGTAGATGGCCTGGGAGAGCGACAAAGGAAGAATTCTTCTTGGCAACGATAACATTATCTTCCGTTGCCATCTATATCGCTTTGTATTCGCCGAACTGGGAAGATCAATTTGTAATGGGAAAACACCCAGTCTTGAATTCGAGGAGGAAAGTTGCTCGTGGACGGGGACACACCTTCAGTTGGTGTAGGAGCAAATCCGAGATGCATTTTTGTGTCATATACAACTTCACCCTAGCCAAATAGCACCCTTGCGAGGAAAGGGGGCACTGGGCTATTTGTACTCCAGAAAGTCCTTTTCAGCTAAATCAACAAGTTCATTTAGAATAGTTTTTCATTATCTCCTGAGGAAAACTACCCAGTCTTTATAAATTTCCTACACTCCCTACTGAGACGGTCGCGAAAGGCCTTCAACCCGTTCATCCAGGTGGCCCGCTGGGTGAGCGTTCGAGCGAATGAGGAGGTGTATGTATGATACAGACGAATTGGACGTAACACCTTCCTGTGAATGGATATTGAAGAGGCTATGATGATGATGACACAAACATATTTTAATCTTTCAGCTACCAATTTCCATTGTGTGAAAAGTGAAATGGAGAGAACGACCAATACAGAGTCCGAGCATCTAAAGAACTGAAGAAATCGAATAACCCGTTAAGAAAAGTGCCAACAAGTACATTGGATAAAAGTAAAGAGTATCGAGCTAGACAAAGGACCAAAATATTTTAGCATTAAAGCGTTTTTATGGAAACATTATCGATGGATATAAGACATAAGATGCACTTAAATCTATATTTAAATAGATAGGTGAATCAGAACAATATGTAGATTGTAATTAAGAAGATTGATTCCCAATACAGATCATTGGAAGCATGTTGAAGAATAGACACATTACTCTACTTTTCATTGTAATTTGCTGACATTCATTAGTAATTTACCCATGCTCAACAGCAAATCGTCATATCTTTGATTTTCAAATAGATTGAATATTGATAGGAGTTTGATAAATATGAAATAATGAAGAATATGGATGAAAATTATTAAGAAGCAAGGGAAGCCTTTGGTCAATAAGGTTGTCCAATTGTGGATATTTTTTCCCTGTGTTAATCTGTAAACTAAATATTTACAATTTCGCAAATATCTTTTTTGATAAACTTAAAATACAAGTCTGCAAATGATCCATTTGGTAATCCTTGCATGTCGTGAAACGCATTACTCAAATATGACATTAACCTCGACGATACATCTGATGGATAAGGAAACCAGTCGCCGGTCGTCGTTCAATCGCTTTGAATTCCCACTGCGTACGATTTTAATGTTTAGCAAGTATGGTGCAGTGTGTTATTGTAAGTATGTACAATGCCAAAAAGAATGTGCAATAAATAAATTCGACAGACGTGTCGATTGACGAAAACTGCAGGTCGCCTGCTGGGCAGACCCACCAACTCTGGTCTTCGGGATGTGATAGAATGAAACAATAAAACCCTAACTGAATGGAAATGTGCTACAATGAGCCCCGGTGGAATTTGCTAAAGCGCCACGAGAAGCAGTGATCAATACTTTGGACAATCGGACTTTTTTTTTAACCATTAAAATACGCCCTGTCAATGTCTTTTCGTCCATTTTCCAGCAACAATGGGCTATCCTTCTGATAATTATGCTAATATATGTCAATATCGTTGAAGAATAAATTTAACCAACCATCAAAGAAACTCGACATATGTAAGCGAAGACAATATAAGTTTTTTATTCAAACATAAAAATATTATGGATAAACATTGAAAAAAAATGTGTGAAATTCTCGCATGTTAAGGGTGAAACTTCTTATATCATAGGAAAAATTGAAAAGGATCTTAAGCTAAAAGATACAGACATATTTGTGTAATATACAAAGCATATCCCGAAAGTAAGTGTACTGTGACAATAACGAGCTTTTTTTAAATTGATTTTAAGGGTTGACTATACTGAGTGGATAGAAGAGGATCTTCTGACAAAGCGAGCTATAGGAAGAATACGGCAGTACGTAAATTCATGTTGTAGTATCCAATTGCGTGAAAGATGTTTGTAAGAAATCCCACCAAGTGTGAGCGAGTCAATAGTGCCCGTGAGTTTCTTGCGCGACTTAAATTGGAAGGTGAGGATTTTTTGACTCAAGAAGACAGTCGTCACAGTGTCACACCAATTCCCCATCTGCCAAACAAATCATGCCCTCAGTGTTTTGGGACTGAAAAGGCATCATTTTGGTCGAATTTATGCTTCAGGGAGATACCATCAATGCACAACGATATTATGAGACTCTTACAAACTCACAAGAGGCATTCAAAACAAAAGGAAGGGTATGCTGATAAGAGGAGTGAACTTGTTGCACGATAACGCCCGCTCTCACAGTCTTAGCCACCAAAGCGCTCTTGGACTTATATGGTTGCGATGTTTTGAACCACCCTTCCATATTCCTCTGATTTGGCGCCTTTTTATTATAATATTTTCCCCACTCTGAAAGAACACATGTGTGGACTTAAATTTTCAGCCGATGAGCAGGTGCAGAAAGAAGTTCTGAAATGGGGGAAGAAGCTGGCGAGGAGACTTTTTCGAGATGGGCATAAAGAAACTTGTTCCACGGCTCACCAGATGTATTGAATGAGATGGCGGTTATGTTGATAAATATTTATATTAAAAATTTAGTACACTTACTTTCGGGATATGTCTCGAATAATAAACTAAGCTACATATACGCAGTAGAGGCGGCGCGACGCATGACTTATATGATGGAGACGGAATGATTTTCCTCTCTTTCTAATTAACTGCGGCTTGGAGTTTCACTTTTCGTGACGTTCAAGTCAATTTGTTTTACCGCGTCTATAGAAGTTTTACTGAAAAGCTTAGAAGAAATGCCCGGTAATATATTAATCCACGATACACTTTTCTCATCTTGAGGTAGGCGACCACGCATGGGATCCTTTAATAATAGACGAGCGACTCTTCGCTAAGATACGATGACTCAAATATATTATTTCTTAGAAAGCGTAGAAAGTAAAAACGTCCTCAGCAGCCAGGTATGAAGTGACTATGATTGTACACATCGATAAGGTGGAAACTGTAGGCGTGACGTCCAATGCAGAGGGTCTGGGTTCACGCAGGGACGTGAGTCGATTTTACGATTGCGACCCCGCGATAAAAATCATAATAAAACGAGGAATGATGGCGCTCCGATATTTGATGCTGCCATAACAATAAAAGAGGGAGGAACTGACCGGAGGGTGTAGGGGTGGACTTCGGCCGGGAGGGCCATCTTGGGCGGGAGGCAATTTAATACACGCCATGGAATATTTTGTCGTGCGAACAAATCTTATTTAGTGCTTTTTTAGTCCCATTCCCAAAGATGCATTGCGGACGACGGATTTATATCGAAGCCTCCGCCTACCACTGATGCCTTTCTCATCCTATCATTTTTTATGTGTCACATCCGACACTATATAAAATGTATGAAAATATCGACTCATGCTTTCTAAAAACATGCATTTTATTCCGAATCACTTCATTTCAGTATGAATTAAATGACATAACAGCGAAGAAATTTGATACCATTGAGAAAAATTAGAGCATGTAGTATATATATTTTTTAAAACGATATCGCAATTGTGTACTGCTTCAAATTATACCTATTTATTAAAGAAGAGTTCTGTATAACGTCTATAAAGTTACTTTACCATAGAATTCTCTCGCGATGCGAATAATATTAGGGTGCCATCACATACGCAACGATATATCGTCGTTGGCACTTTATGCAAGTATTACAAATGATGTTATACTATTGCCCGGCATTGAATAGTCTATATTGGATTGCAGATGCTGGATGAGCATAATTGAATAATGGTTTCATTGGGCGTGTTGTACTACCTCATCATAATCTTGAATGTATTAATTGTTTGTAATCAATTGATGCCTATCCAAGGAATGCCCTCCAAAATCAATATATCCTATAATTGACGAAGAGCTGCTCCATCATGTCAATGGCCACACGTCTTAATGGCGTCTCCGGATATCAAAAGGTCATTAGGAGAAACGCGGAGTTAATTTTCGCAAGGGCCGTTCCCACAAAAGATCAATTTGCTTGAGCGAGCTCGGACAATGTAATCAATTAGTTAGGTTCTCGAGTCGCTGCTGCTCTGCAGAGGACATGTTTATGTGTGACAAAACGTTTAACAGTAAATAACCGGCGTAGATTGTATCGCCGCCGGTCCGGGTAGCGACAACCCCAGATATACAAGTCGACCAAATCGCAGTTGAAATCTATCCGCCCAAGGCTTAACCCCGACGTGACCGGAATTCTCGACTCTATAATGCCTACACTGATATGCTTGTCGGGCTACATAATATCATTTGCCCTTTTGTACTATAAGGACGATAACAAAATAAATAATAATATATTTTTAAATTAGGATCTCTTTAATGAATGTAATTTTTTGTGGATAAATATTTTATCAAGGATAAAAATTCAGTTTCTTATGGAGAAGATAAAAAATAGGGAATCTAATCCCGGGATCCCGGAGAGTTTTAGATGCTCATGAATCCTGGGATTAGTAAACGTAGTCCCAAAAAATTCGGGATTGAATTTTTTATCTAACAGAAATCATACACTTCACCAGCACGTTGAAGGCTACTAAACAGTGGCATAACTACTAATTGACGAGCTTAGGCGACGCCTAGGATCAGTAACTGTCTAATCTATGTATACACATATATAGTACATATATGTTTTTCAAATTGATATATTAACCTTTCCCTCCCGGTGATGTATTTACTACACCTCAACTCTAATAATGAGAATATCGATATGAAATATAATAGATGCGGGGTTCAGAATATTTGTATTCCTCCGTAATATAATTACGAATCACATCAAAGTATTATAGTATATAAGTATTCATATGCAGCGACGGAAATAAATAATTTGTCGGGAAATCGGGAATTTTACGAGTTTTAGTCCGTGTCTCAACAGATAGGAATTTTATCAGTCACGTTGATGATATTATATGGAAATAGGGACTCACGCGGTCATCAACTCGAACTAGCATTTAAATATCTGATGATGATACTTCCAACGAGTGTGGAGACTGAACGGGCATTTTCAGCAGCAGGTTGCCTGGCTACCAAAATCAGATCCAGACTTAATGACATTGATTGTGATATCCAAAAAAGATTTTTCCAAAGAAGAATCCAAAGAGAGATCCAAAAATGTATACATACTTATATAAATGACTGATTTGCAAAAATCATAAATCATAGGTGTTTTCTTATGTAAACATTTCTAAACAAGTAATCTTTTCGCAACGCAACAACGTGTAAAAAGTCACAAAATTATGATCCTCTACCCCAAGTTAAATATTTTATAGAGAACACCTATTGCTCATGGCCGATATGACACCTCAAGAAAACGATAAAAGAATATTTGATCCAATATACATGTGTATACAAAATACAGGGCCCACGTAAGCTTACAAACGTTTTATTAATATCAAGCAAGCCGTGATTGTATTGTTAGTGTTGATAAAATTGTTTACCGAGCTGAAAACCCCCAAGACCAATACAGGGTTAAGTTGTAGACAGAGCATGGACAAACACATAAAGCGCGTGACAGCGGAGGTCGGACAGGAATGAAACGATCCAAACCTTTACACAAATTTTATTTCCTTTCCTACGTTAGAGGGTGGCCGTAAAATCTAATGAGGATTTATATACAGGGGGCGACATTAGGAACTTCCAGGAGTGGATTGGATTGCCATAATCCCGACTCCTTTTTTACGCCAACTTCTTGCAGACGCGCGATAGGTGTTCGTCGCCATTGAAGGTGGACAATTTTTCGGTCATCAATCACCCGTGAGCTTCGTCAGAGTCATTAGCCGCTTTGACGTCACGTGTGATTTGGAATCACGAAGTTTCTCTTCTCGTGGCTAATTGGCGTATGGGCATGTGTGTTGGTTCAATTCATAATTTATGTCTATTCGGAAGCTGGTTATTTGACGCTCAAATCAAATGATTGATGATGTTTTCGAGCTCAAAAGCTTTAAAAATGAACTCACGTCCGCTGTTTCAATAAAGTAGCGTGGTATTAAAGAGCTGGAAACTTTGCTCGTTCATAATTAGCGAACTCTTTATAACTTGATGTGTATGCTTATGTGCTTTTTTTTAAAACCATTAATTCTAACGTCAGGTTGAAATTCATCCTGACTCTTGAAAATTGCTGAAAGGAGGCTAGCTTGAAATATCTAGAGTAACTATGTATAATAAATATTCAAAATTTAAGCTCCATATCCGACATTTTTTAAATATTTGAAATTCTTCTCCATAAATATACTCGCCCCTTATACGCTCTTTGCAAGAACAAATTATGACATTTTTTAAACATCTTAATCTAAATTAAAACATATTATATATCCGGTCACCAGACCAGACAACACTGGATTTATTTGCCTGAGGATGTGCCCTATTCCGTGGCTCGCACGGTCTTCAGACCTGACACCACTGGATTTCATTGTCTAGAGACGTGCAAAAGATTTAATTTACACGACAGAGATGTTCAAAATGTTGAAAAAAATCTATTTCGATTACCCTGACATTTAAGACATAGTGCATATGTATGAAACGTAGCAAAATACCCCATTAACCAAAAAAAAAAAAAATTCGGTCCATGTGCAAAACACCTTGTATATACATATTTGGCAATATTTTATTTATATTAGTAATATAACACAAAGAGCGCCAATTTGTATCTAGTTCTTGATGACGTACTTTACCAAACGCTTTATCTATGTCTAAGATTTTATAAACAATTTTTTTTTTAATTAGATAGTTTTATTTAGTTTTCTTGATTGCAGTTCTAAATTATGTTCCTAGTTTTTCATCGTTTCTCCTAGCTATATATTCGTTTTACGATTGCCTTTAATTATTTCCTGCATAACGTGCGTTATAGCATTTTCATTACTTTGCTTAATAGTTTCTATGAAATGTTATTTATATTTTATATGCTTAAAGTCATCGTTTCTCTGTATATAGCTACATCGGTGATAATTCTGCATATATCCACGCAAACACCGTTCCGTGTATAACGCCATCAAATTTGTATGTGTTACAAAATTACTTTTTTTCAAAATTGAAAGCTCGTTGATATTTCAACCGATTTTCAGAGTCAGTTGGTGGAGCTGCGAGGTAAATTTGGCGAAGTCAATCCGTCGCTGCCGGCCAACAAATGTCAATCAGCTTACGATCCCTCCCTGGCGAGGAGTCGTGACGTTGAAATTAAACGCTCCCCCAAGCACGGGTCTCGGTTGCGTTTTACGGCGTTCGCCATCGCAAATAACGGAAACTGTCGATAAACTTGATGAATTTATTGGTCGGTGCTGGGCAGTAAATGTCCCGCGATACTGTTTCATTATGCACGTGACGGAGGGCCTCCTCTTTGGATACTCTCTTGGCTTGCTCTTTCCCGACAATGGATCGAGTGCTGATTGACGCATTATTCACTTCTTCTCTGGACCGACCACTTCAAAACGCCTGATGAATATTTACTAACCAGCTCCCCTGGAATTCACTTAAGAATTCCAACTGCAATTAAACCTAACGAGCATCGCTACTTTCGATACAAATCTGCAGCCATCTCTGCTAATTTATTTACTGATGCGCCGAAAATGTAGACGGCTTCGGTTCAATCGAATACTTCAAAAAAGTTCTGAAATTAATACTCTCTAATTTACCTTCAGATAGGGAAAAGGCTATCTAGAATAATGAACTATTCTAGTAGAAGCAACCTTGATACATCAAATTATTTCAATTAGATTCAAAATAACGACCTATCACTGTGTGATTGCTTAAAGTAAAGCATCCACGAGCTTCTGATTCAATATAATTAAATATTAGACAAGAAGAGTTTACAAGCAACTATTTTGAAACGCGTTACTAAAGCTAAATTGTCCGCGTAAAAAGTTAATTGCGTCGTTTTCCTCCATCAAAATCGTGTAAAAAACGTTCGCGCTAAAACAAAATTTGATGAATAGATAATAAACGTCGAAAGTATACGACATCATAAAGAGAATAGAGCGTTTGATGTGACAGTGGGCGAGACATTGACAAAAATAATAAATGACCAGTGAACAAAGCAATGATGAAATTATTCATAAGAGCCGCCAAGATAACAACCACACTACGAGACAGATGCAAATACTATCACGAGAATGATATTCGTCCTGTATGAAAATTAATAGCCCGAGCTAAAGGTCACAAATCACATTTCAGACAATGCAGTGAATTATTCGACAGCCAGCTTCAATATAGGACAAAAGCAGTCAAACTCAATTATGCAACCCCAACGTTATGAGCCTCAGGTGTTGTATTTTCTCAAGAACTTTAATTATTTCATCCGAGTAAATAGAGGGCATTTTATGTACTTCCATGTCGTAAAAACACCATCGCAATCGCAATCCAGTTGCTTCCATTTTTACTACTTCATATAAAAACGTCAAAAATACGTACGATAATTTCAATTATTTTTTATGTATTTATTCCATACGATTCCAAATATGTCTTCACAAAGCCTATATAATTTCATAAACGATAAACATATTTCCCATTTTAAACTTTAGAGTGCTAAGACACGATATATCATAGATTGTACTTTTTCCAAGCTCATGGAAGTGATCCCACACGTCCTAAATGAGTATTCTTTATGAAATTTGGCAGACACGTGTATAATAAACTTTTTCATCGTATAGATTACAATTATCGAAAAATATTCAACCGTTTTTTTTAATGAACAAAAAATTACAAAAAAAGTTAAAAACATACATTTTTCTTCAACCGCCCAATATTTTTTTATATTTTAATATTTCTTCCTAATTATAGTCTATACTATACAAGAGTCGATCATTGAAAAGTGAAGGTTTTCTAGCGTTTTTTTATTTATCCAAAAAATTGAATTATTCACAACATCATATATTGTCGAAAATTATGATATTTTTCAACATAAAATAAATGTTACGAGTCAAATGAATACATTTTTACAGGAATCATTTTCCTATAACTTATTTACATACACTTTCAGTTGGTTTAACCCCTTCAACGTTTTGATTCACTGTCAAAAGTGTCATCCGTAGTGACGCGATCTTTTCGCCTTTTCGCGTCATATCCAGTATACGAAAATAGTATATCATCAAGTTCGAACAATTCAGTTCCCGAGATGCATCATTCATACATTTAACCTACACAACACTGCAATTGGACATATCGGTCATTTTCTATTGAGGTTTGCTTAACTTTTACAATGCGGATATATCCGTCATACCCACTATGCATGGACTTTGGTCTTGACGGATATATACGTCATATCCACTTAAGGAGTTAACACATTCTTGTCATGCTACGCATAACATTTTTTCGCCTGGCACGAAGCGTATTTACGAAAATTTGCAAAAAACTTTTATTAACCCCTAAGGGAGTACTATCCCAGGGCTTGGGATCCCCTTCCCCCACTATTCAGAAAGAGCACTCTTGTACATTGAGCTCGGAGATAGACAGAGAGAGAACGTAGCGCAGTTCGGGAGACAGACACGGAGAATTTACCCGCATAAATCGCACCATTATATAAATCGTTAACCCAAATTTATCGACTAATAATGATTTCGATTTCAAGTGTGTTATTTTTTTACCTGAAGAAATTACTGAATATTGTGTGCTATCCACAGTGTTTATTTATTTAATTGCTTCTTGTTCGTCGCTGCTTGTTGAATGAGTCTTTGTCCGATTATCATTTCTGAAATGACGTGATCTTGAATGCTATCAACAGTGCTTATTTACAATTGACTCTGCCTCAAATTGAAGATTGTCTTACGTTAATAGGAGCTCTCAGAAAGTAATCGATGTAAAGCGATTATGGCATCAGCGACTTCATCGATTTTAAATTTGCTCACTCCTCAAAAGGTTAATTAGCCATAGTCTTTTTTGCATTTTAAACATCCGTTACTGTAAGCATTTTATGTAAAAGAAATGTCTAAAAATATTCTAAAAAAAAAAAAAATATATAGATCCTAAACAAACAATACAATAATCAGACATTTACGATTTACTGAAAACTGGACATCTAATTTATAAAAAGTAATCTTGGTTTGTTCGTATTTAATGCGCTGCCATACTGTACATTCGGTTACGATGAAACTTTGCCAACTTATTGTTTACAATTTTAGGAATAATATAAGTATAGTAAAATTATTATTTGTAATATAACTAATAAATAACCAAGCAAAAAAATCTGAAAATGCAAACCATTTATAATGAAGTGACATAATAGCGTAGCAACCTGTCTGTGTTTAGAATATTCAAGGGATTAATTTTAATTTATAATATGAATTCAATATAAATTTAAACTCAATGTAAATAATGAAAGTTTGCGAACTTCTTCGAACTGCGAGGTCGCTAGACACATGATACTATTGCGGTGGCTTCATTCTCATAAGATGGTATCCAAGGCATAAACTATTCCTAAATATTGAGACTAAAGTGGATATGCTAGTGGGTCGAACGAATACTAAGGGAGGTGTAAAATTTCACACGTGTGATCCCGGCACTCAGCGTGTTAAGTGAGCCACCGAATAGTTTTATGAAGTAGAAGTAGTAAGCAGCTGAATGCGAGGAAGGAAGCAGGCAGCGTTAAAATATATGATTATGTCAGAATTACAGGGAGATGTTTATCCAGTAATGGTATAATAAATTATTACGATAATGGTGATGTGTAGAATGGTGGTTGTTTGTCGGCAGGACTTAAGTTGCGAGCAAAAATGAAATCGATTTCGCATCGCCAAATTTATATCCACTTTTTGATATTTATATACGGTTATTTCGGCCATTAAAATTACAACTTCGATTTTAACTGAAATTCTTAGTAGGGTGTATAAAGTGTTAATAAAAAATATTTTTACATCTATCTGTTCGCATATATTGCATATGGAGCAAGGGTGGGCAGCCTATTTAAGATGAACCTTCTTTGGCCAAATTATCTTTGTTTTTCCGACTTTGGAACCCAACCAAAAAAAGTTTATTTTTGCGATCACCTGTACAAATTTACGGACTTACCCCCTAACTATAGTTCTATGTAAAAGACCCTTGAGATGAACCGGACTAAAGGAGGCAGACAGTCAAAAGTTGCCCATTATTGACATAAAACACCCAAAATATCTAGGTACTGAAAAATAGTTAGATTGTATCCTTATTGTATAATTACATCGAGTTACTTATCATTAAGTTATAGATTCAATTCAATCAAGATATATTTCAATTTTCAGATAATAGTACAATTTCAAGAGAAAGAAATGTAATAAAATCGCTTGATAATAATCTCACAAAAACGCCATAGATTTTTACGAATACCATTATACTTTATTACGAGCCAATAACATTTAAGTACTGTCATATATTATTTATTAAGATAATCTTTAGAAACTACGATTTACAAACGATCTCAGATAAGATACTTTACAGCCGATTTTTACATCTTTCGAAACTCGACAGATTATATAGTCGCAGGAAAATATCAATAAAAACTCTTGAAAAATGGACAATCTTCGGATATCGTCGCGATCGACGCATAAAGGTGAAACGACGCATTGCACACAGGTGTTGAGAATCGTCAGTTCTTTCCATAAAATTAAAAGATAAAAACAATAACCATCAAGTATACACTCGCGATGAGTCGAGTCAGTGAAGATGTCAGGTTCTCAGTTTTCAGAAGAAGAAAAAAAACAGGTAGAACTGGTGAAAATATCATAAATTCGTTTTATTTCAAAGCCTGCATGCATTTTTATCGTACGTTACGTTAACAGATGGCATTTTCTGTATAAATCCGTAGGTTTTAGTGCGTTCAGGATGAATCGCTTCTGTTTGGTCGATGGGGTCGGAATTGGGCCCGATCCGTGATTGAATGCTGCCCGTAAATCTTTGGCTGAATCTCTAAACCGTATGCAGTTTTTATTTTTCGTTTTAATTAAGCCTTTTAATAGGCCATACTTTAGTTTGTAAGCAAACATAAAACTCTATATTTTTATTTAAAAAACTCATGCATGCACTAGGGTCGAGATAACACTAAAACTATAGTAATTAATATCATCTTTAATTTACTGTATTGGGATTTAAAAAAAACGTATTCTATGATTTACGACCCAATATCATACCACCTCACTCACTGATCCATAGATTATGCATTAATGACACTTATTGAATAAAAATTATGATATTTTTGTCATATTATTATACGATTTATATCCTGACTAAGATTTACAATGCATGAATCAATATAAGATGTTGAGATAAAATATGCTAATGTGCTTTTTATACAGCTTTTTTAATATTATTCTATGATCAAAATTTATGCAAATATTATTTTGCGATTTTAAATTTATTTTTCTATTGAATCCCATTTTAAGATCTATAAATATACGGCAATGAAGTTTGAATGTGAATTGTTTTCAATTATTTCATACAGCTAGAAATCTACCTTCGCCCGTACCAACTAATCCCTTGTTTTAATATTATACAAGCAACAAAATCAATCTCTATTGTATTTCTCTCAAATAATATATATTTGACTGTAGATGCAAAATTATTGACCTTTCATCTTTTGTAATATAGAGTGAGAACCACTGGCGATGGCAATTTGCCCCCCGGATTGCTCCCTCAGCTCCCGGTGCTCTTGTTAAACCCCTGGGTGAATCACCGATCGGGATCCTATTCAGCGAAAAGTTTATCAGAACAACTGTATAGTTCAGTTACTATTGAACCGGAAAAAATATACCGCAAAATGGGAAAAGATAGTCAAAACACAGTTTCGCCATTTAAAATATTTACATGACGTTGAAATGTGGTGTCAGACAAGCCCTCAATCAATAAAGCCCCCGGACTATACTCTTCAAAATATGCGTACACTTCAAAATAGTCCGAAAAGAAGGAAAAAAGTGGTTAAATTGTAATGAAATATCGATTATCTCGGCCAAGATCATTATTTTGCTCGAATTGAGATCCTAGATGCGTGACTACAGGCGATACCGGCGGGAAGAATACGTTTTCCGGCAATCAAGGCTATTGTTTAACTCTATCATTCTTTGCTGCGCGAGTATTATTGTCATTTTACCCGATACTATTTATAACTTATTATAAATTTAATGAAGTAAAATCGTTGCTTTAACAAAGTTATAATTTTAATATATTAAAAGCTGTGGTAATTGTAAGATATATATTATTTTTTCCACGAGCGGTTTTTCCATCCTCGAGGAAAGATCCTGGATCTTTGGGAGCGAAGTATCTTCGACATGTCTGCCTCTTCGTGATATATGTGAGAGCCTTTATGGCGACGCTAAAAAATATTTCTAATAAAAAAGTTTTCAAATACTTTTACCTTCTCTTTCTCATGCTTGTTCGTAAAAAAACGCTGTGGTAATTTGCTAAAAACCTCATAGGTACAAAGGATCAAGATTGCCGTCGTAAATTTGGGGCATGGCCCGAATTGCGACACGGCAGTCTTTAGTGCCCGGCCGATGATCACTTAAGTGCTGGAGTTTAGCCTTAACGTGGTCATTAAACGTGGTCCACGAGGAGTCAGGTTGCAAAATAATTTACGTGGCCACCGTCCCGGGATCAGCGTCCTACGAATTTCCCACGCTAGAGTCCGCTTTATGAGTGTAATACGGATCCGTGGACTAATATAAAGCTAAATTTATCTGCCTAACCAGATATGTCTAAACGACTGTGTTCGACTAGTTTATTTTTGCTGTTATGAGCGTAATGAAACAATCGGGCGGCAGTAATGAGCCACCTAAAAGGGCGGTGGGTCTTTATAAAGAGCCGGAGTGTCGTGCCTCGTACTATAAGGTAAATGAGTATCGACTCAATGTTAAATTCTTGTGCAGAATGCACTTCAATTCTCAGTTCTGAATGACAGTTGTAAAGACACTTTAGGAATTCCTTTCCTAGTTGAAATTATCTTGTCCAATAATATAGCTTGAGTTGACAGTTATAGAAAGAACTACTGATATGGGATTTGCAAGACACTGAACTCCTTTATGGACTTTCCACAACTGAACATACTTGTTTTACAGACCCAATAATTTTCTAATCGAGAATGTATTTTGTACGTCATAGAAATACATGGGTTAATATAATATAATATATTTTTTGGAATTAATCAAAATTAGTGCGTAATACCTAATTATTTTTTCTGCACGAGTTTTTTTTTCGCATGAATCGGGTGATTATTTATATATGCTTGGCCTTTTGGGTATTTCGGAAATGCAAACCTGCAAACGGGGGCAGGAATGGCCGCGCTAGCGCCGTACGGGTCCGTTCTTATATCGGGCCGCAATGTTGCTGGAGAAATTGATGGGAATAACAAGGAGTGTCGAATAGAAAGACTATTTTCTCAAAATAGCTATTTATTCCACACGAGAGAGAGAAAGAGAGAGAGATCTGGATGCAGGAGGGACGACCTCCCGCAGCCAAGGCTAACCGACGACTCCCGCCTTCTGCGCGTCACCACCCAACCGACAACGATGCACGCGCAAGAAGCGATAGGTTAGTATGCAGATGCAATGTTTTCGCATGGCCACAAGAGATGGCGCTGTTAAAATATCACATTACACCTGAAGAGAGATGGAAGATGTCGCTGTTAACAGCGCTACTACGTGGGTATGGTAAATCATCCACGCTACACCAAACAATTCTGACAATATGTCAACACCATTTTAGAGCCATTTATAAAAAAGATACCAGAAAGAAATTAACATTTTAAAATTTACCCTTTAAAAATCTATTTGTATCGAGAAACGTTTCATGAAACACGTATTTTTTGTAACAATTAAAAATTAAGTATGAATATTTTTTTTCCGTTGCCGTTTATCGTTACTATCGATGAAGAACTATAGGCAAATAAAAAAATTGAATAAGAATTTATATATTCTTCTTATTCCTGTAATAAACCATGCTATTTTTGCAAGAAATTGGAATGTATAAAAATATGTGGATATTGTATAATAATCCTAAGCGAGCTTATGATGGATTAAGTACTGATTTCTACCTCTGAACCGTTATTAACATGTAGTACGGTCGCCTATTTGCGAGTGAATTCCCCACTCGCAATAGCCCCAATGAATCAATTTCAAGTGTATTGTTTATATTTATTTGAAGAAATGACCGAATATTGTGTGCTATTGACAGTGTTTATTTGTTTATGTACAAACTTCATATACGTTGCGTGGTCCTGACAGATAAGTGAATTTGTATGACGATAAGTGGCAGATAAATACATACAGCATCTAGGATTTTGATGATTTTAAATTAGCTCACTATTTAAAGAGTTCACAATCAAAAAGGTCATTTTCATTATATAATTGGGATATTTTCAGAGTAATTCATTTTGAATTGCTTAAACCTATTCAAACAATCACAATATTAATATATCCTGAAATTTAAGCTATAATAGAGTTTGATTTAGGACGACTACTCTATCCATCTTAATCGCTTAATATTGTAGTCGTTTATACCATTTTTTGTTCTAAGAGCATTCATGACGTAATAATAAAAAATATAAAGTTATTGCAACATATTTTTTAAAAGAAAATCGTAAAATTTGCCCATGCATCGATAAGCAGTTATGGGAAAAGAAATATTTTTGAAGCTCAGATTTATCTGAATTATCTATTCGCAAAATCTTGTTTAGAGCATTTTTTTCGATTTAGTATGCTAAAAAATTGATACAGAGCTAACACAAGACCACCGTTTAATGTGTATATTCAAGGATTATGCCGATAAAATTAAAACACTTAAAAAAGTTTTAATCTTATTTATTTTGCGGAAAATATGTTTCGCGCTATTTGCTAATATAAGTGGTTGCCAAATTCATTACACGTATTTTTATACGGCATTTAACATCTTCATCAAGATTTTAACTCTATAACCACCGAATTCTTTCTTTATGGGCTGTAAACATTTTATATGATAATTTTTATGAAATGCCGCTACTTTAATATCAGAGTTACACTATTATTTGATGCTGCAATATGGAAAAGTGGAGGAACATAAAAAAATATTTTTTAAGCCGTGATCAATTATTTGGGTGTTAAAACATGAAAATTACTGGAGATTGTTGTGGTAATGTAAACATGGATTTTATGTTTATTTCTTCATCATTTTTGTGCATATGGTTTGTTGGCATTTCGCTTAACAGCCAATAAAAGAGCATCCTTTATATGTGTGTCGTTATTAATGCAAATATCTCCTTTCCACAAAAAAAAAACTATTAGCATCGAATATAATCCAGCAATTATAGTTATTTATTCGAGTTACTCGTATAATAAATTGCACCACGCTCACCTTCAGTGCTATTAATTAACATGGAAACTGGAAGCCGATTGATCAAAGCAGGAAACATAATTTATAACACCTGTCCGATTTTATTTGCATCGTTTAGTGGGCGTACGACACCGTCTTCTGGTGGCCAACATCGGCTATCCTTCGTGCCGGCTTTTACAACCTTTATGGCCATCGTCGTCATAGACATCGGCCTGCTGCTTTTTGTTACTTTCTTTACGAGCAGAGAAGCTCAAGGCTTCTGGCTCTTTCCAAATGGTGTCATGCAAAAATTGTTACCCTGTCCAATCGCCGATTATGCGCCGAGACATCTGTTTTGTGAAAAGCAAGAACGATTGGCATTTTTAAATAGAAAATGTGGAAAACAGTTTTGAAATTAGCAGCTGATAAATTGAACACATCATCAGAAAATATATTAGATAAGCTAGTGTGAAGGGGAACATAGAAAAAGAGGAAAGAACTGGATATAAAGTTAAGAAAACTTAATTGGCTCCTTGGTGAAAATTCAAAATGTTCAATCACAAACAAATTTAAAACACTCCCTAATATTTTTTTTTTTGCTTAATTCTTAAACATAGTATACGAAAATTAAACATAGTTTTTGTTTGGGGTGTGCTCAATTTCATAAAAATACATTCAATAAATCTTCAAAAGTCCAAAAATATATGGGCATTTTAGTCGACCTTAACCAAAAAATTGTATAATTCATAAAAATATGCTCCCCGCAGTAAATGTGTTAATATTGATAAGGCTGATAAAAAAGAAACCTTTTAAGGTTGCAATAAATAGCTTACCTTGACAGTAAGCTACCGTGCAGATAAACCATAAAATATATACACTTAAACCTCTTTTTGTGCGACTTTTTTTTGTGCGATTTCGAAGTTATGCGGTTTTTTTAAGCAAATTTTTTTTTCATAAAGAGTTCGTATCGAGATATTTTGGTAAAAATAGGAAAAAAATCATCAACACTAACTGAAATTAGGAAAAAAATTATAATTTGGGACTTTGTATATCATATTGCATCTGCTTTTGCTGAATTGCGCTGAGTTGCGACCACGTCCTTTTTTTTTGCATTTTTCCAATGTTTCGACTTTTAAAAACATATATAAAAACAAAGTTTGTAATTAAAATAATTAGTAATTTTCTAGTGGATGTCTGGCATTTGAGATGGTAGATGTCGTAGTTTTTATCAACTTTTTTATGCGATTTTTGATATATTTTATACAGCTGTTTCAAAGTTATGCGGTTTTTAAAATTCATGAAACGCGTCTTCACTTTTTCTATGTAAGTCATAGCTTTTTTTGTGCGATTTATTGTGGAACGCATCTACCGCACAAAAAAAAAGTTTAAGTGTATAAGTAAACCAAACTGTTTGTTGATTAATCAATTGCAGTAAAAAATATTTTGATATTAAAGAGATCATCATATATTTATTGTGCTATTATTTTATAAATTTCGAAATTTAATTCAGTGAGAGATTTCAAATTATTCGGTCCAGGTTAATCAAGCTTTAATTGTTCCGATTTCCACTGCCATTTGTTGATGCATTCTGATCAAGTAGGCCATTCTGTCACTATCAGCTTATAGTGACGACACCCCCTGAAAACATTGCACCTCTAATTTATCACCACTATAATACAAACCAGTACACATAATTGTATTTACCTATGGGGACAACTACAATGACTGTTAATTGCATTGCCTAAATGCTATTATAGATTAAATTTATTACGCAAACGTTGAATCGTGATTGCTTTGGTTTACGATTGAAAATATTTTTTATTATACTTCTTTATTATTGTGCTTCTTAAAAACAGTATGTTATTTTTTTGTATTTCTCAAATGAAAATTATACATATTATAAAATGATAAAATACATATTATAAACCCATGACAGAAAATATTTTTTAAGACAAAGATTAATTTTTGATTTGGATAACTTGTACCATTAAATTTAAGAAATCAGAAATACTTAAATTTTCAATCGATCTTTTTGAACCAAAGTTCTTTATCTCTTTTAAAACGAAATACTCCAGCTACAAGACCACTGGAGAAGCGACGGAAAGAACATTGCTTCCCACCACCAAGGCTATTGGTCGACTCTCTTTTTTTGCTTGACTGTAAGAGCCTTACTTATTGGATATTAATAGGTCCTCTTAAAGATAATTTTGAATGATTTATTCAGCTTCTCGTCAAATTCAAAGAAAACATATTTGGATAGCGTTAACACTTATTGCGCACATAATAATACAAAAAAAGAGAGCTATTTGTTTGACAACGTCTCGATATTAACTGATTATAAAGATGGCTTATTTTTTGATTCCCCTAATACCAATATATAATAGCATTAATCCATCCAGGCGATCCTGGAATAATTAATTCATACAAATTGAGTATTAGCCCTCAACTCGGAAGCTATGAAAAGTAGTGTATTATTGATTAAATAAATATTGTATTTTTATAGCCTTGTGGTGTGATATTTTTTTATAATAATCTTTGCTGGTTGTCGATTATATTACTAGTATTCGCTTGGGTTGTACTTAATAAATATGAATTTGAATAATGTATGCAAAATTAAATGCATATTGAAAGGCACTTTGTTCAATTTTACAGTAATTGCTATGCAGCTAAATTCATGAATAGAGGAAATTCGCCCGAAATGAGCCAGCAACATGCATATTTTATGGTTCGGCTGGAATTTTCAAAGGTTTATATTAATCACTGTTGTGATATCAAACATTGTATTAGTCCATACTTTATTGAAACTTAATGGACAATTCAAAATAGAACATATCTAATTTGCCAAATTTAGCTACTATTATATATATAGTATAACATACAATGCAATATAGGATAAACCTCCGAAATGTACTTTATAAACGTAATATATGTATTTTCTCTAGCCTGACATAGCTCTTGTGAAGAAAAGAGTAACTGTTCTCCTTTCTTTTGCTTATTCTTCCTGAGTCTTTAAATATCACTCACATGCCTGATCGAAAAATCTGCAAAAGCTCCCTTCGGTACAATTCATAGATTTCGAAAATGGATCGTTGTTTATTTTACAAGTCTTCGACATAGGGAAGCTTTTTCGACTTATTCAGCAAAAATATCTTGGATTAACTAGTAATTGATTATGTCATAAATAACTATAGCGACATCCAGCCAAGCCAAATTAGCTGAAGTATTACACGAACTGAAAAAGTGAATCACCAAAAACGAAAGCCTTCCCCTTCTCAAATTGTATCTATCTTTTACCATTGCGAATATAAGAGCGATGTTTAGGTGCATTTTTCAAGGGTTATATAGGTATTTACCCTATCCTTTGTTACGAAAGGGTAGACTGACCTCCTTGTACTCCAGAAAACCATTACCAGGGTGCTCAAACATGATTGTTTCGAGTGATTTTTCCCGATTCCAACTAGGTTCTTTTTCGATATGGTCACTTGGTTGACCCACTGTGTGAACATTCACAAATAAAATTCGGAGATCATACTCGGCCTTAGAAAAAGCCTTAGTCCTGTAATAGGCTACCTGTAGCTGCACTATGATGATGACCGAATGGAATATTAAAATGTCGAAATTATCTTTGCTCGATCGCGTACAATTGTAATATTTCATACTCTGATCCAATTCACCCGACTCTCCCCTGTATGCCTTCACTTTTTTCACTTTCTAAGTATGTCATAAAGCTGGCTGGAAAAATCCAAACGATGCTTTATTGGCATTGCACATAATAACTACGGCACCGAAAGATTTCGTAATCATATCGTTCGGTTTATTTCCATCGCTTTCATAAACATTTAAGACCGAAATTATTCGCGCGTCAAAAGTCGGAGCGTCAGTTGAGCACCTCTGCTTTACGACCCTAATAAAAAGTCTAATCTTCTTCCTTTGAAACACTCACACGTATATATTTACACGTTGATTAGTATAATAAAACCGCAAAAATGCGATTTTTATCGGCCGTAATCGCGACGGAAAGGAGAAACGGGTTTTGTTTATTTATATATTAACATTCTCGTAAAATTAACAGATTTTATGTTCGTGATTATTTTTAAAAGCGCTATTATAAATTCTGATGGGCCTGTATATCAAACGAACGTCTCTGCGCGAAAATAGGAGATTATGTTTCCTCGTAGATCTATGACAAACGATTATTTATTATGGACAGGATGCTGCGGAGTTATGTTCATTATGCTTTGATTTATTTAAGACTATGAAGAAAACAAATAGCTTGAATGATGATGTTTCAAAATTTATTATGTGGATATTGAATCTTAAATGAGCCTCCACTCCCCTACTATGCTATCATGCATACAACGTACTTACATAATAAATTTAAAATAAACCCAAAAAAAATATTCAAATCTCAATAATTGATTTCGTATAAAACATATTTACGTCAAAGTATAAAAAATATATTTTTTATCCGGCGATTAATTTTTTGTCATGTTGTGCAACATGTGACGGTGAAGAAGGTGTGTCAAGATTAAGGATCAAAATATACCAATGCAGAGAAGTCCTCGCGTGGACAATCCTTCTTCTCCTTGTCTTCTCCAGCTAATTCCTCTGCTAAACAAAATATGAACTCCTTTCTGGATATTTTTGATCCGGTGCACTCTTTATATAATATCTACGCATTTATCACTGCCTAATCTAAAATATCGAAAAAAACTTGAAGGGACCATCGAAAACTTGCCTTTCAAGTTTCTCCGTAAATCAGCAACTGTGATTGTCCAGTCTTTTTTGCAAAACTCTCTGTGCATCGGTTTCAGTGCAATCTTTTATGTGTGTTTGTCAATTATCAATTCAAAATCACTAGTTACACAGCCCGACTTAATATTTCTCTTAGCGTAGCCAGTAGACCCTGCAATATCTTTGAATACCATACGAACGGGCATTCTATCCCTAGATCTGTCTGCTTTCAGTTTTATCCACTGTGTCCCGTCAAATGCAATTTCAATTTCACACATTACATTCTGGGATATGCTTGGAATGCTCTCATTCTCAGAGTCAGAAATAGAAAGAATATGCATCATTTTCTTGTTACGACACACTTTCAAGAAGTTTTCCTCTTTACTATCTGAAAATCCTTCCATTGCTCCGTTTTCAAAGAATTCAGAACTTTCACTGTCAGTTTCGCTTTGGCCTAATGCATACTAATCTTCTTCGGAGGTATCCTCAGAACAATCATCATTGATATTGATAATTTTGTTCAATATTTTATCTCCTGGATTTACTCATGATTGCTAGAAAAGTTGACTTTTTTTCACTGTAATGATTTTACGAACGGAGAAATAGATAAATTTGAAATACCTCAAATTGTCTTAATTTGCACTAGAACAGATTGAAAATTACTAATTTACATCTAGAGAATAAATTTAGCATACTTTGTATCATAATTTATATAAAATTCTACATGTTTTTGCAATAAAAATTTAAATAAAGACGCATAAAAAATTATATTTCATATATGAAAAATTTGCATTGCTGGTTTCAATGCAACCATCGTTGATTAAAAATGCAGCATCCAAGTTTAAAATACATGAAATGATTTGTAAGCAAATCGCAATCGTTATCCCTATAGATCAAAAATGACATGTGTTCAATGGCAGACGTAATTTACGATCAATAAAAACACATAATGACGCATCATTGCATTTATTTGATTGGCTCCGAATGTAAATGTCGGCAAATATTATATAAATTGTGCTTTCAATCTTATTTATTGATGATTTTAATAATCATACATTATAAAGACACAAATAATTCCTCATCGTTGTTTTAATTATTCAATGGCATTTGCGCGATATATTCAATTATCGCGTAAAAAAATGTGCACATCTCACTTTTCTCGATCACTTTTCAAACTCTTCAAAACAAACGCCCATTCTTATGTCTTAATTATCTTAGTTCTTAAAACAACCGGACAATGACGTTTAAAAAAGCTTGTTACACGAGGCAGATATAACAACGAGTGTAAGATTGTGAAAAAAGACCCGGGGTAATAAGAGACTGGAAACGCATCAAGAACTCATAAAATGAAACTTTTGGTGATTGGTATAGAAAATCTTCCTGTCCGTCATTATAGTCAGAAAGGGGCACGAATGGATAGAGAGATTTTTGAAGATTGGTTAATTTTACCACAGAAAGCTGAATTATTATGCCCATTCTCATCCGAACGAAAGCATATTGAAAACAAGCGTTGGACTTATGATTGCAAAATTTTTGCCCGCTAATGTGACATCTTTAAACCAGCTCATGGAACAAGGCGTTCTTAAAACTCTTGCTGATAAAAATGATAACTTGATTCTTTTCTGGGAAAAAAAATGCGATATTGAATGCTATAAAGAGAATAACACAATATTGGTCAAAAATAAAGCCAGAAACACTTGTTTGATCATGGAGAAAGATTCTTGGAAACAGATTAATGCACTCAGAAGAAAATGATGATCCAGGTTTTGAATACATGGATGATGTAGATATCCTTTCTTTTGTTCCTCAAGAGGAAGAAAATGAGAGTGGCAATAAAAGTGAAGAAGATACCAATGATTATATAGAACAAAAATAATTTGAATATAATGATATAATAACTTTAAGAAAAATTCGAAATGATGCTTAAAATGTGTTTGAAATATATCGAAAGCAAACAAAAATTGCAGCTCTTTTTAAAAATACTCGTATACATTATTTTAATTTTTTTGCAATACTTAGTACTAACCAGAGCCGTAACTAGGGTACGAAGCGCCCGTGGCAAATATCTAACTTAACGCCCCCCCCCCTCCGGAAATCCAATTTATTTTCTAAAGTTAAGCAATACTATTATAAATGCAATACATTAAATACTATTATAATGTATGTTTTAAAATAATACACAAAGATAGTCCAGTATCCAACCTAACGTATAGATGGCGACTACTGTTGATAGAATGTATGATGGTGTCTAGAGGCTACGTCGCTTCCGTGATCGTACAGATCATAGAGAATGTCGCAAAATGCCCTGAAAGAGGACGGAGTAGCCATAAGATTTGTATGCTCAATCGGTCCGCTTTTCGGACCGCTGAATGAACGACTCGCGATGGGATGCCATACCTGAATATAACGATAACGAAGAAAAGAGGGATTAGACAACTTAGTGTATATTATAAATACGGACAAAGTCAATCAGTGATGCAGTAAAGAAGAATGGTTGAGTAAAATAAAAACCATGAGTAACTCTCGATCGGGTTGGTATTCTGCGTTTTGCGCCCCAAACTCAGTTGCGCCCGTGGCGGGCGCCTGCTTTGCCACGCCCTTGTTACGACCCTGGTACTAACTACTAATGGCCACTTGTCTGCTTGACTATGAGCGGTTTTCTTAATTAATAATAAGTATTAAAATCATGAAACAAAAATTGTATTTCAAATATGATATTATATTCGAAACCAAGTAGTAATTTGATGATTTGGATTATCCGTGTTTTCCAGTTATCCTTGTCCGTCTTCCCCAGCATTAGCCCGGATAATACTGTATTTATAGTTTATTTAGAGTCTACTGTATTTAGTATTTTGAACACTCCTTTATGTCTTTATTGGGTTTCCTATCAAAAGCTATAATTATTATTGATTCTTAAATAATTTATGATGATCTTGTTTTATGAATCACTTTTACGCCATCTTATTTAAAATGTGAAACACAGCTTAAATCTTGGCATTTTATTATGAATACATTAAATATGTCATACTTTTTACGATTATATGCATCTGAGGGTTAATTTTCCGAAAGTATTCCGACCAATCCAATGCTTAATATCGTCGAGTTTATTCGACGTCATGCCCCTTACAAATTTACCATCGACATTTTAGCATCTTGAATTCGCATAGTCTTATCGCAAAAAGCCTTCCTTCTCAAATTTCCGCGCTCGAAGACTCGAAAAGGCATAAAGGCAAAATTGATATCGATTTTTAACGAGTCATTCAAATGAAGTAATATAATCCCAATCACGTGAGTATCGCCAATAAATTCAACAAAATCGAAGGTTAAATTAATTTATAAATTTACAACAACATGAAATTGCTAAATTTATACGACCACTCAAATTACCATATCATCAAGCCGAACGCTTTCCGCGGGGTTTATGATTACGCTTAAGAATCAATTGCATTTTTGCAGCTGCATTCAAAACTGGCGTGAAAGCCTCCGTTGGTGCATGATAATTATTTTTTTTAGTTTGGGCATCGTTTAAATTTTTACGACGCGCATTTGAGTTGTCGGCTCATAAGACGACTTTCACAAAACTGTTATAGGAGAGGTTAACTGCCTTCGGCATTTTAAAGGGCAATAAAATTTTGTTTCGATATTTAAACCCATAAAGAAATGCATAATAAAGTCGACATTAACATTTCGCATCGAAATTTACATACAAACATCCTGTTTAATGTTTGTTGTGGGGCTTAAATCGATTCGAGAAATCGAAATTATTTTTTTACATATCATAAAATGACAAATATTAATGTATACATAGCTGTAAACGAGAAATCTATATTTAAAATATGTAAACAGAACCTCTGCATTTATATTTTAATTTGAAGTTGACTCTGAAAAAAAATCGTCTAATATCTATTTTGATGTCATCCATTTTAGCCCTAACGATTTATTTACTAATTATGATTTTATTTTTATCAATTCTTCTCGTCATAAGAATTTCCTACTGCTATTTCAATTCTTTACTCCCTTTGAAATATCATAAGATATTTCCTTTCTTTTTTCTTTATAAGCTTAACTTAAGTTCGTGGAAACACTTCTATACACATTTTTAACAGTTAAACGGAAACAAACAATGATTCAAATAATATTTTACTTTGTAATATGAGTCTCTGGACCTAAGAGCTACCAGGTTATAGAAAAAGTAGAGAAAAAAGAATATGGTAGAGCAAATGGAAATTAGACTTTTTACCCAAAATCTTTATTTGCGATGTGAGAATGTCTTCAAATACGAGATCGAAGAAGCCGACAGAAAGAACGTGTCTTCTCGTTTTGTATTTTTTGTTTGTACACTTAAACCTTTTTTTGTGCGGTATGTGTTTCGCAGAAAATCGCATAAAAAAAGCTATGACTTATATAGAAAAAAGTGAAGATGCGTTCCATAAATTTTAAAAACCGCATAACTTTGAAGCAGCTATATAAAATATATCCAAAATCGCATAAAAAAGATAACAGGAAAACAATAAGGCATTTAAAAAATAGCATTGAAAGGACGTTTTGCATCATTGGTAAAATTTTAAGGATGTCTGACATCTGTTATCTCAAATGTCAGACATCCACTAGAGAAATACTATTTATTTTAATTACAAAATATCATCGCTGTATGATAATTTTCGTTGCGATTTTCAATGACTTCAAATCGCTCTCTTTTTTGGAAGAAATAGAATACTCAATGTCAATGTCATTATTGTTCTGTGTAGATTTTATCTTTCCAAAAATATAATTCATAATTAGTAAAGATGTCACTATAGTCCCCAATATGTCCCCAACTCAAAAAAAAAAACAACATTGCGGCTGTTTAAAAAACAACACAATCAAGTCATTTTTTGGCCTTATTTTATCACAGTTTTATTTTTTTATCATGTCAATCGTGTTGAAAAAAGTAGTTTCGAAAAGATTTTGGAAATTCTTTTGGGGATTTTTTTTTCAAAAATCGAAAAATTGGAAAAATATAAAAAACCCAAATCATTTTTTTCAAAAATCTAAACCAGAATAAAGCGCGTGGCCGTAATTCAGCAATGGCAGATGCAACATAATTTACACAGTCACAAATTATATTTTTTTTCCAAATTTCTTAATATTTTATCCAAAATATCTCGATACGTACTCTTTATGAAATAAAAAAAAGAAATAATTGCTTTAAAAAAACCGCATAACTTCGAAATCGCACAAAAAAAGTCGCACAAAAATAGATTTGAGTGTATATTCATTTACTGATGACCTTCAACATGTTTATATATTGGACCTTAATGTGCTATCACCCGCAATAACTAGCAATTATTTGTGAATATTTTCCAATGTTGCGGCTTTTAATCAAAATATTTAAATTACGTCTAAGATTTTTTTAATCTCAATCTTTCCTCATACAATATAAAAATTAAATATTTACTCCCGAGCCAATCTCATGTTCAATGCCAACATTTTTTCCATACAAGTATGGCCCGCAATTATCTCCTCGTAAGGATATGTGGAAATGAGTTTTCCACACCCGTATTTATTTCAAGCATTTTCTCAGCCCCCGAAAGCTTTGCTTTTGTCGAACATTTTCCCGATGACCTTTTCAAATCCTCCCATAATTACGTTACACCCAAATAGTTGTTCGAGAAATGTTTTCTGCACATCTGAAGGCGGTGTTATACCGTTCCAGGATGAGCTTGATCAACTCGGATAATCCAGGGAAAACCGTGTTAAAGAAAATCGGTTTCCGACTAACGGTCAGTTTGAGCCGGACCTATCTGATCCTATTTACGATCGAGGAGATTCCACCTAATGGTCTTATTACTCCATTGACGCCGGGATATCTTGATCAGATAAAGTGGACCAACCCTTTGAAGATATTGTAAAAGACATATTTGTGAATATGGGACCTTAAGCGTAATCGATGAAAAGCCTATGGAACGGAATCGTTTTCGGCTTCTGCGAATCCATACAAACAATTATTAAGGGATCTAATAATTTCGATCAAAATTTCATCTATGTCGTTATGAAATCTTGCATATTTGAAACCATAATGTATACAGCATATGGGCATATAATAAATACATTGTTTAATTTCAAGTTTTATAGATTTTAAAATTTATAATAGTAATAAATAATAACATTTGATATATGCGTATGTAAAACTTAATAGATTTTATTGATTGCCGTTTCGCCTTTTTAGATATTGAGTATTTGTATAGGCAATATGGCATAGTAATAACTTGAAATGTTTTCCTATGATCAGCTTATGATAATTCTATAAAATTAAATAGATTATGGAGATTAAGCAATACTATTATAAATAAATCTGAATATTATTATATAATAAACAGGAAAATTTTGAAGTTAATATGTTCAATATTTTATAAAATTTTATCATCTCTATTAGAATGATAATCATAAAATTATGAATTTGATGCTTGTAAAAATATGTCAATTAACGAAAACTCGCCTAATTTCTCTGAATATTTCGGAAGGTTTGTTTCTTGGTAAATTAGTTAAAACACCAAAAGGTTAAAGAAAAGTTGTCGTCTTTCTTCTTTCTATATTAATTATTTTTTCTTAATTATTATATCTGTATATCATATGTATTTATTACAAGAATGTTTGCCACTCAAATGATTTTTTTTTAGATGTGTGATATTTACTACATTACTCTCATTCCAAAAAAGACTTCAGTTCTTTAAAATATATCTATTTTTATTGTCATAATGAAAAATCTATAATTTTAACATCATTGTTATTCTTCGACGGTACGAAATCTTATCCATATGAATATTTGTTGGTTAAGGGTTTCCTTAACCAACAAATATTCACCCAAATAAGGGTTGTAGTCAGATTAAATATTAAATATGACATAAATTTATTATTATCAATAACAGGTGAGCTCATTTCCATCAAGAAGGTATTATATGACTAATTTTGAATCAAGAAAAAGCCAAAAAAGTATCTTTATTAAAAATGCTAAAATTTGCAGGCAAATTAATTATATACTGATAATATAAGTTCATATAGTAATCTACGATGTTAAAAGCACGACCTGAGCTGATCTTCTTAACTCATGACCATTCGCTGCTTCAAATTATTGATGACAAAAAAAAATATCTTCCGGCTGTTTTTTCGAATAAAAGAAGAGTTTTACATATTTTAGAAATATCGTATATTATATATATATATAATAAGGATCAGTCCCGGAATCCTGGGATCAAGATTTTCAATTGTTTAAGAAATTACATTGATGAATTTTATCAAAAATTACTAATAAATCTATTTGTTTGATATAAAAAAATAGCTTGAAGACTAGATTATATTTAAGAAAAGATAAAAATACAATTCAAAAATAGATAAATAAAACATTCATAAATTATTTTTAAAATATGCCCGAAGTAACATTAAAACATTGAGTGTTTCATCATTTAGTCTGGATCTGATTTTGGAAGCCAGGCAACTTACTGCTGAAAATGGACGCTCAGCCTCCTTGGAGGTATCGTCATCGGATGTTTAAATGCTAGTTCGAGTTGATGATCGCGTGAGCCCCCATTTTCGTATAAAACCATCAATATGACTGATAAAATTCCTTTTTGCTGGGACACGAACTAAAACTTGCAAAATTCCCGATTTCCCGACAAATTATTTATTTCCATCACTGCAGATGAATACTTATACATATACTATAATACCTTGTTGGGATTCGTAATTATATTACGAAGGAATATAAAAAATCTGAACCCTGTATCTATCATATTTCATATCGATATTCCCATTATTAGAGTCGAAGTGTAGTAAATACATCACCGGTAGGGAAAGGTTAATATAACAATTTGATAAACATATATGTACATATAGATTAGACATTTACTGCTTCTAGGCGTTGCCTAAGCTTGCCAATTAGTAGTTACGCCACTGTTTCCAGGCGTCCTGATTTCGGCGGGAATGTCTCGATTTATTAGCCTTCGTCGTGTCGGTGAGGAGTACTTGAAGTTTTTGGAAATTTTACTGGAAATTTGAAAGTTAAATTGCTTTTTATTGTATCAATATATAGATTGGTTTATATCAAGTAATTCGATCATAACAAGGTATCTGACTGCACGAAAAACAGACAGACATACATTTAATTCAATATATATTTAAATACTGACACGATTGTTTCGTGTGTAAATAACGAATCTAGTAACTGTATCATGGTAATCTTCTTAATGGGCTTTCTTGTAATTCAAATGCAATCTCGAGTTAGCACGGTGTATCAAAGGATCAAATGACAACTGTGAGCACACATCCGGCACAATGCGAAGAAGTAAAGCAGAAGGGTTGGCGAGGAGGAGTACAAGAGGTTTTGTGGAGGAGGTGGAGTTCTGCGGTCGCCAGCTTAGTTCGGCTTAACGCGATTGTCGGCCTCCAGCAAACGATCTCTTGTCTGTAATTTTGTGGGCTGCAAAGCTGTGATTTTCCAAAATGGCTCTCCGGGGAAATGCCTGTTATTTCCTTCCTCTTTTTTCCGTAACTACCAGGAGCGCCGTCCACCGACGCCATGGGCCTTTTTATTTCCACACCCACTAGAAAACGGGTTTTTTATGAGCACGGTCCGAAGATTCGTTCACCGAAGAGGATAAAACCGGCGATTGTGTAACAGTGGCGGGCAGGAAGAAGGGGCCGGAAGTAAAAGGATTTATTTGATTACGCAAAAAATCCCGCGGAATTTATGTCCGTCACACGCCGTCGACGGCTAAATCCCTGAAAAGTGTATTTCAGTTTTCCCGGATTACGACACTCGCCTCTATTATATATGGCCGGACGTTTCAGACATGCACTTCCCCCTTCAATTTTCAGCCAGATTACTTTGATTTATTTCAATACTTATTTTTTTGATCATTGAAAAAATGATTTTAAAATATTTTCCTATACAAAATTATTTAATTTAACAACTATACATAATTTTGCTGAAAAATATATAAATCGATAGTAGTGAAAAATGAATAATTTTATCAAACAATTTCTTTAGGATATTTATTGGTCCAAATCCATTATAGGGATGAATTTGACATACTAAAATTCTAATTTTTATTTTTTAAATAAAACTAACATATGTGAGAATTGTGTTTTAAATTTTGGATTATTAAATGCAACTTTACATCTTCATTAACCTTTCCCTTACTATGCTAAAAAGCACCCATGCACTACCATGATATGTATTTGGTACACCATATAAAATTCTGAAAAATTTTGAACCCCATATCTATTACATTTCATATCGATATTTCTACTATTAGAGCCGTGTTGTAGTAAATACATCATGGTGAAGGAAAGTTTAATACAGAACAACTTTCCATTAAATATACAATTGCAGATAATTTGGTGATACATTTATGTAAAAAAAATGGTTTTTCAATTATAGCTTAGCCTTTTGAGGAATGAGCAAATTTAAAACCAATGAAATCGTTGATGCCATAATCGCTTTAGGCCGGATCCACACTATGGTGCCGTTAACGGTTCGATCTCGCTCCGATCCCGGTTCGATCAAATATTCTTACACAAGAAACAATCAGAGTATTCACACTATCGGATCGTTCCAATCCCGTTTTTTGTATGAGAATATTTGACCGGACCGAGACCGAGAGCGAGATCGAACCGTTACCGGCACCATAGTGTGGATCGGGCCTTACACTACTTTCTGTCAGCTTCTATCAGCGTAAAACAATCTTCAATTCGAGGTAGTCAATTGTAAATAAACACTGTTGATAGCAATAGCACAAAATATTCAGTAATTTTTTTGCGTAAACAAATAACACACTCGAAATCGAAATCATTATTAGTCGATAAATTTTGGCTAACAATC
Source organism: Stenopsyche tienmushanensis (assembly GCA_008973525.1). Taxonomy (NCBI): domain Eukaryota; kingdom Metazoa; phylum Arthropoda; class Insecta; order Trichoptera; family Stenopsychidae; genus Stenopsyche; species Stenopsyche tienmushanensis. The sequence goes on along the minus strand of WACJ01000006.1, from coordinate 1,000,885 downwards.
GTGCGATGTATGCGGGGAAGCTCTCCGTCTCTGTCTCCTAAACTGCACTACGTTCTCTCTCTGTCCTTGTCTGTCTCCGAGCTCAATGTACAAGAGTGCTCTTTCTGAATAGTGGAGGGGGGAGTCCCAGGCTCTGGGATAGTACTCCTTTAGGGGTTAATAAAAGTCATGCGAGGTGGGAATAATCAGAACTTCGCACTTGAGAGACATGCATATTAATTCGGATTCATTCACATCTCTTATTTATTGAATAAAGAAGAACTGAAATTTAACATATTAGGAATAATAAATTCGACTGAAATTAATGAATAAAATATACTATTATAGAAAATATATTTGACACATTTTTTTCTAACATAAATCCTGAAAATGTAGCGGCATTAGATCGGTGAAATATTTGCTCAAATCAAGCGAAGGTTCGTATTGCGTGCGGCAAAATGAATATCCCATTATCTGAAAAAAACGAGGGGGACACTCGAGAGACTTCCAGTATAGAATTTCTTGAAATCATCGAAGAAATTGTGCTTGGACAAAAGCGATAAGTGCTCGTTGTGGCCCAATGGTTTTATTGGTGGTCACTTGGGAGCCGGTAGACATGGCCGCGACCAGAGGTGGGCATAATGTCGACCCTCTGCCAATTCAACTTTCAAGTCAGGCGGACAAATAAAATACAAAGACTCTTTCCAGTGCCTTTCTTGAGTCGACCGACAGGTAGTTCGGTTATCTTACAATTTAATTTAGGCAATCTATCTGAAACATTTCAAATCCTTTTTATTCAACATATGTACGCATTTTTTTTAAATTCATCTTCAATGAAAACTTTCAAATGCTTAAACAATATTTACAAATTATAAAATTCGTATTGACATAATACGTGACAATATATTATTATAACTATTCACATAATATAATGAAATTTATGGTGAATGGACGACATAATATAATTGAGTCACAGAACCCGTCCAGAGAAGAGATGCGATAATTAACCTTTTCGTTAGTGAGCAAATTTAAAATCGATGAAGTCGTTGTTGTCATAATCGCTTTACACGGATTACTTTCTGTCAGCTCCTAATCAGCTTGATAGTGAATACAAGACCATGTCATTTCTTTACATAAACAATGCACAAAAAATCGATTCATTTGCTCCTCCTTTAGAAGGAAATGATAATTGAATAAAGACTCATTCAACACGCAGCGAAGAACGGCAAGCAGTTAAATAAACAAACACTCTCGATAACACACAATATTCGGTCATTTCTTTGCGTAAACAAATAACACACTTGAAATCGAAATCATTATAAGTCGATAAATTTGGGCTTAACAATCTATACAATCATGCGATGCATATGAAGAAGCTCTCCGTCTCAGTCTCCCGAACTGCGCTAAGTTCTCTCTGTCTCTGTCCGCCTCGGAGCTTCAATGCACAAGAGTGCTCTTTCTGAATAGTGAAGGTCAAAACGGATATTTACGATAGTACTCCCATACAGGTTAAGTAGCATTTCGCTGTCTCTGCATTGTTTATATAAAACACATTTAGATATTTAATACATTTTAATTTTTACCAGAATAAGATAATAAAATGGTACATATTGAATTATTTAAAAAAAAACCATAAAATGTCCATAAAACCAATCAGCTCAACCATAATGACGGGATATCCTCTTGAAAAATATTAATCGTGTAAATGGTAATGCATTATTGTATTTTTTAAGTATATAATTATATAGATAATAATAGGGTAGGCAACGACATTGTTTGTGTAATTATTCATACAAAAGCTGATTCTTTCTCATTTTATTGTTTTGGTTTTGTAAGTAAACAAAGTCTACCGTAATGATGTTGTTGGAGACATAATCATTTTTCAGACTTGTAAATAAATATTAAATAAACGTCTTATATTTACAAGAATGAAATTATGCTGTAACTGATTATAATAAATATTATATGTACTTAATATGCATTACTTTGAAAGTTGCCAAACTTCAATCAAGTTCTCGCGCTACAACTTTAGTCACGTCTACTGAAACCTTTGCCACCTTGTATCGAAAGTAGACGACATTTGTTTAAAAATAATAAACGCGAACCACTTGTTAATAAAAAACCAGCTTTGTAGATTTTAATTTGATGCCAGTATTTAAAATTATTCAATTAGTTCGTTGTAGCAATACGCAAAACGATACGGACAATGTTGAATTAAAAAAAAAAACACATATATTTCCTCTCCCGCCCTCTAGGTGCTCATGTCCGCTTTTCAGAGAGAATGAATGTCATAAGCCAGAGCTTTGTGAAGAGCAGAACCCTACGTTAATGAGATTCAGGTCCGTCTTCATACTTTTTTTATGAAGATTACGTGACTCTTATTTTTTACTGTGTACTCTTAATACTACTACAATGTGATTAAATTAATTAATCTCGTTAAATTATTGGCAAATCACAAAATGTCTGGTTTTCATGCTCAGTGTTCTGGTGATCCATTTCTGTTTGTTCCATCTTAGTTTGATCTCTTCGATCGTACAACATAGAAATAAAGTATGCTTATGCTTAGTCGTCACATGTAGATTTACAATCATTGATCACCATATTCAGATTGTTTTATACATGTACAATCCTAGGCAAAGAAATCCAGTGGTGTCAGATCTGGAGACCGTGCGAATCACATAATAGGGCACTTCCCCAGGCAAAACAATCCAATGGTGTCAGGTCTAGAGACCGTGCGAGCCACGAAATAGAACTGCCAGAAGAATTAATTTACACGACAGGGATGCCCACAAAATAAATTTTACTTGAAAGAATAATCGCCGCCTTTGCAAAAATGTAAGAGGAAATAATACTTAAGACAACTACAGTTGAAATAAGGAAAAAGTATCGTGCGTACATACAAAGCAGAGGTGCCTAGATTGAACAAATTTTGTAAATAAATTTAATAAAAACAGCTTAGCATAAAAAGTATTTTCTTAATCCTGGCCTATCCAACTGGTACCTCTTCAAATTTAGCGACTTATTGAATGATTTGTATAACATGTAGAAAATCGTTGGAAAAGGTATAATCAAAGGAACTTTTTAAATCTAAACTAAGTTCAAAATAGTTGTTAGTTTTTTGTTTAATGAATTTAGAAGAGAACATTTTATTCTTATTTTTTTTTCAAAATGTTTCAAAGTGAAAAAAAATCTTTTATGACAACCCTGACACGTCACAGGGCCTATGTATGAAACGTAGCAAAATTCCTCCCTATCCCTCTAAAAAATTGTCGATGCATGTGCAAAACACCCTGTATCAAACCCGATTGATATCATAGAAAGCATTAGATGGATGCAAAACTGCATAGCAAATGCTACTCGCATATGGGTGTCGCTAAAATAAATTCTTAATGCTAAAGGCTATCGATTGATTTTATCAAATGTATCCGGCGGTGTAAGGACTTGAGGATGACGACGATTAGATGCGAAGAAGCAGGTGGTGGTGTATTGATTGAAGATAGAGGAGTAATGCTCTTCATAATGCAGAAAGCGCAGTGCATAAGTTATTCACAAAGAGAGAGACGTTCGCACGGTCATATGCAGGTGTATAAATCGATGCAATAAAGCAGTGTCAAGCCGAGGATGATTACATCTTCAATTTGCATTATCGCCGGACAGCTCGCCAGAATACTGACCATCAGGTTTATTGACTGAGGAGCGACATAACTCGGTGACTCTATGACAGGAATCCTACTGAGAATTAATGACGTCGTAAACCGCATACATTGTTGGTGTCGCATTTGACTCGGCCTTTATTCTCTAAATCGCCATAAACATGGCAACGTGATATCCGAGTCACACTAACAGCTGTTTTGCATTTTTATTAACTCAAATTACACCTCCTTATGGGCTTCTCAAACGGCATCAATGTCTTTAATCTCTTGCGGGTCACTTGACCTGACAGCGGTCGACTTCTTGTAAACGTCGTGGAATTTTATAAGATTTATGCATACATTATGTCCAAGGCTTCCAAAACGCACTCAAATAAATTTATGTTCAATTGACTTAACACGCATAAGATTTATATTCGACATTATGCCAATAATATGACAGTTAACCTTTGGCGTATGACTTTTTTATATCGTTCTTATATCTCCTAGCGGCAATTTTGAATAGATCCTAAGCTTAAAAAAATATTTGCTTGGTAATAAAATCATGAAGAATTTATCAAGATTTTCAGACGTACTATTTGCATATGTTTCAAAATATTTTTAAAAAAACACTACATTAAATATATCCTTCATCATGTTAACACATTTCCGTCGGGGGACCGCCATGTGTCATTTATCTTTACAACAGACAAAAATCAAAAACTTCGCGAAAAACACAAGTTAAATAAATCTGTTATATAAAACTGTTTTAACTCTTAAAAAAATCTTAAAAGATGTTTTAATAATTTCGAATTACGACCAATATATAAAAACAATAGTAATTCTTTCATTTGCAAATTTAAAACATACGTATACATATATTATTAGGGTCATAATTAACTAAAACTGAAATTATTTAATTTTTAAAATCAATTAAACCTATCAAGGTTTATGTAAATTCGATTCGATTTTGATCCATTCAAATATGAAGGTCTTTTAAAAATAATAATATGGAAAGTCGATATTTACCACTTGACTTTTAGCAATCCCTTTTATGGAATTATTGCCAACCATTTTTACATGGTTTTTCATAGTGAATATATGTTTTAAAAATGTGGTGGCCAGCCATACCGCCTGTAAATTTGAACTCATGACAATCGAGTTACTAGTCCAATCACTCAATCGCGAGACTACAGGTATACTAACTTACTTTTATTTTCTTTTTTTTTGCGCGAGGAGGGGAAATATTTTAAACACACATATCGGGCCCAAAACACATATAAAATTAAACCAATTCCAAAAATGTAAATCCAGATCCGGTTACCCACTAAAACCCCTCCTCTCCTTCCAAAAGAGGGTCTCCGTTTTTTAAACAACGAGCTCCAGCTCCTATCAGCCACTTCTTGGCCTTCCTCAGCACGTCCTCGCAAGTCGTTCGCAGGATCTCCGTGGATTTGGCGGTGACTAGGATGGCAACGTCATCAGCGAATGCGACCATTTTGGCTCCGTCCATTAGTGGTGTCTTCAGCAGTCCGTCATATATTATATTCCACAGACAGGTCTGGAGGATAGCAATGAATCAATCAACGTTCGTGAAGGATCGTGAAGGACCTCACCAATCAATATTTGATTGAGCTTGATTAACAAAGAATTGCAGAGAGTTATGAAAGATGGCAAAAATAAGGACTTATATTATCATTCATTTTTTAAAATGAAATTTACAATGAAAAGAATCAACAAACTGACAAAACTAAATTGTGTTAAAACTTATTGATTAATCCTAAGATGCGCCAATGGATATCAATGGTATAAATTATGGCAATAATTCAAATTCACGTATAATATCCCACTTTAATGTGATTATGGTCATAGATAAAAGCTATTTAAACATATATAAACGTTTGATTAATTTTTCTTCAAGATGTCTCATTGTAAATCGAATAATAACAGAATGTTAATAAACTGTCCATTATCCGGAATTGTCTACTTCATCACATTTGCGTTGAATGCTAATGAATATTGAATCGTACAATCTTTCAATTTACAAAGTATTCAATGATCAATGTCAATATCGCAGTTAATTCTCAAGCATCTTCAACTGTCTTCGATGACATTTACTTCCTTCTCATACAATTTAATGACACTTAAACCGTTGAAAGCACACTTGAAAAAATGACTATTATAGAACATTAAACTTGTCGCTATAACTCATCAGTGCTAAAGTGGTGCTTGATAAGCATCGATAAAAGTGTCAAGTTCTTGGGGTGTGATCAGATTGAAACGGCCGTAAAAAATTAAGATCGATAGATCAAAATTTCACTCTTATAATCATTATAACTGCATTAACAAGTTCATATTTTTTATTAAGGCAATTTGTAGTTTTCGTTTATATTTCTTAGAACACTTTTACAATCTTTGTATAAGTTATGAGTCATAAAATTATGTTATTATATTCCAATCCCCAGTGATTTACATGCATACATTCTAGCAAGATGTCATATAATGCTAGTGATATTTGCATCAATATCTTCCTTTTCTTTTGAATGCTTCAATATTCTGCCAATATTGTTTCGAAGTTATTTTTTTATAAATAGGATACGGCAAAACTCCTTTCCAAGATTTATTAGGACAGAATGACTCTTAGTAGATGTCAAATCGTCTTATGCCATTATCGCCATTGTGTTAGTTTTTCGTTGTGCAATATTCGATTACAACGAAAATAAAAAGCATATCTAAAGTTTGAGAGTCACTTAATCGTACATGGCTATTTTTGTAAAAAAAAAAAAAAATAATAATCTAATTAACACCAGTTTGAAAAAAGTTATAATCATTTTTGCGGGAACCGCGAGGAATGGAAAGTCACCATTTTTAATCGAATCGAAATTTCAAAAAACGACAACCTTTATTATTTTTTGTAAAACAACATCAATAATTCAACGATTATTCATATAGTATATTTATAACATGTCGAAAAACTGCGAAATATAAAGGCCACCGTCGAACATTTTAAAACCCATCTAAAAACGGCTTCACAATTCTATTTACAATAAGACATTTTTATTGAAGCAGCGCGCGTCTGCTTCGTGTTAAGACGACTTTAATGGTCCAAATAAAAACACGAAGGATGTTGCTAATTTGTGTCGAAAAAAACGATATCACGATGTTATCGATCGAGTCTTTTTCGGTTGGACGCAATAAATTAGAATTCGAATATGAGAGATCTCTGTAAAAAAAAAACATTCAGTTGAGAGAAGAAATCTTCTTTTTCCTCATATTGACATTCTATCTAAATTTGGTCGTGAGAATCAAAAACACGTCTTCCAAAGTATATTCATAATTTGTATTATCGACAAGTACGCGACAAAATTTGCATCAATCATATGATGGAAATCGTCAAGTAACATCGTATTAGTGAGTATACATATAATGTATTAGCATTCCAATGTAAAAGAATATGATATCCTGTAAATGTAAGTTTGTTCCATGCTGGCTTAAAATATATTAGGTTGAGTCATAAACAATTGCCGATTTCTTTTTTCAAACATTTATTTATCTTTAACAAAATAACAAAGCAATATTACTCTATTACATATTCACTATTATTAAGGGGAAAAGAAATTTTCGATAGCGTGATTTCATCTTAATTTTTGATTTTTTTTTCTATTTAAGAAATTCTTCAAAGAAAACAATAAGTGGTAGTCAGATCGGGCAAGTTACAGGGATTATGGGGGATGTGAACAGACAGTAAACCCAAGTTCCAGATTTTTTTTGGTGCGTCAACTTTGCTGTGTGCGGTTTTGCATTATTGTGCAACAGTATGACATTTTTCCGATTCACGAGATAAGGGCATTTTTCTTAAACACGTTAAAGCTGTTAAATGTATTTATCGGCACTGATTGTTTCTTTTCGTTTTATAAGTTCGTGGTGGATTATACCTCGACGATCTCACCATACATTCAATATTTTTATCCCCCCTATGAATATTGGCTTTAGGATATGGAAAAGGTGGTTGATTTTTATCAATCCACTGTCTTTTGAATACAACATTATCGTAGGTTACCCATTTTATATCTCCATTAAATATTCTGCTTAAAAATTGTACAATTTTTTGTCGTGAGAGGAGACTTGTGTGCGATTTTCTTTATTGTCTTCACTAAGATTATGTTACACATACCCACCCAATTTGCTGACCTTTTTCAATTTTTCCAAGTACCGCCAAATGGTTGATTGTGACGTATTAAGTTTCCCTAACAATTTCCTAGATGATTGACGTGGACTCATCAAGGGTAAAATCGAATAATCATAAGGGTTTCTTTTCGCCGGCAAGTATTTATGACTCACCCTAATAATACAAACCATATCAGGAGTATTGTTTTATATATAAATCGAAACGCTCTTCTTCTTTAAAATGCTATATCTATCATTAGGATAATATCTATCATGATTATCTTCGATTATTTATCTTAACATTGTTTATGAATAATACTAAAATGAATTCAAAACGAAAATAATAAATTCACAAAATGTATTTATTAGCTGCAACAAAAAGCACGTGTTTCCTGAACCGTGTCTCGATACAAACTGACTGTAAAAGGACCACTTTGATTATATTCCGGTCCGGTAAAATTTAACATTGGGGTATAGTTTTTACAGAAAATAGGTGAATTTTATCCTTTCATCGTTAAAATAAATAAGAATTTTGTTAAAAAATACCCAAATTTATAATCGTATTCCCTAACTGCAAGTTTTAATTTATTTGCATAAATAAAAAAGGTTTTCAATCGAAAATAATTCCATTTAAAATAAGGAATAATTTGATGTATCAAATCAAACTCTTTCTAACAAGGGAAAATATTAAGTTTATACTAAATAATATTCAGCAACAATTTCCATAATTTGGTATTTAGCGAGCCATGAAATAAAGTGAAATATTATTTAAAATCAAAATCTTATAATATATATATATTAAGTGCATTATACAATAGAAAATTCGAGAATTCAAGGATGTCACTATAAAAAATGAATGATGTTAAAAAAAGATTAAATAAAATATGTCTTGTAATCCTTAATATTATAATAATTAATTGAATAATAAACATGATTTTATTATATTTAAATATACATTAAATTCTCGATATTTAAGGATTTTCCAGAATCGCATACAAATTATTTATTGAAAAATTAATGAGAGAAGTGATTAGTATATATTGTGCAAGGATGTCTTGTTTATTTCAAGTCTTAATTGATAAATTTATTGATTATCTTTAAATTCTGTTTTAAAGCATCATAAATTTAATCTCAAGGAGTCTCGTAAATCTTGAGTTACATTTTTAATCATTTAATGAGTGGCGCTAAAAAATGACTAGGACGTGAGCATACAGACTATCAGCCAAAATTATACATACATACATATGTTATCGATCTGGAAAATATCGAAGAAAATCGCTCGATGAAAACTTGATAGCAACACGTGGTTAAAATATTGAAAGGCAACATTTTTACATCGCGAAGCTGTTATGTTCCCGGGATCGTGATGCGGTGTTTATATTATTTATTATTCCCTCGGGGCTGGTGGATTCGCTCGATCATTTCTCAAGGAGACGTCCATTGATCATTTAATGGTAAATCATCCAGGTCTGCGGCTGGATGGGGCACCGGGGGCCGCGAGTGTCATCAGGCGTTGTAAATTACAGGCTGCGGCCCAGGGCGCCGGTAACGCGCTCCTAATGACAAGGATCCGTAATTCAGCTCCGGCTCTGGCGCCTTTCCTAACCTTCCCGCTTTTTATGCCACAATTTACGCTTTCTACCCCTTTTATTAGAGCAATAGTCACCTCCTCTACTGTCCTTTGTGACGACGCGATAAACTTTGGTGTCTCATGAAAAATGCACAAATTATATATTTTAGCTCCATTTTATCGCTTAAGGCGAACCATAATCACACTCAGTCGTGAAACTCCATTTTACATAAAATTTATTGGAGTAGCAATCTGCATCTAACATTTTTCATGCTTAAAGCTGATGATTCGAATGAATTTAGCAATTTTGCTTGTCATTTTTTTCTCGTTTGTTTGCGACTCTCATATATGCTTATATGAATATCTTGGATTTATCCGCAGTGATGTAAATTGAATTTCCATGAAACATGAATCCATTTGTTTTGTATCGAACTGAAGGATACAAAGGAGCTATAGAACAGACAGAAACCGATATAAACACACCAATTGCGTTCAAAACATATTACAACGCTTATAAAACGTTCATCGGGAAGTTCAAATATCAAACATGGATTTGTGAAGATCACCAGATAAACTTAATCAATGCAATTGATAGACAACCAATGTTCACGAAAATACTACTATATCTAGCTATATGGCATTTTATAATTATGACATTTTTTCAATTTAATACAATGTTTTATTATACGGCCGAAAAAATGATATATGCCCTGTTTTACGGCCAAAAGTCTAGAATTACAACGTGAAGTAATTACAAGCATGGACGATAGTTTGTTGTAATCGATCTAAGATTGTGATTGAATTGGAAATAATAAATATATGAAATATTTTGTTTGAAAGCATTTTCATACTTTTTTGAGAGTTCTGAAAATGTAAACTAAATGCAACGTTTGTCTCTTTTTGTATAAGAATGGATCAACACAATATTGTTGAAACCGGACAAAATCGGATGAATGCTATTTATAATAAACTATAATATGTACTATATAATAAGCCGATGAGATCAGATACAATATATGAGATCAGACTAATGTCCAATCTAAGATTAGCATATTAGCATAGACAATACTAATATATAATGACAAGAATGTCAATAACACTAGAGAGAAATATGAATAAGATAAGAAACCCCGCTTTAGAATGCCATTAAAAAGACATCAAATTTATATACTTGTATTCAATAATTTCTCTAGACATTAGCAATGTGAAAGACCTTCAACAAAATACAGAAAAATTGTCACTTTGTAAGAAGTAACCTAAGATAATCTCAACAAGTTGATGACTTTGGAGGTAGACCAAGGAAAGATACTAATACAAAAGTGAAACATTTTTTTCTCTTTCTTCTTTTCGTTATCGGCCCTAATATTTTCTGACCACAACAATTCTTTTACTAGAATTGTCCGGATTTTTTTTATTTGTGCAGTGCAGTAAAATCTCGATCAGTCTCCGAAAAGCGAATCTGATTATCTTTCGAGATTGACCTCGAAGCTTGCATTCCTACCCTTATCTGATCGCACTTGCTATCTGATAGCACATTATCACTAGGACGTATATATACGTCCTGCCCACCTGGCATGAATTCATATTATTTATTTTTACGATCCTTAGAATTTATAAAAAAATTCAATGAAACATATAGTTTTTTATTTATTTAGATACATAAATATATAGAGAAGTTTACAAATACAAAACAATAAACAAAAAGACACAAAGAAAATGGAAATATTGAGTTTAAAAAAATAAAATATATCCATAAATTAATTCTAAACTCAACTTCTGTGTGATATATTTTAAATCAGTCGTTGACATGTATTGCTACCTCACAATCCGGACACCAGTATGTAGATTATTTCCCTTTTTTGTAATAAAGTCGACTTTAGTTCCCTTTCATTTGTTCTTTGAAAATGCCTTTCAACTAAGCGTGAGAGTTTAATGGTAATGCTGTTTTTATGGCATATGTTGGCTTTTTACTATGTTGTCTGAGCTGAGCATCAATATGTATTTTTTGTCCTTCCATTTTAAAGCTATAAGTTTGCCTTTGAATCTTACCTTATGCTACTAATCACCGTTTACTATGTACACGTCCACTCCAACACAATAGCGAAGTGCAACAAATTTGCTATCTGTCTTAAATTCGTGTATCGACAAATCACACATTCGTTAAACAAAAAAAAATCCCGTCTGCTTAAGGACTCAACATATATTTCGATGACGTATATATACGTCATAACCAATTTCGATGCAATTTACGTTGGACGTATATATACGTCCCGCCCACTTAACAGGTTAAGCATTTTAAAGAAAGAAATGTGGTTATAATAAACCAACAGCGAGGATAAGAGATCAAAATATTGATCGCAATGGGCGAAACGGTAATTGTGTGCCGTCGGCGCTCCGTGATTGCATCATAATGTCATCTTCAGTGTCATTTAACCATTTTCCAAATGGTTTAAATATTTTGTTTTTTAAAAGAAAAAAAAACTGTGTTCGAGAATGTACCCGTCCACTAAAAATGGAATATAAGCCTAGTGGGCAATCGGTGTGCGTGTGTATAATGTGGTACGAATGCAATTACGGGTATTTGGGCGAGGGTTCTGCGGGGAGTCGCCGCTAATACATGTAGTTTAGTGGTTCTAAATGTTCTATCGATCAATCATCGCGTTGTTTATACTTCTTTATTGAATTTGGATAGAGCGGCTATTGCCCACATAATTACCAGTTACCGCCGACAGTTTGTTAACCGTAAAAGGTACAGCAGAATGGATAAACACATTTGATTTCGTAGAGCAATTTATCAATGCTTTGTTGGCCATAATGCGGTCTAGTTATTGCATATTGACCGCAGTTCCCAGGACGAGTACTCAATCCTCGCAGACCATCAAACTGTGAACATGCTTTTAATATTCATCATCATTTTTTGTTACGTATATTTCATAATCCTATCAAAATTAACATACACAACAAACGCTTGGAGTTCTGGGAATTTAAACTTATTTCATATTTTTCACCTTTTTAAATAATCGACCTTTCTACATCAGTCTTGTTAGAAAAATGTTTCATTTCATAAATATATAACACATATACAACAATTAGTGAATTGTCAATATTTAATGAACGCAATCGATCAACTGACTATTGTATCAATTCATCGTATTATCGATCCGTGTCAGTATTAATCACTTTATCACCCTTCAAATAATGAATTAATATAATCGAAGCTAAAATATCATGATGCATTTTTGAAGAAGTTAAATGCTTTTCCTTAATAATAAGCTTTTAATCAATATATTACTGCACATATAGAAAAATAATAATAGACAATCGATATTAAGTATGCTATGTATTCCTTATTAACACCGAATAGATAGATAAAATAGTCACAATCCTTGGCTATTATACTATAATTAATTGGTATCATATTTTAAATGAATTTGTCATAAATCTTGTTTATGTAGCACAAAGGTGGGGGGCGGAGAGCGTGTTCGTTCTTATATATGCCATCGCCCGCATCAACCAATTAATAAAGGAGTGATGTTTAATAATGATATATTTTTCTCGGTCAATACGTTGGGACTTAATTCTGTCACATCATTCATGAATAAATACGATCGCATAAATATGCTTCAATCGCCATGAAGACATAAAATGTCATGGGGAGGTCATGGACATGTACGACAAAGCATAAATCGTCAGCTTCGACCGAAACCAGAGGAAGAGGACTTCATTAGGCAAGCCATGCAGCAAACAGAATCGTATTAAATTCAGCACTGAGTGATATTATATCATAGGGAGACTTTGTCTTTCCTGGGATGATCAGATAGAGCTTGGGAAATCGTAGTAAGATAGCTGAGAATGTCGATGATCAGATTTCCATTATTGAGCTATTAAGTATCATTTAAATCGTCTGCTTAAAAATCGAGCAAGTTGTCACTATAATTTTTTGATGAATCAGTCAAAATCTGAAAGTTCGGACCATATAATCTATGTTAGCCACATCCGTTTGTTATTAACCTTTTAAGGAGTATTATCGAAGGGTCTTCGATATGACCTTCACTATTCAGAAAGAGCACTCTTGTGCATTGAAGCTCCGAGGCGGACAGAGACAGAGAGAACTGAGCGCAATTCAGGAGACTGAGACGAAGAGCTTTCTCGCATGCATCTCTTGATTGTATAGATCGTTAAGCCCAAATTTATCCACTTATAATGATTTCGATTTCAAGTGTGTTTACGCAAAGAAACGACCGAATATTGTGTGTTATCGAGAGTGTTTGTTTATTTAACTGCTTGCTGTTCTTCGCTGCGTGTTGATTGAGTCTTTGTCCAATTATCATTTCCTTCTAAAGGAGGAGCACTTGAATCGATTTTTTGTGCATTGTTTATGTAAAGAAATGAAATGGTCTTGTATGCACTATCAAGTGTTCATTTACAATTGACTCTGCCTCGAATTGAAGATTGTCTTAGGCTGATTAGGAGCTGACAGAAAGTAATCGGTGTAAAGCGATTGTGACAACAACGACTTCATCGATTTTAAATTTGCTCACCAACGAAAAGGTTAAATTACTTGTCGAAGAGAACTTGTTTGAATCACTATATTGACTGGGACATCTTTGATATATTTGACAGGAGCTTTGAGAGCCACTGAGGAGCAGACACGACAGAGACGCATGACAGCGGGTCGCGGTCCGGGGCCGGCCCATAATTCCAGTGATTAGATGAAGAGGCCGCCCGACGTTATTTTACACTGAAACGACCAAAGCAGAAAATAACCGTCGTAGAAAGAACAAGCTTTTTAGCTCCCCAAATCATAGGTTTGCGAAGGGAAATTACGGGGCATTATACGATAATAATATACGGCGGGGGCTCGCCATCGGAAAGGGTACAAGACCAACTCGATACTTTTTTTTGTTATTATCGGAGCGAAGTGCTCGTTTTTTGTGCCTTCCTACGTAATTACACGCGAATTTTCCATCGTCAATTTTAGATTAATGATCCGTGATTATTGTTGCAGGTAATTGGCGCTGGTAGCGGCAGCTCGCCACCAAAACAAATCATGATTTATGGACCATCATCCGTGATGATGCACACATTTTGCAGCATCATTCATGAGCACTCGCTCTGGACCGAATTCAACCCCTGCGGGCGCTGCGTGAGGAGCTCCGCACGCCACACTGTCCGACTCTATTTATCTCTTCCGGTAATGGACCACAATCATTTATAGACTCAATGAAGGGATTACGTAGAAAAGTTTGGAAATTGCCGGAGGCTTCGAAGCGATTAACGCGTCTGACGATTTGCTTTGTGCTGTGTCAGCCTTCGCATGAGTGTCTCAAACTTTTTTCAATGAATCACCAATTTGCGTCTAATAAGCCCCGAGCTAAATTTTTACAATCGGCAATTCATGCTACATAAAGACGCTTATGATTATGTTATTATTAATTATCCTAATTTATTTTGAATTTTCCATTAGCTCTTTCTTTTATATGTTATAAAATAGTAGCCTCTATGGTGTGTTAAAATGATTCTTCAACCATAAAAGATATTTAACACCAGAACTACCACACAAGATTTTGCAATTTTATTTAATGATTCCTACTTCTTGCTGGATTTTTCACCCCAATAATATAATGACTTTTGCAAAGATAACGGAAAAAATCATGGCTACTTATACCAAAAAAAGAATGCTTTTGTGTTAGATTTGAATCATAAATCCTTCAGAATTTAATAAAATAATAATTGCTTCCCGGAACATGTTGAATTTTATAATAAGACTATATTTGGCAAATACTTGCAGAACAAAAAATATAAGATCATATCAAAATAAAGAAGATAGCCATAAAATGGTTTTATGTCAGCTATGACATGAATACTTGGATTTTATATAAAAAAAAATAACTGTTAAAAAGACATCCCAAAAAATAATACTAACCTAATTTAAAATGAAAATATTTTTATTAATAAAAATGAAGTAACCCTGATATAAGGATCATTTTCCCAAATGATTGGTAGAAATAGCTTCGTCTAAATATCAGTAGTTCTAGTGTTAACACGATGTTAATATATTTTTAAACAACCACCTTGACGAAAAATTGGCATAGTGAGTTATTTATTAAACTCATTATTAAATACAAATCCAAACTTATCATCATGCTAATAAATATGAACACCCTGATGTCACTACAGACTGGACCACCTATGAATAACTGATTAACATGAATAATTACAACATCATTTATGTATAATATCAAGTGTTTCCTCCAACAAAATTCATTCATCAAGGAGACCATGATCCTCAGCAATGACGGAAAATTACTGTAATAATGAAAGACATCGCGTCTGATTTATGACAAGTACCAATCGCCCGAGGCATCACATTGATACATAACTGTAAAGCCATGTAAAGTGATATTGAAAAATTAATTAAACTGGCAGAATAGAAAATAACGCAATCATGTTCAGAAAGTATTTTATTACTGCGTTCATTAATTATGATCAACATTTTACTGATGCACCCTCTTAATATCAACCTACGAAGGGTCATGATTGATATGACTGGCCCTAATCCCATTATTTATTTACACGTTTATGTCGTTTCATAAATTATGCACAATCATATTACAAAAAAAAAAATAATAAGCCTGCCAAATTATTCATTTTCGTAGTTTCAACGAATTACCATATTTTCAACCTTATGATCACATAGAAAATCATAATTTAAAGCATAATTGAATTGAGTTTTAATCTTTTAACACTAACCGTACCAGAATTTTACATATATTTACCATACCATCAGATTCAAATTCGATATTGTAGCTATTTTGAGTTTTATAAATAATTTTGATCCTTACATTTAAAATTTGGTAGATTTAAACATTGGCTTCGCTGTGCTTTTTTTCCAATTTTTTCATCCTTAGGAAATCTGACAAGTCTTTGAATAAGGTATCATATCAAGCAGGTTTCTTGTATTTTTTTAAGCTGATTTCACTAAGACAATAGGATATCTCCTCCTTTTTAAGCTGCCATATCTATTAACGGAAGCAGGAAATCTTCTTAGGAGAATATTCAGAGAAATGATGTTTCATGTGGTGATCTCCTGTTTTTTCTATATGCAACTTTCATCAGTATTTACATTTTTAGATGCAGAAAATCAGGATAGGTTTGGATTGAAACAATCGATGGGAAATATTAATACTTTTAATCTTCCAAATTTGTTGGTATCTGGATTTGAATCTAAATCTTTTCGAACCTAATTCTTTAAGAACGTTTATGGAATATTAAGCCCGATCCACACTATGGTGCCAGTAACGGTTCGATCTCGCTCCGGTCTCGCTCCGGTCTCGCTCCGGTCTCGCTCCGGTCTCGCTCCGGTCTCGCTCCGGTCTCGCTCCGGTCTCGCTCCGGTCTCGCTCCGGTCTCGCTCCGGTCTCGCTCCGGTCTCGGTCTGATCAAATATTCTTACACGAGAAACAATGAGTGTATTCACACTCTGGAACGATACGATAGTGTGAATATGCTCATTGTTTCTCGTGTAAGAATATTTGATCAGACCGAGACCGGAGCGAGATCGAACCGTTACTGGCACCATAATGTGGATCGGGCCTAAGAGGAAAAATATGAATATTGCATTTAATATATAATGTATGATGATGATGATATGTGTATGTTGATTTTAAAGCAATGCTCGCTTTCTGTTAGTTTTTGCGTTATAACGACCGGCTCGTTAAGTGTTAATAATGAAAAAATAATTATTCCATTATTGGATGGATGCATGGGTAATTTGAATGAATTCGTTAATTCGACGGGTCGATTGGATGAGTCGCACGTATTTCCTATACGGATGATTAACAAGCTCGATCCACAAAGCTGCCCGAATGATTGATTGCGCGACAAATTGTCGCAGTGAAAGGGTTAAAAATTAATTTTCATGTCAAAAGGATGATTTGTGTGGCGGAGTGATGCGCATGCACGGCCCTGCCGAATTAATCACGACACACGAAAGCGCTCAGTCATGATCGTCACGGACAAGCCTGGTGTCTCTCAATCTTCGGGTAATAGATAAGTTAACACGGCGTCTCTCAAATGGCCGTCAATGGGACGTGGGGCAATCCATTTCGGGATGGCCATAATTCATGTCCAAACTTATCTCCCAGCACAAAAGTGAATGCTTCCCTGATGCTGCTACTTAGTGCCGATGACACTCGAAAGATTGATCGCTTTAATTTCCGATGGCCCACGTCGAGCAAGTCTTATCTCTAACCACAACTCCTTTAACTGTCCATCAATTTATTTTTACAACGTCCCCCTACCAGACGCCCGTTTTGGATTTTAGCCTGGTCAATGGCAATGGGGAGATTTTATCGAATGAAAAATTAGGCAATGCAGCACTTTCATCCAGTATCTCCCAAGTAAATCACATATTTGAAGATGAACATGATTATATACATTCAGAACATAAATCCATTTAACATAATATCTTTTAAGTATGTAGCTCTCTTGTGTCCAAACGAATGCAACAAACATATAATAAAAATATGAAAATGTTGTAAGACTTTAACACTAACATAATGTTGAATAATTGATTAGTCATATATATGTTAAGTATTTCAAAGAGTAATTTTAAAATCAATCAATAAATACAAATTTTTAATACTAAAAGATCATAAAATATAACTTAACATTAAGTTTACCGCACCCGTCAACTTGACGGAATTTGAACTTCATAAGCAAAATTACAAATGCCATTACTATTATTTCAAAGTGTTTTTGCTGGTTATGAAATGATATGAATGTATAGCCAGATTTATGTCATTCTCAGTTTTGTAATTTACAATCGTTGTACGATGTATGCCAATCTGTCCTAATTTTATGCGTAAACATAACGAATTGGCTTTTCCTCGGGAATGTATATCGTTTCAAAAAAGGATGCATTTTAGTCCAAAAATGGGGTTTACCTTCTTTTTTAAATAAGAAACAGATGAAATTTTTAGACAATATTCAAGCGCAGCATACGAAAATATTTCAACGGTTGAACAATTCATTTTTTCAAACGCTTAATGCCGATTTATATAGTATATGCCAAATAAGCCACATACATTTGGCTTGAAATTTTGGCCAACAGCCGATGCTAAAATGAAATATATTTTTTTGAAGTGTATGTAGATTTCCTCAGATTAAAGTTGGAATGGATGCTTAGGACAATTAAACATATATTTTTTTTTTACCAGTTAATTTGACGGAAATTGATTAAATTAGATATTTAAAAAAATTGGAACCCTAAAATGAAATAAAAATTTTATATCGTATATTAGTTATATGAAAATGGCAAAGTATATAGAAAATATTAGTTGTTAATGTTTCTTTATATGTAACACATTATAAGTTATTTTATCTTCTTCATTTGGAACTGTTTTGTCGCAATTTCGTAAAAAATATCCTATGAACTTATTGAGTATTGTTTGAGTGGGAAAAAAATCATAATTGAAATCAGAAAAACTTAATAAAATCTTATTATAATGAGCTTTATAGATGGCATTTTTACAACTTTTGGTGTACAGGTATTCCCAAGATAACAACAGTTGAACTTGTTAAGTCTACAAGAGACAGACACGTTAATGATATGAATGTCTAAATATTCTAGAAGGAAGAAGAAGCAACTGATGAAACAAATATGATGGAAAGAACTTATATAATATTTTACGCTAAAAACACTATATTTGTCCAAATTATAAACAATATTTCATAAAATCTTACCTTTATATAACAAAATGTATAAACATCTCAACCTCAACAATCGGGAAAATAATAGATTTTCGATTAAATTTACTTTAAAATTTACAAAAATATTATATCTTCTTTTTCGTATAATCTGCAAATTTTTAACGTAGATAAATCTAAACGTGTGTTATTTAAAGGATTCATTGTGTACGAATATCGAATAAGCTTATACTGATCGAAAATACATAGTAATTTTGCGTTGAATATAGAATATAGTTGTTTTCACATCGGAATATCTTAAATTCATATATGTTGATATTAGCCATTAAAAAAATTCTTTGTGCTTGGCGTGGAGTTGTTCTTACATCAATGTCTGCTGTATGCTATTGTAAATAATCATGCGTTATTATTCGACATTAATATTAATAGCGCAAGTCGTAAGGAATTTGGAGATTAAAATTTAATATCTTCACAGCTTCTCGTAAAATAATATTTTCAAAGAAAACGACATTGTAGAGCGTCGCGACCAAACCAGAAGTAGTAGGTTTAATTGACAACGCACTACTTACGGTTACCCATAAATGTTTTATTACTCAGTGTCGCCGTAATCTCCATAGATATTAGTTCTTGGAGACAGCTCTGAGTGAATAATAGCAGCATCGCCAATAAACTGCCGATATCGACTTAAATAACTGGACTTAACAATGTCCATAATTAGCAACAATGTCTAAATAAATGCTGCGATAATTTGCATAGTTGCACGCTCTGCTCGATATTGAGTGAGAGCTATTCAGCATGATCGTAATAAATTGTGACACTGACAATATGTATTTAGCCTGAAGGCTGTTGAAATGTCCAATCTATTTCCTTCTCGTGTCTATAATGTTCTTGAAAATGTATTTTTTCAAAAGTATATTGTACATTTCCATATACATAATATTACGAGCATCGATATTAACTTAGAAAAGATCGAATCACTCATAAATTTGATTCATAATCTCTAAATATACTTATTTATATAAATTTTGAATGCAAATATATTAAAAAAACATTTTTACAATAAATTTCAAGAACAAAGATTTTGAAAAATTCCCGCGAAAAAAATAATAAAAACAATAAATTCTGCAAAATAGTGAAAACCAAAAAAGTCGTTGACGAAATACCGAGTATACGACAGGACCAGATGTTTTTGATTCTATTTCTTCCTTCAATGGTAGGCTCAATCAAAGGTTTTTTTACCCTTGCATAGAAAATCTTTAGTTTCGAAAACGTTACCAGCAGCACTAAAACCTGTACTAGATCAAGTTGTAAATATGGTGAATTTCATAAAATCAGCACCTTTAAAAACACCAATGTTCAATAATATTTGCATTTCTATGGAAGCTTAGTACGAGTGTTTGCTTTTTCATACTGAAGTCAGGTGGTTATCTAGGGCTAAGGTTTTATGTCGATCCATAGAACTTAAGAATGAATTGTTCATATTTTTACAAAATGAAGGTATGAATGATTTTGTACAACGTCTTCAGAATAATGATTGGTGTACTAAAGTGGCATATTAAGCAGATATTTTAAATTACTTAAATAAAGTTAACACAAGCATTCAAGGTAAAAGCGAAATTTTTTTGACTTCCATTGACAAAATGAAAGGATTTAGGAAAAAATAACTCTTTTGAAAAATCAAATAATAGAACAAAAAGTAGATATGTTTCCTCCACTTGATGAAAAAATTCCCGAGGGAATTATTTCTTAAAATTATGACTGGATACGAAATCCATTTGTTACGACTGATACATCGTATTGTAAATTTTCATACGCCGAAAAAGAAGAATTAGTCTCATTGTCGACTGATTGTATTCTAAAAATTAAATTTTCTGAAATGTCCATGGAGGACTTTTGGATTTCTGTCCAAGAAGAATATCCAGCTATGTATACGAAGGCACTGAAAATTTTGTTACAGTTTTCGACATCATATTTATGTGTTTTGTTTCTCAACAATAACTAATATGATAACTAAAAAACGAGAAATATTTACGAATTTAGACGAAGAATTGAGGGTAGCTCTATCAAATATTCGACCTAATACATATTTCTGATATTTGCAAAAGCCAACAAGCTCAGGTATCACATTAATTGATTCTTGATTGATCATATAAATTCCATTATGTTAAGCAGGGACGTCGTTTTGGATGGACAAAATAAGATTCTGTTGGCACAAGAAGCTGTACCAATGATAACAACGAAGAAGTGTTACGGAAGATATACCGTTATACATTCCTCGTAATAAAATATTTATTAATTACGATTGCAGTATAGTTATTCAATTAATATTATCTCCTTAATTAATAATGATCTACAGATTTATAAACAAGAAAAACACGATTGAGAATTGAACCTAAATACAAAATGATCGTCATACATCTTCAATTTTCATTTCAAAACACACATTTTTATCTTCTGCGAAAATCTAAAATTTCATGTTGTGTTGCGAACCAATATTGTCTATTCATACGAAATCGCCCATAAAATTTTGCATTTCGATACAAAATGGACAATAAACTTTATTGTTCTTTCGGGAATTCCGCAATTTCAACGATCTATCCATAAATTATTGACAACAATGTCGATTATTGTTATTAAGCAAATCGTGACGAAGTTTTATAACTCTACCCAGATAAGTTTATAGCAGCAGCACACCGGTACTTTCTCTTCCTGCATGTTTTTATTGATATGTTTAATTAGAATATTTATTACCGAACGGAACTGTACAACATTAATAATCAATTTGGGCGCAAGAATGATAGTGCGAAAATTTGAATAATAATAAATGTGATCATCAATCAATGGCTTTTATTGCAACTTTCTTTCGCGTATTTATGACGGTTATTACCATTAGGTCTAGTTGGCTATTACCAGAAATGGATACGTGCCTAATTAAATTAAATTGCTATGGCCTGCTAAGATGATGATTAAATACACATTTTCTTTGACTTTCAGCTTTCGACATGTGCAGGTGTCTTGTACGTCGTTTCGACTTGTAGCTGATGATGGCCACAACCATCACGCCTATTATAAATCGATTAAATTAGCAATATTCATCAATACCCAATAATCGTAAAACTATATTGCCAACATGAAAAGAGAGCCAATAATAAATTTTCGAATTAATTAAACTATTTTGCCGACGGCGATTAATATTGATAATAAACTGAAGACCGCATAGTTTATAAATTCTACAGCTTTGCAACATCTTTCAGCTACCTAAGGGAGCCGAATTTTAAACCACAAATCGCCCACGCTTGTTATTTAAATAATTTATGAGAAGAACACAAGCTTTATTTAATGGTATACAATGAAGAAGAAACAAAAACCGAAAAGCTATATACTTGCCAAATTTCATAACACACTCAAAAATATACAAGCACTGGGTGATGCTTAAACAGTATAAATCGCGCATACTTTTAAAAAATGCATTTGAAAAAAAGTGTTATAAAATATAATAGTGTACAATATTTTTTTGAGACTGCCGACAAATTATGCACCCCCAATGTCACCACTCAATTAGTTCGAAGGATTTTTCACTTTAAATTTTTTCTTTTTAATTTGTGATAGTTTTTTCACAATTTCTTGCATCAAATGCACCAATAATGCCATAAGAAAGTATAAAATGAATAAAAAACTAGCTCCAACAATACTGCGTTTCCAATTGTAATTTTAAAATGTCTTTTGAATGTTGCATATTGTATATATTATACACATTTTGTCCCATGATTTGTGAGCTGAATTTGGTGCCTATTTGCAATTAGGCTTAATTAATATATACACAGTTTCTTAAATTATTCAATCTTATTTTATTTTATTGATGATATATTTATGTCTTTTTCTATTTCATTTTATTTTAGCTAAAAACTCAGTCAATTAGTGTATTATAATTGATCGATATTTCCTAATTTATACACGTGTTCCATGACTTGTAATTCACTGTATAAACATATAATTAATTTTGATGATTAATTTTATTACTCAGTATATATGTACTTACATGATGATTAATATTGTGATCATGTTGTTTATGATCAGAATTTAATGTACATTTATGTTCAGATCTATAAGTAGTGCCTCTTAACACATTTCCGTCGGATTATGCGTAGAATTGTCTTTCACCTTTGCAATATTAGAAAAAATGCACTAACTTTTTAACTTGTAGATTTTTTCTAGAATTTTTTTAAAGCCTTTCATTGTATATATAGGGCCGTAAAAAGGGGGTGGCAAAAGAGGTGCCCGCCACGGACACAATGAGGTTTGGGGCGCAAAATCTAGAATACGTTTTTATTTTACTTAACTGTCAAACTTGAAACGTCAGACTTGATCCGTTCATGGACGCAGACTATGTCAGCGGTCCGAAAAACGGACCGGTTGGATACACAGACCTAGTGGTCACTCCGTCCTCTTTTAAGACTTTTTGCAACTAACTTTTTCGGTGATAAATGCGTATCCGGGACCTTCTATAATCTGTACGGACACAAAAGTCCCCTCAAAGGTTAATTTACATAGATGGCTGCCACCAAATGAGGTCGCGAGCGAACTAGACTTCCCCTACCCATAAAATCTATATTTTTATCAATAAATAAAGAATATGTAGAAATTGTAAGAAAATGTTTTAGAATCTCTTATTAAATCAAGAAAAGAAACACATACAAGCTAATTTATTGAAACACATAAATTTTGCTCAGAATGAATATTCATACAATATTGCAAGTTGACTGAGTATGACATTTAATATTGCATTAATGACATTTAAAAATAATATTATTCAATTTGCGTGTATTCATTTCAAAATAATTACAATATTCATTATTTTTTGGCGTTCAATCAACCGATTGTTATAACTTCTTGCAACGATTCCTCATAAAAGTGCTTAATTATTCAAAAAAATTATACTTAAATTAGCAACGAATGAAACCTTTTTGATTTAAATTAAAAGTCATAGGTTGCTAGTGATTCTGCATCGACTCTCCTCTAATGGCTATTCAACTTCAAAGCTTAGGCTCAATTAATATTAATAAATCTTTGGAAATTATATCTCGCGTATAATAATATTATGGAATGATTATATAGGCAGCCAAGTGGCATGTCAGAACCTTTTTAATTACTCCATGTTTCATAAATTCATGATTCCATTCCGGTCCCATGACCATCCATCTTCATCCAGTGCTGCCGTTGACGTCCGCTGTGACTGGCAGCGGTCACATGACTTCTCATCTCTGATGAATCAGAGATGCTGGGTATGTTACACTGCCCAAATTTCAGGGCTTTCAAACTCGACTTATTTATATGTAATCCTCCTCTCGAAATAAACTTCGGGCAAAGAACAAATTAACCACTGAAATGTTTGTTGCTTTAGAATTTTTCAGACAAAAATTATATAAACTTTCACGTACAATTATTTTTTTAAAAATATCTGCGCGAGATTCATGTGATATGAATGAAAACCTCTTAGCTCCTAGAAAAAGATAATATTATGCATTATTTATTTGTTAGCTAAAAGATGATGCTATGTTTATGTAATATATAATAAAATAGGTGTGTACTGGTTGCTTTATAATAGTAAGTACCACAGCTCTCCTTCTCTTTCCGACCAATGGAACGCTTAAAATTTCAATTTATGTGATGTTCAAGCCAATTTATCCTATTTTTTTTATTTTCCAATATTTATTCTTAATTATAAGTCAAACTACATACAATATACCTTTCTGGTCCTATGTCGAATCTCATTCGACATCGATCCTTAACGCGTGGGTCTCATGTCGAACGTCATTCGACATATTTTTTCATCGTTAGTATTATTGAATTAAAATACAACGCAACATTTTTTCGCTTATATCAGTTAGAACAGTATGTTGATCATGGGATAAATGATATTTTGCTCATTGGAATGTGTGACTGTCTACTTGGAAGGGATACGAAAGGGTCTTTTTAGGGGCTTGCACAGCACGTTAGCCGAGCTTTTCAATCAACAAGTAAACTTGCTCCGAATTATTACCTATTTTTAGTATTTTTTTACCAATCCACAAGGTAAACACAATGACTGCGCAGTGTGCTCTAATAGAAAAATTCCCGGCAATAGGAAAGAAATCCGCTACATATCCACAACTTGCGAAAGAAAGTCTGGGCTTTGCATTGGTGAATGCTTTGAGCAGTATCACACTTTGGAAATTTTTAAAATATAGTTATTAAGGCCTTCGGTATGTATATTTGATAAATAAAATTAGTTTTTACCACAAAAATTTCTCCTAAAATTCTGAAAATCTATTGTGGTCCTGATGGGAACAAATTTTTTTTTTTGGGGACCGAAAAGGGATATTGTACAAAGTAAAAATATGTTTAAAATATTCGTAAATTGAAATATTTTTAATTTACAATTTATAATTTTCTAATAAATCATAATCGTTTAATAACCAAGTATTGTCAATGTGGCGTATTATCTTGTCTCTTATTATAAAAATTCGGTCTCAAATCCAGGCTGTGGGGAAAAAATCATCTTATCGACAAAGTAAAAAGTTTCCATAGATTTAACCTAGCTTCCTTATTTTGCAATAAAACGTATTTATTTAGATATGTTTGACGATTGAGTTATCATATTTTAATCATAGATAGATAATAACACAAAAAATCATTCAACAGAGCGTTTTCCTTAACATCTGCCGTCGCCCGCACGAACTATTTAAAGTTTATATTGCATTTTTTAAATCAATATATGTATAAAGTAGTGATGAATATACATAATAATTGTTGGTTGATGAGGTGCCTTTAATTCGGTTAGAAAATATAATAGAAAAATTATTATACTAACATATTTTATAAGATCATTCGTGTTTACATGATATTATTTTGCTTCTTTTTAGAATTTTTATTATTTGAAGGATACAATATTTCTCACAAAATCCTTTATCTATTTTTGTTCTATTGCTGTGTTTACTAATACAAAATTGATTTATAAATTTTGAATTTTTATATTTGAAGAATGCAACGATTGTATATCAATAGTACGATATATTTTAGTTTATTCTTGGATGGAGCTGGATATCATAGCAATAATAAGTCGTTAATTTTTTTTCAAGTTGATAGTCTCTGACAGCTGTATCCTCAGTCGTATCTAGGAGTCAGGATTGTCAGAGATGAGGAGATAAACGGCGCTCGCCCATCATTTTGACTGCTTGTACGGAGTCAGACATTGTTTTGATCTCAACAGAGGACACTTGTCAATTTGTATGAGGCCTTCAATTAGAGTCGGCATTTCACTGATGTTTTTCGGGTTAATTGGGACGATTGATTTGAAAACATGAAAACAAATAGTCACGAGTCAAAAAAGGCCAAGCATATCAATTATTTTAGATGTTAGATGCGAGGGTTGACAATATTGAATTAACGACTCCTTGCTTGACGTCTTTTAATTAGTCGGGATCAACATTGCCGCCTCGTTCGATCCTTTTAAATGCAGCTTCCGATGACATGAGATATTCGTTCGTTTAGAATTATATCTCGCTGTCAGGGTCGGGGTAAATTTTGGCGCCTCGTCAAAAAGATTAACAAAACTTCCTCATTATGCGTCTGTTGCAATTGTGCAGCTGTCTCTACCAGTTCCCATCTCGCATCGTCGCTAACAATGTCATCATTCATTGTCAACGTCCAGCTACGTCATATATTTCAAACTTAATTAAGCCGAAGGTCCTTGTGAAGTCTTCAGTTGGGTTTGCAGAAAAACTTTTCGACTGAAGCGCACGCAGACGTTAAAAAGGTTCGTGATGGAAATGGAGAAAAAACACTCACCTGGGAATGGGGACATGTCACATTAATGGAAACGTCAAACTGGTATCCTTACTTAGGTATCCGCAATAAAGTAGATGCTCTACTAAGATTGCGTGGAGTAGATATGAGTATTGAGGGATTGAGATATAAATCAACGTCTGTCGAGACGGAAAAAAGTCATATTCCTATAAAGATATTCTTAATAAGATCATTATTGCTGGTACGTGGAACGATTTCCATTCTAAAGATCGAGATAAGAAATTTTCAAAATTTAATTACACAACAGTATGCCAACAATACAGTTCAACAAAAAAATAAAGATACTCTTCTAGAGAAATATTTTTAAACAGCTTTCATAGCCTGGCTAGCCTATATTTCATTACAACAACAAAAAAATGGAGTCAGTCTATCCAAATATTGAGACTGCGTCCATTGTTATTGTCTTCGCCAGCATCGAAATATTCAGCCGATAGATCTTTGAGGAGAGCTAAAAATTATTTATGATTTAGTTTGAGTGATGAAAACCTGTATTCATTATCTACATACGCCGTGAAAACAATCCGCTCTAATCTTTTGAGTTTCAATTTACATATTCCAAGGAATGTTTAGTGAACTTTTTTATTGATTTTCATACGTAAACATGAAAAATAAACTAACAAGACGCCTTTTAAAAATACTAAATGCATTTATAAGTTCACTGTGTGGTAGATCAATATAACGACAATCTGCATCTTAAATCGGTTTGACAATCGAGTCAAGTCATCAAGCTGGAAATTCAAAGAAGTGCTCTCAATGAAGCCGACGATGCTGATGAATTGGCTTTGATTTTAGCACACAAAATCTAAAAATTTGCATATACAAATTGTACGTAGAAATGTTCAGTAAACAATTATAAATTGCGGGATGAAATTGCTTTAAATTCGATGCAAATTAATTGAATGCAAGTCCAATTTTATTTTAATTCCGCGACTGTAATTTCATGCTATGAAACAGAATTTAGAAAACAATTTTATTTTTCACTATTTTATTATTGTGCCAGATCCAATCTCCAGATGCGTGTAATCTCCATTTTTAATGGAGATTATTTAAATATCAATGATATAACTAGCTTCATAGTAGTTTTAGTAGGATTAGATCTATAAAAAATGAAATATTTAAATTATGTTATATTTGTTTTTTCCATTTTTTAAAATTGATAAATTATCTCATTTAATTCTTATAATTAAAAAATGCTCTTTTCTCATTTTGCAAAAACTGTGCTTATCCCCTCAATTAGGATTTTTTTTTGTAGGCACCTCTTTCGTGTAAACTAATACTTTTGGCGGCCCTATTCCGTGGCTTGCATGGTCTTCAGACCTGACACCACTGGATTTCTTTGTCCAGGGACGTGCGAGAAAATGCTACTCCAGACAAATACAGTTGAAACAAGGAAAAAGTATCGTGCATGCATACGAAACAAAGGTGGCTAATTTGAACAAATTAGGTACCTTTTTATGTTTAACGACTTGTTGAATAATTTGTTTGACATGTAGCATACCAATACAGTGATTGTTAACGATCATCCATCGAATCGTTAAAAGGACATTTTGATACAATTAACTTAGTGATCCAGGGAATAAATATTGATCATAATAAAAATATCGTTTTACAGATTCACACTTATTGAAAATATCTCTGGTTAATCACAAAAATGAGAATAAGACCCATTTTCTGGATCTGATACTCTGACCGCTTGACACACGCACAGTAGCAACCATCCCATGAATGCCAAATACGGTTATGGTGACATGAGTTATGTGACAGCTCCACAACGTAATTACTTTCATTTCATACGTTTTTTCGATACAATATTCGCCATTTTTGCTCACGTTATTCATAGCATCCGCCTCTCCACATACACACTAGAGCCTACGCGATTTTTGTTGGGCATCCGGTGGCCTTTTTGAAAAATTACATCGCTGACAACTTTTTAATCGAAGGCTTACAACATTCGACGCGAAAATTAATAACAATTGTGTGATTTACAACCATGGCAGCCAAAAGATCAAACACGAACAGGCTTGTATTTGTATGAAATGATTATAAATTAATATTCTTCCATATTGTATTCGATAGAAGAGTGATTGTTAAACTGTCGCTAGCGAGTTGCTATTGGCTTATAATAGCAACCTTTTCGATATTTTTTTGAGAGAAACATTATTTTTGATATTACAATTTGTCTATTTATCTATCCATATTGTACTCAGTCAGAATTTAATTTAAAATCAAAGCTTTCTAATAAGCTAGTCAGACACAAAGTCAACACTCGGTTTTATGATCTCATCTCTATTCAATTGTGTTTGTTACTTTATATACTGCCATGAAATCCTTGATATTTATGAAACCCTCAAGCAATACATTAAAATCTACATCTACAATGCATGAAAATGCTTTTCAAATATAATTCAAATTTATGAACACTTCGTCAGATTTTGTAGTCACGCATTATCGTGCAAGAGAAACCACATCTATGATATATAGACCCTCAATCAAAACGGCCAGACGTTTTGTTAATGCTGAGGTCATATGCCAATGTTTGAACAGTAATGCGTCAATTTTGTTAGAACGCTTCACAGAGATGATCAATATATTATATTAAGCGTGAAGTGAAAGAACGACTCGATCGGACATCGTCTTTCTCCTGTCACGAAGCCTGTAATCGAATCGTGATATATACCAAGATAGACCATATTTATCATCAAGAAATTGAGATGATTCCTTCAATTTGAATATATAAATCCAGTCAAATAAGTTGCTTTGTTCGACAATCAAAACGACGTCACACATAATACAAGATGGACCAAAAGTCAATTTCTATTTAAATTTGCTTCCTTATATATTAAAGTACATTAAAATCAACATTGATTGAATAAAAACAAAGTTATGCAACAGAATAGAGCAAAGATATAGACAATTTATAAGAAAATCAGATTATGATATAATCGAGTCTTATTTTTTAAGGAAAGCGGTGGTACAATTGACATCGAGAGTTGATTGATTACTTTTTGTACCGAGTCTTGCAGAAGAAGTCGGAAAGTTCCAGTTTTAACAGGACGGTATAAGTGCTTACATTGTTAAAGCCACAATGGAAATCTCATTATCAATTTTTTACCTCTTAAAAAGGGAAGACACAGTGTTGTGTCTGAATTCCACTAATTCAGAAAGAGCATTCTTGCACGTTGAGCTCGGAAACAGACAGAGACGGAGAGGATTATCTTGCGTACATCATACGATTGTATAGATCGTCAACCCAAATCTATCGACTAATAATAATACGTGAATGATATAGTTAATCGATTTCAAGTGCATTATTTATGTTTACGCAAAGAAATGACCGATGTGTGACCACGTAGTAGCGCTGTTAACAGCGACATCTTCCATCTCTCTTCAGGTGTAATGTGTTATTTTAATAGCGCCATCTCTTGTGGCCCTGCGAAAACATTGCACCTGCATACTAAACGATCCCTTCTTGCGCGTGCACCGTTGCCGATTGGGTAGTAACGTGCAGGAGGCGGGAGTTAAAAGAGTCGTCGGTCAGCCTTGACTGCGGGAAGTCGTCCCCCCTGCAGCCAGATCTCTCTCTCTCTTTATCTCGTGTGGAATAAGTAGTTATTTAGAGAAACGAGTTTTTCTTTTCGACGCCCATCATAAAATATCGACAAATTTAATTTTTGGTGATCATGAAGATCACCAAAAATTGGTAATTTTTGACTTTTTCTTGTGAGTTAAAGCAAGAGTTAAGTAGATAAGTCGCAAATATCAGATTATTTGAGTGTATGCTAAATTTCGCAAATTCTTTCTAAAAATTCTGCGCAATAAAATAATAAACGACAATGAGTAAATGTGCTAACATCAAAAAAAAAAGAACTTTATGGAATATAAATTGTTTTCATTATTATTTAGGAATAGGAGCATATGAAAATAGTACACAAATATTCTATGACTATATATCGCCGTGCCGCACTTTGTGTGAGAATTTCATGTAGTGATATATTATTGCTTAGCATTCAACGGAAAATGGAAAAAAGAAAAAAGTTGGTCCAACTTGTCCTAGAGGTTACATTTTTCCCCTTTGTGAGATCGTTTCCATTGATATCTGTCATGGGTCTTCTTGTATGATGATAGTAGCGATCAGAAGAACATCCAATTACATCGTCTAATTGATGTGATTAAATGAGTTCTTGGTTCTGTTCCGTCGATAAAATGACAAACAAACACGGTAATAAATTTTCGTGCTATCAACATGGCTGACAAGTATTTCGAAAATGTCTTGTTTTTTATTATCTCCGCATGAGACATGTCGACTCCTTTCGCATTTTTCGATACTCTGACATCAGCGGATATTTCAAAATTTTATTTTTTCGGTTGGCCGATATTCATAAAAATTATGTCCCATTAAAATATTGTTAATGCGCATAATGCGACGCGACAGCTCGTAAGTTTTTATTGCTTTCAGGCTACAAGACGAAATATCGTTACCTCGCCTTGGATATATGTTGGTTATTCATTTACATGTATTTTTCATGCTTCGTTTACCGTAATGTATCTTCCATATCTCGTATACTTAAAATTTATGGTTACAATATCATTCCTCAACTATCAAAGCTAATAACTCACGCTAACTACAATTTCTCGATTGCAAACGACCGCGGACATTGTATGCGGCGAAGTTCCCTGACGGTGGCTCGTGATGCCAACATTGAGAGTCAAGCTCCTTTACACACTAAATGTTTAAAATATTAGATCGTTCAATGTATGAATGATACATTGCGCATAACAATGTGCGTGTGTGAGGTTGGAAAAATTAATTAAATCGTTACATGCCTCTGTGCGATGATTGTGAATGCATGTCAGCATGTCATAAGTCACCGGAATAAACCGCTAACATACTCATAAAGATATAAACCATTGATTCCGATCTTTCTCTTTCAGCCTACATACATTTTTTAGATTGTTAACGAACAATTAAAGTCAGCCATATACCACGTAATATCATAATCTTGAAGATAAAAACTAATGCTATGTTTAGCTAAGTATGAAAATAATTACTTCAACTAGCAATAGTCAAAAGCCCCTTTGTGCCATAAGAAGCACAGCTGTGAAAAATAATCATAATACAAGGGGTAATTACATTTTCTCATCTATTTGAGCAAAATATCAATATTTTTATATGAAACGTCCGATTTTAGACCAATCGCAAATTTACAAAATATACTAAACGAATGCATACAACTTTAAATGTATTCTTCCATGTGTAGCGAATTGTTAAGAATCTTCAGAATGAATATTATCACTGATATTAATTTCTTCTTAATGTGCCATATCCGATATCGGACGTATGCGATCTCCATGGGAGATCTTACTAGGGAAAGGATTTTTCATGTGGTGTTTTCCCATTTGTCTTCCACAAGTGGTAAGTAAGAAAAGGATTATTTGGAAACGTTGGAGAGAGGAGAGTATTAATTGTATGATCCTTTTTCGTCTATTATTATTTAATCCACTCCTTGATCTGATCATTCACAATGGACGAAACGTTATTATATAATATTCTTACGATTCATCGAATCAAAAAATACACATATATAATCCTGACTTCTGTGCGTTCCTAATCCATAACCTGCACCGTTTATATACAACGTTGATTTACATGTATACTACTATTATCTTTGATATGATCAAATGATTTATTTCTATTGAGGTGACATATTCGTTATCAGATGTAAGCAATCTCTATATAAGACTTATTTAGAGAGATATTTTTTTTCATATGATGGTTTTCCATTACCTTCCATATATGGTTAAGTAAGGATAGGATTATTTAAATAGGAATTTTACATAGGAAAGGATATATGAGTGAGTAGCGAAATTATCATAATTTTAAATGATATTTTAGTTTGGTTCAAATTCAGACACTCATAGGCGACCCTACATCACTTTAACCCCTTGAGTAATAAGCTAATTTAAAATTATCGAAACCTTAGATGCTGTTATATTTGCTTGTCCGCCACTTCCTTTCCTTCTTTTCTTTTTTACGGTCCTTTCTTCAAGTAAACATAAAAAATACACTTGAAATCGATTAATTATATAATTCAAACATCATTATTAGTTGATAAATTTGGGTTAACGACCTATACAATCGTACGATGTACGCAACATATTCACTGTGTCCCATTCACAATCTCCGACCTGCAAGATAATCTCTCCGTCTCTGTTTCTTTCTAAACTCAACGTGCAAGACACTCTCCGACTAAGTCTCTCAGTTTTTTACATTACATTGTACATTTACATTTGTACATATTCGCAAAGTTGAAAGCTTGGTAGAATGGAATTTTCCCGATTTACGTTGTATAAACACTGACTGAAACAAAAATTAGCTTTGTAAAAATGGGCGCAAAATTTGGTTCGCTGCCTCTAGTACTATTATAGTGTTAAAAAAGCAAAATCGCTTAGTGCCGCACAAACTATCGCTCTTAACTCGCTGAGTGAATGAAGTCCTTAAAATATTTTTTTTATGTATTTAATGTAGTGGTAAGACTGCTCGAGTATAATAAGTGGTATATGCGAAATAAAATTTTGCTTCCTGAAATGTTCCCCTCGAATTGT
This sequence comes from Stenopsyche tienmushanensis, assembly GCA_008973525.1. NCBI lineage: Eukaryota > Metazoa > Arthropoda > Insecta > Trichoptera > Stenopsychidae > Stenopsyche > Stenopsyche tienmushanensis. The sequence continues at coordinate 967,381 of WACJ01000006.1, read as the reverse complement.
TTGGAGGTCCTTGGTGCGTAGGCGCTAACAAGTTTGCCGATCCGTAGTGCAGAGCAAAGAATGTTTCTGCTGACAGCTGATATTGGGTAGATTATGTATCGGGTTCAGGTTCAGGTCCTCCCTGACCTGGCGGCTGTTTTCTTTGGAGCGTTGGTCCAGCGGCTGACCCGAAGACTCTGGAGACAGAGGTCGCGGACTCCAGCCTGATTTATGGCACGTCCCAGCCTTGGGCCGATCAATTGAAGCCATCTTGGCCAATAAACCGAGCGGCCAATATCAACAAGTCTCAATTGGTAATTTATGACGGACATTTACTGCCCCCTGACTATGCGGCCGGCCATTTTTGTCATATTTTACTCCGTGAAAGATTTCCGTATCGTGTTTTGTGAGCTTCGTCGCAATTATACACGTTTTATGGCGAGTTGATTTACGACCGCAATGGAAGACGTTAACTGTTCCCTCAATGCGATAACACTTTTTATTGCCAATTATGGTAATATATGTAATGATTTTTTGATCTTCAAACAATTTTACCGCAGTGAGACATATTTATTGACATGCTTTTGCGCAACATCTCATGTTCCTATAATACAACGGTATTGAAGATTAACGACCCTGCTACATATACGAGTGCGATCTAGATACTATCCAAACAGCCTCCATTACTTGTTTGCTTGCACTTAATATTTGTTATTGAAAATCTCCACAGTTCCCAAAATCCAATATTGATTTATTATTCAAATTTGTACCCTCAAAATTTTCACGATTTAGCTGACTGAATGATTCAGATTTTAGAAGACAATAATAATGTGGTAACTTAAACACTTAACACTTAAACCTTTTTTTATGCGGTAGATCCGTTATACGGAAAATCGCACAAAAAAAGCTATGACTTACATATAAAAATGAAAGATGCGTACTATCGATTTTAAAAACCGCGTAACTTTAAAACAGCTATATAAAATATATCCAAAATCGCATAAAAAAATTAATCCAAAAAACAGGAAAACAATTAAAAATAACATTATTGGTAACATTTAAATGACATTTTGCATCATTGGTAAAATTTTAAGGATGTCTGACATCTGGCATCTCAAATGCTAGACGTCCACTAAAGAAATATTAATTATTTTAATTACAAACTATCATCGATTTTCGATATGACTAAAAATCGCTCTCTTATTCGGAAGAAATAGTATATCTACTAATTACAATTTAAATCATAATTAGTAAAGATGTTACTATAGTCCCTAACACAAAAAAAATACAAAATGGCGACTGTTTAAAAAAAATTCAGTCAAGTCATTTTTTGACTTTATTTTGTCACAGTTTTTTTAAATAGTTAAAAAATAAATTTTGATATAAATCTGGTAGGAATAATAGAGGATTATATAGAAAAGATTCTTACCCAGTTTGAAGTAAATTAATTAATTATAACTTGAGATAAGATGGCAACCATGTTGAAAAAAGTAGTTTCGAGAAAAGCGCGTTAAAATATTTCATTATGGTAGGACCGGCCAAGTTGCCGCCTTACTAAAATAGCCATAACTCCGTAGTAGTAGAAATTTTGGAAATTCTTTTGGAGAATTTATTTTCAAACGTCGAAACATTGGAAAAATGCAAAAAAACGATCAATTTTTTCAGAAATCTTACCCAGAATAAAGAGCATGGTCGTAATTCAGCTATAGCAGATGCAATATGATTAACACAGTCCCAAATTATAATATTTTTCTAAATTTCAGTTAGTGTTAATGATTTATTTCCTATTTTATCCAAAATATCTCGATACATACTCTTTATAAATTTCAAAAAAAAAAATGCTTTAAAAAAACCGCATAACTTCGAAATCGCACAAAAAGAGGTTTGAGCGTACTTCACTTGTGGAGTTGATTTGACTCGCATTGAACGCGTCATACAAAACAAATTTTGAATTAAATGAAAATTGTATTAAGGTGTTATAAACAGCTATTTTTTTAAAACTCTAAGACCATGGAAAAGTTAAAGAAATTGTTATAATATATTATCATCCATGTCGAGCCCTAAAAGCCATTGAAAACCCAGATCATAATGTTTTTCTAATATGGACATTAAAATTTATGCAAAATATATCTCCATTAAATTTTTTAATTTATAGGGTTGCTTTTATTCTTTTAATATTATTTATGTATGAGTAACTATAATGCAAATATAAGTAAATATATAAACAAAGTAGCCAAATTTGATGGTTGGATGAGTACTAATGTAATGCCAGGGTATACCTGCTTTTACTTGTAAAAAATATTCAATATTATCCCCTATGTCATTTTGGTTATTTTTAAGTCATCATAGAACGTCGCATATTCACTCTTATTATTGTGTGACCAATGGCGGTAAAAATATCCCGAGCAACCCTTTGTTGCTTAAATACATCGCATTCTTATGGTGGAATTGAATTTACCTGGCATAATCGCATGCGTACATAGAATCTGTGCTGGTAATGAAGCGTGATGAATTGCTGAATAAAAAATAAGCATAAATAGCTCGGATAAAAGAAAAACGAATTCATGCAAATTAATTTAGGGGCTCATTTGTTCCTTTTGATGGCGAGATCAAAAAAAGGAGTCCTTCTTAATAGCTTAATTTTTCATTTTCCATTCTTGGCGGGCCCCCCCTTATTCCGCGGCGGCCGTGGGGGGCGAGCAGACCGGCGTGCGGATGAAAAATTACGAGATATTAATTTGAAGGCATAAAAAGGGTCCCAAACGGCTTTTGATCAAAGCATTACGAAAATGTATGGCGGCTATTAGGCTCGGTTGATCGAGCAAACGAACCAGGTTTATTAGAATTAAAAATATTGGTTTCCCCCCTTATCAATTGAAAAGTGCTTGTACCCGGGAGATATGGCGCAAAGCTACCGACAATTTACACGGAAGCCGAAAAAAATCCTTCAAACGATATCAGATACCACTAAGAGTTATTAAAATGATTTATATGTATACAATGATTAATGAAAAGCTTAAATTTTATCAAACTTAAATTATCATCCATAAAAAATATCATTGATTATACCTCAAAAACAAATTGGTTTTTATGAAATGACATTTGAAGGGTAAAACGGTACCAATGAAAGATAACCCAGTTATTTGGCGACATTAGTCTTGCTGTAATTCTTTGGGTTTCTTTATATTGATTTTGAGACTCAAAAATATCTAAGAAGATGTAAGCCTTCTTATATCAAAGCCCAAGAAATTAAATACAAAAAATATTTTGAACAGAATTTTAAGTATTGAAATTATGATCTAAATCTATACATTCATAAGTTTACAATCATTATTATAAAATATCATTGAAATGAGTTTGACAATATATCAAACATTATCTAGTTTATGTTGCTAAAACCAGTTTATTATATAATATAATTTAATGATCTAATTGTACAAATATTTCACAAAATTGAAAGTTCAGGAGCACTTTATCATCTATTCATGCCAATATGGAAATATAATACAGTACAATTAAATTATGCATACAAAGTTTAATTTCAATACAACTATAACTATTCAAAAGACAGAATTTACCAAAGAGCTTTAGATATCAAAATAAATGCATAATAAAAGCAGGTCGGGAACAGTCTTTTGATAGGCACTTTTTAAAGAAATAGAGCGGATTCTTGATTTTGATATGTAGGAATATGACACAAGCAACAGTTTAGTATGTAATCATGAAAAGTTAAACATGTTTAATGTTAATATTAGATTTATTCCAAAAATATTGCTATAAAAGATCTAAGAGTTGCTCAATAAGGATCTAAAAAATATTTTCAAACGTTTTGAAGTATACGCTGATCCTGCGATTAAAATGGAGTTTTTGCAATGAATATATAAAACTTTCTGCATCTTTTGACAATTAATATTAGAAAACCTGCTTAAAAAAGTAATGCCCACTATTTTCTGTGACAATCACACATTTTTTAAATTTGATTCATGATGATGATCATAAAAGACACCAAACAAGTAAAGAGTGTCCCTATATAATAATTTCTGTACGTAATGCCATCAAAGAGTTGTTGAGTGAGACTGTTTTTCATCAATTCTAAATGGAATAAGCTTTTTAGCCACAAAAATGTAAATAAAACAGAGACTTTTGGATTTTAGATACTGGATGACATGCACTCAATCATATGGTAATTGACTTGGATTTTTTTCTTAAAATATAGTTGGGTAATAATTTAAATCATGAAAAAATCTCAATTAGGTTTATTTCGTAAATGTAACCTATGAGCGACCAACTAAAAGCAATGATGGGACTTTTCTCCCGTAAAATTATTCATCCCCTTTTTTTCTATACTTTACCCCCGGTGAGTTTTTTTTTTCGGGCGCGAATGAAAATAATTCGGCTCTTGACACAAATTAGTCACGCGTTCATAATGAAATGTTAACGTTGGGGCGAGTTAATTACCCCGATGAAACGAGGAAAAAGTGCCATCCGGAGGTGGTGCAAGAACACCAACCGTTGTCGGAGTAAACAGCTCTTTTACATTCAACGACTAAATTAAAATATAAAGCCTGAATTAAATTTTTGCCCCGACTTTGCGCGTTTCGCATCTGTCACTGACGTTTTGTTCTTCGCTTCTGGACGTGCGAACCGGTCATTTGCAAAAAGGCAGAACAAAGAAACGCCATGATTAAGTGCACTGCTTATGAAGGCTCGAACCTTGAACTTTATGACCCTTAATATTTTTTTTCAAGTCCTTGATGCTTAATTAGACATCATGTGTATTTATGGGCGGGACGAATCCACAGCTAAAATCTAGGAGGGCAAGAAACATCTCGGATTGCAGCAGTGGCCTGTTTTTTGCGGACCAACAGAAGAAAGATGAATTATGAAAAATATATTCACACTTCAGCCTCTGTTTTGATATTAGAACTTGAAAAAGTCTAATGAATTATTGCCATTTCGGTTAATTGTTTTTTTTTTGAGGTGACTTTTAGCAATTCCTTTTATGAACGATTGGCAACCATTTTGACATCGTTTTCATCAAGTTTTTTAAATAAAAATTAGTAAGCACCTTCTACAGTTATCAGTATAGTATTAGAATATCTAGCAATCTTGTAGCCCTTTGAGGAGTTCAGTCGCGTATTTGCGATCGAATTCCAGTATTTCAGAAAGAGCATTCTTACACGTTTAACTCAGAGAGAGACAGAAACGGAGGATGTCTTGCACGTTGAATTTGGAGAGAGACAGAGATGGAAAGGGTATTATGCAGTTCACAAGTTGTGAATAACAGACAGAAACAGAGTGAGTATCTTGCGCACATCGTACGATTGTATAGATCGATAACCCCCAATTTATCGACTAATAATAACCCAAATTAATCGATTTCAAGTTTATTGCTAATATTTACTAGAAAAAATGAACGATTATTGTGTGCTATCGACAGTGTTTATTTATTTATATACAAGCTTTGTACACGCTGCGTGACTATGATAGATGGGTGAATTTGTATGGGTGATAAATGGTGAACATACGAATATAGCATCTAAGTTTATGATGATTTTAAATTAGCTCACTACTCAAAGCGTTAATGATTTGTCGACTAATTCAGAAAGTAAAATAAATCTTTTTACCATCATCCTGTTTTAAATTTCTAAATTACTTGATAGAAAACGAATAAAATCCGATTAATTTTTATATATATTCGAATTTTCGAATATTGAAATTTCTAGCTAATATTCAAAGACTCGAAGATACTGAATTTTCTTTATTTAATTTTAAGTCATATTTTATTAAATCCCCAGTCTTTACACTTCCAAAACAACAGCAGTCTTTTGAATTTGGATGAGTTCACGCTACACGTCCATAAAGTCTTTTCACTGTAGATTCACTCATTAAATTTTGAGATCAACTAAAGAAATATTAGACAACGACTTCTTTTGGATGGTTATATAATGAAGTTATCTTCGGTATCCGTAATAGATTTTAGGTGGCCCGGTCCTTTTCTATCCTTCAAAGTTTTTATCCTCATGATGTATCCTAAAGCCTAGTATAATGATGGAGGCATGGATCGTGATTTTCGGCTGATTTTGAATTTTAAAACATTATTAAAGTAAAAAATGTCTTTTAAACTCCGAAGCTTTTTAATTTTCGATACAATTGTATATATATCCTGTATGTAGAATATTCATGCTATGATTTTGTAAAAAAAAATCCATAGTAATTGTTGAAATATACGTCTTGTAAGCTGGGTGTAATTCTCAGAGGGTTCAAGAAAAGGTATGTAATTATTTTCCAACAAAAAATCGTCCAAGTGAAAAAAATTATCTAATTTTAGCGAACCCTGACATCAAAAACAGCCCTAAAAACAAGTCTGGGCAAGAATTAAATTATTATAAAAAAGCGAGCATTCCTTGTTTTCAGCATGGTGTGAAGCGCAAGAGGGCGGAGCGCGTGTCACCGCACATTTTTGTGAATAATTCGAGCTGACAGTCAGACAGACAGACAGATGGCTCACGGGAGCGTCACGTGTGAAACCAACGACACATCCAGCGGGAACCACATTAAATGACACGTTCTGCCGACAGGAGGACTCCACCCTTCTTCTGATCCTGCCGCTGGGTATCTCTTTACCCTGAGAAGCCACTTATCCGAATAGGGACGTTTCATGCTACACTGGGAACATGCCACCTTGCGACAAAACATCCTCATAAAATAGAAAAATATGCCACCCTCGATAAAGGATTGCTGTTGACTGGGCGATGTTAATACAATCACAATCGAACCAAAAGACAGCACTAAGAACTAATTTAATAAATCATCGTATGCACAAGCATTGATAGGGTTTGCTTTATGAGACTTGCTATGTATATATATATTATTTCCCAAAGATACACAGTCGAAAAATTATCTTGTGTTAATACACTAAGGGCAAATTAAGATGAATAACATATAATAGTCAAAACTATTAATGGATCAAGCAGTGACATAACGCTTTCATTTCTGTGTATGTCATCTGTGGATCACTAAGCACATAAGTATACCACAAAAGGTCTTCATAATACACACAATCAGTTTAAAAGAATATTGAACATATGTTACTACATTTGATGGAAATGTTTTCTTAACGACTTTTTTCGTTTTTACGTATCTTTTAGAGTGTTATTCGGAAGCATTTTCCTAAGATTTAATAATGACAAGACGCTCAAACTTGAAAGCTGAAGATGAAAAAGTCAAGAAATAGAAATATTACATATTTGCTTCCCTTACCATTTTTTGTCATTTGTTTCGGGCTTATCTTACTTAGATCTATCCTAAGTTCTACTTGATTTCTTTCTTATGTGGTAAAAAGCTATGTTGTATTTATAAATACATGTATTTGTGGATCAGTAGAGACGTTCATATATTTCATATTTGTCAAAGTCAAACGTGAAGCAGAGTATATACCCCACAGACGAGCTGTCTTAATCACTGGAACACAGTAGTTCTTTGAAAACTTTCCAAAATAATTATGTTTAATATATGATTCGCTTTATCATCTAGATTTGATGGATTTGCCAACTACTTATAATCCTTCTTTTCGGATAATTAAATTTATATATTTATCGGTTTTCTCACAAATATTATACAGAATTACATACATTTGTATTATATAGCCCAAGACCTTTTTAATTTACGGTTAGTTCCCAATGTAAATAATATTTAAAGTACACGGAAACAATTGTATGTCTGCAGGATACACACGTAAATTGTAGTAATTGGAGTGTTATATCATTCCAGCGAGGAACAAATTTAGCTGTGTGTAGCAGGAAAGCGTCCCGGAAAGAATTCCTGTTTGAATGGCATCTGTATGTGGTGGCTTCACACTTTTTCCCCTGACAGAGCTCTTCACGCGCTGTTCACTTCTAATTACCAAACAGACAAATCTGTCTTCTCCCGTCTCCTACCTTCTACACTCATACCAAATAGTGAAAACGAGCTTAGGCTCTGGCCATAATCTAACGGGACTGAGATTTTATAAAGTTTAAATTGTAATATCCAATGCGTTTTATAGAATCTCAATTATGTGTTCAATTACAAAATGTTAGGAATTGATAGCAGAATTATTTTTTTAGCATGAGAAAAAAATTAATATTGAGTGTTTTATAGTCGGTTAAAATTTAAAATGGTAACTAAAAACACACTTTTCTCGTCGTAGATAATTTTCCAATTCATTAAGTATACAAATATTCTAGTCTTCGTCCCTATAGCAACTATTCGCTTTTTTGAAAAAGTGGTTTGAAAGGTCATTTGAGAAGCTTCAATTGTAAAACGAAGTAATAAGCTCTCGTTATTTCTCTTATTTGCCATTCATTTAATGCGGGCAATTTGGGTAGTAATATTGATGGATATATAAATTGAAATAATTAATGATTTATCACTCTAAAATGCCGAGGGCCCTCAAAGGATTCAATATTGATATCTTACCACTATATTACCGCTCAAACAAAAAAGGGTGGATGACAGAATTTATTTTTGAAGACTGGTTTTTAAGCTGTTGAGGAGCATGGACATACATGTATGTCCGATTTCTCATGTCCCAGAAAGAGCACTCTTGTACATTGAAGCTCGGAGACAGACAGAGATAGAGAGAACTTAGCGCAGTTCGGGAGACTGAGACGGAGAGCTTCCCTGCATGCATCGCATGATCGTATAGATCGTTAAGCCTAAATTTATCGACTTATAATGATTACGATTTCAAGTGTGTTATTTGTTTACGCAAAGAAATGACCGAATATTGTGTGTTATCGAGAGTGCTTGTTTATTTAACTGCTTGCCGTTCTTCGTTGCGTGTTGAATGAGTCTTTGTCCAATTATCATTTCCTTCTAAAGGAGGAGCAAATGAATCGATTTTTTGTGCATTGTTTATGTAAAGAAATGACGTGATCTTGTATGCTATTAAATGTTTATTTACAATTGACTCTGCCTCGAATTGAAGATTGTCTTACGTTGATAGGAGCTGACAGAAAGTAATCGGCGAAAAGCGATTATGACATCAACGATTTCATCGATTTTAAATTTGCTCGCTCCTCAAAAGGTTAAATGTATTTATTCCAGAAGTAGAACAATATTGTAAACAGAAAGGAATTCCATTCAATATGAATAATACTAGACAATGCACCAGGACATCCACCACACATTGGAAATTTACATCCTAACGTTAAAATCGTGTATTTACTCCCTAATACCACCAGTATTTTGACACCCATGGACCAGGAAGCTATTGCCACATTTAAAGCCTATTTTTTAAAAACTACATTTGCTCAAGTAATACTAGCAAGGTCACATCATCGTGAATGTATGGAATATGAAAAATGTTAACTTAACATTTTGAAAATATAATTCATTCACAATTTGAAAAAATGAAATTGAACACACTCCAAATCTTATTGTAAAACATTGCCAGAAATTTCATATTAATATTGATCATGAAGACATAAATCAACTTATAGAAAACGATTTGGAAGATCTTACAAATGAAGAATAATTATGCATCGAAAATCAAAGGGTTGAAGAAGAGACTAAAAAAAAAGAAATGGTATTGGAATCTCCAAAAAATATATATATTGAAAGAAATGGATGCAACATACCTTCAAATTGACCAAGGAATGCAAAAATTTGCAAAAATGGATTCAGGTAACGAAATTTTTTTGACTATAAACCCTCGTTTTCAGGAAAATCTTGCTTGCTAAAAATAAATATGCAGGGAAAAAATACAACTCAACTAATGTTGGATATGTTTTTTAAAAAGACTACTACTGCCTTTTCTTCCACTACTGATGATGAGCCAATGGATTGTACTTACAAGTACAGATGACGAAAGATTTTAAATATTAATTAAGTAAATATTTTATATTAATAAATAAATACAAATTTAACCATAAAAAATATAAATAAATACACATGTTTTATAAATACAATTTAAGTTACATATTTTGTATGAAATTCGACTTACGACCGTAAGTCGAGGACAACATGTGCGTTAAAAGCGAAAACTGATATCCGATCGCAAGTATTTTGACATATTTGAAGCCATGCGAGTTGCATTCGATGATATATAAAGACGACGCAGAATCCTATTAATTATAGTCAAAGAACAGTCAATATGCTAGCTTGTGTTCAGCTCAGCGATTAAAGCTCTGAAATCTTGACATAATGTCAGCTTCACAATAACGGCTTTCTATTGTTTTGAACTACGATGGTTATATTTGGTTAGCATTTCATCTCCAGAACAGAGGATTGAGATTATATTACCCATCACTTGGCTTAATGGCAGTTAATTGAAACATTCAAATAAGCCGTTGTCTAGTTCAATAAAGTAATATGAAGTGTGCTTTTGAATATTTTTGGTATCTTTTTTTTGCTCGGTGCGACCATAGCCTAATGACCCGGACGCTTCACAAAGCAGTGACAGCGAGAGCGACGCAAAGACTTGTCGCAGGGAATGGCGCGGAAATTGGATTTTTTTCACTCTTTTTCGCCTGAAGTCCCACTTATTTACCATCTCTCGGTATAAATGGCTCGGTGATTTCTTCTGGCAAATTGTGCGGGGTCATCGTTACACTTCAGCATCCCGCGTGCGTCTGAAGGAAGATGTGATTAATTGAAATTAAAAATCACACCCCAGGGCTCCCTCACTCCTTCTTGTCTGAATGGCAGTACCTGAATTGAACTTCAATTATTTTGCATTTCGTTCCATCGTGGGCGAGGAGACATCGAGTCTCTCCTATTGGTATTTTTAGAAATCACTTAAATTCGAAGAAGAATCGCATAATAACATATCAATCAAATTTAGAAACGAATTCATATTTTTCTACAACGACGCATGGACGAAAGATATATCTCGAGCTGAGCTGAGACACATGGTATAACACGCTGAATTTTATCACTTTTTGCTTGAAAGCCATTTTTAAAAAATGCTTTGTATGAATAAGCGCCTGTCATGCATAAGTGACGTGGAACGTGGATTGATCGATTTCGTATGGGTCAACAAGTATCTCTGTAATTTCAGTAGCAATTAAATCAGAAAAATGTGCTATGTTCGCAATCAATTCTGAAGCAGCTGCCTCATTTCTCGCGTACGCTCTAAAATATATTTTGCGATGGAAATAAGTACATTTTTTTAAAAAATTATCTCGTTTTTAAAATACATAAATACATCATGCAAAGTCTCATGAAAATCGCACTGGTCGAGTTTAAGCCCCGACGCGTTAAAAATATGAAATAAAAGAGTACATGACAGTTGTCAGACGTCATCGCCATAGCTTAATACTAACAAATGACATTCACATTTTATAAGCCGCTGACGTTTTCCGGAACGGCTGTCGTCAAGGTGGAAGTTCAATGTAACGGAAACGGAAGCGACGAGGATTAATTCAGATACAATAAAACCAAATTCTTATATTTTTTGAGGTGGCTTTAAACAATCACTTTTATGGGATTATTGTCAATCATTTTGACATGATTTTTCATCATGAATATTTATTTTAAACCAAGTATTGGTATAGTGGATTATATCCTGGACTCTTATTATAATGGTTCGGGTTTAAGTCTGGATTGTAGAAAAAAAAAATCACCATATCAACAAATTTAGAAAATCAGATGCATCAATATTTCTGATTGATCGTCTCAATCCAGATATTTGTGGATTTATTTGAAAAAGTAAATGCTAAACGTGAGTGAATTATTGAATTTGTAACCATAATTAAATTATCATTAATATACTGATCATTTCGCTATTCACCAACATCATTCAACACCATCAATGCGACTGATAAAGTTCTCTTCTGCTGAGACACGGACTAAAACACGCCAAATTACCGATTTCCCAACAAATTATTTATTTCTATCGCTGCATATGAATACTTATATACCATAATACTTTGATGTGATTCATAATTATACTACGGAGGAATACAAATATTCTGAACCCCGTATCTATTATATTTCATATCGATATTCTCCTTGTTAGAGTCGAGGTGTAGTAAATACATCACCGGTAGGGAAAGATTAATATAACAATTTTAAAAACATATATGTAAACCCTAAGCTCGCCAATTAGTAATTACGCCACTGTTTCTAAACGTCCAGAATTCGGCGGGAATGTCTCGATTTAGTAGCCTTCATCGTGCTGGCGAGATGTACGATTTCTGTTAGATAAGAATTTCAATTTCGAATTTTTCGGAATTACGTTTACTAATCCCGTGATTAGGGAATCCAATCCCGAGCCAAAATTTCGATCCCGGGATTTCGGGATTTCATTATACAATCCCGGGACCAGTCCCGGGATCCCGGGATTGGAATTTTCAATATTTTAAGAAATTACCTTGATGAATTTGATCAAAAACTACTAATAAGTCCATTTGTTCAATATAAAAAAAATCATTTGAAGGCCAAAGCATTTTATTTATTTAAGAAAAGATAAAAATACAATTCAAAAATAGATAAATAATAAAATAAAAAATTCAAATATTATTTTGAAAATATGCCCGAAGTAACATTAACATTAAGCATTAGTGTTTCGTCATTTAGTCTGGATCTGATTTTGGAAGTCAGACAACTTGCTGCTGAAAATGCATGCTCAGCCTCCACACTCGTTGGAGGTATCGTCATCATATATTTAAATGCTAGTTCGAGTTGATGATAGCGTGAGCCCTCATTTTCGTATAACACCATCAATGTGACTGATAAAATTCTTTTCTACTGAGACACGGGCTAAAAATCGCAAAATTCCCGATTTCCCAATTTCCCGACAAATTATTTATATCCGTCGCTGCAGATGAATATTTATATACTATAATACTTTGATGTGATTTGTAATTATATTACGGAGGAATACAAAAATTCTGAACCCCGTATCTATTATATTTCATATCGATATTACCATTATTCGTCGAGGTGTAGTAAATACATCACCGGTAGGGAAAGGTTACTATAACAATTTGAAAAACATACATGTACGCTATATATGTATACATAGATTAGACAATCACTGCCCCTATGCGTCGCCTAAGTTCGCCAATTAGTAATTACGCCACTGTTTCCAAGCGTCTAGATTTCGTCGGGGATGTCTCGATTTAGTAGCCTTCATCGTGTTGGTGAGGTGTACGATTTCTGTTAGATAAAAATTTCAATCCCGGGATTTTCGGGATTACATTTTCTAATCCCGGGATTCTTAAGTACCTAAAACTGTCCGGGATCCCGGGATTGGATTCCCTAATTCTAAGATATAAGCTTCATTTTGCAAAATTATCACAATAAAGTAACAGAGCTTGGGTTAGAACTTCTACTCTATATTAATCTGTTCTTTGGAGCGTTATTTTGTTTATATCCTAAAAATCTTCATAAATGATAGTAATATATAATTTATATATCAATTTATTTACACCATTTAAAAAAATCTCAAAAATGCGCACAGACTTTTGGACTGACCTGATAATTCTGAATATAGCGGAAGATACTTTGTTGTTTTGTTAGATACAGTTTTGTTGATACACGGACAAAAAAATGACAAAATCTCCCAACATACGTTCCTGCTTTATGCAAAAATGAATTATTTATTTAATTTTGTTCCCGTTGGCGGTATGTTTCTGCCTTAAGTGAAAACGGGTGGTGGGACGTCGGTGTGTTTTGTGTAACGCGCCATGGCCGATCATGAAAAATGTCAAACTCGACAGTTTGCATACTTTATAAGCAGATTTAATCATCGCGCAAAACGACAGTAAAAATGCACGACCTGATAATTTACATCATCGACAGTCAAAGGGATAATTTAGCTGCCCTGTTAATTTTCATTTGAATTATTAGAGTCGCATACATTAATTGATGAATGACATAATCGCATCGAAAACGTACATTTTTGTACGCTGTGTGCACTTCCACATGCGGGTTATACGTTATCAGCTATTTTGAACATAGCTGTATATTTGTATCGAACATGGTTTTTTTGTACATTTGTATCGAACATGTTTTTTAGAATACGCTCCGCACTCGTATAACACGATTATATGGTGCCATGAAAATAGTTCGCAGTATAAATCCATTTTATACGAGGTGCAAAGGTCATACGAAATTTCTACTAAGCATACATCGATACAGATCGACTTTAGGTTTTTATAACTATTAGAACCTTCATAATTTTGGGAAAACTCTTTAATTGACAATTTTTAGTACGATTTTTATATACTTCTAGAGTAGAGGCTACATGTACTTTCATAGTTTTTGCTTAAATTTTAGACCATCAAACATAATTTTCTATAAAAGAATATATCTAATTATACCAGACAAATTCAAACTTTCATTTATTTAGACAGATTTTGTTAAACGATGCAATTTCTCCTCGAAATTTCAAACCATCCGTTACTAGCAAAAAATCCATTCAATTGTTGCTTAAATAAAATTCAATAGACGAAGATCTTTCAAAAAGTTTTAATGCAGAAGGATTTTTTTTTCTAAAACCATCTTATTCAAAGGCGAGTGGATTTGTTCGTTCAAGGATGTGTTCGTTATAAATATGTATAGCATCTTGCGATGCCTTTACATTGTGATCCATTACTTTTTTGTCGAAGAAAACGGTCATATTTCATTATAATCAAGCACGATAAAAGTGTACAACATCCATTTCAATTTATTATCGTATCAATTATACGGGGTATTTTTTCACCTACCGTTCCCCTGACATTATCTTCATCAAAATTGAAGAAAAGTGAAATATCTTTTTTTAAATATAAGCTTCTTCCAGTCGCAGCTTTCATTTTATTAAGGTAACAAATTGTACGCTTGACGTTTTTCTTTCGCAAAGCATTACATTACGTTATACGGCTGAGCTTTCCAAATGTGCTTTAGTATTTTATTTTTTTAAATTAAAATTGCATAAAAGCTCGCCATCCAAACGCACGACACTCAATACCATCGGCATCATAAGATCGTAATAAAATACAAATTATACCATGTACAACATCATAATTTACCATCGATGATGATTAAATCGTAAATTCAACATTTTATCGACACTAATTTTGTAAATTTTCTTCAAAATATTTTATTGGCCATATAAATGACAATAAAGCTTAAGGATCGCAGACTGCACACTGTCGTAATTTTTCATCGGTGTTTTAATAAATTATTCAAAGAATATACAATTTAGCACCGCAAGAACGTGACGTTATATATTATTAAAAAGCCTTATGAAATCAACTTGATTTCCATTACTTCATGCAAAATTTTAAAATAGCTATAAAATCATATTTAAACATGTCATTATGCCTATTATGGCAGCGGTAATAAACACGGTTCTGATTGAAATCGATCCGACTTCCGTCAATTTTATGTTTATGTGACTATTTTAATAACTCAGCTATACAGCATAGTAATTTTTGAAATATTGTATAAAATAATCAATAATCTAGGCTAATGAAATTCATAATTATGGAGGAAAAACATTTACGAAGAGAAAATATTTATTAGAATTGTTTTTGAATATGTTTATTTAAGTAGCTACATGTTTCACATTAAAAACTATTAATGAAGGCATGGAATTGCTTATTAAATTAGATTTCTTAAAATAGAAAATTATCCTGTAATAGAAAGAAGTTCAAAATTCAAGAGAGAATTGCAACAGATTTTGGAACCTTATAATGAAATTCACTAAAACCTTTTTTTGTGCGATTTCGAAGTTATGCGGTTTTTTTAAAGCAATTTTTTTTTAATTTTATAAAGAGTTTGTATCGAGATATTTTGGATAAAATAGAAAATAAATCATCAACGCTAACCGAAATTTGGAAAAAAAATATTATTTGGGACTTTGTAAATCATATTGTATCTGCTTTTGCTGAATTACGACCACGCCCTTTATTCTGGTTTAGATTTTTGAAAAAATATTTTAAAAAAAATTTAAACTGTGATAAAATAAGGCCAAAAAATGACTTGACTGAATTTTTTTTAAACATTCCCCATTTTGTATTTTTTTTTTTGAGTTATGGACTATAGTGATATCTTTACTAATTATGATTTAAATTGTTGAACACAGAACAATGATGACATTGACACTAAGTATACTATTTCTTCCGAAGAAGAGAGCGATTTGAGTCATATCGAAAATTGCAATGAAATTATCACACAACGATGATAGTTTGTAATTAAAATAATTAGTATTTCTCTAGGGGATGTCTGGCATTTGAGATGCCTGATGTCGGACATCCTTAAAATTTTACCAATGATGCAAGACGTTCTTTAAATGTTACCAAAAACGCTATTTTTTAATTTCCTTAATATTTTCCTGTTTTCTTATTAACTTGTTTTATGCGATTTTGGATATATTTTATATAGCTGTTTCAAAGTTATGCGGTTTTTAAAACCCATGGAACCCATCTTCACTTTTCTTATGTATGCTTTAGCTTTTTTTGTGCGATTTTCTGTGGAACGCATCTACCGCACAAAAAAAAGGTTTAAGTGTACGTAAAAATGTATATGCTAAAAGCAGACAATCGTTTATTACCGAATTTTTGAAGGCTAAAACCAAAAATAATCCATGATAGAAATCCACAACAGATCTCGAAAAAGAATAAAACACATTGAATTAAAAGTGATAGCAATGATTAATGAATGAACGCAACTCCTAGTTTTGTATGAATTTCCAACCTTGTATAACACGGATTTGTATTACACAACGTTTTTGCAGAACCATATAACCGTATCGTAAGAGGCCTGAGTTTACTAGTTAATTGTGTAACGTTGATGATCTCATAAGATTATCTGAATTTTCGCCTTGAACCACGTTTTATATGTAATTTATCTTTGCTAAATGGTTGTTATTTTAGTCTTGCTTATTAAGGATTATGTTAAAGAGTTAATGTTAGAAGACTCTTAGATCAGAATTTAAAAAAATGGACCTAAAATTGATTTGGAATATGATGCTGTCGTCTAAATGTAACATATTATAAGACCTTTCCCGCAAAAAAAGCCTTTCTAGATTTATTCTTCTCGAATAAAAGTCGGGATTGATTGAAAAATACACCTAATTATATACAGCGAGTAGCCATATAAAATTGTGGATCTCCTCAGGTCATGATTTGATCATATAAAAAGCTATGGGATGTTTAAGATGAAAATTTTAGAATGTGTTTTTTATGTAAAGATTAATCTGGTATAATTTTGAATTCTTTAATATTTTTAATTTCTTCCCAATGACATAATTCTTAGACAATTGCTTCAGTTTGAGAAGAAGCCCCAGCGATAGATTTTGAAAACAGTGCCCCACGACAAAAGTCCATTCCCTTCGGTTCTTCGTTATCGGCTCCCATAAAAATGACAAAGTGGTGTATCCAGTTACTGTGCCGCCAATAAACGCTAAATGGACTCAGTATTCCCAATGCATCATCATAAAATAACTTAAAAGCGGCATCAATTTTTTCCAGGACCCAGGACACTTAGCAGCCAAGTATGAATTGTGCTCGCATTATTTATGTGGACGTTTTAATGCTGCCTTTCAATACGATTTTGTATCTACGGGCCTCAAATCAACTTGCCTGCATCGAATTTACGACGTATATTAGAATCACTCTCGACTCGTGTATACGTCTTTTTGTTTATACAGCGTCCATAAAGAACGCACATTATAAAAGTATAAAGCTCCACGTCGGAATATATTTTTATTGCAAATTTATTATAATGCAGATCGCCATTGAAATATTTAGTACTTGTTTCGATGCTCGGCGCTCATGTTTTTGCTTTGAATTGCTTTGTAATACTGCTGAACAACCTGTCTTTGACAACGTCTTAAATTCTGATCGTATGTAATTTAATATATGAGACAGGTTTATTAAGCAAAGAATTACGGCCACTAAATTCTATGAAGGCGAAGAATAGGCGAAATGGCACCAATATGTTGGTCACTTTACTAACATGTCACGTTGAAGCTCATGAACTTTATAATGGCATACTTTTAATGGCTTAATATGTGTTAAATTTAATTTGTAAAATCTTAAACGTTTCAGAAATAGAGGAACCAGTATAATGTGTCAAAATCACTTTAAAATTTGTTTTTATACATATTTTTGGCATCTCCAGAATCAAATAAATATACATGAAATTTTATATGAAAATATCACGTGATCAAATGGTCACGCTCGTTAAAACCATGACTAGGAACTTTTGGTAGTAGAAGATCTATGAGTAAATGGCGAAATATGATTTGAAATTTAATATTATGGCTTTAAATGAGTAATAATAATAGATATTTACTATGAAGATATTGCTATGCTCGTCTGAAAATAGCTAAACAGAGCGATAATTTATTAAGAACAAGAAGTCATTTAAAACCTAAAATACGAATATATTAGACTAGCTATTAAAATTACATAAAATATTATTAGTCTGAATTATATAAATCTACTGCGTTTAAAAAAGAGAGGTTTTTTTTATAAGTTGGCTAATTTGAAAAATATATGTTGGTTAAAACAGTTTGATATAAATTTTGCTTGTAGATCCCACGAATTTTATAAAGGCCATGAATTCTCCCTCAAGCGGAAAGCTTGAGATAGTCTTCAGTTCATTATTATAATTGAAAGCTGTTTGCTCTTACCTACGACCATAACTTAAGTTTGGAAAAAGTTTCTTAAGCACTGTTTGAGATGGTATCGCAGCTACTTGCAGCATCGCAACGTGCTCTCTGTCGTTTCCTTGATACCCAGGGAGCAAAGCGCATTCCCGTAACATGCTTCCCTAATACTTACGTTAAAATGAAAATTTTAAAGTGGCGACGAATAAAGAAGAGTGCTGCGCTGAAATAAAATGAAATTCAAACCAAAAGTGAAGTGATAAGGCGAGCTGGAGAGGGTTTTATGTTTCACCCCGTGGCTGTGCCATCCTCGCAAAGGACCTCTTCTCTCCTTTTAAAGGTGGGTTTCGAATGAAAAGATGAAAGAGATGGTCGGATGCATGACGTGATGCTATATTTTTAACTTGTACAGGTGATCCCGTGGGAGACACAAGGCGCTGAATAAATGGGGATAAAAAACATGGGCCTCCGTGCACTTTTCCCTTACAGTCGTTACGCCTGGAAATGTATTTAAATTATGTTAAATAACGAAATCTTTATGGATTATTTATTTCGGCGTGTTTTCAAAGAGGGTGAAATGTTGCAAATTAGCTTCCCTGTAAAACGATGATTTAATTTATCTTAACTAAAACAAATCAAAAATTAATGCAGTACAGTACCAAAAATATCGAAAAAAGTGCTCCACTCTCGGATGAGAAAATAAATGCGTATTTATTTGGTTAGCCAATATTTTTTCTTCTTTGAAGGGTGGATATCGTAACAAAATATAAAACCAATTTAAAACTCTGAAATTGCACTTTGAACTTTATTATACGACACTTTGAAAAGTAATTAAGTATTCCGCTCGAAAAAATAACAACTCACATTCATCTAACCTTTGACGAAATATTAGTTATTCCATTGAAAACATTCAATTATTTTTTTATAAAAAGTATTAATAGGCATAATTTATCTTCCCCAAGCGTTTGTCAATCATACCAACAAATTTGGGAGATCTTATTTAACCATACGTGAAAGGCAATAGGGAACAATGCTCGAATATGAATATTTTCTGTGCGTCAGGGTATCAGTGTTTAACCTTGTTGTACATCTTATTCGCGTGTTAAAACTATCAAACACAGAGAGAGAAAGATAACAAACTAACTTGCGTTTATCAAAAAACACCATAGCAATCAAATAATTCATCTGGAACGTGTCAATATGGCGAGCAAGGTTTGTTAAGATTTTATAAAATATTGATGACTTAGAACTATTATTGTTAGTCGATTATATTCTCGTTGAATCTAACTCTGATTTAATAATTTTAATGTTGGCAGCTCACTTATTTTTGCATAGAGTTTTGATGCTTATAGCGTGTCCATGGAAAAACAGTTGACGCAATCATTGAACATTCAAAATTTGTCAAAATTCAATTGTACTATTTTTATAGTCAAATATGATAAATATCAGTTTTTGGTGATATAATATTTTTACATGTGAAGTGGAGAGATTTTTTCATTCGGTTGGCTCAAAATTATTTTCAATTTTCGAAGCGAGACCGCTTATTCTAATCCTCTTACTGTGCATCCACGTAATTTGATTACGGGAAAATATGAAGTTAGGAGTCTCGCAAGCCGAAAAATGTCAGGAGTACCTTAAGGCTAGATAGGAAAGCAGAGGATACAAATAAGTCTGGCCACCGGCATTAATTCTCCTCACTTTAATAACAATCGTACCGCGGCTAGACAATGAGAAATGACCTAATATCAACACAGATGAGTCTTTTACGACGTCACATTTTTCAAACGGCGTGTTTGCATACGGCAGCCATAAATAACCCAAACAGGGGGTAGTTATCCCAGTCTTTCCTTGCCGCCCCCGCAATACGGCCACGGTGGGCGCGATACACCCATGACGGGTGCCGGAGTGAACTTTGATGTTAATTATTCCATTTAGCCTGCTGTGTCACCACCCCAGCCCTAATGTACGCCGACGACAGAAAAAAGAGACTCCTACACAAGTGGGGCAGAATTGTTTTTGCTCTCTGAGTGGATCATTTCCATACGAACATCTTCGTGGCGCTCCCGAGGGAACGGAATGGAGTGTTGGTTGAAATCGTCATACCTTTACTTGTATAGCTTTAATATTCTCTCGGCATGGAAGCCATTATTGTTGTTTTTAAAGTCCTGCTTACTTGGGCAATAAAAGGGTTACTTTAACACTATGACGGGGGGGAAGGCGATTCGTAGACGCTATAGGATCCATTCATATGTAAAACTTAACAATTTTATTAGATCATTCCTTTGAAAATTTAACATATCAATCATCGACAATAACATCATCCCCTATATCCCGCATAACCAAGAATAACGGAACAAAACATTTTTATACACCCTACAAAAATTATATTATATATATATATTTACTTGTATGGGACAATACAGGTCCATAGAGGCAATCAACGGCTTAAAAAACATTCAAAATCAGCCACAAGAGTTTTTAATGATTTACACTTGTAAAATCTTATTATTTAGTCGCTTGACTTATTGTTGAAGATAAAAACATCCGAGGAGTGTCTTGTTGAAAATTCTATAATTGATGCTCATTTTAATGAGAATGTCCTTAGTCTAGCCTGTCTATCGGGTTTGAGATTTCTACGACATTTTACATCAATATTCTTCTAAGAAGATTTTTAAAATTCTAGATGTTAATGAGTTCGTTCAATTTGGAAGAATTTATATATCATATAAATATATTATTGCTAAAATTACCTGATAAAGCCATTTATATTTGAATAACTACAGTCCTGAAAATTATAAATATATTATATAATTGAAATGTACTACTATAAACCCATACTGAGCCACACCTCATTTATTGGCCGTCGTAATTTCTACGAAGATAACAATTCCGAAGGAAGAGTGTCGCACAGTAGTGCAATTGTCCCACCTATACGATGCATACAACACACGAAGAAGTGCTAACGTCTACAAATAGCCGGTATTATACTAATTCAGAGACATTATATTGGAAATTAAATAACGTTTATTGGCCAATAAAGACAAATGTTTATGCAATGCTTAGCATGAGACTTTCGCAAGCAGATTGTGTGACACTTACAAAATATAGGAAGAGTAGGCTACAATGTTGCGCTCCTGGCGGAGGAGCGGGAGCCGCTAAGGAGTTGCCGTCTCAGGAAGGTCGGTTTACGACTCATCAACTTCTCCAAGAGCTGGTGTTGGCTATGAACCGACACTTTGGACCCGCACTAAACTAGTATGAGTTATGTGCCGATGTACGCCCACCGAGCTAGCAAACTGCCGAAGCTTTCGCTCAAAAGGCACATAAAAAGTTAACGTCCGTATTGAGTTGTTACTCAAACGGACATTCCTCTGCCAACCATATAAAAGCACCATCTTACGACCAACCTTCGATTTATACACACATCCAAAGCTTTACGCAAAGCACTTATTTGTACGTTTTAAATGGCACATATGCTCCCGAAAAGAGTAAACGAGCATGTTTGCTGCTGTGTTTTTTTAGGCAAGTTCATTATCCATCATCAGTTTGACATGGCTGCAGTTATGGATACTACTAAATAAGGAATAAATAATACTGGTGGTGGATCTTTTTGACTGGTCGAACAGTCTTTACTGTGGCTAGGTATTACGAATAACCGAACCAATATCACCGAGAAGGGAGAGCCCCTGAAGTCCGTCTTCTACTACAGGATACCTAGAGTCCAACGAAGTGTGCTGTGTGAATGGGGTGGGTACCCAGAAGCACCGCACGTAATGCGTCCGTTGGGCTAAGGTTGGTGGAAGGCATTATATGTGGCTAGTCTGCGAACATTTTTTCTGAATCAGACCTCACAGCGGGGCAGGGCAATGCCCTATAAAAATTGCTTTGGGAGGTTGAGCTCATATACCAGAAGTCGTTGTCAACCCAATTCGCTGTCCTGTCTTCTGGTACCATCTATTTCCTTCTGAAGTCATCGAACTAGGATAATGAATCTCTAAAAAGAAAAAAAACACCCATTCTCAAATTCTTGTCAAATTAATAGGTCTTATTTTTTCATTACGTGGAAAGAAAGGACTAGACTTCGTATACTCCAAAAATGCTTTTATGTTAAAATCAACATAGTCATATCAATAATTTCCCACTGATTTCCAAGCAAAACCCAATACTCCTTATTGAAATGACTATGAAGACGCCCTTTGATACCCTCAACGACTCGCTGTGAGCATTCAGATATGAAACTCAGAGGTTATACTGCCTCTAATATTAAGTGCACGTGGATATATAATGTACCCGACATGAATGTAACCCTTTTTCATAAATGGACATTGAATCGGCCATAATCATACAGTGGACTGCGTATGATTGCACTATGATAATGATGATTGAGATGTATTGAACAATTTTGTGATTATTTTTAAACCAATGTACACCTGTAAATGCAGATTCAAAAATGAAAACAATTTTGATATGTCTCAAATTGATGATACGTTAACATGAATTGAACGTTATATTATCAAATTTGTAATTGAATTTTTAAGATTTACGCGAGTCATGTTTATATGTTTTCTATTAGAAGTCATACAAATAGAAATGTGCCAGATAATATAAATTTTGAGTTTGGAAAATTAATGATTGAATGCGTCCTTAAAAGTGAAGAATACAGCTATTTTTATAGTAGCAATTTGGCATACATGATAAATAGTGCATTAAAGATTTTGTGAATATTTAGTTGTACTTTTGTTAGTTAACTGCCTTCATTTTTTTGATTAATAACGAAGTCCATGCACTGAAAAAATCCACATCAATCAAAAGTTTATCTATGAAAAATTATGTTGACACTGAACCAACCACTGAATAACTTTAAAAGCATTTATCAACGCTTAACATACAATATCAATTTAAATATTTATGACATTTGAATTCATTTAAATGATAATCAGCATTTTTGCATTGGGTGTGCCATAATCATATAAGGTTTAGTTATACATTTCAATTATTGTTATCCATTATCCTCATGTTAAAAAATCGCTTTGTTCAATGATCATGTTATTCGGTCGTCATACGAGAAAAATGTTGTTAAACGCAACGTCATTACATGAAAATTTTATATTATATAATATTATAATTAAGGCGTCATTCGATCGACTTGTGCATCAAACTTTCGCAATTACTGTGCACGTTCAGTATTGAAATTATACGTTGAACGTTTGTATTAACATTTCTAAGCGGTTTTTTGGCTTCGTTTTGATTAAATGACATGCAAATAAGCACCTTATAACTTTTGACCTGAACGCCATTTTCCAAATTTATTTACATTTTATTGCCATTCCCATGCATTTCGATGCTAATAAACAAAGCACCATATAATTTCGAAAATTATCGAACTTATGCTAAATATACACAGCCCAACTCAATATATAAAGTCGATAATGCATGTTTTTATATTTTTTTAATGTCTTTATGGCGAGAAAAATTACACAATGGCTAGTTATTATTGCTCATTAGTTTCATATGTGACAAATCTACATATTGTGTCGGCACTGTATAATATGAGCGTATGAGAACATGGCTCACAAGCAACGACCCATGGTGATGACAATCAGAATGCTTAAATAGTATTTTATGGTTTTATTTATAAGAAACCATATTTTCTAATGTAATAACGGCGTCATTATTGCAGCAATAAATAATATCGAACGCTTATATTAACAAGACGTTAATGATCGGTTATTCATGACGTGGAGTGCTTTTTTTCTCGCTCGATTTTGTGCCACATTCGCATCAAATTTGCAACATTCTTGTCGTAAATTTTATAACACATCTGACAAATTGGGTTTCACGTGTGAGCTGCATATTTACGACTCTGCATTGAGAGCAGTGCACTCGAATTATGCTTCCCTGCACTATAAATAAAGCCTCAATTTTTAAAAAGAACCACGCCAAGCCCACGCCAACGATTACGTCAAGATTTATTGGAAACTAGCTGGTACCCGGCGCGTTGCTGCCACAGAAGAAATAGTTCTAAAAATATCATTTGAAATTTGAAAGAGTTATCTTGTTTAATTAGCAATGATATAAATAATGATATTTTTTCCGACAATTAATACATTTATTGATATTGAATGATATATAAAGAAAAAAATATTAAAAGCGTACATTTTGCTTACTTAATTGTTCTGCTAAGTGCTTTAGGGTAGAGAATAGTTTTGGCTTTTCCGTCTTTAACAAATACAAATAAATTTCTCGGCTGTCCAACGTGGATTTTCTAGATTCTTCCGCACACTTGAAGTGCCTTGTTGATGGTCATTGAGAATGCAAGTCCAACGGGGAGCTGCAGTCGTCTCTTATCAAATTGCACGTCGGTGGGAATGAGCACATCTTCTCCTTTCGACTTTCCATTAAGAATATATAGTTGTTTCGATGATATTCGGCATCAATTTCTTCATAGTGAGTCTTGTTCCAATTTGTAAGGTGGCACATCAGGAAGATCTGACGAATTTAAAAACTCGATTGGATAGTTAGTAACTTGGTCTGCATTCATGGCGCTATCAATCGATTTGTAAGTAACATAATCGTTTGCAATTTGTTATTGTATTATGTGGTTGATTGTATTGACGTCGGTGTTTTCTGCTGCCAAAATAGCATGTTCACAAAGCCAATAATGATTTTTATAATTACTAAAAATCTGCGGAAAAACTTTCTGAATGAGTAAATCGATGGATGGCACAACAACGCAAAAGTTCGATGGAAATGAAATAAACTTGGCAGCATCAACATGCACTTTTCCTTCACCAATGTTCAATAGTCGTTTTAAAAATGTGGCTGCCGACGCATCACGCTACAAATGTACGCGCATATTTGTCTTTAATGTCAGTTTTCGCACGTCTCTCCAAAGATGCGATGCTTTGAGGCAAGAATCAGCTGGTGTCGATGAAAGCATCACTGGAAGAGGTTGTCGAAAGTCGCCACATAATAAAATTAGAGCGCCACCAAACGGTTTTGCATTTGATCGTAAGTCTTTAAGAGTTCTATCAAGCATTGCATTCGTCCCAGATAATCCCCTTGCAAATTTTCAAAACTTTAGCTATGTCAGAAACTTTAGGAATGTTACATGTCAGGGCTTCCAATAAATGCATATCTAATGGCAATTTGAATGCCGAATGCGCTGTTCGTCCACCATCTAATAATGTTGCCGCAATACCTAATGAAGCAAGAGCTAAAGCAATTCTATTTTGAGATCGAATGTGAGCCAATAGTAAAGTGATGAGATACGTTTTTCCAGTACCGCCAGGCGCATCAAGGAAGAACAGATCATTTGTAATTGTATCGTAGGTCAATTTTTGTTCCGCAAGCAAAAGTTGTTCCTTTGCTTCGACAAATGCATCCAAATCATTAGCATTGTACTGCTGTTCAAGTGCAGAACGAATTCTTGTTGAATGAATTCTTTGATGTTGATGGTTAAGCAAATGTCTTCGATTTCGATCAGAGCTTGATTGAAAATATTGTCCGAAAACTCAATTGAATTGTCATTGCTAACGGTGTTTAAGGCCTGATCCACACTATGGTGCCGGTAACGGTTCGATCTCGCTCTCGGTCTCGGTCCGGTCAAATATTCTCATACAAAAAACGGGATTGGAACGATCCTATAGTGTGAATACTCTGATTGTTTCTTGTGTAAGAATATTTGATCGGACCGAGACCGGAGCGAGATCGAACCGTTACTGGCACCATAGTGTGGATCAGGCCTAAAATATCTTCGCTCAAATCCTCTCTGAATTTTTACCACAAATCTTTCGGGTTGGGTGACGGACATGTGGTTAAAATGATGGCGAGTAATGTTCTAATTTCCGTTCGACCTTTCTCAATGAAGTATGACATTTGACATTAACCAAAAGCATTCTTAAATAGTAACACTCGGCTTTATTTGGATGTAATGTGTAAATAGGGCCCAATGCATCAGATGAATACAGATTTCGATAGCCTTCATCACGCATCCCTTGCTTACGTCGTTGAAAATTCTCGGATGTAGTATTTCATGTAAAATAGTTAGGAACTTGTGCGTACCATAATGTCTCTGCAAATACATCTTCTTCACACAGCGCAAGTGTTGGTTCAGCAGCAACATTTCTTGCAGTGTCTGCCTTTGTCCATTTTCGAGATGAACACTGAGATGAACAACATTCGGATTGCTTCTGTGAATTAGGAAGCTCAAAATAGGCCAAAGAGCCTCGTCACTGCTGATATATCTACCTGTTTGAAATTGAGTTTGAACTCGATCGTTGCGCGCATCAAGTCTTTCAATACTGACTACTGCCATATCACTGCCTATTTGCATGTACAATTTGCACGACAATATCCGACGTTGGTATGAGCTTTGAATGTTTTCGATGAAAAAGAAGATCCATATATTGTTGATTTCAACGTCAACATATTGTTATTAAATAAAAGAATTATTCATTTGTTTCTTGTTTTTATTTTTTAAATTAAATTTAAATTCAAATCTGGTTAGGTTAGGTTTGTTTGTTTTCATTGTGTCGAAATGAAGGCGTTTTCAATTTACCAATAAATTTGTCCCCCGTTAACAGGATTTAACCTTTATCCATTTTACACTGGGATGCAAACTGTAATCGTAATGAATATCATATTGAAATGCAGCAATATTCAAATCAACATGTACTTTCGATTCTCGTTGCACGTTGGTCGTCTGATTTTGATCGGATAACACTCGAACGTATTTTTTCGATTGTTACGTACGTGAATAAGCGATGAATGAAATGAAGCATTTTAAAAGTGCTTGCGATAAATAATTTGGATATAATTGACTCACGCCGATGGTTAACCTGCAAATGACATTGACGTTTGACGTATGTGTTGTATGTGACGACGACACGACGCCTCCTACTGCAACTTGTAGGTACTATATACCTATAGCCTTAGCAACGCATAATCTCAAACACGTCAGAATCAACAACTTTCACACATTAAGTTTTGAATTAAAAATCTACTGTAAGTTAATTGTACTATGCCTATGTCACCCCCTGATCCCTTGGCAATAAGTGGACCAAGTTTTGTCTCAATCCGATGAACGCGCATATCAACCCATTTCGCCCGAGCATTAGACGGGAAACGCAACTTATTTTTATATATTAGATAATCAATCAATTTTTAATTCGATCCACGTAGACTAATTCTTTCTGTTGAGCTCGTGAAAGTTCTTCATCGATCCCTTGGGGTTAATCGATGCCTATCGGATTTCAAAGTCCAATATCACATTGTCCCCCTTTAAAACACGCCCCTTCGGATATTTCGATGGCCGTTGGAAAATATTTTATTACGAAGTATTCCGAATCATATATTTATATACGTTCAATTGTATTAAGAATATTTCATCCTAATGCTTACTTCATATATTGTAATTCAAGCCTTTGGTGTATATTTATAAATAATATGGACACAGGGAAGTGCAAGAATATAAAGAGAAATTTATGGGAAGCATTCCGTGACTTTATTTGTAAGGGGGTTGTATTTTACAACATGGTTGATTAAATTTAAGCCTTTTGGTTGGACTAGCGAACCAGGTTGAATCCAACCCCATAGCTATTATTTTATAAGTGAGCTAAATTTTGAAATATTTTTCACAGCAGAAAACCCATATATATGATAATTTGAATTTAACACAGATTTCCATGGATTATACGTAAATATAGCAACTAATTTACGACAACACGTCTCAAAATCGAACATACAAACTGAAACTTACTTGCTATGTGTGAATTTTAATACATATATAACGTAGGGTGAATAGCACCCCTACCTGAAGCCGCTGTTAATCTGTATAGGTGTATTTCATGGAATTGACAGCAGCAGTGAGAATCCATCGATAACCGAAGACGTGTTCTTTCCGCCTAGTCCCCAGCAGTCTCGCAGCTGGAATCTCTATGAAAAGCATAAAGATCTTCTGTAATCTGTAATAAATATCATAATTTTAATTGCTTGATAAAACAGAAAATACATATAATGTCAAATGGGATAGCATTGTTATAAAAGATAAGCCCTTTTTATGTAATCATGCTGACACATTTAGGTGGTAGTTAAATACATCGTATAAAATGATTATTAAAGTTCAAACGTGAAAATAATCATATTTATTATACTATCATTACGTTCTTAGAATTTGACTATAAATTGTTATACACTGTCAAAATCTAATGAGCATCATATCTTCTTAAATAATTACTAGAGTATGTAAAATCTGTAATAAGATTATTTGCACACCCAAGGTGGACCACTACCGCCCAAATGATTCCGATTGATGCTTCACTGCTTCATGTTATTATTGAACAATATTTAATATAATCTTGCTGCTAAATGCTATATTTGATAAAATCTGCTTTAAATATTACTCAAATATTTTTAAAATTTCTTCAGTTTGAATTAAATCGATCTGATAGATGAAACATACCCTTGATTTTCATGAACGTTAAGGATCATAAATGCTTTAAAATTTATGACCAAAGCATGATATTTTAATACATCTTGTAATAAAATATGACACTGGACGACTTTTATTATATTAAAAACAAGACCTTGTCAGAGTAATGAAATTTATTTTATTATTCAATATGTTCCTGTTAATGGTGCGCTTTTACGATGGAAGACATTTATAATGTTGATATCAGTTGGATGTTTATGTGACATTATTGATTTATATATGTGCGAGCTTTAACGACCTGTTTTAATTTTTTTACATAAAGTATCCTCCAGCGGATAAATGTCCTTTTTATGGATTTTAAGGGTGCGACACATCCTGGAGGCACTGCCGACACGTGAGAAAATCGTGTTATTTTTAATTGGTATAATTTGATGGCGGTAATTGAGTTGTACGTAGCATATTGGTGTAGTAACAAAGTTGTGCCGATATAAACTATTCCGATATTGGAGTATTAAATGTTGGGGGCTGCGTTTATCATATATCAATAGCACCCTTTATGCCCACATCCATAAGGTTAATTTGCAGTCTACGCCCTCTTCCCCTGTTTTCACCCATTTCTCGCCAGCTTCCCTCCGTGTTGCTAACTCATAAAAATAATATACGATCTCTGTCATATTGCGGTAACACTTTTATATGCCTTTTTGCAACTTGCCGTTTACTTTCTACGTAACATAAATAACGTTTTACTTCCACATTACGACCGCTGGTATATTTTATAGGTTCTTACGCTCTGCGGAGCTAGAAAAGATTCTTGAAGATATGAAATATACCAGCAATGAACAGTCAGAGCGCAGACATACAATAAAACATTTGTGTAACAAAGTTCAAGTGTAGCTCTTTCATTATTGGAAAAACATTTTCATGCTCCTACGTCAATTCTGATATATAGTTGTCAAATTCCTGGTAGAAATGTGTCTGAGCAAAATCGAAAATCTTCGACATTGCCCCTACATACATCCATAATATAGGACATTAAATTGATTAATTCAATCAAATACAATTCAATTTTCATAAAAATATAGCTTACATTTAAGAAGATTAAATAATATTCACATCTTATTGTTTGAACTTTTTACTTTATGGGTTTATTACTAAAAATTTCTTCATAAATTTACCAAAGATATTTTATTATTAGACGAAGCTCTATAAAAGCTTTTGTATTGTAAAATAGTCGATCTTAAGTTTGAAATTTATTGATGCTTTCTTTTTTTCCGATTATTATGAATCCATAATATCATGTATTAAAATAAAGATCAATCTTAGTCACCATCAGTATTCAAGCACGTGGGTGACGTTTAGCGTTATCTGGGTGAGCCGAAGTGGGAGCTCCCGTCATTAATGCAAGTTATTAACACATTCGCGGACACAAATATCGCGGACCTGTCACTATCGTCGTGCATATATTGCTTATACCAAATTAATATACATTGTGACAATTCCTTCCGAGATTTCAACAATTTGACTAATTTTTGACAATCTGTCATTATTGTTGTACAATTCAATCATCTCAATATTTTTTTCAAATTTTCTACCTGAAATTAAATAAGAAAATATTAGATAATACAATGGATCTTGTAAAAACATTTTTTTTAGTGTTGGAAAGCCTAACTGCCCACCGAGCAAATACAGTCCAAAAAATGTTTCCAATGCCATATCATTCATTTCAATTAATTTGGTCAACCTGCAGTATCTTGTTTTTGATAAATTTGTTTTCGCTAACTTTTTTCCATAAACATTCGTACATTCTATCAACAAATGTTTAACTTCTTCAGTCCAAGTACTTCTAAACATTTCTATGGGTGTATCTCAAAAGTAAGTCTCTCTCTCCAAGTCAAAATCTGGTATTGTTGAATGAGTCTATGTCCAATCATCATTTCGTTGTGAAGCAGAATTATTTTGATTCAGCTTCAGAATCGTTGACGTCGGTACATTCGTCATTTTTATCGAAAGTAGACTTATTACCTAGCGAATACCTTGATAAAATTAACCTTTTAAGGAGTATTATCGAAGGATCTTCGATGTGACCTTCACTATTCAGAAAGAGCACTCTTGTGCATTGAAGTTCCGAGGCGGACAGAGACAGAGAGAACTTAGCGCAGTTCGGGAGACTGAGACGGAGAGCTTCTTTATATGCATCTCATGGTTGTATAGATCGTTAAGCCCAAATTTATCCACTTATAATGATTTCGATTTCAAGCGTGTTATTTTTTTATGCAAAGAAACGACCGAATATTGTGTGTTATCGAGAGTTTGTTTATTTAACTGCTTGCTGTTCTTCGCTGCGTGTTGAATGAGTCTTTGTCCAATTATCATTTCCTTCTAAAGGAGGAGCACTTGAATCGATTTTTTGTGCATTGTTTATGTAAAGAAATGAAGTGGTCTTGTATGCACTATCAAGTGTTCATTTACAATTGACTCTGCCTCGAATTGAAGATTGTCTTACGCTGATTAGGAGCTGACAGAAAGTAATCAGTGTAAAGCGATTATGACATCAACGACTTCATCAATTTTAAATTTGCTCACTAACGAAAAGGTTAATTGAAATTCAGTTCAATTTCATTATTATCTTTTTCTGAATTTTAAATAGAGTAGTTAATACACGCATACATACAAATGCGTGCCCATATTCGCAGACATATCCGGCGCAATAAAAACTCATCATATCCGTCTGTAATTGCAGACGTGTCCACGAATGCGTTAATCATGTTTATATTGCAAATGTATAGAACTATTATGGCTTCACATTAATGCTTCCCTTGCTAGACTTGGAATTGAACTTATGTTGAAGAGTGGTAAATGTAGTTATAACATAACTTGCAACAAAATATTTATTTATCTTTTAAGATTTTATTCAGATCATTTGGATAGCTTTGAATTAAATATGTGGATAAAGTATATTTTTATTAATTTTATCAGCTTTTCACAAATCAAACAATCGTTTCCATAGACCATGAAAAGGCTTTCATTTCAGTTGGTATGAATATGATTGTTTAAGATCATTTTTTTATTGTATAATCAATGTGACAAAATATTTATGTACTGTAAATTGATGGTATAAATATCATTGGATGGCATTTGAGCCCCCCATCCAATCAAATAAGAATTAATTGATTTGAACCGTCAATGAGTCGTCAACACCTCAAAGATCAATGAAGAGATCCAATGTCCCAAAGTGCGTCCTCAATAAAAGAAGCATCCAAATTTATCAGCTTCGATTTGGTGCCTCACCACCGACCCTAATAACAAACAGGGACGTAATGATGATGAAGCTGCACGTGATTGCGCTTTGGAAACTGACGTACAAGTCGTTCGATGGATCAAGTTTTATTTGAATGGATCGTCTTAGGGGAGCCATTCTCGTTCCATTCCATTTCCATGTGTCCGATGGAGAAGAGACAGAGACGTGCGTAAGTCTATTTATTATCATTTTTATAGCTCGCTCTGTAAATAAATACTGCGGACCCACGCGGGTTGCTTACTTTCGGATTTTAAACTTTGTCGTACGACTGCAATAAAATGCCTTAAAACATATTGAAATGGCGACACGTGTCGTATTTTACCCTTGTCTATTGCTGGAACTTGCTGACGGCGTGTAACTACAAACAGACCAAATAATCCATTTTTTATTTCACGTCGATATAAATTGGAGATACACATCTGCATGCCCCCCTATTTGTTTACGTGACTTTACTTCATTGCCCAATGTTAGCACTTAAAGTGTCGGAGCTGTGTCCAACTTCCAGCACACCAAATTTGTTGTCCCACCCTAACAAAAATAACATTTTAATTATGCATCGATTGTATTCAAATAAAAAATGAGAATTTTAGAAACGCTGCTTTTGTATGGCATTGCATAATTTATGAATAATTTCGTTTGAAATTTGCAGCACAAAAACAGCTCATTAAATTTAATTCAGTCCTTGATTGTGTGTTTTCATTAAATATCATGCTCATTGCATTAAAGCCTTATTCAAATGTTCAATGATAAAATGTAATGGAATATTAAATATATGCCAATATTATTTAATGAATTTTTGTCGACGTCGCCATTAAATATTCGTTCAAATGCTTCCCAAACGCATTTTCATTTTAACCCGCCTGCTTCCATAAATGTAATTACATGATGAATTTCTAAATCAGCAGATCGAATAATCTATTTCGTGATACTAAAACCCAAGAAAAAATGAATTTTTTTTTCATATACAATACAATCGTATTTCTCATACGGTCTCCACATCTGACACCACTGGATTTCTTTCTGTAGGGATGTGAGATTTTGGGTATTTTTTCAAAGCCCTGATACTTAGGACTAGGGAATCCAATCCCGGGATCCCGGACAGTTTTAGGTACTTAAGAATCCCGGGGTTAGAAAACGTAATCCCGAAAATTTCGGGATTGAAATTTTTATCTAACAGAAATCGTACACTTCACCAACACGATGAAGGCTACTAAATCGAGACATTCCCGACGAAATCTAGACGCTTGGAAACAGTGGCGTAATTACTAATTGGCGAATTTAGGCGACGCCTAGGGGCAGTGACTGTCTAATCTATATATACATATATAGCGTACATGTATGTTTTTCAAATTGTTATAGTAACCTTTCCTTACCGGTGATGTATTTACTACACCTCGACGAATAATGAGAATATCGATATGAAATATAATAGATACGGGGTTCAGAATTTTTGTATTCCTCCGTAATATAATTACGAATCACATCAAAGTATTATAGTATATAAGTATTCATCTGCAGCGACGGAAATAAATTATTTGTCAGGAAATTGGGAATTTTGCGAGTTTTAGTCCGTGTCTCAGCCGAAAGTAATTTTATCAGTCACATTGATGGTGTTATACGAAAATGAAGGCTCACGCAGTCATCAACTCGAAGTAGCATTTAAATATCTGATGACAATATCTCCAACGATTGTGGAAGCTGAGCGTGCATTTTCAGCAGCAAGTTGCCTGACTTCCAAAATCAGATCCAGACTAAATGACGAAACACTAATGTTTAATGTTAATGTTACTTCGGGTATATTTTCAAAATAATATTTGAATTTTATAGTGTTTTATTTATCTATTTTTGAATTGTATTTTTATCTTTTCTTAAATAAATAAAATGCTTTGGCCTTCAAGCGATTTTTTTATATTGAACAAATGGACTTATTAGTAGTTTTTGATCAAATTTATCAATGTAATTTCTTAAAATATTGAAAATACCAATCCCGGGATCCCGGGACTGGTCCCGGGATTGTTTAATGAAATCCCGAAATAGTTAACTAGTTGTTGAAGTTGATGAATTATAAATAAAAATATTAACCTTTTGCACTCTAGAGGTGACTCTCACTCACCATATGATTTGATGCCGCAACTCGATGTACGGCAATAACTGTTTACGTTTAGTTCCTTTGAATCGGGTTCCTACGCTCTTCTGTATAATCTTATGAAGTATATTCTGTATAACATGGCACCCCTTCAAATAAATATATAAGATTTTCTTATCTGAAATTAGTCCGCAACCACGAACTGGATTGCATATTCGGCACTAGTTCGAACTTGACAGTCGTGGCAGGAAGACTACTAAGTTTTTGATCCCTATAAGCATTGAACAGGAGTTAGGAAGGATTGCAAAGTCTGTTCTCAAAGAAAAAACATCAAACCACATATTATTGTGATACTTGCCCCTATAAGCCGGGCATGCATCTTGGCAATTGTTTTATGAAATATCACACACTGCAAAATCACAGAGACTAATATTTAAGAAATTATATTAATAAAGGTGTAAAAAAATATAAAATGTTAAAGCATCAAAGTTTTTTACATTAATTTGTGTATGTGATGATTTTAAGTTAGGGGTAAGAAATTCGCCAAAAGTGCTGCGATGCGTCTCGAGTTTGCCGCGCAAAAGGGTCTCAAGTGCAAGGGTTAATAGATTGTTTCCTTTGACAACGATGTCCTTTTATTAAACGTATCGAAAATTCTTCTTATGCATTTTGCAATTCGAATTTGTTATAATAATTTCGAGTCCTCCACATGTGGACGATTGCAGTTGCATCCGCTGCACCTTTGCATACGGCCACCGAAGTCAACAGTTGAACATGTCGCAGCACTTTTATTTTTATCGTCGTGTTTCCTCGGAGAAGCACACACCACAATTAGTGTAACGACATCGCTTAAACCACAAAATTAACTGCCGTAGACATTTGAGTTAACAGTTTTCCGTCGGTTGTTTACGGCGTGAAGTGTTTCCAGAGCCGGCATTAATTTACGGCCCCTTATAAATAGCCGGCCCGTAAGCTGCGAACGTCACCGTCGGGGCCGTAAACTAATCGAGTCATGTTAAACGCATCGTCAACTGTCAACTGCGATTCCAGCCACCTCATCCGCCTCCTCCTCTTACTCCTTCTTCTCGAGACCATCACACCGAACACCCACGCCATCACGTGATGCATCATCTCCCTTGACTCATAATTAAGCACCCGTTCGCGACGTATTCCCCGTTTGACCCATCGCGTCAGGCGTATTTTAAACGTTGAAAAATCCAATTTGCATTGCTAATGTTCACAACTAATAAATGCCTGTCAGTTTATGCGCGAATGTAAAGGCATCTGACATTTATATGCGAGATAAGATCTCTCAATTGCGGGTGAAAAGTCATTGTCTACAATGTAATAAATTGCGCAAAAGCGAGTCATAGAACGAACATTTGCTCGTAAATAAATAGTCGCTTTGTAATTCTAATACAATTTTTTCCAGCACGTATAACTCAACGCTAACACGTACTATGTGGATTCATAAATATACATATAAAACGATGAGTCAGATTTTTATTTAATTATACTTCCTCTCCTTGATGTTTTTGCCTATCAATGAATGGATCTGATCTTATAATTCGCTATCTTAATTAATCATAATACAAATGCAATTACATACAACTATGGATAATACACGTTGACAACATAAATGCACTGTTTCGTATTGAGAGGGTCCCCGAATGAGTTCCCAGATCTTACTTTTCTAAAATTGAATACAAGGATGTAAATGATTAGGTTGTGACAAAAAGGCGCTCGTCGTATCTAAAATCTTTATTTGATTCGATGAGAGGTTGCTGCTACGAGACTACAGAAGAACCGACGGGAAGAATATATATACCCGAGTAATTGATAGAGATTAAGCTGTTCTAATCATGACTTGTGCGTTTTTATATTTTCGGGACCAATCATTGCTCTAAATTAATAGTCTTGATGAATCGTATAAAAAACACAAAATAGTGATAACATTCTCATAAATATATAAATTTACAAATTCTATTGCGTTTTAATGTAGTGCTGAAAGCTCATGTTCATTTTCAATATAAATAAGTAAAAGAAAAAACATAATATAGTGCATATTTTTTTATTGTTTTATAAACCGATCTTTTCGCAGCTGTTAAGAAAGTCTATAGCTATTTATTTTTTGTCATAACAAATAATATGTTATACAATGAAAAAAGTAATTCAGAGAAAATATCATTATTGCGAAAAATTTCAGTCCTCCGTATTCACTTTTCCGGTGATCTTTTTATGCAATTTTTTCGCGAGTCTCCCAATTAACCTACAGAACGGCCGTACGATATGTGCGTCCAGCCATTCCAGGAGGAAGACCGATGCAGCCAATGCGTGCCCGACCGCCAGTACGTAGAAACAGCCCTGAATGTCGGTCAGATTGAGAGCACTCAGGTACACGACCTTTTCGATCGGCCTTGTCACTAAATCTTTTCTCCACTTCTTCATGAGTCCGGCTTCGAAGATCATCTTTGTGTAGCGGTCCGTTCTACCCTTGAGGGGGGAGTCTTTCGTGTGGGCATACGCCAGATAGTGACTATGGATCCTATCTCTCCCGATATGAACGAAGAGGGCGTCCTTATCGTTCCTGAGGTTCTTTGATGCATCTTCAGCCAGAAGACAATCCATCCAACAGGCCTTCTTCATTCGCTTGCCGAGGTCGTGTGTACAACTACCCATCTCCTCGTTGACCCTGAACCGCCTATTGAGGCCCTTGAAGAGTTCTGAAGTCGGTGGTAATATTGAGTCCGGGGATGGGTACCCCTCAATGTCGTAACCGGTCTCGTAGAGCTGCTCGAACGTGTCGATTTCGGGACCTGCGATCGGCGTTGATAATAGAGAAACTATCAATCCTTGAAATATGAAGTTGATTACGAATATGAACCAGAAGATCAAGAAGACAAAAATTCTCAAGGAGTCGTTCTTCCCTGTCCAGTGAACGGGCAAGGAGAGGAATAGGGTGATCGAGTGGAGGAAGCCACGTTGCAGCGCGTCGAACGGTTTGGCCTTCGCTGATCTCCGAAGGTAAAAAAAGAAGAGCGCCACCGTCGAGTGGAACACCACCGTCACGAGAATGAGCGACTCTCTGTCGAACATCCTGGTGAGGTTCTCCGACGTGGAGAGAAGATCTGCCCGGTGGACCGTGAAACACAGCCCGCTTCCTTCTATAGGATACGAGAGTATTAGCGGCGGGTAGGAGATCGGTATCAAGTATATTGAATTGACACTAAAAAAGCAGCGACGAAACGCGATGTCCATAAGTCCACCCACAAAGGTCTGGAAGTTTTTCGCCTTCGCGTTAAGTCGATGTCTAATAGTGAAGTTCATCTTTTGCGCTAGAATCCGAAGCAGATTGCCGTCTTTCCCGCTGATCCTTTCGACGCCTTCCTTGGTTTCGTCCACATACGTTACGGGTGGGAGGTGAACCACGAAGACAGAGATGGTATTCCCGTGCAAGTTATGGCTCTTGTTGTTGAATACATCCAAATGTGCACCAAAATTCCTTTTCTCGATCTTGAGACAAGCCTGCGCGTAGAGATTCTCCGAGAATGTATCATTGTCGAGACCCTCGCATGTGGCATTACAGTGAACGTACGGCCACATGTTACCTTCGAAGAATTCGTCCGGGCCCATAGACGACCAGCAGCCGTAGAAGCCGACGCCGTCGCCCAGCCTCAAATCGCTAAAAGGATGATACTCATAGACAACCGTCCTATTTTCAGTCTCGTCGTATTCCAAGATGATGGTGAACTGGAAGTAGTACCACCAGAAAACGTTAAACATTCGTGGAATAGAGAACTTCTCCCTTACGCAGATGACGAACTTTGCGTCCGTCGAGTGGAACATTGTTTGAGAGATTTGGACTATCCCTTCCGTAATCTCCTCCGCAGTATCCGTGTAGAAAACGACCATGGCAGACGGGTTTTGTATATAATTTTCTGTGACATCTATAGGCATGGGCACAACGAACGTGCCAGGATCTCTGGGATGCGAGTTCATGACGACCATTTGGATGTTCAGGCGCGAAAGCTTCACGTTCAAAGATTCGGGAGGAGAACCATAAAGGAGCACGGTCTTTCTGTGTTCTCTCATATAGTATCGGGAAATAATTTCAAACTGAAAATAAACAAACATTTTTATTAAAATATTAAAAAAAAACTCTATTTTCAAACAAAAAAATTGAAATACCAAATCTTCCACAAAACGTTCTTCATAGTTTGAATCATTCAACAGAATTAGAGTCGCATTGCTTTTTGATAAAAATATCATAATCAATATAAAACCAAGAATTCTCATGATGTTGAAAGGCAAAGTACTCTGCGTAAAATAGTTATTGACTTCAATTTCCAGCTTTTATAAGCTCCCAAATCGCATCAAGAGATATTATGATTTTATCGAGTTGATTTGATGCCACTAAGATAAGAGTGATTACTTTGTGAATTTTTTATGTTTACTTATATTCCTCGGGCACTTGCCACGAATGTAGTTATTGAGAACATACTCAAATAATATACATTTAAACTTCTGTGAATTTAGACAACGACGAGAAAATCAATGAAATTTTAAATTGTTGTTTAAAGGATAGATTACAAAAAAATTACATTAAATGTATATTTAATTTGATCCTCTTTAATTGTAAATGCATTAATTTATATGGATTACAAGTAATGTATGAAACTTGTGAAGCATGGTATTCAATAAGACATGTTCCCGCCTCACCCGCACGCGAAGCGTTATATCTTAACTCACTATGATCCGCTGATAGCTGACAGCATATATTTTAATGAATTAATTACGAGTAAATTATGCAGAAATCATATTTTTGCATTGAAAAAATATACTACATATTTTGAACTGCTTAAAAAATCTCCTACATATATTATGTTTCGAAATACAATACAAGGAGTATTTAGAAAATTAAAAAAACTGCAACATGGCATTCTCCGAATAATATTCAACGGGACTCTAAGAGTGTTTAAAAACATTTTCAAAGTTAAATTGCAATTTTCAAAATCTTATACTTACTTATAATTTCATATGGTGTACCAAATACACATCATGGTAGTGCGTGCGTGTTTTTTAGCATGGTAAGGGAAAGGTTAAGAGTTAAAAAGCTTTGTTGCTTAAGTCGAAATAAAAAGTACTTCGTATGTTAAAAAGTGTCAGGCGAAAATAGGTTGATAACACTTTGATGCGATTTTCCTAATGCTCGTATATTTTTAAAATGTGGTCGCCAACCGTGCACTCCATTTCAGCATTTGCTCTGCCTTCAACATTTGAAAATAAACACTAAAATATCATCATAATCCGACATGTGTTTCATACATTAAAATTGCCATGTTTTCGAGAGCTTCAAGACACCTTTGTCGCATATGTTTTTCGTCTCATATGAAAATTATCTTCGGTAATTCTGTGAGTAAATATTACATTTCCCATAACGCCAAACTTCAACGAGAGCTCATTACATGTCACACACTGGCAATTCACATAAAACAAATCGTGTGAGGCGTAACATGTATATGGATGTAGTTGCGACATTAAGTTCTTACAGTTTGTAATTAGTGACGACAAATCATTTACATAGAATAGTAATAAATGTGTCTAAACGACAGGTGATGTCAGTCGCACTACCTGAAAATAGAAAATGTCGACTTGCCACATGTTTGACATACGGGATACCTGATGGAAGTCATTCCTAATGCATATTGCCATTTAAAGCTGTTTTAATCGGTGTATTTTATTGTTATTTATAGAACCTCATATTGATCATAAATATCAAAAAAGTGGGTGGACGACGAGGTGCTATATCATGGTCTTATCGATCGTCATGACTCATCGGCAACCATATTAGGTATAATCCATTAAGCACCACTAACGCACGATATTTCTTCGATTCTTATGGAGTAATATTTGTAATAAATTCAAATGACCTAAACATAATTTTACAATCACTTACAAAGTGTTCATGAATCAATTTTTGAGATATTATTTAAGCCTAAATACATAACTAACAGAGCAAGATGATCTTTAATCAGGGTTTTGCCATTATGAACATTAAATCTTACCAATTCTAAAAGACCTAAATTATGAAATTCATATAATTAATCCTACAAAGGTGATTATTTCCCATTTTGTTATTTTTATATTGTAAATAGACAAAATGGCAGTCTACCGCAATGATATTGTTGCAGAAATTTATAAAAAAATATTGAGATCTGTAATTAAATATTACATAAATGTCTTTTACCTACAAGACTGAAATTACTTACTTCAATCTACTTTCCGTGCTACAAGTTACAACTTTAGCCATGTCTTTTTTTTTTCATTTATCAGAAAGAACCATTGTTTAAGAATACGTTCAGTAAATTTCAAGACGATATAAATGAAATTCGCAAAGTTATAGGCTGACGACGAAAAGCTGCGCTTCGCGAAGCTGAGGAGAGGCCAAGCTTTAAACGCGTTTTTCTCGAAACTACTTTTTCCAAGTTCATGGAAGTACTCCCACTCGCCCTAGATGAGAATTCTTTATGAAATTTGGCAGACACGTGTATGATAAACGTTTTCATCTTATAAATTATTAAATTATTCAAAAATATTTAACATTTTTTTTCAATGAACAAAAAACTACAAAAAAGTTGGTAAAAACACATATTTTTCTTCGATCGCTCACTACTTTTTTTATTTTTTTATATTTCTTTTTAATTATAGTCCATACTATACACAATATTATACAAAGTAAAAAAAAAATTTTTGCTGCAAATCACCTGTCCAGGACTTAGGACTTCCATGGTGAAGAATGTCATCGCACGTCTATCAACATACGTGGCTACTTCCACTCCTACGACTATAATTTGTCAAACTTTAAAAAATATTTTTATATTCAATAAAGATCGCCTAGTCAACATATCAAATATCAATATTCTATATTTAATACTGTTTACATAAAAAAATGTTTAAAAAAATTCACTGAATGTAACAAAAATTAGCTTTGTAGAAATGGATGCAACATTTTTGTCGCTGATTTTCATACTGTCACATTATCACGAATATTAAATTATTTGTTATATTGATAAGAAGTCATAAAGATTTTCATTTTCAAATAGTACTTTTAGATACATATTATATGTATTAATTCAATATGATTAATTCGTACACAACACTTATATAATTCAGATTCATCCATCACAAAACACACAGTCAATCATTGTTATTGTCAATTTATTGTTTTGCATATAATAAAAACGATGTTATTACTTTTTTTGGCTTTTGTTATTAATCAAAGTGGATGTAAGCTGACTATAAGCTGTTTAATCAGTCCTTGCTCTGTAACCATTTTGGGTGTTATTCATTAAACATCGATAACCCACCAAGATCCTATTCCAAGTTTTAAAATGTCGATTAGAAATAATTAAAAACACAAATATATTCCAAGGCGCGGTCGTCCTACGAAACAACTCCAATTTCTATACGAAATAATTCATTTTGTTGCGCATTTAGGTTGCGGTAACGACATACAAATTACGATGTTGAATTATTTATTCGTTACATTGCTGTAAATTAACGTCTTTTACTAGACTATTTCGTGCCATTAAAACGTTCCTTGTTACATATTAATTCACAGCGTCGAATATGAAACTCTATTATACAAGATGGAACAAAAATTGCCTGCCACTTTGGCGGCCTTTACCATTATTTAATCATTCCTTGACACGTTCGTGTCGTTCAGTCAATTATTAACGATATCAACATGTTTTTATAATGCGTTTGCAATATTCATATTGAATAAGCTTATTAACAAACGCTGAAGTGAAACGTTCTAGAATATTTATTGGATTTTTTCATACGATCGTACATTATGGCGAAACTTTTGCATTAAAATTTTACGTGGACTTCGAGCAGGTGCTGGCATGAAGGGTTAAACTGGTAAGAGACATACTTTTTCATACAACATAGTTTTTCAATTACGTGAACATTGGAAGCACTTATGTACAATTATTTTGTACTTACTTTGCACATGCATTAATTAACTGTCATTTCTTATTCTATAAACGATTGAATTGTGTAACTCAAATTGAATAAACTATTAAAAAACTACCAAAAAAGTCTAAAACACGATTATTTATGATAATTTGATGTCATATTTGTAATTTAAACACCCTTTTTTATATTGTTGTAGAAGTTAGACCTCTTTCTAGTGCAGTGATTCTCAACCGGTGCACAGCGAAAAAAATAGTCAAAATGGAAAATTCTGCAAAATAGTGAAAACCGAAAAAGTCGTTGATGAAATTATGAAAGTCAACGAAAGAGTTAATCAATATCTATGCTGTGAAGAACTTACTAAGCATATGACAGGATAAGATGTTTTTGATTCTATTTCTTCATATTTAGAACAATTTAAAACATTATGGGAGTTATGTGTAGAAATTTATACAGGCTCCTTCAATGGTAGGCTTAATCAAAGGATTTATACCCTTTCAAAGACAAGAAACCCTAATATTATAACTACGCACTGTTTTTTGCATAGAGAATCTTTAGTTTCCAAAACATTACCAACAACACTAAAACCTGTACTAGATCAAGTCGTAAATATGGTGAATTGCATAAAAATCAAGACCTTTAAAAACACGCCTGTTTAAAAATCTTTGCATTTCAATGGAAGCTAAGTACGAGTGTTTGCTTTTTCATACTGAAGTCAGGCGGTTATTTAGGGCTAAAGTTTTATGTCGATTCATAGAAATTAAGAATGAATTGTCAATCTTTTTTCGAAATGAAGGTATGGATGACTTTGTAAAACATTTCAGAATAATGATTGGTGTGCTAAAATGGCATATTTAGCAGATATTTTTAATTACTGAAATAAAGTTAACACAAAAATTCAAGGAAAAAACGAAATTTTTTTGACATCCATCGACAAAATGACAGGATTTCGGGAAAAAATAACTCTTTGGAAAAATCGAATAATTAAAAAAGTAGATATGTTTCTTTCACTTAACGAGAATATTCCCGAGGGATTTTTTTCCGCAATAATGGAATATTTAACTGTATTGAAAGATAAGAGTCACATTATTTTCCTTCCTTAAATATAGAAAATTATGACTGGATACGAAATCCATTTGCTAAGATTGATACATCTAATTGTGAATTTTCATATGTCGAAGAAGAAAAATTAGTCTCATTTTCTACTAATCGTACTCTAAAAATTAAATTTTCCGAAATGGCCATGGAAGACTTTTGGATTTCTGTCCAAGAGGAATATTGAGTTCTTCACACGAAGGCACTGAAAATTTTGTTACAGTTTTCGACATCATATTTGTTTGAGCTTGGTTTCTCAACAATAACTTATATGAAAACTAAAAAGCCTAAAAATATTATTTAAGATACATATTTTTACTAGAAGAATAAACATTGGATGGAAGTTCAAAAATAGACAAGGAATCATGTGCAATAAAAATAATGATTTTGTAGATGATACAATATATCGATATCTTTCTCTGAAATTCCGGAACAGTTTGACATTCAACCGGGATTTTGGACAGCAACTTTAATTTCTGGAAATCCCGGGCAATTCGGGATGGTAGATAACCCAAAGCGTAGCCATGCGATGAAGAGATTATGTCCAAAATACAGATCCTTCTTTCTTGTAATTTCCCAAAACTATAAATATATAAAGATTTTCTTTCAGACATTTCATAGCCACTATTCAAAACTTTTAAGAGTTTTAGAGAAATATACATTTTTTTAAAAAATCGGGGTCCTTGTGTTTCGAGAAAAAAAATGTACCTAGAGCCAATAAAATAGGTTTGGTCAGA
Source organism: Stenopsyche tienmushanensis (assembly GCA_008973525.1). Classification (NCBI taxonomy): domain Eukaryota; kingdom Metazoa; phylum Arthropoda; class Insecta; order Trichoptera; family Stenopsychidae; genus Stenopsyche; species Stenopsyche tienmushanensis. The sequence goes on along the minus strand of WACJ01000006.1, from coordinate 923,188 downwards.
CCTAGATTTTTTTCATGGGATTTGTACAAGATATCACGTTTTTCTTTATGTTTCCTAAATAAATTTTAATCTTTTCGCTCCATAAAATAATTTATCATATTTCTTACACTGATCTGCATATTTACCATTATCGTAAAAAATCCTTTTTGCATCACGAGATTAGTATATCTAAAAGAAAGGTTAAAAAAGATCTTTTCTTAGACCAATTTAATTTTTAATATTTCATGTAAATATATTTTTATGCAGTAAAATATTGAACATGATTATTAATACTGATTGTCATTCATTTTAACTTATTTCTTATATAACTACATTTTTTCAATATTAACAAATTCTTATTAACATCTTCCAAACAAGTAAATCATCTGCTAGAATTATAATTTAATTTTTTTTTACATAATTTTTTTGAAAGCATATTCAATATGTATATATTTTAAGCAATACGCAAAATAAATCGATGCAATTTCTTCATGTGAACGCCTTCGCGAATTGATAAAGTCGTGGTCGTCTTATTCTCATATTTTACCCGTTTTTACTTTAAAGCCCCACAATTGTTGCATATGAATGTGCTCATTTGTTCTACAAAAAAATACATTTTACCATGACATTATGGTAACAGACATTCTCGAGGATCGAGTTTCGAGCAATCGCCGCAATAAAAGTTATCTCGTTTCAATAACAATTACAAATTCTTCAATAAATATCCTCGGGGCGGTTGAAAATTTCCTCGAAAGTCATAAAATTACAATGTTCACGTTCGCAGGCGATTCGTGTAAATTAACGACTTTCTTGCAATGCTGCCGAAGAAATTGCGGTTGATTCGATATTAAAATAATTCGACATTGTTTATAAATCGGTCGCACAGATTGATGGTATTTTTGTTTAAAGAATTCCGTGCGATAAATATTTGTCCATCTTTCAAACGTTTCAAATACAACGTCGTTTAGACCAGAGCTTGTCAATCAATTTGATGCATTCCTCGGTTGATACAAATATTTCAAAGAGTGTCGGATGTATTCGGTCAGGTGGATTCGGAATTTTTCGGCTTAATTGTAGTCGCATGTCGATTCAACGGCAATGTTTCATCAACTGGTAGGCTGTTTGCTTACAACCCAACAATTGGGTCCATATTTTTGTTCGGATCGCATTTATAATGCATCGTATGTCGTTCCAAAAGAGGTTCAAACCGACCCATATGTTGAAACCACAATGCGAGCGCCACATGCAATAATAAATGGGTTTCATAATGACGGCACAATGAAGTTTTATCCGTCAAATGTGGGGTATTATTGCGCCATTGTGGCAGAATAATCATAACCTTTGGAATGCCTCTATTTTCGATTTCCATCAAAACATTTTTAATCATATATATTTGAGAGCCACTGTGTAAATAGACGCAAATAAATTATTCAATAAAGTCATGAGGCTAATCAGCTGAGACATTTGCAAATGTCAAACAAGTGTCTCATTAAATCATTCTTCTCTGTCCTCCAACTTGATATGAGCTAATTCATTCTAATTATCATATAAATTTGTTATGCCATTAAAATTATAATATATTACGATATTCTGTTTTTATACTTAATTGAAACGGCTGCAATAATATTTCATAATATAAAAAAACCCTTATAAATCGTCGGTTATGTCAAATACAATTATATATTTAAGAAAACCAAAAAGGAATGAAAATTTTGAGACTTATCCTTCTACAATTAATCTGTATCGAGACACGGTTCAGGAGACACGCATTTATTGTATTTTGACCTTCTCTTTGATCCTTCTAATACATATGTATACAAGCAAGATACATGCAAAAATGTGTACTAAATTTTACATTTTGCATTAATCAGAAGGTATTTTTGAGACAGCTTTATGTATGTGAGTACTCTTTTTTTGAAAGGCATTTATCGTATAAAAGCCGAATTGTACACACATTGAGATAAATACGTCTGCACAATAGCTGACGAAACTATATAACTTTTACTCTAACCATATGCATAATGACATCAACGAGGCTTATTAACTCACTGAAAGAACCTAATTTATCACGCTTAATAATAAGACCTCTCCTCTCGAGGAGCATATGGTCGTTGCAAGGAATGGGCATCCCGACCACTGGTGAATCCTTAATTCGCCTTGTTATGCAATAAAAGTACATTGTTAACACATCAACAATTCAATGGGTTTCTCGAGCCGATATCCGAGCCGGCAATAAAACGAAGAACCGAATAACTGGCCGTCATATTCACTTACAAAACGCGTATAAACATGCTAACTGACCACCGAGGATCCTCATTACAATATATAATAAGGCAATAATTTCGCATTTAACGTCATATTTGCGTCGCGGCCTGTGGGAGTTGCAAGTATCGTGGTAATCTTCAGTACCTCTTAAAATGAATTCCGCAAGTGTATTTTGACGTTTCTGCGAAGTGCCGCAACGATTCTGCAATTGGTAACAGCTATAATAATGCGGACTCCAATAAAGAATGTCAGGGGTCGTTATGGATAATGACCACTTTTATTTTGCGTTATGAATACGAACCATTCAAATGCGGTTAGTATGTTTCATTTCATTGAAATAGCATTGCTAAAGAACTGCTTCCGAATGCTTCTTTGTATATTAATATTGTACAAATCTAATGCATATATATAATATATAGAAACCTAATAGCTAGGTTGATCTAATAGAGTATTAATACTCTTAACTCACAATATTGTACCAAATTTCCTCCAGTTCATAATGCTATTATTTAAAATTTTCCAATAAAATTTAAAAGCGTATATTTTCTATGAAACATGTGAGCCGTTTTATGATTTCATTATAACCACCATTGACTGTGAAGCAAAAAACTATAGATAATTTTAATTTTCATGGGCTCTAAGCAACGATACTAAATCTTATTGAAATGTCTAATTTGCAAACAAATTGTTCGCATGTTCAAGATAACAATATTTTTTAATAATATCTGATCACTATGTTTTCGCATAAAATGCGAACAAAATGTGACCTAAACAAGTCCTTGTATTCTCATGACTAGTCATTGTTCCAAATCATTGATAAAAGTCTTCTTAAATAAATCACAAATATTATGTTTATTATTAAGATATAGAAGCATCCTAGATGGCAATGTTTAGAAAGGCAGATCTTCTAACTAGAGTTTGACACCTATCATATAATAAAGCTGATTACATTTGAAGTTGCAGATTATATAGTACATTGGAACCTCGGGTTACGGGTTAAACTCATTCCGTGCGATACATTTAGTGCGAGCCACCAATGTAAATTAGCCTCTGGGGAGATTTTCGTGAACATGGTGATCGTAGAAAGCTCCGGGCATGCATTTCTTCCCATAACTTACACAAAAATCCCTAAATGCCCTAAAAGATGAGGGAGTGGCCACAAGGTTTGAGTGCCCAACTAGTCCGCCTTTCAGACCGCTGACACTTCCACATAACAGGCAGTCTGTCCTTTCGCACTTTACACCTTTTGAATGTTAGCGGATTCTTCCAAGAGTAAACAAGAAGAAGCTTTATCTTCTTGTCGTCACTCGTATTCACACAAACCTGCCTGGTAACTTACCAAGAAACTCGCTCATGCGATTCGTAACCCGAAATTTTGCTCAAAACTGAGACAAAAATATTGACAAATCTTGGCTCGTAACCCGAAAAACTCGTAACCAGGAACACTCGTAAGCCGTGGTTCCGCTATATATGAAACACCTAAAGAAACCCCCTTTTTTAGGTAAATTTATTGTTTAATAAAAATATTGATAACTTGTGTATAACACGATTCTAAGGTTTCTTCAAAATGCCGAAGCTTAGACCTGATACGAAAAGTTCAAAAATTTGCAGCATCTTGAGTTTGTTGCAATATCCTTATACATTGTGACTTCTCTACTAATTTGTATTACTTCTTTCAATGGAAAAATCGTCATTCAAGATGTGTAATATATATTTTTCGATGCAAATAGTTTAATTCTTTCCATTTGTGTTATCGTCAGAATTTTGGTTCATTCCAGATACCATTTATATCAAATTTGCTTAATCAATTTTTAATACCTTAAATTACCATTGTATCTACTTTATATTCAGTTGGGTAGATTAGAATAACGTATTCAACTAAATGTAGTCATAGTTTTCCAGTATGCATTCAATAATCGTCAGGTGACATTTATTTGATGGATGAAGCTGTGAGAGACAATACAAAGTCATCATCAACATTATTCAATGTTCATTGCAATGACTCCCTTATAAACTTGTTTTAGAAATGTTTCGAATATTTGATATGTGGATCAAAATACAAGATCAATCAACGTATAATACAAGAAAAAGAATAAGCTACATCAGAGTTTATGACTTTAAAAAATACACAAGTATGATTTGAGTGCAGCTTCGACTGCAAATTGAAGCTGTCTAGCCTCCAACAGAAAACATTGCTATCGTCAAATAGTGTAGAAATATTTGTATATATTAAACATTTCGAAATAGGTTTATGAATAAATATTTAAGTAAAATATCATCTTATGCATAGTTGATGCTGGAAGGTGTTGAAGTACAAGAAAGAGGTACGCGACAAGCGTATCTGGCGCGATTCTATCGGACCACATTTTCATAGCTTCTCAAAAGTTTTTATCGTGGAAATTCGAGTACATCCATATTTGATGTAATGTGTATGTACAAAGTTGGAGTATAAGAGGGCACGTTTATCAAGCCGTAAATAAAACACGAAAGTAATGGGGCTCTCTCTGCCGAGCGCCATTGAAAACACTTCTCAATAATATATCATTATCCATCCTCCATTGTTATCAACTTCCACGTAAAAAACAAAAGAATGGCGTGCAACAAACACATCCCTTTGTTACAAAACGCTCTTCGTCGTCTTCCTCACTCTAATAACATGTATTTTAAAGAAGGCATTTCGTCATTACGACATTTTCCAAACGGGTACTTCTTTTTATCAGCGACACAAAGAGAGCACTCTTCCACTCTCTCGCTCTCTATCTCGCCAAATGTGTCTACTTAAAATACAATTTTGCTATTTTATATGCCATTTAATTTCAACGCTCAACACATAATGGTATATTCTCACAAATGTGTATGCTTAGAACAAAAAATATACACAAAAAGCTACCACAATTTGCACCCAAAGTGGCACTGTTTCTCGATGAAAACGATTCTAAATTACTCCAAAAAAATTGGTGACACAATAAATTTTTCATAAATTTATGAAATCATACAAACAATATAACAATCCGTTATTTTGATGGACGATTGGGAGTGTCTTGTGACAGTCAGTGATAAGTGATAAGATTTAAACATTTGGAGACTACTCTGGTGTATACCGTCCATATGCGATCGATATTGTGGATAATATGACTTCCCAGATTTATTTCAGAATGCTCTCCCAGTGAGTCCTCTGGATAAACGCATCGAAGAACGCTTTCGCCGTTATCATAATGGGGAATATGGGCGATTTAAGCTGTCAGGGAGCATCGACATACATGTATGTCCGAATTCTCATATCCCAAAAAGAGCACTCTTGCACATTGAAGCTCGGAGACAGACAAAGAAAGAGAGAACTTAGCGCAGTTCGGGAGACTGAGACGGATAGCTTCCTCACATGCATCGCATGATTGTATAGATCGTTAAGCCCGAATTTATCGACTTATAATGATTTCGATTTCAAGTGTGTTATTTGTTTACGCAAAGAAATTACCGAATATTGTGTGTTATCGAGAGTGTTTGTTTATTTAACTGCTTGCCGTTCTTTGCTGCGTGTTGAATGAGTCTTTGTTCAATTATCATTTCTTTCTAAAGGAGGAGCAAATGAATCGATTTTTTGTGCATTGTTTATGTAAAGAAATGACGTGGTCTTGTATTCACTATCAAGTGTTCATTTACAATTGACTCTGCCCCGAATTGAAGATTGTCTTACGCTGATTAGAAGCTGACAGAAAGTAATCAGCGTAAAGCGATTATGACATCAACGACTTCATCGATTTTAAATTTGCTCGCTCCTCAACAGGTTAAAAGACTAAACAATTTTCCATAACAAGTAGAAAAATAAACTAGTACAAACAAATATGTTGATTGTTCTTATCTTCATTGTGAATAATTCCCTGATATATATTAAGCCATTTCTTTGGCTTAAAATATTATATTAATTCCATAAATAATAGAACCCCTTGAAATGAACAATACAGTTTATGAAGTTTTTCCCCATAAACTTCATAAATAATATATTATAAGAGCTAACATCGAATCGAGTTCAAATGCAGATAGTGGAAAATTTTGACTAGATCTATGTATTATTTATTTGGTAGATCAGAATTTGTAATATTTTCGATTAAAAGGGTGTTTTTATCTAAAAAATTAGATACCGAAGCTAATTATTAAGTTGGACAGGGCCAATTTCTCCATCTATTAGCACTCTACACAGTGTGTCCATAGTTTTTCTATACTTTTACAACTGAATATAATATTATTTACTAGCAAAGTAGTGAGCTTTTTCAAAGTCATCAAAAATCATACAATCATACGATGTACGCAGAACACTCTCTCCGTCTCTCTTTCTTCAAACTCACCAAGTAAGAATGCTCTTTCTGATTTCTCACTGGAATTCGATCGCAAATGCGTGACTGTACTGCTCAAAAGGTTAATATAAAATATTAATTTGTATTGCTTCAGATAAAAATATTTTTAAAAATCATAATTTTTTCAATTTGATAGCTATATTTTTAAAGCAATTATTTTTATTTTTTGTGCAATATACTTTAAATTTTATAATACTTCTTATTTTATTAAATTAGCATTGATAAGAAAATTGGTATAAGCATTTGTGAAAGTCGCACGGAATAGCAAATCACCAGAAATGTGCGGTATTATGTCTTTTACATGCCCGAATACACCGGCTTTCTGAGTGTTAAGAAGAAGAAGAAATATTAATACAAATTTTAATTATAATAATGCGAAAAGCTAGAATATATTTAAATTTTCGATAATTGAATATTATGGAAAATTAGCAAACGAGGCGTCAAAAAGTGGATGGACGCATCTCATATGTCGATAACCGCAAATGTAATTCGAGTTCCAGATTCCAGCCGTTGGAGCCCTTTGAGGAATTAATTCTAGACGAACACTTGGACGGTTACGGGGACGATCGTTAGACCCAAACAAATAAATTGGAATAAAGTGAGGTGATCGCCTTCTGTTTGTTGTCGGCAGGGCCGCCAAGCGGACATAATGCCCATGGCGGCGCTCTATTGATCCGAGATCAAATTATAAAAGACCCGACGCTTTGATGCACCTCTGAGCTGATCCGATCAAACTCGACTCACTGAACCGACGCATCGCTACCAATTTATTTATCATTAAAATCACGGCTCGTTATGATTCTGGACTCCGTGCTGTGTGTCTGCATTCAGTACAGGGCCGTACTTCTGGCCTGGGAAAAAATCTATCATATAAACTTGACTTAATTGTATTACATTTTATATATAAAAAATAGGTTACAGTTATAAGCCTGCGGGAAGGACATCTTCCCGCATCAAGGCTAAAAACACATTTCATCTGAAGGATGACACAATGGTGTCGCCATTAATGAGTATGATCCTGATGGTTAATTATTTCGATTAACTTTCGATCAAAAAATTATTTCGACAACCCTGATACTTAGGGCCTATATATGAAACGCAGCAAAACCAAGCCCAAAAAAAAAAAATGTCGGTCCATATGCAAAACACTCTGTATATGCAATAAAAATATATTGATATTTATTAAACTCAATTTACATTAGCTGGAAATATAATATTATATTCCAACCGGTATTCCACATAATAAGATCGTTGGGAATAGTTAAGACCCTAATTCCAGTTTGTATTATTGATGTTATTTGAAGCGGAATCCACATTTTTATTGATATTATAATCGCGTGTTTGCATGCCAATTACGAAAGAAATTAGCGCACAATATTGAATAAAAGGGGTTACGTTTCTTTGTTCGGGGGGATCGCACACCGAACGCGCCACTGCAAAGAAATTAAGATTGAAAGGATCCCAGGATTACCGGCTAACGCTCCAAGGAAGAATCATAATGGCCCCGATCGACGAGCTCTATTGACACAAAGGCCTCAGTGTTTGCGTAATGTTATGTAAACACAATTTGCGTCTTGCAGGATACGTGAAAAGGATACGAAACAAAAGGTCGCGCCGTGATATGACGGATGGCCATTGCGGCGCACCCGAACGGCAATAATAGCTAAAAGTGAAATTCTTAATATGCATAGAAAGGCCAATATTGGGTCGGAGGAATGAGTTATCGGTGGCACATTCATGCAGACGTGTGTGAAAGATTTCGCAATATGGCATCCGATCGAGAGAAATGATGCATCCGACCCGTGGTACAAATGGAGGGTCGGAAGTACAATAGGGCCCGAAGGATGATAAATGTGAAACATGACGCGCCCTGCGACCAGAAATCGACGCTCGTAAAGTGACCGATACACTTTCGATGCTCATTCCGAGGAAGGTCCCTCTGGGACGAAGACCTCATTTCGCAGACTTGGATCTACCCTGGAACACAAGTTGTTGAACTCGGAAACCAAACGATTGATATTTTATTTATTTCCACTGTGTTTGCTTGCAATATTCTTTTTAGAAAATAAAAAAGAACATATTCATCATGACATCCACTATACTCCAACGAAATTTATATTTCCAATTTTACAAGTTATTCAAATTTCTTATTTTAGAGACACCATAGTGACAATGAAATATATTAAAATCATCATGTAGATTTAATTGAAAATACTCTGGAGTACTCGGATTCTACTTCCTCCTTTCCTTGTAAAAACAATTCTGAACTAGAATGATTTACATGACACTCAAAGAATGCATCTTACAACCACCCTACGCTCGCAATGGATGTTCCTGACATCGTATATCTTACACTTGTGCTTTCTGTAATAGTTGTTCCATTCATTGTCACCGTATCATTGTATCAAATTTCCAACGATTTATCGCTACGTTTTTTATAGCTTATCCCTGCAATGGCCTCCCGCTTCGGCTCACCCAGATGTTGTCTGTGTATTCAGAATCATTGCAGATACAGCAGATTTAATATAGAGTATGGTGTATTTAAAGAAGCAATTTATTTACGCTGAAATTTTCAGTAATTCTCTTACGTTTGAGAGGGGGCGCTCTCGGAGGCAGAGTTCCCGGGCGGCTCCCCGCTTCTACGCGCTCGTCGGGATGGCCGCGATTCTGTACGAATCCGTTCTTCTATCGGATCAAGTACAGCCGGACGGATGGATGGGCATCGAACGAAAAGACTCTCATCTCGATATAACTTTTTATTCAGCATGAGAGAGATCTGGCTGCGAGAAGGACAACCTCCCGCAGCCAAGGTCAACCAACGACTCTTCTCGACTCCCGCCTCCTGCGCGTCGCCACTCAACCGGCAACAATTTACACACAAGAAACGATCGGTCGGTAATTTCAGGTGCAATGTTCCCGCATTGTCACAGAAGATGGCGCTATTAAAATAGCACATTGTACCTGAAGAGAGACGGAAAATGTCGCTGTTAATCTGGAGAATTAAATCTACTCAGATTAACAGCGCTATTGCATGCTATAAAAACATACTGTTTTCATAGTTTAGTCTACTTATAAATAAATGTAGACTTTCTGAGACCAATATCGAAAAACATATCATATATTGGGAATTGCACCATTTCAGTATTCATTTTTCAAACGTCAGACGTTGATAGCATTGACATAAATAAAATTTTAAAGCTCATATAAATTCTAGTAGGAAAATTGGAAAAAGCTTGAAGTACGAAACTTTACCATCAGAGATTATAAAGCAGAAAGACATTAAATACATTGTCAGTAACATCTTCACATCATAATACATAGCAATAATTTAATACATTTTCTTTATTTTATAACTATTGAAATATCAATATCGTTAAAGTGTACTTTACTAAGTACTATTAGGCAACATTTTTATAATCTCCGCCCGGATGAGAATAGTAATTTAATTTGTTATCAATTTATATCGATCTACTTCCAATATAGCAATTTCCTCAGCAAATAATTCCTTAACTGTGATTAGTTTGATAAGACTACACTATATTATTGTATATTGGACACTGATCCTATCTCGGGGAATACCGTTTCCTCTCCATTGTTGACGGTGCAACCACAGTCTTACCACAGCTTCTAATTAATCTTTCTATGTACAAGCATCCAAGATGGTAGAGATCAAGTCAAAATTAATTATTTCATACTTGTATTACATAAACAAACCACTTAGAGTGAGCAATCTTAATCGAGTAAATCAATTCCTTAAAGAATTTTTGCAATAAAAATATGAGACTCTTTACATCCATTATTATACATAGGAGATCTCTATACAAGTATTTTTCTACAGATTTATAAATATTTCATCATGTTGAATAATTTATATATTTAAATTGGGATAAGATTATTTAAATATGCCTCATTAGGTGGAAAGCTAAAAAAGTAAAGATACAGGAAAATAGGCTAAATCTGGATCGAGACAATCGATCTTTTGTATAAATATTTCCGATAACTAATAATTAATAACAACACTTGATTTAATATTGGTTTTTGCATTTACACGATCAAAAATGTTGGATTGCTAGTGATAGTATTTGCACATAATTTAGATCTGTTTTTACGCAAATATATATATGGCCTGTTTTGATATTCCACTTAGATGGATTCTAAATATAAAACATGTTCTCAGGCTAAGCAACAAATTGAATCAATAAAATATTTCATGCGTATGAAAGCTTTCAAATCCTATCTATGAATGCTTCAAGCCGTGAAAGCACACCTCATAAATGTATGCACACGTGTTTGGATGAAACGTACGTAAATTAATTTATTGAAAATACGTTGTAGAAGAGTGCCTGAAAACTTTGAATTAAATCATAATAAAATATGAATAATATTAATTTCAAGCTTCTAGGGGTGGAATAAACATGTCATCTTTATTTTCATTGCATTATGCATGTGTTTCCTCTCGTAGTTTTCCACGTGTCGCATTTAGATTTTACGAGATATTTATGAGAATATTTCAAAAGATTTTTGCTGAATGAAAATATAATATCACTTTGAGTTTTTATTTTATTTTGAATAAAGTGTGTCAAAAAAATTATACAGCTCTCGTTAACTTTATTTAATATCAAAGCATCGATTTTTCGATTGTCAGTATTTTTTATATTACCACTAGCTCTTGAAGATATTAGGGAGACCCAAAAATATTCGCGTATTTAATTAAAAAAAAAAATAATAAATTTAAAAACAACATTATAAAACATAAATCCCTACATTATTCAACACGTCTTTTCGTCGTTTTGGCAGCCCTTAGATTCGTTTTTTGTAAAAACTTTCCGACTTAGAAGCAAAAAACGATTTTAAACGCATTTCCACTTCAGCTGCATTTTTGAATCATTTTTCTCTCGGGCTACGCTTTATGAACCAGAAAAAGTGGAAATCCATCGGGGCGAAGTCCGGTGAATAAAGATGATGCAGTAGCACTTTCCAGTTTGATTCCCGTATTTTATCCAGTGTCAATTTTGTTTTATGAGGGCGCACAAGTCGAATCGCACAAGGGTGGTCAAATATGTGTAATATGTGTGGCTCTCTACAAAAATGTTGAGATACACTACACAATGGTTATTGTTTTCATTTTTAAACGTAAAGGTCATGATATGCCACTAATACGCGCCGTGTATTTTCTTCCCTTATCTCATTTTCTCAAACGTGCATTATGTCTTTATTACAAAAGTGTTTACATTTTTAAGTTTCATAAGATATATTTTCTTCGTCGCCGGAGCACATGCAATATTTATCATCATGAATATTCATTTAGATGGAAGAGTTTTTTCCGAGTTTATTCACCAAAAAGTGGTAGAGCATATTGTGAAAGTGGCAACAAAAAAAGCATATAGAAGGGCGTACAAGATATTTGACGACCGCGAAAAGGTCTCGTCGTCATATATCAGTCGGGATCGCAGGGATGGGATTTGAATAATATAAAAGGAGGGTCATGTAAGTTTGCAGATCGCCACTTTTTGCCACTTCTGCCGGAGCGGATTTATGTTTGCTTTTATCGGCTGTCAAGGAACAACCCTGACGCGCTTTATAATTTAAGTGGGATCGCGGACATTGTCAAATGGCGGGGCCTTTTTTGCACCCCCGGGCTCCGGGTGGAGAGCACCCTCGTCAAGGCAGGTCGTATCTCACATCCCGCTGATGTATCACACCAATGAATAATAAAAAGTGTGAATATTTTCATACAGTGCTTCAGCCTTATTCTGATTTATGGCCCTCATTAGAGACAACGATTGTCTACATCCTACCCCCTTCTCTTGATCCCGGCCAATTCATCATGCGAGGCCCCTCTTTTTTATCGCAGTCCGAATGCTAATATATACATTTTTGGCACATGTTGCAAATTTACGATATGATATACTTTTTTATAAAATTTGACGCAAAATATTAGATAGCGGATCGCCCTTGGCTATAAATCATTTGCCAATTTCGTACCGACTTTTATTTTTTTCAATACCCGGTTGTACTACATTAACACAGAAAACGATTTGTTAGCATTTAAAAGCAAACATGAAAGCGAATGAAAATTTATTTTCAAATCAAATTTGTGCTAAATTCACGTTAATATATTTATAATCAGGGAAAGTTTGAAATGGAAAATACCTCAATAGTCTTTCTTAATTCTTCTTTTTTAGATGATGTAGCCTAATTTTCGTCGAAGAAGTAATTGGAAACAACCGTTCCAAAAAATGAACACTTTCTTTAATTCATTTTCTTTCGGGTTTGTCCTTTTAAGGGTTTTACAGAATTTAAATTCTAAAAAAAAATCTGGATCCTTGTGTTTTGAGAAAAAAGGATATTTGAATTTATATATCTAGAACCAATAATATAGGCTTGGCTAGACCTAAATATTTATACTGGATATCATGTTTTTCTTCATTTTCTGTAAAGAAATTTTAATCCTTTCGCTCCATAAAATAATTTTAAACATTTCTTACACTGATCTGCATTTTTACTTTTTTTTAAGAAACTCTTTTTTTGCATTATATGTTTGAAAAACCAGATTAGTATATTTCGTACGATAGTTTGTTTACCTATTTAATTGACGGGAATATATTAAACCATTTCATTGACAGAAGAGTTAAAATAATCACGAGCATTGAAATTAATACTAATAAATAACAAAACTGGGTAAATATGATTATATTTCTAAAAATCGTCAATAAATATACTTTTGAATTTTATTTATGTCATTATTTAACTCCTAAAGGAGTATTGTGCCAGGGCCTGGCATCCCCCCTCCACTTTTCATAAAGAGCACTCTTGTACATTGAGCTCGGAGACAGACAGAGACAGAACGCAGTTTGGGAGACAGAGAGAAGAGACGGAATGCTTCTCTGCATACATCGCATGATTGTATAGATCAGCGCTTCTTAAACTTGTGTAGTCCGCGGAAGTAAAATTTCCTTCGCGGACCCCCTCTTGAGCAATTTTTTTTCTCGCGGACCCCCTTTTGAACAATTTTATTTTTGGTGAACCTCATCCCAACCCTTGTGTCTTATTTTTTCAAACAAACAAACATTTCTTGGCAAAAATAGAGCTTTTTATAATGTTTTCTGTAAATAATTTCACAAAAATATCTTTTTAATCTTATCTCTTATCGTGCAAGAAATTCATGAATTATGTATGATTAATTAATGTTATAATGATTAGAGCTAAAAGCATACAATGTATGATAATAATATAGTTATTTAGCGATCTTCTAATATATTTTAAGTTAAATTATCTCTATCATAGAATAAATCAGAGAAGGCATTAACTTAACTGGGTTTATAATACAAAATCAAATCAAATTCTCTTTCGTGAATTAATGTATTAAATTAAAACGATATAAAACGATATTTTTGAACCGGTTCAGTTATGGCTTTCATTCCACAAAAAATAGTTTTGTCCCGGCTATCCAGTTCTGGATCGAAACCTTGATCAATGGTCAAATTCTTGTTTTTTTTAATTTTATAGATTATTTTTCTTGAAAATTGTATCTATAAAAATCTTGATGATCAAATTATAAGTAAGAGTGTTTTTTATATAAATATTTTCTTCTTAACCCCAAAAGGAGTACTATCGGAGACCCTGCAATCCACTTATTCAGAAAGAGCACTCTTGTACATTGAGCTCGGAGACAGACAGAGACAGAGAGAGAACGTAGCACAATTCGAGAGACAGAGACGGAGAGCTTCCCCGCATACATCGCACGATTGTATAGATCGTTAGCCCAAATTTATCGACTAATAATGATTTCGATTTCAAGTTTGTTATTTGTTTACGCAAAGAAACAACAGAAAAAAAATTGCATACACTGTGTATTATGTATCTTGCCTTTTTATATATTTTTAATATTAATCCAGGATTTGTATCTTAAGCCAAGCCAAATCATAAACGTTTTACTTTGGATATCTTGATTGTGTGATTTCGGTCGATCCTTAAGGGTGCATGTGAAAGTTTCTTCTTGTAGCGTATGCTGAAGTATTCAATTTCCTGTTTTTCTGACTTGTGGTGAACAGAGTACCCTGCAACGTGCACTCGTAAAATTGTGGAAAAGGAATCTGTGCAAAAAGCAATACAACTATCTTCAACAGCCTATGGCCTGCGGGTTAAAACAGCTATTGTTATTGGGCCACGTCTTACCCATGGGGGTAGTCTGTCATCTGCTGCAGATTTCTTAAAGCTGAGGTTGAACTTGTGGTGGTATTGAACTCGCAGCTAGCTCTGTTAACTTTGTGCACTTTATCCTCGCATCTTCGGGTACACATTGGCCCGAAGTCAGCCTCCGCGTGACCCCTCGGCTTCTCTAGAGGGCGCAGTGTGAAAGTGCTTCGTTTTGGTTCAATGCAGTCCAATGATAGATATTTTCTCCGAAGTCCGAATGCCATACTTTGTCAGATGGCAACACCAATGTATTATTTTTTGTCGTTTATCAAACATGAATAAATTTCTTTTCAGCCGAAAGGTTGTATCATATATATGAGAAATATATAATTATTCAATTATTAAAGTGGACCCTTTGTCGGTATTGTTTGTGTACAAACCATTAACATTATGACAGTCGCATGTTTATCAATGCGTTTTTTGTTCACATCGAACTCAACAAATATCCCATACAACCTTTGAGGTCTATAATATCACCCACGCGAACAGCATTTCACCCCAAACCCTCATTTGTGAGCTGCATAATGACATGTTATTTAGGAAACATCAAATGCTAAACTATACGCTAAATCGACGCATAATACGAGAAAATTACACGTTATTTCAAGAGATAATAATAACGTGTCCACAGAGTAATTGGTCACTCAAACAATACGAAAACAATGTAGGGCAAAACCTTGCGTCATACTATACTTGTATACAATGATCGAGTAGGATGCACTCGAATGTGTACTCTCACATTAAACATGTAAGAAAATGTCTTTATAAAAGACCTACGGCCCTAATGATGATGTCGTGATACTCGATTCTAATTGAAATTGTCGGTTCGATATAAAAGTCGATCTCAAATGTTGCTTGAACGAAGCCATCTCCATTTCAAGTCAATTAAATACAACTTCAAATTGGTGTCCACGAAACTAAATTCTTTGTTGTTTGTGTATTAATTGATTAAAATTAATGCAATGAACGTGCCACTTAGACGTTATAAATTTATTACATATTAATTCAACTAAGTAAGTCATAAAACTTTATTTCCCAAGAAAATCATTAAAGATGATGGCGGCGTTGCGAAAAATAAGGTGTTTTTTCGTAACGTTTGCCATGTAAGTACACAATAAATTTCATAACACTCATATAAAAATGATTATCATAATTTTCGCATATCTATACGAGATATGCAACTAATTGCTGCGTGTAGTTGCATAGATTGCCCTCGATTGTATGCAGCGCAACGCATAAATAATACATGTCAGAATCGTATCTTTTTACATGCACTTTTACGTGCACGTTTATTGTAATAAACGAGTATGCATTGTGAAAATGCATAATGTGCGAAATCCGGCAATAAAGTGACCGGACAATCCGTAATAAAATTTTATTGTCCATAAGAGCTATCTTGAGCACTTAATATGCACAAAACAAAGGTGCTGGGAATGAAATTTTTAATTTTTTTGAACTGAAAAGCATATAACTGTATGCACATATTATTTATTTGCACGTCGACTATTGTCATTGAGCCATCATATGTTTTCATTCGAAAGCAACTCTCTCCTACTTGAATAACAATTTCGATATGGTTTTAAATTCTATAATTATGAAAATTCGTACCTGAGATGCAATGTATGCGTTGCAGTTACAAATCCACATAATTTTATGAATTGCAAAAAAAAAACGACCCCAAATGAAGAAGAAAAAACTTTGATATGAAAAATATACGAATTTATTGATGAGTTAGTTGGTATGGGCGATGGCAGATGTTAATTGGGACGAAAATGCAAACCCACCCCATCCCTCTAATTTTCTTATTTTGAAGGAGTGATAAAGGGATTAATAATTTAAAATTATAAATTTAAATACTGTATGTGATCAGTTTAATTACATTAAAAACTAGCTATAACTAATCCATTTTTTTAAAGTTTATTTTCTTAAAGCACCCGCTCCCTATATTGATTTTAAAAAAATCAATTAAAGTGGGAAAGGGGTTGATAAATTAGTTTAAAAATATTATACTAAATATTTTCCCCTGCTCATATCTTTCAATTAGCACGGTAAACAACCCTAATCCTGCACAAAATGGTAACTCTTCAAGTTTTACCACTTTTTGAATAAATTGTGTGACATGTAGCATATCGTTGGAAAGTATTTAATCTAGAGAGCTTTTTAAAACTATTCTAATTATAAAGTAGTTTTTAGATTTTTCTTTATAGAATTTAGAAGTTGACGTTTTTCATTCTTTTGCACATTTTACGTGATTTTGAAAGCTCAGAAGTAATTTTCTTTAAGGCGTCTTCTCACTTTAGGCGCCTCAAAAATAGGCTATTTTCACGATTTTTTTTCAAGGATTTTCGCTAAAAATTATGAGATAAAATGGATCTTATGCAATAAACACATCTTTCAGGTAAATGAAAAAAAAATATTTTGATTTTTTTGAACAATTATTATAATAAAACAGTAGCATCGAAAAACCCGTGTAGAAATGTTATGTTCGTGACTTGTTGATGGTATCTCCGAGATGGGTCATTTGAAACAAAAAATAAAACAGTTTTAGATTCAGTATATCAGTGACTATAGCGCATATCATCAGATTTTTGATATTTGCGAAAATAGCAAAATGGCGCACGTTTTACGAAACAGTAAAAAAACCCGCGTTTTTTTGCAGTTTTTTGTAAAAAAAATTACTTAAAATCAAAATTTCAAAAATCTGATGATATGCGCTATAGCCATAACTATGAAAAATATGTCATTCAAATTTCATGATAATCGGCCGGATAGTTTTCGAAATTTCATCAACAAGCCACTGAAAAACCTTGTTTTGAGATAAACGCGTTTAAAGTTTTGGTTGCAGAAAAATTGTCCAGACACAGCTGTTGAAACACTCGTTGTTATTTTGAGTATTTCCTCCGAAGATCTTCATAAATCGGTTTCAAAACCTCGTGAACATCCTCAGCTAGAGCAGAAGGATGTTTAAAAGTTTCTATCTGATTGTTTTTCACCACTTTCTTGTACTTGCACCATGAGTCTGAACAATACGTATGCAGCCGGGTGCTTTCAGGTAGTCACCTAACGGTCGCCCAAAAATGTAGTTAGACTCGTCTGATCTTTATGAAATTTCGATATAATATTTTTGAAGATATGTACTATTAAAATTTAAAATAAAATAAAAATCGATTTTTTTAAATTTGTAAAATGAGAAGACGCCTTAAACCAATTGCATAAAATAATTATTTATTTAGTTCAAAACGAATATAGATTAAAAAGTTATGACGATTTAAAGGTGAAATTTTGGATATTTTTTCAAAATGTTGAAAAAAAAAATCTATTTTGACAACCCTGACACTTAGAACATAGGGCCTATGTGTGAAATGTAGCAAAAGACCTCCTAAACCCCCAAATAATTTTGTCGGTTCGTGTGCCAAATATTCTATATATATTGATTCGGCTCCGGTTTTCGGTTTAGCTCCGAGGGATTTCTTTAATAATTGGTGATTCGTTAATTCTTTCGTGTAAGATATGAACCGAACCGAAATAAGCTGATATTTTTTAACTGGTTTAATTTTGGTTTTCGTATAGGAAAAATAACGGTTTTTCCAGTTTTCAGTTGAGTTCCAGTTCAAAACTGTATTTTATATCAATCTTGAACTTAAATAGGTATTACTAGAAAGTTATATATCCAAAAGTAGCTTTAAGTATATAAATATAACATTTAAACATTTATTATTATTTTAATATAGTGTGCCTGATAATGAGTATGATGATTCTATTTTAAATAATGATTTTGTGTCAGTTCCAGTATGTTCTAAAATATCAATTCACTCTAGCTGGATTTGAATCAATTACCGCAGTCTTGTGCTGATACCTAGATGAATGATATAAATATGGACTTCTTTTATATAAAGACGTTGTTATATACAGTTATAGCTTAATCAGATTTTATTGATGTAATACAAGGAATTCCTGAGCATCAAGCAGGATACTCCATGGATGGACCGAAATTCACACCTCTCCGATTCTTCAATACCATTTACGATCCGAAAGCCACTTGACCAGCTACCTACAATTTGCATTCGCAATAGAGTCACGTTCAAGAGCAGAAGGTGGCCCATTACCGACAGGCCCGCGGCATATTTTAGATCAGATCGGGTTCATCGGGCTCAAAATCCGACCCTGGTAATAATCATGCTAATCACAAACTCGGCATGTGGATTAAACAGGAAGGCGCTAGACGTCAATACGCTTGATTTATGATGTTAATCTCGTGCTAAGCGTGGTTATCAATAATAACTCACTGTGCAACGTGTAATTTACACGAGGTTTTCATATAAAATGAGCGATTTTGTAGCGCAACATGCTATTACGATATTGTAGAACATGAGTGTACCATTAATTAGAAAAAACGTTGACAACTCAAAAATAGCAGTATTGAAATTGTGCTACTCCAATGATTCATTTCGCAACGATTGCTACCGGAAACATAGCTGTTTCTTTGCGAGCTAAGTGCCATTAATTCAATCAAACTATAGGCGTCAAGTGGTTTCAACCGAACATCGCAAATGCCACGCAATTATTTTTTTATTTTGAGAATGTGAAAAAATGCCGCATTATCGACACTGCAATTTTGTATTCGTTCTGCGTACAAAAATCCACTACAAAGTGCAGTTATGAAAATGAACACAAATTGACGTGAAAGCTGAAGTGCAATAAATGTATATGAGTGATAATTGGGCTCTGTTCGTCAGTGAAATTCTCATAAATACAGTTATTTTTTCATCCATAAAACAGAATGAAACATCCTTTTGATGAATTTCGCCATGTACGAAACGCTTGAATGTCGATTTCATGGTTTTCAGCACACATTTTGCAATATCGAATTATCTATAGGAGGCATTTAAAATTGATATATTGCGTTATGCAAATAAAAATATTAGTTTGCGCAAAATTATAGTCTCATAAATATTTACATTTAATTTTCGCCCCAAATTAAAATTCATACGGAGTACTGGACACTCTCGTGCAACCAAATATTAACATAGTTTTAATTGGATTGATAGGGATTCTCTGAAATCTAAATTGTGGAAAATTTATCACCCTACCAAAAAATTGGGGAAATCTGTGGTATTAATATCGATCGATCGTCTCGACCCTAATCAAACATGATATCCTGAATCTGAAAAATGAAATACGAGAAAAAGAATAATAATAGTGCCTTTATTGATGGTTTAATGTTCATGAATTGCGTCGCCAATCCGTGTCCGTGAATGCGTTAAAGGCTTAACAATTTACATATTGATCCCAAATTTAATTAGACCTCCAGCACGAATTAATTGTAAAACTATCAATCTCGTTTAGATCATACATGTTAAATTGGCTGTATGTCTGTCCGTTTGTATGTCGGTTCTCTATCTTACTACAATCATACGCCTTGTGGTTGTTCTAAATCAAATATGCATATTGCCATCTATGAAAAATTCAAAAATGTATATTCTTAAGATTTACAAAGCACAATTATCAAATGAATCTATTATTTTGTTGTTGCCTTATTTAGTAACGATCATAAGAATGTGGCCCCTTTCCATAAATACATATTGAAGAAGCCCTACTCCTGTAATAAGCTGCATATTACTGTATTTTGATGATGATGATTGTTCAAGAAATATTGCCTTTATATTAATTTAGTTGATTTGTTGACGACAAGGTATTGTTAGTAATAATTCAATTCTTACACCAAGCCCCCAGTAGCATTCTCTTCGTCCCAAGGATTAAAATTTTGCTTTATATTCACAGTCGCGTTCGTTCAAGTGCTGCTTGAAAATTTGAATACAACATCGTTTTAATCAGCTCTTCGACCACATCCAAATTTATCATCTTTGTGAGTTGGGCCATAAAGTGTTGCGGCTAATGAATTGAGGCGTAATTCAATTCGCCGCTAACCCAATCTCACCGGAAAATTTATGGACGCTTTTTATACGACCAACTCCTCTCAGGTGACTCCTTGGAGCGTCCAATTATTCATGTTATTAACCTTGGAGCTGCATGTTAAAATATATTGCGTTATAATTGCTATGTGTGTTCTACCCCGCTGGAGGGACTCAAACAGGGAGATTTATTGAGGGCAATAAAGTAGACGGTGATGTGTTTATGGTCTTCATTTTTGTTTGCGTGCAGGCTGTTAGTCATAAGTCGATTTTTACATTGGAGAAAATGAGATGCAGCTGGGATGCTTCAAAGAGAAATTCTTTTAGAAACATTTTCGTGGACACCATTATATCCGTGAATTTGTCCCAATATAAATTGGAGTGCACAACATTTCCCGATGAATAATGACATGTGATGTGTCATTTTGTCAAATATAAATGATATACAGGACAGATTTTAGTCCTTGATCTCAATAATGATAAATTAAGACCATAAATGATTTTTAGAACGCGTGCTGCCATCTAGTGGTGTCAGCAGCAACCACTGAAAAAAATATCCTATTTAATTTAGCAAAATCAAATATTCACCCAGATATAAAGTAAAAAAATGCAATGTTATGAAACAACTGTTTGAATTCACTCAACATGCATATACAAATATACAATTGCACGTAAAAGTGTATGATTACACACCGCAGTTGTAGGGTGACCATTACTTTTAAAGAAAAAATATAAACTAATTAATTTTTATTATACATTCGCCACGATTTGATCAATTTGTGCCTAGGCTATATCTTCATAATTTCCCTTTTATTGATGTCGTAAAAACTCATCTTCAAATAGTTTACTTACTAATATTTAATGTCACATTCCTTCATACGAGTCTTTAATATCCAATCATACATTCAAGCTATTTTTTTAATATAATAATTGAGTTAAGCAAAAGGATGGTAGATAATCAAAAATACATTTATAAGAGATTTAGATACTATTACGAAAGTACCAAAATAAGGATTAGAAAAATAATCACGGCTTCATTACTATACATTTAAATTTGAATCTGCACAAAATCTAAAAGTACAATAATTGTAGATGTTATTAACCTTTTAAGGAGTGAGCAAATTTAAAATCGATGAAGTCGTTGATGCCATAATCGCTTTACACCGATTACTTCGTCAATTGTAAACAAGCACTGTTGATAGCATACAAGACCACTTCCTTTCTTTACATACACAAGAAATCGATTCATTTGCTCCTCCTTTAGAAGGAAATGATAATTGGACCAAGAGTCGCACGAACAGGAAGCAATTAAATAAAAAACACTGTCGATAGCACAAAATATTCGGTCATTTCTTTGTGTAAAAAAATGACACACTTGAAATCGAAATCATTATTAGTCGATAAATTTGGGCTAACGATCTATACAATCGTGTATGCGGGGAAGCTCTCCGTCTCTGTCTCCTGAACTGCGCTACGTCTGTCTCTGTCTGTCTCCGAGCTCAAATGTACAAGAGGGCTCTTTCTAATAAGTAGGGGGGGGGGATCCCAGACCCTGGGATAGTACTCTTTAGGGGTTAATCACTTACTTTTTATAATTTTAAAATGAGCCTATTTTAATGATACCATATTCATAGATATGTTTTCTATTGCTTTGCAAATAGGATTATTTGATTGTGAATTTATGTTAGGAGATGATTAAAGACGTTAGTATTATTTTTGATAGTGTTATTGAACTTTGCACTAGTCTATATTATTTTTTCTTTTTCTTGCGATATAATATCCCTTATTATACTTTTCTAATGAAGAGTTTAATATAGTAGCTTCTTATTGCCTTCCACATATGAATGCATTGTATAATATTATTTGAATAGGAATTTTTGATACGATCTATAAATGAGTAGTCAAATTATCATTATTGTTAAATTGTTGTTATAAACTACTTTCTATCCATTTTTATACTAAAAGTTAAATAAAGAAGAATTTTAACTAGAAAAGTATCAATAAATTTATAATTATTAATAAATCATCATACAAAATTAAAAGTAGCCATTTTCAACTGGTATGATACATTTTTTTCATATAAATACAATAAAATTTGATTTTGTGTATATATTTACTTTAACGTAATAATATGTCAGTCTCTCTTTTGTGTGTAATCGCGTGGTCGCCCTACGTTTCTCCCACTCACGGACAGACACACGGACAAATGTGCAGTCTGTCGGTCGCATGTTAAAATCGCTTATTATTACCTTTGCGGCGTATAAAATAAATTATGAGGTTTTTCCGTCGTTTATTACCGCCTGTGTAAAAAGCAATAATTACACTCTTTGTGCTCGCGGAACAAACCAACAAGCACTCGCCGCCAGTGACACACAACATTTGAAGAATTAATTAAAACCTACGCATTCGGGCGAGCTTTCAGCCCCGCATTACAAAGGAAGCTTTCAGCCATACCTGATGATTTAATCAAAAAGGCAGCAGCTGTCCCTTATTGAAGCAGATCATTTTTAAATAACCCAAATTAACCACATGGAGACATATTAATTAGGTGCGCTGAGGCAAGGTGCGGCACTGCAGAATTTAAAAAGAATGCTTCCAAATTTTATTTCCATAATATAAATCATGTATATTAAACCGGTTTTCGGTCACTTGAAAATCGTTCATCAACGTCTTATTTAATGGTGTTTGACGAGCAAAATAGCTCCTGTCGACACAAAAATCTGGATGTATGCTGTTTAAGTTTGAAGGCTTTTAGAACAGACTAGATAATTAGATACCTTTTGAATATCCGTCCTACAATAAAAATATTTTACCTTGTGAATATCATTCTGCATACTTGCCAAACTGGATAAAAAATCTTACAGATTTGATTGCAAAATATGAAGATTATAATGGAAACTATGTAGATATATAATTTAGCTTTTTACTACATCAATTTGAACTAAATTATATAGAAGGCAATCGTGTACGTTAACTTCTTTATTTAGGATTTATTGACTCAATAAGCACGTTAGCAATAATTTGACCTTTCAATGAATAAGGAATAGAAGAACAACATAATTTATTCCTAACACATTTTATGCGGTGTCGATTTTATCAAAGCTTACACTTGTAACGAGCACTATCACATCTTTTCAGCACCACACAGGAAATTTTATCTGTAGATATGAACTTGTTGGAATTAACACGTATCGTGCCAAGGACATTTTTCAAAAATGACCCACCAGGCCATCATACAAATTTAGTTCTATATTATATATTTATATATAAGGATTATAAATTGTGGTCAAAATTTAAAAAAAAATTTAAATAGAACCTATTTTAGGCCATCAGTCACCGGTGCCCGACGCGGCCTGTGTGGTCCATATGGGATGCAACGCATATTTTTTTTTTTTTTTTTTTTTGTACATATCTTTTTGAATAATACATTGTAATGATACATGATGGTTTTTATATTTTTTGGATAGATTACATCTTATTTGTGGTATCAATCACTGACGGTTGACGTAGCGTATTACTTTGCGTACAGATTATTTATTCTATGATTCAAATTTACTTTTTCATTATGAAAAACACAAAAGTCAAACGGCACATAACTATTCAGATATATTTTTTGATATGTCTATATTGTAACAAATTACATCGACCTTTTTTTATTACATGAAATATGTCATCTGTGACAAGTTTATTTTAACGATGAATGGAATTAAATGTTTGAAAAGATTTTAGTCTAAGACAATGCAATTGAGAAGACTCTTTTTTATTGCTTTTTAGAACATTTATTTTAAATACTATAAACAATAGAGAAGATAATTCCATTTTTTCACTATTTATTCAATAGAAACGGTTGTTTTTACTTTTTTCTGTTCATCCCCCAAAATAAAGAGACGTTTTCTATTGGTCTTATTCTAACCAATATTATTGGTTCAAAATATCATGCTTTTTGCAAGTCATACTTAGGCCTGATCCACACTATGATGCCGTTGACGGTTAGATCTCGCTCCGGTCTCGGTCCGATCAAATATTCTTACACAAGAAACAATCAGAGTATTCACACTATCGGATCGTTCCAATCCCGTTTTTTGTATGAAAATATTTGACGGGACCGAGACCGAGATCGAACTGTTACCGGCACCATAGTGTGGATCGGGCCTTACTCTTTGCACATGACTTATTGGCATATTGATCACGGTTCATTTAATGTCAATCAAATCGATATGCTGATCAAGTGATTGAAGGAATAACTCAACGAATATCATCCAGATCACGTTCTTGATCGCCAACAAATAAGTTGGAAATGAAGAGGTTTTTTGATTTAATTATTTGGATCGTCAAACTACACAGTATTTATTTATATTGGAGCAAAGACATTCATTTCAGGCAGAAATTTCCACAAAGTATAATGATTTTGCTCCAAATGATACATTTTGCGGATAATTCCACTGCAAACCCAGAAGATCGGTTAGCAAAAATTCACAATATTTTCGATGATCTCAATATCAATTATAAAAAATATTATGAACCACAAGAATATGTCTGTGTTGACGAAAGCATGATACCTTTACGAGGAAGAATCTCTTTTCGGCAATATATGAAATCCAAAAAACGGCATCATCTATCATTGCAAGACGATCGCGCCATGAACTTTTGAAAAAAAGATGATTCAACTCGAAATGTTCGTCGTTGCTGCACCAGGTGCTATAAATTAAATTGCAACATTGGAAGAAAATTTGCAAGGAATAAAACCAAACAGGTTGTAACGTATTGTGGGGGGTGTAATGGTTTTCAACATCTATGTTTAGCGTGTTTCAATATAGTACATAGAAATATTTAATTCATTTATACAGTATCTTATACATAGAGCCTATTTTTTTAATCATATATTATTTTAAATTTATTATTCTATTGTTTTGTATTATAAAACTAGCAAATAATGTTCATGATCTAATGTGTGTGTCGAAAAAAAAGAGTTAAAAAGTTTTAGGTTAAAAAAGAGTTAAAGAAACTTTTTTAACTCTTTTTTAACCTAAAATGTATTTATAACATGATAAAATATGCATACATTCATCTAAATTAGTATATTGTAAATGTTTAATTATAAAAATCTCGTAGAAGAAGAACATGGAATATACGTACCGTTTTTTGGATATGGTTTTTTAAAAAAAAAAGTTCGGGTGTTCCGCTTGTTCAGGAACACCATGTCTATCAGATTATATATTAAAAACTGTTAAATGTGTAACTGACGGCGCACAGAGACTATTTTACTAAATCGAGTGCCATCAGTCACCGGTGCCTGCCACGGCGCACTGGTAACAATCATCATCGGGCACCGGTGCCCGACGCGGCACGATACGTGTTAAGCCGAAATTTGAGTCAAAAACAGCTATAACCTATTGTGTTGGTCCAGATGTATAAGATGTGCCTTCAAATGTCAAATATCTGCTATAATTATGATATAAATATTTCGAGCATTTAGGGTTGTCTCAATTTACTAATAATACTAATAAGAACATTTTTTTACAAGCTGACCGATACATCCCAAAATAAATTCAGTTAAGTAGCAAAGATCATTCAATGGGCAGCCCTATTGACCTCTGTTGAATTTGTTTAAAAATGGAAACACCAAGATCCAATAAAATGTGAGGATATTTTTGGATTTGTGACTCACCGATGAGTCAGTGGCGTTTAGCCCATTCGAACCGGAGAGCAGACATGCTATGCTCTAATATAAATCCACTTTTCTATCGGCTCCGTCGCAGCGTGTAACAAACTTGATAACAAATCAAGCTCAATAAATGAACCTTAACACTTTTGATAGCAATAATATTCGTTCATTTCTTCGGAATATTTCTTAATGTTCAAGTTGCATGGCATCTGCTTTTTTTTGTTCAACTATCATTGCCTAATAATGTGTTGCGAAAATAGGACAGGGTTACTGTGCAAGCCTGCTAGTTTACTTCTGAAGGAGTATATTTTGCAAAAGAGTAGTGATACTCAACTAATGACGCCACTCCAGAACAGTCAAAGGGGAATAGCAGAATTGGTCAACGATAAGAATGACGCGAGTATCTTCATTATCAAAGCAAACGCCTGTTCTCAAGACAACGCGAATAATCGAGCTTCGATTACTAGACACTCATTCTGTGCTTAAACTTTGTTCGTAACAAGTGACATAGTGAGTTATGAGCAGAAAGAAGTGCTTTTTGAAAAATGAGCTATTGTTATCATCTTCTTTATATATAAAAATGAATATCTGTTTGTTCGTATGTAATGCGCTGCCGTACTGTTCATCAAATCACAATAGAACTTCGGCTACTTATTGTTAAGAACTGCGCGAGTAACATAGGTATAGTCTAATATACAAAAATAAAATAAAAATTGTTTGTTCGTATTTTATGCGCTGCCATGCCGTTCATTCAATTGCGATAAAACTTTTCCAACTAATTGTTTGCACTTTCTCAAATAATATAAGCATAGTACAATTAACTTACAGTAGATCTTATATATAAAAATCGATGTTTGTATGTTTGTTCATATTTATAATAAAATAAACAAACAAAATAAATTCAATTCATTCTATCATTCCTAATAAAACAAGATAACTCTTTCAAATTTCAAACGATATCTTAGAATTATTACCTCTGTGGCAGCATTGCCCGGGTACCAGCTAGTCTTATATATAAAAATGTATCTCTGTTTGTTCGTATGTAATACGCTGCTATACCGTTCATCAGATTACGATAAAATTTCATTCATTTGTTGCTAAAGATTGCGCGAATAACATAGGCGTAGTCTAGTATATAAAAATCAATGTTTGTTTGTCCATATTTAATGCGCTTCCATACCGTTCACCCGATTGCGATAAAACTGTTTCAACTTACTGTTTACACTTGCGGAAATAACATAGGCATAGTAAAAATGTTGTTGGCGCATATTGGTCTGGTGAAATGAAGTTTGGACTGTTACGCTGTTATCGGTGGTTTGACGGTAATACTTGAATGGTGCTAATTTACTTTAGTCTAGCAGATTATATATAAACTAGTGATGCTGTTCTATATCTTTCGTGTGATCATTATTAGGATCCATATGCATCTATCCAATTTTTGTTGGGTTGTCTTCTTTCATCCTGCTATACAACCACCTTTTCAGAAACCGAATAAAATCCAAATAAGTCTTGATGAAACAAAAAAGGTTCTTCTCTCGATCTGAATTGGACTTGGACGTCTTGATTGCATAACAAGGCTCTTAGCAGCGCGTGTCAATGCCAGCAAGACAAAATAAAGGCGCTAATAACATAAATAAATAAATGGCGTTATCGCACATTCTTCTAGCGTCGACCATTAGTCTACATTTTTAATATGGCGTGACGATACAAGTTAATTGAATATTTCCACGTCTCATTTTTCACGTGCCGCCCATGCCTGGCGGCCGAAATGCCAGAGCTGCGGGTCGTGTATTATTTTTTATGGTTAACCAATAATGATTGCTTTTAAAAAGTCAAAGCGGGCAATAATTTCAGCCAATCGCATTGAAATAATAAATACCACCCGCCATATATAAATACTGGCTTGGTTAGCGTTAATAATGGCCGTCGTGCTCGCTCATAATGCCTCACCCAAGCCCGACTACTCCGCATCGACAAACGATAAATTTTCACGCTGAAATTGATTTACAACAGTGATCCTCAATATTTTCAGACGGCCCTAAGTGCAAGCCTTCACCCCGATTTATTCCGGGGCTCAGTGGTGCAGAGTCGGCCTCCATAATATGCATATTTCGTATCGAATAAGTGCTTTGATCCATCCATCAAAATTGACGAGATAATTATTTTTATATTCACTGTTTTAATTGAATTTAAATGCACATGCTGGCAATCAAAAGTGTTGAGCGCTTGGCTTAAAATTAAGCTGCGCGCGCACGTGCGCATTCTAAGAGAATGGAACAAGCAAGCTCAATCTATGATTCTGCAATCCGCTACACATAACAAACGATGTCACCGTATGTATTGTACCACATTTATTTTGAATCATAATAGTTGGTCGTCTCAAGGTGCTAAATCCGTTATCAGATGTAGACGATTTCCATATGAGATATTTTAAGTGGTTATTTCCAATTTCCCTCCTATATGATTAGAATAGCACATCTTATGCGGGGCCAGTTTAATAAGAGATTACACTATTATGATTACTTATTATATGACTGTGAACTCTAACCAATTGTGTCAAAAGGTTGCTAATGCCTAATATCTGCCAACTAGATATATAAACATTATATTTTCATTTCAAAAATATTAGATAGATAGATGTTGTCCAAAAATAGGAATATATTGAAATTAACAATATTTTAAATTAAAAAAAAAATCAAGCTACCCGCAGAAAATGTGTTAAAATAGAGTTATACGAATAGACAAATTGACAAAATTGACAAATTTATTATTATGTAAACAAGAAGATATTAAAATAAAACCTCGATATACCGGACTAATTTGGGAGAAGGGGTGTCCGTTAAAGCCGAATGTCCGTTATATAAAAAAATAATCCTGATCTACAACGAAATGATGATTGGACAAAGACTCATTCAACAAGCAGCGATGAACGAGTTAAATAAATAAACACTGTCGATAGCACAAAGCACAAAATGGATTAAATATATCATTCACACGTCATCATTAGTCGATAAATTTGGGTTAATGATGTAAGTACAATCGTGCGATGTAAGTAGGAAGCTCTCCCGAACTGCGCTACGTTCTCTCTCTGTCTTTGTCTCTCTTCGAGCTCAACATACATACAAGAGTGCTCTTTCTGACTCACTGGAATGCGCTCGCAACCTTGCGATCATCCTCCTTTGCGGGCTAACAGGATTTTTTTAATTTTTTACATTTGATCGGATTTTTTGTCCGTTATATCCAAAGTCCGTTATATCGAGGTTATACTGCACATATAAATATTTTAAAATACTATCTATAAAATTTAAAAAAAAATAATGAATTTGAAAAATCTACAGGCCGTATAACGGATATTATCTACTCAGATGAAATTATATTTCAATTCATAAATCAATAATATAATCATTGATATTAGGAAAAGTCAAGTAATTCGAGCAGTGAGTGGCCACAAGAAAGCGAAGACTTGCTCAAATTATGATATGATTCACGTTGATCGCTCTAATAATTAATAGTTTTAATATTTACTTTCCTAGAAATCAGGCTATGCTTGGATCGAGACGATTGATCCAATATTTTGGATCTCTCAGATTTGTTGATAGGCTGAAAATGTTTTCATTATCTGACTATGCATAAAAATGGCATATATAACTAAAATAAAAATGTTTTCATTTTCATTTTAGTTATATATTTTTCTATCTATTTTTTTATTTTGTTAAGAGGCTTCTTTAGCTTCTCAGTTGAATAATCAATCTTAATCTTTATTACTAGCATGACTATATCATCAGAAAATATGGAATTGTTCGTAAATTTGTGATAATCCAGATTCGACTTCTGTTTATGTTTTTACAAAAATCTTCTTTTTGATTTCTTCGAAATAATCTACATGTTAAATATAACTTTGGATCAAAAAAATAAATATTAAATACACGCTCCACTGCAGCATTTTTTCTCGACATTACAATTTGGAAACATCGAAATCCACAATACAAAATTATTTTTTTGTAATGATTTTCAAATCGTAATTTCAGCCATCGTGTCAAATATAGCAATCGTAAAAACACATACTATATAATAATGAATTTCAATGGTAAGATAATAAGCTATAATTTTGTTTCGAAGGGCACAAGCCATATCAAACCGCAATCTGACCAAAATACAAAAGCTTAATAAAGCAAATCGTAGATAAAATGATTGCCATAACCTTTATACCGCGTTACAAAAAAATTTCAACATTAAAAAATGATGCCACATATTTCACTCGGCGAAAATTCAATTTGTGCGTCTTTGCACATATGCCGAGCAAATAAATAATTGATGTTGTTTTAATGATTCAATTAATTGACTCATTGCATTCATGTTAAGAGTCTGACATTTGGAATTTTGTGGGGAAAAGTGGTTCAAAGTGGTGCTTACATCATACATGTAAAATCATAAAATGTCTGATTGAAAATAAATAGTTTACTGCATGTATTTAACCCTTGCACTATGATTTAAGTCTTGATGAAACGAACTATAATTAACAACGTCAATCGGTAAGCAGCTAATTAATTGATGTACATGATATGTTTGAATCAACGCGTCATTGATTAACCTGTATGGGAGTACTATCGGAAATATCCGTTTTGACCTTCACTATTCAGAAAGAGCACTCTTGTGCATTGAAGCTCCGAGGCGGACAGAGACAGAGAGAACTTAGCGCAGTTCGGGAGACTGAGACGGAGAGCTTCTTCATATGCATCGCATGATTGTATATATCGTTAAGCCCAAATTTATCGACTTATAATGATTTCGATTTCAAGTGTGTTATTTGCTTACGTAAAGAAACGACCGAATATTGTGTGTTATCGAGAGTGTTTGTTTATTTAATTGCTTGTTGTTCGTCGCTGCTTGTTGAATAAGTCTTTGTTCAATAATCATTTCCTTCTAAAGTAAAGAAAGGACGTGGTCTTGTATGCTATCAACGGTGTTTATTTACAATTGACTCTACCTCGAATTGAAGATTGTCTTAGTGTAAAGTAAGTGTAAAAATCATACGGATTAGATTTAATCATATTATTTTTTGTACATTGGCAAGCCCTGCTGAACAAATTAATTGACACATGGATGAAGTTTATCATCGACTTTAAATGAGCCAAAGCGAAAAAACAATACTCGCGCCATCTTGAGGTGAATATTACAGTGTCGAAGTGTAGAGAGTTCGTGTCAAGGCAACGCCAAACGTTAATGATTATTCGATTTATTGCAAAAAGTGCAACAATTTGTCTTGAGCCCATATTGAGTTGTTACGGCGGAATGTCGTAAGATCTAAAATTACTTCTAATAAAAATTAATTGTGATTGCGTCGAGTTGGAGAGCAAAAAAACGACTTAACCACGAGATAGTTAATGGCGCATTCATTTACACTTACAAAATGGCCGGCAAGGCGTGACGCCAAATTACACAGACGTGTAATAAACGAGCAATATCTTTTATATAACAGTAATTTAATGCATTAATTTAATTTTGATCGAAAGCCGTTAAAAAACGCTGTAAAAGTTGCGAAACCCCATTAGGTAGTGCGGCCAACGGTAAAAAAAATGTACTATAGATGGCACGCAATTCACTCGTATGAGCCTGAAGAATTCATCAAAAATAACTTGTGTACATCATCACGCCATTCATATTCATTCGTGTGAGCGCCTCTGATCGACGTGCCATTTTTTTCCATGGAAACGGATGATGAATTGATTCCCATAGACCCACATTTGAAAAGAAACAATGACGGCGCGAAAATAAACAAAATGCGTCAAAACATGATAAACTTTCATATTTCACACAAATCCGTGATCGATAATCGCAATCATCTGAAAATGCAACTTTTTCCCGTGCAAACAATAAAAGATTCATGGTAAAGTTAGGCCATAATAGCGCGTTCCGGCAGCCAAAGCGGTTACGGTTATTTCGCATGCACTTCCGATGCGGTAATTCTTCCGGTGTGTGGTAACGCGAAAAATGCAACTTTAACGTAAAACTAAAATGACTAAAATGTTCCAAAGCTGCTGGAATGGCTTTTCCAGGATTTACGGCACCAAAGCTTAATGAGCTAGAATTTATGTTCTCGCTTAAAGACGTCCGCATCCTGGTTGTATATTAAATCTTCGAGGAACCCCACATATTGTCAACCTATTCGATATTTTCATAATTACTCCACAAATATTTTAAATACATTTTCCATTGGTCATACAAACATCAATGAGGGTTTTTTTTATTCATGAACTACATCTGGAATCAAATTTCTAATAATTTAGACGAAAAAAATTTAACCATCCAACAAATTTGGGCTAAAAAACTCGCAAAATTCCCGATTTCCCGACAAATTATTTATTTCTGTCGCTGCAAATGAATACTTATATATTATAATACTTTGATATGATTTTTAATTATATTACGGAGGAATACAAAAATTCTGAACCTCGTATCTATTATATTTCATATCGATATTCCCATTATTAGAGTCGAGGTGTAGTAAATACATCACCGGTAGAAAAAGGTTAATATAACAAATGTATATATGTATACATAGATTGGACAGTTACTGCCTCTAGGCGTCGTCTAAGCTCGCCAATTAGTGGTTACGTCACTGTTTCCAAGCGTCCAGATTTCGGCGGGAATGTGTCGATTTAGAAGCCTTCATCGTGCTGGTGAGGTGTATGATTTCTGTTAGATAAAAATTTAATTCCCAAATTTTTCGGGGTTATGTTTACTACACCTGCGATTCATGAGCGCCTAAAACTATCCGGGATCCCAGGATTCCGGAATCCGGGATTGGATTCCCTAGTCCTAATCCTGAGCTTCCTAAACTAGTAACTCTTCAAGTTTAATGACATAATATATTTATTTTATTCAAAGAATCAAAAGTGTACAATATATAAACATAACAATTTATAAATCACAGATATTAACACTGTTTTTTTTTTTTTTTTTTTTTTCTTTGAAAACGTGCATGTACCCAGGTTGAGATTCAACCTATAACAGCACTCGCTAAATTACTAGACTCAACTTGTGAAATACGCAGGTGAAAAGTAAGTAAAAAATAATAATAATAATAAAAATAATCATAAATAGAACATAGAACAACATAGAATAAAAATAATAAAAAATAATAATAATACTAAAAAAATAATAATAATAAATAAACAAATAAATAAATAAATAAAAAATAAAATAATAATAATAAATAAAATTAATAATAAATAATAATAATAGAATTAAAATAAAGTAAAATATATATAAATAATAAAATAAATAGATAAATTTCAAACAAAAACAATAATAAATAAATAAATAAAGTAAATAAATAAAAACCCAAAAAGGCAATAATAATAAATAAATAAAGTAAATAAATAATACAAATAAATAATAGTAAGATTTAAAATTAATAATAGTAAAATAAACATCAATATATAAATAGATAGACTAATTAATTAAATAAGTAAATGACTGACAAACAAATGAGCAAATAAATTAAATAAGTAAATAAATTGAATACATAAAATAGGTAAATAAATAAATAAATAAGATAACTCAATAATTGATAATAGATAAATAAAATAATTCAATAATTGATGATAGATAAATAAAATAGTTCAATAACTTAAATAGATAAATAACAAAAATAAAAATAAATAAATCAATTTAATCAATTCAAAGAGGGAAATGGAGGCAAACGCACGGCCACTGTGTGGGTTACGAGAGTGAAAGAACGAGAAAGTTGGGGGCGGAGGCCTAGAATGTTAAGTTACAGCGTCAGCCACGAGGGTTCTTGGATCGATCCAATGCGCCTCGTAGTACTCACCTGGAGCGCCTTTAGCGCCGAAACTTGTGCAAAATGCATTGAAGGCGCTGAAGGCACCAGGACGGGCTACCAGATCCTTGTGTCCCACAGGCCCCTCACGTGACGCGCGCACTCGGCATAGGAGCTCCTCTCTTTCAGATGCCATCCCAGGACATGACCACAGAATGTGATCTGCGTCCATGCACCGATCACCGCATGGACACTCCGAGGTGTTCGCGAGGCCAAGCCCCATTAAGTGAGCGCTAAAACGGCCATGTCCCGTGAGGAACTGTGATGTCCAGTGATTAGGACATATCCAAGGAAATTTATTCCTCCGTTGAACGGAGTCGAAGAACAAATAAAGATGGCGCCCAGTGGTCGAAGATGACCACCTACACTCCCATTCCTCCAACGCAGCCCTCCGTGCCCACTCTCTCAGATCTCTCGAACCCACAATCGTCACGTCCTCGGGATTGAGGACTTGTTTGCCGACTTTAACTACTTGTCCGTTTTCCCGTCGAAATTTGCAGGCGCTGACCTGCATTTTTAAATCGAGGGGTTATATTCCAGCTAGTACCGGGAGGCTGTCTGTTGAGACTGTCCGGTAGGCCCCGGTGATGCGGAGTAGCGGCAGTCTTTGTGCACTGTTAAGGCGTCTATGGCTGGTTTTGCACATGCCGTATCTTCCTAGTCTTTCGGACCATG
Source organism: Stenopsyche tienmushanensis (assembly GCA_008973525.1). Lineage (NCBI taxonomy): Eukaryota > Metazoa > Arthropoda > Insecta > Trichoptera > Stenopsychidae > Stenopsyche > Stenopsyche tienmushanensis. The sequence goes on along the minus strand of WACJ01000006.1, from coordinate 888,298 downwards.
CCCCGGCTCCGTATAGCGCAATGCTGACATATATGGCATCATAGGCGATGCGCATGTTATCCCTGCTAAGGCCCCAATTCGCTCCAGCAAGTCTGGACATCTTGCTAAACGCCCTTGCAGCTTTGGCAGTCGCGTCAGCGATATTTTGTTTGAACTGGCATCCTTCGCTTAACGTGACGCCCAAATAGGTTGTGTGCTTTTTGAATGGCACCACATCTCCGCCCAGTTTGACTGACGGCGCGCGTAGCCCTTTTGGGCCTTTCAGCATGATCCCTACTGATTTTTTGGGCGCGAATGTAAGCTTGTTTCTAACGCTCCAGTCCCAAAGAAAGCTGGTGACCTCGTTAGCTCTATCCGAGATTTCTCGGCGAGATTTCCCGCAAACCAATATGGTGAGGTCGTCGGCATAGGCTACGAGGTCACAGCCGGTTGGCAGCGCAGACTGTAGAACGTCGTCAAGCACGATGTTCCACAGTAGTGGTCCCAATACAGAGCCTTGCGGGCATCCCATTGTGAGCTTGCGTTCAATCATCTCACCTCCTGCCTGAGCAACGACGGTTCTGTTAGACAAATAACTTCTAGTGAGGTTGATCAAATTGGTGGGAATTCCACTTCTTCGAAGTCTAATAATGATCAAATCCCACCAGGTGTTGTCGAAAGCTCCTTGGAAATCAAGAAGTAATGCCATAACGTATTTGGAGCTGGAATTTTCGACTGTGCTGATGACCTTTTGTAAGGCATGCACAGTCGACTTCCCTGGTCTGAAACCGAACTGCTTGTCAGAAAGAGGCTTAGTGCCTTCATAAGTCAAGTTCAGTCTGTTAGCCATTATTTTTTCCAGCAGTTTACCAAGTAGTGGAAGGAGAACGATAATCCGATGGGCCTTTGGCTCGCTGGGTGGTTTTTCCGTTTTCGCCTTGGGCAGTATCACCGCCAGTCCCACTTTCCAGCAACTGGGGAAAACTCCGCAGCGGAAACATTCTCTGTAGATATGACAGAGGTCGACATCAATTTGGGGGTATGCACGCTTGATTATCCTGCCATCAATTCTGTCTATTCCCGGAGACTTCATGGAGTTTAGGTTTTTAACCAGTTCTTCTAGTTCTTCCAAGTCGGGCAGAGTAGCATTTGGCCCCTCATGGGAAGTTTCTGATGAGGCTTCTGCTCTGATGGCTTTGTGTATCGGCAGGTCCGTTTCTGGAGTGTCATGAGGTAACAGAGTTTTTAGTAAGAAGTTCATGGATTGAGTCATGTTTGTGGCAATATTGAATTATTGTATAACTTGTAGCATATCATTGAAAATGGTATAATTTAGAAAAACTTTTTTAAACTAAACTACTGACTTTGGATGCTTAGAAGTAATGATTTATTTAGATTAAAAAAACTTTGCAAAATACAATTATTACAATTATTTCATGTTATTACAACGAAAGAAAAAAGCTATGATGGTTTAAAGGTGAAACTTTTGATATTTATACAAATGATTATTATAATTTTTGATATAAAAATTTTGTTTTACCGTCAGTTAACATTCATTTTTGATTAAAAAAATGATACCTTTACAACAGTAAATGCATTCATAAATTATCCCACTTTTTTTGATTGTCCACTTTAAACAGATTGTAAAGTTCTTCTTCGGCGGCAAAACCTTAGAAGAACTTGAGAAATAATGAATATGTATGCTAAAGTCGATTGATGGCAAAAAATTTGAATAAAGGCTTATGAAAAAGGTATCTTTTGAAAAAAGAATTAATTCAGGTAGACTGACATTTTGACAGGCATAACAAAGTTTCTGTTCATCAGTACTAGTCAATATATAATTATTGTTTTAACAATATTTTGGTCAAGTAGATTATTGGAGACATTTTATATAACATGTTAACTAAATAGGTTTGAGTAAAATAAAATTTAACATGTTTTTAGTCTTTAAAGTTTATGTGATGAAACGCACAGATCCCAGTTAATATATTCATTTAATTGTCTTAATCCAGGCTTAACATATTTTTTTGGATCTAAACAAGTAAACATTATCTTTAAAAAATCTTATCATAATCAAATGTTGATCTTTATATAACCGCAAAATTATCCTTGACCAGACGGGTTATATCGTTTTTATATATTTCCATACAAAATTTACTAATAAAATCTCATATTTATGCTTAATTTTTTTTTAGCATATAAAAGCAAATTCATTTTCATGATGTAATGGATATTCCTATATGGACACAGATGGCAACCAAATAATTATGTATTACAGTACATAATCGCAAATTATATGTATAATTGATCGATAAAAATGTTGCTACCGTCTTGAATCGGACATGGCACTCTAAAAATAAACATGTATGTCTGTCTGTATCGTATCAATACAATAATGTACTCTTTGAACGAGCTATGCATTAAAAATATGCATATCTACTCTTTATGGCGAAAAACATTTACCAGCTGCTTCGTTGATGAAGTATTGACATTAGAGCGAAAACCATTTGATACAATTTTTATTGCACTTATTAAAAACATGATTGCATTAAAGATTGAAATAAAGGGAATTTTGGAAATAAGGTATTTTTTAGATTACGTTAAATAATTCAATTTACTACCAAAATATTAACATTTTAACGTTAATTGCACTTTTTAAATCAAATTAATTCACCCACACCACCCCAAATCAAGTTTTATATACATTTTTAGTGTGCATTATGTGAAGGTATTCATTTCTTCTGCCAAATCATTACAAATGTAATAATTTTTTTATAATATAATATATATGTTTTAAGTAACTATTTTATAACAAATTATTTGAAATGTGATTGTCATTGGTTTTTTTTCCAATCGGTCCGAGCTTAACCCTTTGAGTAGTATGGACATACATGTATGTCCGAACTCTCATGTCCCATATAGAGCACTCTTGCACGTTGAAGCTCGGAGACAGACAGAGACAGAGAGAACTTGGCGCAGTTCGGGAGACTGAGACGGATAGCTTCCTCACATGCATCGCATGATTGTATAGATCGTTAAGCCCAAATTTATCGACTTATAATGATTTCGATTTCAAGTGTGTTTACGCAAAGAAATGACCGAATATTGAAGCTATAGACAATGTTTGTTTTTTTAACTGCTTGCCGTTCTTCGCTGTGTGTTGAATGAGTCTTTGTTCAATTATCATTTCCTTCTAAATGAGGAGCAAATGAATCGATTTTTTGTGCATTGTTTATATAAAGAAATGACGTGATCTTGTATGCTATCAGATGTTTATTTACAATTGACCCTGCCTCGAATTGAAGATTGTCTTACGCTGATAGGAGTTGACAGAAAGTAATCGGTGTAAAGCGATTATAACATCAACGACTTCATCGATTTTAAATTTACTCACTACTCAAAAGGTTAAGATATGATGCTTCTGCTATCATTGATGACAATAAAAAAACATCTTATGTAATAATCATATTTTAAGAATCAGTAGCCAAGTTCTCGATTAATATGATTTTCATTAATTTCATGAGATTCATTTTATTAAATAATTATATCCTGTTAAAAAATCAGAATTAGCCTCCATTGCTATGCGAATGAAGAAATTTTAATCTCAATTAGCATCCAACATAATCAAGAGGACGTTTACTTTCAGAAGGTGGTGAAACCCCTCGCAGAGCAAGTCTGCATGAGAAAGCACTCATCTGATGGTTCGTTGAGCAGCTGATACCAGCATAAGTAATCTTCCACTTTACACCGCCAGAATAGGACAAGAAATCACACCGTACATGACCATCTCGTGACAGACAGAGATAAATAAGCCAGTCAACTTTATTTACAGCACATAGTCTTTAGCGAAGATCCAAGAGAGCATCTGATGGTCAGCAAAAAAAGGTCAAAATCCCCCTCAAGACCAAGCCAATTTATTCATATCAGATAAATGATCAAAAGCAGACGAAGAGTCGATTTTTGCACATCATATTACAATTGGCAGCTCAATCAACCGGTGTAAAACTATTTCTGATCTCTGCTTTAATATAAAGTGGAATAGATTTAATAAAACGTTGCGCTTAATTATTGCAATTATGGAGCACTTTTAGTCCGAGTCATGTAGCAATTTCAATATTTTTTACATCATCAAATTAGCGTTAAATTACTAAATTGGACTGAGTTTTTATGGAGTTTATTTAAAGTGGTACAAAAATAATTTTTGATACATACTGTATAGCACTGACAATGTTGCAGACTTATGTGTCGCCTTGTAGAAAGCTGAAGTAGACGCTTAAGGCTTTGAATAATTGATAGATGTCTTCGCATTTGTGTTGCTGTATTGAAATACAGGGGATGCTTCCTCGAGGATTTGTCTTTATGACTCCCCCACTTTATCCCCAAGGACCTTTTTTTATTTTTTGTCGCATTAATACAGATGTACATTATTTAAATCCGTCTACTCTCGAAAAATAATACATTAATATTTTGTCAAATCTAATCGTGAAACGACAGCAGGGTAGATATTGCCCCATTGATGACGCTGCAAAACAAAGGGATGTAAACTACTTAAATCTCCATTGGACCAATCAATGTGTCATACTGGACACCCTTGTCACATATAATAAGCCCATACACCGTACAAATTTAATCTGAATATTTTTTATTGTACCTTTCAAACAATTTCTTCCCAAACACTTATCAAAAATATACAATCCAATATTTTCATATTAATGTATTATATTATTTCCATTTAAATATTAAATAAAACCAACGGACAAATTTGAATGAAGAATAGAAGGACAATGCCAAAGGAGATAGTTCTTAAATAACGCCTTAAACGGTTATAAATTGGTTTTTAATAATTATTTATAGAAATATATGGCCCATTATTATATTATAACATGATTGAACACAGAAGGAATACAAATTGATGATATAATAGAAATTAAAGAAAACCTGTCCAACGAATCAACCTTCGTTTAAAGGCAACAAATGCAGATATGCAATAGCAGTAGATGCTTTGTTAAATATTAAGGACTTTAAATCGTATTTCACTAGCATGATTGCTGTAAAAAATGCTATTTTCAAGTAATAAATATAAATATTTTGCCCATTTTTATTATCTTATATTTGATTCTTTAAATCATCGAAATCAGACTAAACTTGGATCGAGACCATCAATTGCTATTATTAACCTGTATGGGAGTACTATCGGAAATATCCGTTTTGACCTTCACTATTCAGAAAGAGCACTCTTGTGCATTGAAGCTCCGAGGCGGACAGAGACAGAGAGACTTAGCGCAGTTCGGGAGACTGAGATGGAGAGCTTCTTCATATGCTTCGCATGATTGTATAGATCGTTAAGCCCAAATTTATCGACTTATAATGATTTCGATTTCAAGTGTGTTATTTGTTTACGCAAAGAAATGACCGAATATTGTGTGTTATCGAGAGTGTTTGTTTATTTAACTGCTTGCCGTTCTTCGCTGCGTGTTGAATGAGTCTTTGTTCAATTATCAGTTCCTTCTAAAGGAGGAGCAAATGAATCAATTTTTTGTGCATTGTTTATGTAAAGAAATGACGTGGTCTTGTATTCACTATCAAGTGATCATTTACAATTGACTCTGCCTCGAATTGAAGATTGTCTTACGCTGATTAGGAGCTGACAGAAAGTAATCGGTGTAAAGCTTAACTGTCAAGCCCCAATACAGTACATTCACGAATTCCTTGAATTATTATGTATTTCTTCATTAACCTTTTCCATTTTATGGTTCTTGTAGATGCAACTTTTATGAGCGTAATTAAATGATGTACATTCTGTGACATTTCTTGCAAATATCAATGTATTTTAAAAGGCAAATGTAATCGATAAAGCAGTCAATGTTTAGATTTAATCAGATAAATGTGATAGATTCAATCTGATTAGAAGGAAATTAGAGAGACGTTTATGCTGAATTATATTGTTGAAATTTCATTCAAAATGTTTTCAATACATCTCCATACTAGCATTCAAATTCCACGCAATGTGGTCTCGTGATTTTGACTTCGACCACGCCTGATAGAATGTCGCGGTTGTAGGGTTTATAGTGTGAATGAAAATGTAAATTTGAGTTTCTAAATCAGGATGGAGTAATAGTGTGGAATGCGGAGCGGAAGTTGTGTGGTGTATAAGGCTGTTAAGTGGATGTAATGTGGAAGGAGGTGGCGGCGGTCGCAAGGCAGTGGCCCGTGAAAACCGTCCTTTGTCCGCCTGTCAACACGATTAGGTGAGTCCCCACAGAGCTTGGGGGGGACACATACCACCTAATACCTTTTTTCTTCGCCTATTTCTTAAACAACCTTTACAAAAACCTTATTTTTGCTTTGACAATGATCTATCTCAAATAAATTCAACTTTGACCATTTAATTTAAAGTCTTCTTTCGTAAATGAGTAGATGTAGATTGAAGAATTTGTTAATTAGGGTATCACTTGCTCAAACAAACGAATTTATTATCCGGTGCATTTGTTCTCGTGAAACATTCGTTAATAACTGTTTGCTCTTTTTGTTCATAAATTAACATATGAATGACAGATGCCAACAACACAATATTGTCACAATTAGGTAATCGCATGAGTACTATCCTCTCCTTAAATCATCAGATAATAACATAACAGAAAACCCATTATATTATAGTCATCGTCTATTCTTCTTCTTATTAAATCTTGCTTGAAATCTTTTTTTTTTCAAAGATATTCCAAATTCATTTGCAATCAAATTTGAAATCAACAGCAATTTTCATATATTTTACTCAGACAAATACAACTGTACATATATAATGTATTTTATTTGTTGAATATACAAAATTATTCAAAAACAGCTTATTGGGATATCATTTTAGAGGTCAAAAAAACCATAAATATTACATTCCAAGAAGACCTTCTTCATATCATTGCCCTTCGAAAGTCATTTCAATATCAAGAAATGGTACTTTTTCTTCATTATCAGCTTCTTCCATGTCATAAAAGTAAAATGTCTTAGTTTCGGATATATATTTACCAATTATGATTGCAAAATCTATACGCATTAATCCGTATAGTGGTGCAGTCGCCTATTTGCGAGCGAATTCCAATGATTAACCTTTTGAGGAGTGAGCAAATTTAAAATCGATGAAGTCGTTAATGCCATAATCGCTTTACACCGATTACTTTCCGTCAGCTCCTATCAGCGTATAACAATCTTCAATTTGAGGCAGAGTCAATTGTAAATAAACACTGTTGATAGCATACAAGACCACGTCATTTTTTATATAAACAATACACAAGAAATCGATTAATTTTCTCCTGGGAATATTCGATCATTTATTTGCGTAAACAAATAACAAACATGAAATCGAAATCATTATTGGTCGATTAAATTTGGGTTAACGATCTATACAATCGTGCGATGTATGCGGGGAAGCTCTCCATCTCTGTCTCCCGAACTGCGCTACGTTCTTTCTCTATCTCTGTCTGTCTCCGAGCTCAATGTACAAGAGTGCTCTTTCGAATAAGTAGAGGGGGGATCCCAGGCCGTGAGATAGTACTCTTTTAGGGGTTAAAAAAGAGCATTCTTACACATTGAGCTTGGATACAGACATAGACAGTCAGTTGAGCTTGGAAATCTTGCATACATCGTACGATTGTATAGTATTATATAGGCTGATCGCGTATTTGCGAGGGAATTTCAGTGATTCAGAAAAAGCTCTTTTGTACGTTGAGCTCGCAAAGAAACAGACCGAGAAAGAACGTCTTGCAGTTCGAGAATCAGAGACAAAGAGCTTCCAATATACATCACACGATTGTATCGATTGTTAACCCAAATTCATCGACTAATAATAATATGTGAATGATATAATGAATCGATTTCAAGTGTATTGTTTATATATACAGTGTTTATTTATTTATGTACAAACTTCATACACGTCGCGACGGTACTGACTGATAAGTGGATTTGTACGACGATAAATGGCGAACAAGCAAATATAGCAACTTAGATTGTGATGATTTTAAATCAGCTTATTACTCAAAGGGTTAATATTTTTTTACAGTTTTAAAACTAAAATAATCTCGTTTCAGAAACATTCCTCAAAATTCAATCGCTATTTATTTTGACGCTTATGTTACTTATAAAGCTTTAAAGATCTATGCATTTTTATGGAACGTAGTTTGCCTTCATTTGCAAATGAAGGCAAATTTATTAATTTATAAATATCGGGAAAAAATCATTTAAATTTACGATAATAAAAATATGTGTATCGTAAATTTTGTCTTGGTACAAATTGATTGTTAAAACTTCAACATTTTATTTATGTAATGTATTTTAACATGCTTAAATGATTAACAGCAATTTTGTATTGTAATGAACTCATCAAACATCTCAGAGGTATCTGATAATTTTTTAAGGTTATATTCTTGACATAGCTCCCCACGAGGATATAATGTGGTGAGGTGAATAAGGATGGTCGGTTGTAGACGGGCACACAATGGTGTCAGACTCGATTACCCTGACGCCGCATGAGATGGGTAACTAACGATGCGGTGGATGTTGGGTTGCTCACAATTGAAAATGTGTCTTCTCGGATTTTGTACATCAGCCTTTTGAGAAAAACTGATACGATCTAGCAGGCATCGTCTATTTTTCAATTACATTTTCGCTACGATTTGACGTGGGTGTTTCCGTGCATTTAAAAATCTTTAAAAACCATTCCAACAATGCGGATTTGAAAAATCGATCAAGTCATACTGTTTAAACTGCAATAAATCTTCATTTTTCAAATGGTCAATAAATTATCCGATATTTTTGTTTGAGTGCGAATTTCATCGAGCAAACTTTTTACGCATTGTATAATAAATTATTGCTTGTTATCCTTGAAGAATCATAATATCAATACGTTAAACGATCCTTTATGTTCTCAGCTTAAATATACATTTCATTGGCTGTTTTATAAATTTATCAGTTGTTACTATTTAAAAAAAATTCGGCAATAATTTATGCGAACGATTGATAAAATGATTTATAACAATCGTAAACACGTGCCGAAAATGAGTGATGACCAACTGATCAAACGCACAAATTTGCACATGCAACTTTGTGAAAATATAATGGACGTTGATATACGACCAATAGTTACATAATGCTAATTAAAATATAATTGAAGTATTGCAATCACTAAATCAATTTGTTAATCTTTAAAACACACATGCTGTTAATATATAAATATTTGTGATATTCGTTCAAAATACTTGTATATCAGCCATTCATTCCGTGCTAGACAATATTGATAATTAAGCCAATTTGGAGTGCTCTTTCATCAATCAGAGGTATGATCTTCAAGGCAAAAAACTGCGAGTTTTTATTTGTGAAAGCTCACCCAGCGGGCCACCTGAGTGAGCGTATCGAAGAGCGCTTTTGCGGTCGACTTCTCAGTTAGACCATTAATTTACTGGATAACTATTAGTTTAAATATATTTTATATCCGACTTTCGCGGGTATTCCCGTTGAGTGCTCTTTAACGAGTTTATGGAATGCAACGCCATCTCGTAGCAATTCAATCAATGACAATTTCAACGCCAGCTGCAAGCAAAATTACAGCGAGCGCCTTACAGGATTAAATACATGAGTTCTGCAAAATATTTTTCAATGCACCAGACAGACGTCGGAGAGTATTTTTCAACGCTAATATGTTTTCGAACAGGACGTTAAATCCGGTAAATCCAGATCGATAGTAGATTAAAAATAATAATAACGAGTTGTCTGCACAAACAAGACCCCAACGAGGACAATTGTAACGCGCTTAAAACCATCCAACCATGGAAAAGTCCCGCACGTCAAATGACAAAGGGCTTAACCCAAAAAAAAAAAAGAGTGGAAAAGAGATTAGGTTTATTATGTGGAGTGGTATATGGAGAGTCGCCTGACAATAAACGGGCGTAAACATTATAACTGCCCCGATCACTCGACCCTTCAAACCTACTACAACACACATCAATCATCACTCTTATTTGCGCTCCTAATTGTATCACCACTCCCTGAAATAATTTATTAATTTATTTTAATATAATTTTAAATCAATAAATATTATTAAAACAAAATTGATACAGGCTGCAAAAATATATTTATATCGAGATACGTTTGAAAATATTTTTATTTTAATGCAACAGGGATTTCCAAACATATTTATGTCAATTTGTGACTATGCCACGGAGCCAATGTCAGATCAACAAATAATAACGCGACATGACAAAATAATGGTGGAACGTCACAATAAGGGCCGGTAGGGTGTTTTGTCCTGTCGGCTTGAGCTCCTCTTTAGGACTTTGTCTGAGGAAGAGGGGTGGACCCTACCTGAAACGCTTACAGTTCAGAGCCGCCTCAACTTAATATTAATTGCTCTTGCTTTATAGAGTTAGCAGTGACGTACTAAGCATACAGTATGACTGTCTGCCCGTAAACAATTCAAATTATTCTTTAAGATATTAGATGACGTTGAAGAGTTCTTGATTTTAAAAAGGGTATAATTAATTAGATCCACATTATAAAAGCCCACAGAACATTATCTTATAGAACAAATTCATATTAATTTTTTATACATATCAAGCCAATATTTGAATGCACAAAACTGATAACTTGTTCATAATTATCATTATTTTGACTTTTAAAATTGATTACAAAATAATACTTCTTGATTTTCTGCAAATAACTGCAAAGTTACAGTAGTACAACAGCGACATGTGCGCCATTGGTCAATAATAAAAGCTTAGCGTTCTTATTCAATTTTAGATAAATATATTAATTGTAATTTGAATATGTATCAGATTTTGGAATAAATATGCATTGGTTCGTTTAACCACGAATTTTATTTACACTCTCGCATGCAGACTCTTTTATAACTTTGCCCTTTGATCTAATTTCGGTTTGATAAAATCTATTTTATACCGTTGCCAATTCATTGCTGCCATTCAAGTCTTCATTTACAAAAAAGTTTACATCCTAAAATAGTAGAAATATAGGACACAGTCTGGAGTTCTTAATATTATTTGCTTCTTAGATTTAGTACAAAATTTACCATATTCACTATTATTTTCTTATTACTCTTTATTATTATCTTATTACCCTGTTATTAGCAATAAATCAATATAAATATATTGATTGATGATCAATATCAATAATTACAATTTAAAAATGTGGTCATTAGCCGTACTTTTTGTATATTTGAACCCAAGATGATTGAGTTACTAGTCCGACCGCTTAATCGCGGGACTACATAGAAACAGAAATAGATAATAGTACGTTTATTAACGAATCATTAATATTTAAAGAGAGTAAATTCGACAATATTATTAATATAGATTGCTTATTATAAAATAAGGAATAAAATGTTCTAAATTATGCTAGAAAGTAATATTTTCTACTGGGTGTCTACTGGCTCTATTTGAATATACACTTGAATCTTTTTTTGTGCGGTAGATACGTTCCGCGGAAAAACGCACAAAAAAAGCTACGACTTACATAGTAAAAGTGAAGATGAAACCACATAACTTTGAAACAGCTTTATTAAAAATCGCATAAAAAAAGTTAATTAGAAAAAAAAAACAGGAAAACAATAAAGCAATTAAAAAAATAACATTTTTGGTAGCATTTAAAGGACGTCTTGCATCATTGATAAAAATTTAAGGATGTATGACATCTGGCATCTCAGAAATCCCCTAGAGAAATACTAATTATTTTAATTATAAATTATCATCACTTCATGATACTTTTCATTGCGATTTTCGATATGACTCAAAATCGCTCTCTTCTTCGGAAGAAATAGTATACTCAGTGGCAATATTATCATTGTTCTGTGAAGACTTTCTCTTTCCAACAATATAATTCATAATTAATAAAGATGTCACTATAGTCCCTAACTCAAAAAATAAAATAATAAAATGGCGATTGTTTAAAAAAAATTCAGTCAAGACATTTTTTGGCCTTATTTTGTCACAGTTTAATATTTTTTTTAAAATAGTTAAAAAAAATAGATTTTGACATAAAACTGGTAGAAATAATAGAGGGTTATATAAAAATGATTTGTACACAGTTTGAAGTAAATTAGTTAACTAAAACTTTAGATATCATGTCAAATTTGTTGAAAAGAGTAGTTTTGAAAAATATCTATAACTCCGTAAGTAGTTGGAATTTTAGAAATTCCTTTGGATAATGTATTTTTCAAAGTTAAAACATTGGAAAAGTGGAATATAATTTACACAGCTTTTTTTCCAAATTTCAGTTACTCTTGATGATTTATTTTCTATTTTATCCAAAATATCTCGATATGTACAATTTATGAAATTAAAAAAATGCTTACAAAAACGCATAACTTCGAAATCGCACAAAAAAAGTCGCACAAAATTTTAATGTATATACATCTAGCATACAATCAGGATTACAATGACTTTTAAAAAATATATTATTGTAATTGGATGCATATAATTCAGCCCTGGGAAAAACCTTGAAAGGTAATACCGTCAATTTTGGCGGATTAATCTGCCATGACCTGCGGCAGATCCGGTCCTGAATCAATCGGCTCCCCTCAGAGCCACTCACAAATGACACATCAAACACGAAATTAACATTTCGGCTGCCGGTTGCGTGTTGTTTGCGGCTTTTTGTGCCCTCGTCAACGCTGTTGGCCCTCCCCTAGCGGCCCAACAAAAGAAGCTCGAGTGCTTTTGTGTAGCACAACACACCGACACAAAAGACACCAACGGATGGGCGCAGGATCTGATATCATCAGCTCGCCGAGTGGTGTTCTCATCCGCCGAAATGAGGATGTCCCCTGGCATGAGAAAGGTTGCGGTGTTTGTTTTCGTTTTTGGGATCCGCAAAAAAATGCATTTATTGTGTAATGTGAGCAACCGCTGTTGACACGCATTGTTCGCGAGCTTTCGGATAACAACTCCCGGTCGTCCCGAGAGCTTTCAAGCTTCGCGGGAGGACCCCGAATAGGTGGCTATTAAATTTGAATTTATCCAATGGCGAGATTGACGAGGCCTGATATGTGTAGTTATGAGCGTTGGCTTATAAAATGTGAACAGTTGTTTGACGAGCGGCAAATTCTCGCATATGAACGGTCGAATATCGCCTCATTGTTTGGCGTCAAGTTTCTCTCTTTATGTCAGCCATAAATTTGCTAATGTCGGCATTACCGGATTCAGCAGGGCTGTATGAAATATCTTATTTCATTTTGTAACAAATGGACCGAAAACACTGTTTGTTACTAATATAAATACAGTCGTGTCCCATAAACTTGGCATGTGTATAGAAAATCTACGGACGTACAAAGAGATGCGTAGGAATTGTTTAGTTATTGCGGACATTGCCATACAAATTCGGCAAGCGCAATCTTTTATTGCCACTTTTTCATTGTATAGAAACATTTCGAACGAGCTTGCAGATTTCTCAACAAATAAATCAACTGTAAGACATCTTTCATCAATAAAATATGTTTAAATTCAATTCTAGCATTAGTTTGTACGCTTATAATGCAAGCATATTATATCGTTTATAACACACCAATCGTCAATGAATGAAATATAATCTACCCTCCGTCTCGCCGATTTTAATCCCCTAAGACTTCTTTTATTATTTCATCTAAAACAAGTTTCCCTCAATTGCTTCTTAACAACGATATCAAATTGAATTTATTTTATATAGATGTTTTTTTGTTCAATAGAATATGAGGGTTAAGTACAAACATGTGCGAAAAGATTTCATTTAAACTGCCCTTCTTTTTTCTTTAAGAAATCACGCATGAGGCTATTCATAAATATAGAATCTACCGGATCAGGTATAATTATAATTGAATCCATTTTAGCGTAAGCCGCTTTTTGAAGCAGTGAACGGCCATGAGATAACCAGTACTGGTTCAGATCGTCATAAAATCGATATTTCAATAAGACTAAGCATATCGACAATCTATTTATTGGAGCTATTTTTCATCATTGCTTACATATAGTATTTGTCCTTCAGCTTCAGCTCTTAATGCTTTAAAATTTACTTAGTAATATCTGCTATTTAAACACACCAGTGTATTTCACAATTGATTGAAACAATAACGGTTTAAGGAAGCATTGGGGCGCAAAAGCGTGATTTCTTGAAATATTATAATAGATAATAATTATAATACATACATAATAACCAGTCAATAAGGAGATAAATGCATGTCACAGAACACATGTATCCATAATATTATACATCAATTGTTGGTTAAACAGGATATAAGAATGTCCTCTTAATAAAATTGTTTATCTAATATGATCGTTGATGCATTTTAGCTTCCATTGTTCATAATATGACCACACATTTGAATAAATTAAACCAGAGTTAAATATTTGTATGAACAGTGGACAGTTGAATAGGCATTCGAGTCATTGACGTTACATTTGTTGAAGCAATCAGGACTGCCCATTACATTGTTGCAATATAAATCCCAGCTAACATGTTGCTTTTAGACTCACAATATTTGATATAATTTAAATATATTAAGATTTTATGCTAAAAAATCGACCTGGGACCCGAGATGAATAGCCCGACAATAAATAAAAGCTCCAAGTTCGGAAGCTTTATGAGCAGCCGGAGCATAAATATTATAAAGCTATTAAGATAACAGGCACTTTTAGCAGTATCTACCTCAAAAGAGGTGCGTCAAAGTATGGTAATCAGCAGGGCGGAGGGGGGTTTTAGAAAAAAGCAAGTGCGGAAAACATTAATCACTCTGGACGTGGGTAAACATCAATAGAAGATGATAGCCCACCTCTATCGGCTCTATATCAAAACTTGAACACTGCTCGGACAGCTATTCACACAGAGTAATTTGTTACCCAACCGGTCCACACCGGCATTTGCATATTATTCTAATTTAATAGTCGAAAGTGTCTTTTTCTTAAATTATTGCCTTATTCAGACTTCAACACGTCCTCAACATGTTAAGCTCTGTCTACAAAAAGAAGTTGAGCTAAACGCATAATTTATTTCGCTCAAATTGATTGCTCACAGTCAGGTCTTCGTGTCACGCCCAACGTTTAAAGTCTGTATCAATTGCATACTGCGATGGTATGTCTTTGGAAGAAGAATTTAACACCCAATCGTACAATATAAACAACATCTAAAGGTAATTACACAGATGCATATCAGAGAGTCACGACTAACAACAACACATTCTACCATTTACGTCTATTTTGAATATTCTCTTCCAGTTATCAAAGCATTGGTGGATTTACCTCCAGCCGCGTACCTTAAGCCTCAGAAATTCAGGCGACCTCATAAATTTTAGGAGCCTTTTTAACCCACTGTCTAATATGCTCATACTTTGAAATACACAGTGTGTGCCGTGTAATATAATAGGAAACAGTGCATATCGCAGGCCGAAAGTGAGAATTTATCTCAGGTTGAAAAACTAAATGGGTCCAGGGAGCCTTAATCTTAAATTTCTCCAAGGGCCTTTTTCAAAAGTACTGAATCCGCCACTGTATCCAGACTTAGACCATTTATATAGACGAGGTATTCTCATGAGTCTGCTACCAAAGAAATTTGAGTTTAAGACAACTTAAATAAAAGCGTTTTGGTAATTGCATATTTATAATGCAGTTACCTAGTTTAAATAATCCACTGCAAGATTAGGATATTAAAAGAAAGGATAACATCTTATATAATACTAGTGAATACCTGGCATGCGTTGTAATGCCATACTTAAAGTTATAAAGGGTATGTATTTTAATTTAGTTTATTGGAATGATTTCATATGTTTTTAATTACTCTGAAAAACGAGTATATGATCGCGCTTATTATTTGAGAGGTATATTAAGATTTCAAATATATCTTTCCGATATTTCGAGTCTCCTATCGGTCTCATGGACGCGGAATAACTACCGGCGTCTTAGTGATGCTCCTTGTGAGCATCCATTATATTGTATATACATATTATTCATTCATCTTTTCGTGCGCGATATTGAAGACAACATCACCTCCATCACCATGTAAGCGCTCCACAGCAGGACACTTGGATGAACGTGTCGTAGACCACATCAGTGAACATCTTAATAAGCAGTGTGAGTAGTTTTTAGAGACTGTACAGGATTTTGGAAGACAGTTTACTGAAAAAATGATTCTGGATACGCATGAAAACCAATCTTCCAGAAAAGAGCAATGCCGAACTATTACTTGAATCCTATATTTTGAATAAATAGTTTGTGTTTATAATATTCCTTCGGATTCTCCAAGAGCATATTAAACTAAACACAATGAGACAAGTACATTTTGAGTTTAGAAAATTGCTTTATAATCAATTATTTAATGTCACAAAGACTAAATGGTACACAATCTATATAAATATATTTTTTTGAGCATTCACTGTATTCAAATTTTGATTAGTGAAAATATCTCTGATGGGTTCAATGAAATGCAACAAGTTGCTGAGAATACTCCTCAAATATACATTGATTTTCATTAGCAAAATATCTGCAACTGATGACTTATATCAACTCCTTAATCAATTTATTATAATTAATTTAAAATGGTATTTTAAAAAAAGTTTATAGAAAGTGAAGAAATAAGAACATCTTATTCAAAATTTGCGCTTAACGAATCCTTTCAATACGAATGTTTTTCTTCAATTTTCCTATCGTAATCGCTGAAGTGATGTACAAAGAACTCTACAGCTACAGACATCCTATGTTACATAACGCTGGCGTGTCGGTAAATTAACAATGGGTAGCTTCTTTCCCGAATTAAATTGATCCTTTACATCTTTTAAACGATTCATATTATCCTCATCGAGCACATCAAGTGTTGAAAAATCGTTTAGCTAAATAACGTGTTTTTTCCAAATCGCATATTAAATCTTGTTAATGGCATAATTAAATTAGATAATGTAATTCAACATCCGTCTGGTCATAAATATTCATATTGCCACATCGTCTTGATGTAACGTTGTTTTTTATCACCGTCCCCATCCGCCATTAATAAATGTTAAAGATATTAAGATAAGACATCACAAGAGTAATTAAATCCTTTAATTTTTTATTGATTTATACGCGAACAGCACGAAAAGCAAACAGCTTTTTATGGGGTATTCCGTCGATGGGGATTTGTGAAAAAGTTTGACATCTTTTTTGATATTTTTTGTGTGAAATTTGTACAGCGGATGAAATATCGAGGATGGTCACAGCTCCAAAGTAAACCGAGAGCTCTTTCCGACTCCCTCTTGTGAAGAGAGGTTTTTTTCTTTTTTGTAAGCATAAATAACTATTAGGGCCGTCAGGGGCTAGGGGCCAAAGTTGGGTGATGGGTGGAATGGTTCAGGGGGAGGGAACTCGCGGGAGCAGATTGCCCCATCAATCTTGCACGCTAATTGTGGGCCGAGCTGTTTGCAGTTCTCTACGCCGGCTCTGCGTGAGTCGCTACAGGCTTCCTCACTACTCGTAGCTTAGGTATGCTCTCAACCTCAACAATTAAGCGGATCTTAGTCAAAACAAGCAATCAATAGAATAATAAATATTACATCGATGTAAATGCATAAGAACATAATACTCTAGCGCCCGATGATTTAAGTTTTGATGGCGCAGATCATAATCAATAACATGAACTGTTAACGCATTGTGATATTTATCTAATATAGATAATAAAATGCGAATTATAAATCAGTATCTTTATATTTTCATCAAAACCTTAGTAAAAGTATACACGTAAACCAGAGCTATAGCTGATATTGTTTGTGAATTTTATGATACAGGCATGAATTAATATATTGAAGTATAATAAATGAGATGGAATAGAATGCTTATAGCATATATATTGAACTTAAGAATAGAAATTCTTCTTAACTCCTAAAGGAGTACTATCGGAGGGCCTGCGATCCCCCTCCACTTTTTAGAAAGAGCACTCTTGTACATTGAGCTCGGAGACAGACAAAGACAGAGAGAGAATGTAGCGCAGATCGGGAGACAAAGATGGAAAGCTTCCTGGCATACATCGCACGATTGTACAGATCGTTAGTCCAAATTTCTCGACTAATAGTGATTTCGATTTCAAGTGTGTTATTTGTTTACGCAAAGGAATTACCGAATGTTTTATGCTATCGACAGTGTTTATTTATTTAATTACATCCTGTTCGTCGCTGCTTGTTGAATGAGTGTTTGTCCAATTATCATTTCCTTGTAAAGTAGGAGCAAATAAATCGATCGATCGAGCAAAAAATTCGTCTACTACTAAAATCAGTCCACCAAGTTCATACAAAATGAGCCTATTTTCTTAATCTTATGCATCCTAATATTACATCAAATACCAATTTTATGTTTTATAAATAATGGATTTTATAAATTGTGTAATATAGATCTTCTGAAATAATAAAATTCAGCTTAAGTGTATGACTATTTCTCATCTAAAGTATATTTAATAGAAATACGTTTTGAACAAATGTATAAATCTCAGTATTGCTTTTAGCAATACTGGAGTATACAGGAAAGAAATAAAGGAAGAGAATTTAAGTTTTTCATGGAATCATAACTGCGCAATACATGGTCAAATATTATGGAGCTGTACAGTGAACGGACAGACATACATTCAATTTTTTTTAATATGAATTGCCGATATTAAATTTCAGACTGTTTTTCAATATGGAAGTATACGTTATTTATTGGCGAGGGCGATGATCCTGTCTCTATCCGTTTTAAATGAGTTAACCTCTGGGTGGCGGTGGTGGTGATAGATGGCATACCGGGGCGAGTAGTGGCGCGGCGCTAACGGCGATGTTAATCTTCCCCGGGCTGACTTTTACTGCGGCTTTTAAACTCTACTTCACAAATTAGCTGAAAAAGAAGGGGCCATTGTGTGTAGCGCGTTTGCCAAACGTCTTCCGACCAAATCACACCGCGGAGCCGCATAAATCCCAACCGGAAACCTGAACCCAAATCTACCTTATTATTATGCTTCGGCGGGGAGCCCCACGCTAAATTAACAACTTTTTGCAACGCCCGAATTTATTAGCAACACAAACTTTATGCACAGAACGCTCGAAGATTGCTATAATTTCCAAGTTCTTCTCAACGACTCGTTGAGCCCTGGTCTCTGAAAATAAGCAACCAATGGACTAAGAACTACTAATCTCTCCAAAACTCCATGCGATACATCGACAGCTGGGGTTGAACTGTCCGTGAGCAACGTTTCCTTTTTATATATTATCTCTTCGAGGCAGGACTAGCATTTTTCTTGTGCAATACTTAAATAACCAAAATGACATGTATTCATCAAGAATCAATAACAATTTTTTTGAAGGACTTGAATGATAAATTCTGGACTTAATTATTTTTTTTTCTTATTAAAATGATTGGGTTCAAATCTTGATTGTTGAAAAAAAAAATCTTGCACCAATAAATAAGGAAAATCATTTAATATTAAAATGTATCTTAATAACAGCAATTTTTCTATTTTTAAAATAATTATGATACTAGCAAATACAATTTAAGCCTAGAAAATAAATGTATCATGGTTTTTGGTAAAAAATATCAGCGTAAACAGCTTAAAAGCGAGTTTTCAATGAGATATACGCTTGTTTGCATGCGACACATTCATCACCAGACTCAACGCTATTATCCAGGTCAAAGGCGGCTATATTAAGCTTTAAATAATTGGTGTAACCTAGATCCCGAATTTTCATACAATAACCTGCTTTGATAATATCTGTTATGTAATGCACCCTTATTGATTTTCAAAATTAAATTGCATCCATAACAATAATAAAGTTGTCGTTTATTACGTAGAGTCGGAAAAATATTTTCAGATTGAATTGAGTTTAAGATTGAGCAAGTGAAAGTTTTGCAGCGATTTAAAGATTTGTTACAGGAAATAACAAAATTCTTAGAGCAAATTCATGAAACTTATTATGAAGAATTAAGCGATGTTTCCTGGAGGTTTGGCTTTCCTCAGAGATATAACGGGAAATTTTAACGAACTAAATCTAGGGTCGGGAAACAGGGATAAATTACCCCAAATGAAACAACACCATTTTTGCAAAGCCTCGAGTGGGGATGTTTTAAATTAAAAGTCTTTTTCTTGTTTTTTTAATATTTCATTAATATTGACTGTAAAGTATAAATTTTCATTAAGCCAATCATCATTTTTATTTCTTATCCTAAAATCAATTTAACTCATGAACCATATTATTTTTAGCAAAGATAAAATAAAATGTATATTAAAAAAAAAAAACAAATAATCAATCTTTTTGGTACTGAATCTTTGATGTATTCTTGTGATTTAATACTTCAAATCAAGTAAAAATACTTTTTTTACAATATTTTAGATTAATTCCACTATCAAAACTATTATCAATAGTTAAATCTTTAAACGCCAATGATAATAATATATTTAATATATTGTTAATCAAACAATATTTTTGCTGCACTTAATTTTATCTTTAAATCTTCATCTATTTGTGTATAACTCCTCCAATGCTTAATCCACCATTGCGTTAACATATGGCGATAAATTCATTAAAATATTTCATCAAACAGTGACATTTTCGCCATCTAGTGGCAACTGAATGAACTATTAATTTTATTTTTATTTTTTTAATATTCTAATTTAATTTATTTTTCTAAATATAATGAATAAATTTGATATAAATGCATTTAAAAAAATTATTATTGAGTGGTTGCAAAGGTGCTTTAATTTGCGTTGTATGGATTTTTTCTAAAGAATAGGGTATTTTTCAATTCCGATTTTCATGAGCTGGTTTTGTCAGCAAAATTAAACTTAAAAACATCTTCCCAGGTGATGTAATTCTACTCCCCTGCTGTTACTCCTCCACACACGAGTAAATCTCTCCCGCTTTTCAGATGCGACTTGCAGAAAACGAAGATATTTTTTTATCGAATCTTACATTACTCTTGCATCGGTAGGAGTTTCGCGATTTAAATAATAAATTGTATGGTGGAGGTACACGCTGTGGGTGGTTTGGGGGGGCAAGTTGGAGATTCCCACCAATTCCATTTTTCCGTCTGGGGTTATAAATTCGCGCGGCAGCCCGACGAGCTTACGTATGAAGATAAAGTTTTCCAAGACACGTATATTACTTCTCGTGAAAAATGCCGGTGTGATTTATTATAACATGGCGACCCGAGGTTTGGAGCATGCCCGTTATTTATCTTCTTTAGGTCGGGAAGAAAAAATAAAGAAAACACAACTGACTTGCCGGCTGCCGTCACGCGTTAAAACACACATAACTTCTTCAGATGAGTTACGTACTCCGAGGAAGTCCGTACCGCTCCGTGTTACTTCTGCACACAGATACACAAATGCCTGTATGCTTTCTGATTCCTTAAACTGTTTTTTTCGCTCAAACAAAGTCGTGAATACATCTTATATAAGACACCAAAGTAATAAATTAGAATACTGATATATAAATTTGTCTCAATTGCCAGACATATTTATACTACGCCTCAAATATATCTTTGCACTTAACAAATTAAAGCCAATTAGAAGATTTTTCACAATATTTAGCTTGGGAATAATCGATAATATTAAGAATTCTGAAACAAGTTAAAATTTTGAGGTTAAACCTTAAAAATTAGCTTGTAACGAGACACGGTTTAAGAAACACGTATACTTTGTCGGAATTAAAAATTACATTTTGAATTATTTTTTATTGTTATTTATAAATAATGCCAAAGCGACAATCAATAAACATTATCTGCGGATAGACTGCGTGAACATGTACCCGGTAGGAGGTTCGAAATATCAGATAGAGATAAAAATTTAATTCTAATTTTGCCTCTTAAATCTCTGTAAATAAAATAATATAAATATACAGAATATTTTGCAGGTGGACCGATTTTTTTAATGGGATTAAAAGGATCTTTTGCAAAGTTTCAGGATTGCCCAAATAGAATTTTTTTTCAACATTTTAAAAAAATATCCAAAATTTCATTTTTAAATTGCAAGAAATAACTGTTTTTGTGTTATGCAATATTTTTTTGATCTAAATAAATTAATATTTTATGTAATTGGTTTATAGAAAATTACTTCTGATCGGTCACAAACAATGTACAAACGAATGAGAAATCTCAACATTTAAATTCTCTAAACAAAAAAACTAACAATTATTTTGAATTTAGTTTTAAAAATATCTCTAGTTTATGCCGTTTCCAGCGATATGTTACATGTTATATAGATTTGTTCAAATTCACCACCTTTGCCTCGTATGCACACATTACACCTTTATCTTATTTCAAATGTAGTTGTCTAAAGTAGCATTTCCTCTTTGCGAGCCACGGAATAGGGCAAGTCCCTAAACAAAGAAATACAATAGTGTCAGATCTGGTGACCGTATGACCCACGTAATAGGGTACTTCTCCAGACAAAGAAATCCGATGGTGTCAGATTTGGTGACTGTGTGAGCCAAGGAATAGGGCTGCCAAAAGAATTAATTTACACGACAGAGGTGCTCCCAGAAAAGATATTCTAATTGAAGAAATAAGTCCCGCCTTTGCGAAAATGCATTAAGACGAGCATCTGAGCAGAGATCCATGTCAGCGAAGGGGAAGTGTTTCACTTTCCATGACGTTCAAGCCGATTTGCGCCCTATAGAAGTAACACTTTAAATTATGCATATAAATTTAAAACTTATAAACGAAAAACCAATTCAAATTCAAGTACGCCCCTTTAATATATGTCACATTTTAAAAATCATATTTTCCGACAAATTATGTTGAGGAATCACTACAAAAAGTGATACCCCACTGGTTTTATTTGGGATGATTAGTGTTGATGTTTTAGCTGATCAACGGCAGAAATCACCACTATGTAAATGATCACCATAAATCACGGCATAGGGATTAAGTCGAAATCGCCATATATTTTGATTTATCTCGACACGCCTACGCGAATATAACTTATCGTAAGAAGAGCAATGACATTTCGCCCACGCTTATTTTAGAAATATTTATTAGCCTCGACTGAAATGTGCAAGGATCGTAAATTATCCCAAGCCTTAAAAGTCACAATAAAACCTTAAGCGCTCGGACGAAGCTATTAAACGTACAGAAATATACAGAAAAAATAAATAATTTAATGGGGAGGTGGCAACCCGACAAATCGCGCGATAAAAAGGGAGTCAATTGGGTGAAAGGCTTTTGATATATCAAAGACGCCACGCAATTCTGAGCCTTAAGGATGCACCGCAATTATGCTCAATTAAAACACATCAAACCTCTAATTAGACACAAAGCTACAGGGCTCAATACAGCTTGTCGCGAGGCACACCGAACCAGATGTCCCCAAACTGTAGAATAAATTTTCTCCGCAGTTCGTATTATCTCTGTGAGGTCCAGGCTTGAGACGTTTATTATGCTGTATTTTAAAATTAAATCGAATTTAAAAATACATTTTATATGCGCAATATCTCTAAATAAAATTTTACGTGCTATTAAATTAAGTGGTTTTTAATCTTCTTTCGTTCACCATCAAATAATGGAGGCCCGTTTCAAAATATTCAATGCAACGCAGAGAGCATAAAAAACGCATAAAATATTAGTTGAATCATAAGCTATTTTATTTAATCAGATTATATATACGTAAAATGAGCTGAAATAAAGTTTTACAAATTATTTTTTAATTCAATAAAATAACCTTTGAAAATATTTTGTGGTGATGGTATATGATGTATTTGGTCTAGGATTTTCCTACAATACAATCGATTATGTTGTCATCCTAGTTAAATAGCGATTTACACTCAAGTATATACAAATACAATAACATATCTTTAATTCATGATTTATTTTATTTGTTGGTAAATAAGTGTTAAAAAACGAAGCATTCTGCTATTTCTCAAAATTTTGTAAAATGGACTTAATATTTTGTAAATGTATTTTTATTTAGCTCAGACCCTACTAATGCATTGATCATGCTTAAAAAATCACAATTAATGGATTTCTAATTTCGCTTTAAATTTTCAAGAGCATTTACATTTGCCAATATGAAATCAAACCGTGAGCCTACTTTCTTTCAAAGGGCAAAAGTGGTATATTTTCCCACAATCGTCCCAGTTGTCGACTATTAAGGCTTGAATTATTGAGCATTAAATGCATTTAATTGCGTCGGATATTACAATGTAGACGCTGACATATCTCACGCCCACTTGCGGATATAATTGTCCCCCATAAGTGCAGCAAACACAGCAAAACCAATCTTCGTCAGCGGAGACATAAATTTACGAGAAAGTAATTATCCGCTGGTACGTCCGTCACAGGGCTCACTTATATGGATGCAATTGCAGTTGAATTGAAATTTCCGCGTATGCAATCGTCACTACCATATATTAAGCCTCCTGGATAATTGACATCTCGAAGAAACTATCCGCAATCTCAGGAATGCGTTTGGTGAAATTTTGATTGCCTACAAATATAGCATGAAATATTCTGTAATACAAGCCCTAGGAATTCGTGATTAATGTATAACGAGATACATGATAAGAGCTAACTTTATTAATAAGTACTTTGAGAAAATATTTTTACGCTTATGATGTTATTATTAAATTTATTTACAAAATTTGTTCAAATTTACCATCTCTGCTTCGTATACACGTACAACACCTTTTCCTTATTTCAACTGCAGTTGTCTAAAGTGACATTTCTACTTTCATTTTTGCAAAAGCGATGATTACTCTTTCAATAAGAATTTATTTAGACAAAAAAAAATCCAGTGGTGTCAGATCTGGAGACCCTGCGAGTCATGGAATAGGGCTGCCAAAATAATAAATTTACACAACAAAGGTACCCATAAAAGAAATTCTTATTGAAAAATTAGTCGTGAACTAAAAGTGAAAGTAGAAATGTCACTTTAGACAACTACAGTTGAAATAAAGTAAAAGTATCCTGCGTGCATACGAATCAGAGATGGCCAATTTGAACAAATTTTATAAATAAATTTAACCTGTTGAGGAGCGAGCAAATTTAAAATCGATGAAGTCGTTGATGTCATAATCGCTTTACGCTGATTACTTTCTATCAGCTCCTAATCAGCGTAAGACAATCTTCAATTCGGGGCAGAGTCAATTGTAAATGAACACTTGATAGTGAATACAAGACCACGTCATTTCTTTACATAAACAATGCACAAAAAATCGATTCATTTGCTCCTCCTTTAGAAGGAAATGATAATTGAACAAAGACTCATTCAACACGCAGAGAAGAACGGCAAGCAGTTAAATAAACAAACACTCTCGATAACACACAATATTCGGTCGTTTCTTTGCGTAAACAAATAACACACTTGAAA
Source organism: Stenopsyche tienmushanensis (assembly GCA_008973525.1). Lineage (NCBI taxonomy): Eukaryota > Metazoa > Arthropoda > Insecta > Trichoptera > Stenopsychidae > Stenopsyche > Stenopsyche tienmushanensis. The sequence continues at coordinate 863,008 of WACJ01000006.1, read as the reverse complement.
TCGAAATCATTATAAGTCGATAAATTTGGGCTTAACGATCTATACAATCATGCGATGCATGTGAGGAAGCTATCCGTCTCAGTCTCCTGAACTGCGCTAAGTTCTCTCTTTCTCTGTCTGTCTCCGAGTTTCAATGTGCAAGAGTGCTCTTTTAGGGACATGAGAATTCGGACATACATGTATGTCGATGCTCCCTGACAGCTTAATAAAATCATTGTAAGCATAAAAAGTATTTTCTTAACTTTGACCTTGGCAAATTGTGAATTCTCCAAGTTTAACGACTTATTGAATGATCTGTATAGCATGTAGCATATCGTTTAAATGGAAGTTGACATTTCTCATTCGTTCGCACATTTTTTGTGACTTAAAGCTCAGAACGAATTTCGTTTAAACCAACTGCATAAAACTATTTATTTAGATCAAAAATACATTGTAAAATTCAAAAACAGTTATTTCGTGGTATTATCACCACAGATAAAAATAAGTTATGACGTTTTAATGGTTAAACTTTGGGTTTTTTCAAAATGTTGAAAATAAATTATATTTTGTCAACCCTAACAGTTAGGACATAGAGCTTATGTGTGAAACGTTGTGAAATACCCCCCTAACCTCCAAAAAAATTTTGTCGATCCAAAACATCCTGTATATGTATATACATACATAATCGAATTGTATGTTATACAGTCGAATTGAATACAAAATATACAGCCATCCAACAGTGACATGTACGCCATTGCCCGGGGCTAATAATTGAAAGCAAATGCTTCAATAAATTCTACGATTAAATACAATAGTTGGTTAAGATTGGATCGTGATTTTTTTTTCGTTTCATTTCAGCTTAAAAAATGCTTGAAATTGTTATTACATTTTGAAAAACAATTTATAACACAGGCCACTCAGGGGTGATCTATCCCCTCGGGTTGCGCCCCATCCGAGGCCGCTTTATGCTAGGAAGGCCTACATGGTATAATCAAATATCTGATCGGAGAAGAGGTCCTTGAGGTGGAAGAAGATGGTTCAAATATGGTACGAAACATGAATAAAAGACAACAGATGAAAAAAAAAACAAATTCTCTCTATCAATCTTTAGGATTTATTTTTCTGCCCTTGAAGACATTGGGTTCTAATCCTCTTTAAAACTTACTTAATATTAAGATATGGAGTCATTAAGTTCAATATTCTGTTTTACCCTCGTCGACATTCGCTGAAACATGAAACTTTTTATTTAGCATTGATTATTATTTAATATAATTAATTGAGACAAAACGATTAGTTATCGAACATCAAGTTGTATTACTTGCAGCAAAACAAAAATTGTATTAAACACCGTTTAAATCGAATTTGAGACCGCTCATAACTATATTTCGGTGATGGAATTAAATTGTATTTTATCTTCACCCGGCGGCAAAACTCGTTATATGGGTATTAATCTAAAAATGCTCTTATATTGATTGAAAACAAAATTGAGCTGTCCAATTGGGAATAAGTGTGAATAATGAGCATCATTGCAGAAAATGCATGAAATAACTGGGTGGATGTGGCGGTGTCACGTTGACGAGCCGCGACAGCGAAATTGCATTCGTGCCGGCGACGTTTCAACCATGACACATGGCTCATCATCAGCGCTCACGCCATGTGTCATCGGCCGCCATCGCCTGCTGAGGAAGGTGGGCGCTAATTGCCGTCCGACGCGAATCGGCGCTACCTGTAAAATTGTCCTGTCATAATATATCACGAAGTGTGGCCGCCCCCTTACATGCAAGCCGCGTTGCACTTGCCTTAATTGTTTTCGCGTGGGGTGTTGAATTTGGTTCTAAATATGCATAAATGCAGGTGTTATACGCGCCTTTACCTTTCGGCTTACACCGCTTACTGTGCCCGCTGAAGATCACATAAAAACATCACAATAACTACTCGCTGACAACAGTAAAAACTAAAATGCTCAATTCCATCGTGCTGGCCGTTTGTGAATTGCTGTAGTTGTCACGCGATATGAAGTGCTGAGACAATCCCTCTAACGACCTCTCAACATCATAAAATGTTAATAAACCCCATCAGCATAATTGATTTTTAATAACTGCACTTCATAAAAACTCTCAACTATCGATATAGTATCATTTGTACCTATAAATTGCCATGCGATGCGTTAATTGGATTTGCCATAATAGATTGGACGGTGAAATTTGAGCCCATTCTGATAAAAAATAATTAGAACAAAAAGATATGATATATGTATTATATTAACCGACAAACGCTATCAAGATATTTACTCTAAGAAAATCATTTAAATTCATGATTTAATTTATCTTTTAAAGATATGTATTTATCGCATCGCAATGACTACAGTTGCGAGACTGCAGATTGCGAACCTGCGGAAAGAACGCGTTTTTCTGCGGACAATGCTATCGATTGACTCTCCTCTTCTTACAAACATATCGCATCCCAATTCGCGCTCGTGCAGAAAGGCAGAAAGTGCAGAAAGGCAGAAATACGAATTCTCAATCATTGAACAATATTTGAAGTAGTAATTTATTTTTAAATGCGCGTGTATACTTCTTTGAGAACGCTTGGAAATTCTTTACATTTTACACTCTTCTATGTGAAAACAGTATTAAAAATGCACAAATTATGCCTAAAAATCGATTTTTTTCGGGTTACGAGCCGAGACTCGAGACGCTTTACGAGCAAAATTTGGGGCTACGAGTTGGGAATCCAATCCCGGGATTCCGGACAGTTTTAGGTGCTCATGAATCCTGGGATTAATAAACGTAATCCCGAAAAATTCAGGATTGAAATTTTTATCTAACAGAAATCGTACACCTCATCAGCACGTTGATGTCTACTAAATCGAGACATTCTCGCCTAAATCTGGACGCTTAAAAACGGCCGTAACTGTCTAATCTATGTTTACATATAAACAGTACATATATGTTTTTCAAATTGTTATATTTAACTCTCCCTACCGGTGATGTATTTACTACACATCGACTTTAAAAAGGGAAATATCGATATGAAATATAATAATTACGGGGTTCAGAATTTTTGTATTCCTCCTTAATATAATTACGAATCACATCAAAGTATTATAGTATATAAGTATTCATCTGCAGTGATGGAAATAAATAATTTGTCGGGAAATCGGAAATTTTGCGAGTTTCAGTCCATATCTCAGCAGATAAGAATTGTATTAGTCACATTGATGGTATTATACGAAAATAGGGGTTCACGCGGTCATCAACTCGAACTAACACTCCCTATTCACCAACGCGTTGAATTAAAATGTATTTCCTTAAACTTGTGGTTGTGGCCTGAAGCTTCGAGGGGTTTTCGAATAAAAAGGAGCCTGTCAACTAAAAGAGGCTATGTCATGAGTGAAGGAAGACAGAGGAGATAACAGAGATTAGTGCTCATACTTCAATGTGGTTAAAGTTACAAACATACATGGAAAAAAAATCATCCAGATAAAGCAGCAGTTATTAGGGCTATTAATTTATTTAATGATTTTGCTATGGCTCATTTAAACAACGTGCTGTCGCCAAAAATAAGTATCGATTGAAAAATTCTTTAAGAGAAAAATTAAATATAGTGAAAAAAGTGAACCAATATCATTTAAAAAGGTAAACTATGAATAAATAGTTGTTTTAATATTTTATACTTATATTAACAGTATTATAGATATTGTCAAATAATATTATTTATTATAAAAATTCGTATCGGGTTACGAGTTTTTCACCTTATGAGCTACCTTCCGGAACGAAATAAATTCGTAACCCGAGGTTCCAGTACATTTATATTTTCTACATATTATTATAATTTATTTGAAACAAAGTTGCAATTTTTCAGATCAAAATGGTAATAATTTGTATTGCTATTGATTAAAATTTCAATTGGTAGCAGCGCCATCTGATGATGCTAATTCAAACAGGAAATTGCATGCATATTTTAAAAAAGTGACTTATTCATCCATGCTTTTTAGCATAAAATGAATTTGGCATTCATATTCTAAACGAGATATAATTTCATTTATATAAACGCCTTCAAAGGCGTATATTATTGAGTTTGAATTAGTATAATTACCGATGCAATATGAAAAACCAAATTTGGGAAAATCAATTTACCCTGATTGGGCATGAACAAACGATCGCTCAGTGTTTGAATGCTTGCTGTTCATTGAGTTATGATGTTGTTATTAAATAGGGTCAAATTTTAAAGCATGTAAAGCCTTAAAAGGTAAAGGTTAGTAATCATCCCAATAGTGCGAGGTTGTTGATCCTATTAGTACAAATTGATTTTTCAAGTATAAATCAGGGTTGATACTATGTTTAATTATTTTAAAGAAATAGCTATTTTAATATGTATATAAAAATAGTCTGGATAGGATTGAGACATGATCATAGCGTTTTGAACGAGTTTCCCATAATGATCTATAATTGTGGCTTGTTTTTATTATTTATCGTTATTATATCAAGATCGTGACACAGAGAGCTATCATTCGATCTCGTTGCATTTTTTACTTATTTATGTTTTTCCTCGAAGCACGTACATAATGGATCTTTAATATAACACGAATCGATCCGCACAAGGAATACATATTTTTCTCGTCCAATATGGAGTGGCATGTTATCACAATTACGTGAGTCAGCCCAGTCTGATTCAGGTCGACAAATTTATGGACTATATTCAAAGAAAATTAAAATTTACGTGTCAATGCCATATGGTGAGCATAATTTAATAATGGATAAAAAAAACCAATTATATTTTTGCATGTTCATACATTGTGGTGCTGCCTCAATTAACATTTGGAAAAGTAAACATGATTTATACAGGCCCATTCAACATATGCACAATTTATGAATGCTCATTATTAATACGAAATATGATTATATTTAGCGAATATTTACTCTCAATATCGGTCCCATAAAGGTTAAAAAGAGGAGCAAAGTTAAATGTGCAGAAAATATATAGTGCGCGAATGCTTCATCGCCATGTGATGTTCCATGACGGCTACGGGTTGTAAATGGTTGTTGACAGCTGACAGCGAAACAACTGGGTTGTAAGTAACGTTTGTAGCCGAGAAGCCTTATTATGGTTACAATTGAATATATTAAATCTGCATGCTAAGGTAATAAATATTCAATGTGAGATGATTGATCAGAAAATATTAATGTTATGCATGCATCATGCAAACGTGATGCGCATGCGTCGTTAAAATAACCCTACAGGCCATGTGTATGTAAAATTACAAATCTTATAATAGGATTCTTAAAACAATAAGTATCTATCAATGTGGATTCCATGTGTGATGGCTGCCTATTTGTATCTGGTCAACACCATACTATGTCCGTAGTTCAACAAATAAAGAATATATTATTGATTTAAAAATTGTAATATATTAACATACATAATTGTAATTGCAATACTCAATTATTTATTTTTGTCTTGGATCACATTTATCTGTTAACCCTATAAATACCGTCTGCAAAAAACTGTGTGTTTCGTCATTTCAACTTTATACGTATAAGTATAATCGGAGATATTCACGAAAGCGCGCATCAAGAATCACTGTCTGTGTTTAGGATCATAAAAACGAATATTCCTTTCCAAATACTGTCCTAAACAGGATACGCAAAATAAAACCACATGATTTTAAATCTGAGTGGGGGAAAAATGTAAAAACAAAATGTCGAGTCGGACTCGACATAGGACTCACTGAAATAAAATCAATGTCGAGTCAAGCTCGACATAGGACCGCAAGAGTTAAATCGTCATAGCTTTTTCATCTATGATTGTAATAGCAAGAAATAACTGTTGTATTTTGCAGCATATTTTTGTTCTAAATAGTTAATTATCTTATTCAATTTATTTAAATAAAATTACTTCTGAGCTTTCAATGTCACTAAAAATGCACAAAAAAATGAGAAATATCAACTTCTAAATTCTCTAAACAAAAATCTAACAACTATTTTGAACTTGGTTATGTTTTAATTTTTTTTTTAGTTTATACCCTTTTCAACGACCTGGTATATGTCAAATAAATCAATTCAATAAGTCGTTAAACTTGAAGAGTTACCAGTTTTCTAGGGTTAGAATTTGTTCAAATTGACCACTTCTGCTTCGTATGCACAATATATGCAAAATATTTTAATGATCATTTACATTTTTATATTTAATAAATATGAACATTCGTTTCATCTAAGCACATTGTCATATTTTTAAATTGGTATGAGACCCACAGTTTGAATGTCTCTAATTTTGACATTATAAAAATTTAAAACAAACTATACAAAACTTATTCCTTAAAATTCCAAATTTAGTATTAATATTTTGGCTTTTTAAAGAGTTATAAAATTTTATAAAGTTCAAGTTTTTTGACCCTTAGCTTTAGTGATTTTCCATTTGCGTACACGTGGAAAACTAAGATAAGATTGTTTAAATAGAATATTTAAGATGGGTTAGATTTATCTACTCTATGAATGAGTAGGGAAATTATCATTATTTTAAAAATAAGTTTTAATTATTGTTGTTCATCCAGTCACTTTACAAGCTTTACTTTTTCAGAACAATGAAATTGGGGTAAATCTGCCCAAATTTGTTAGTTCGTCATTTTTTCCATAATCTGGATTTAAATCCAAACTTTTATAATAAAAATCTAGACTCTAAATTATTATATCGTCATTTCATTAAATAATCCATTCACACCGTTGATGTAAATGAACATCAATAGCATGTGTAATTCATTGGTGATCTATAAATGATTACAATCAATTTAATTATTTTTTTTATTAAAAAGTAAGAAAACTATGTTCACATCCATTAAATTCTGACAGGCTGTTAACTTTTATAGTGGTAATTGATCTGAGTCTCTCGTCAGTCGTGGTAGCTTTTGAACCTAACTAAATTCAAATTTAAATAGAACTTACCGAGCGTTTCAATAAGTTTTCTTTTTGTGTCTTCTTAGGATGATTTATGTGATAAATATTTTTATTTCCAAATTCCTCCGATCGACGAGAATAACAACCATACATCATAATTTTGAAAAGATGTCAAAACATGATTAATGGGACATGTCCTATTTTGAATAATCCTTTTCTGCTCAAATGAATATTTATATGTTTTCCAGTCGACGCTGAGGTAGATAATGGCCTCAAAGAGAATAAAAGCATTCGCCGGCAGGAATGACAGGTCTTAGATGTGTTTAGCAAAAGTGGCGCAATTACACCGTGTCAGATGTCAACTTCTCAGGGAGTCTAGAGGTTGTTTAAGTTAATGGAGGCTTTCAACAAATTGTTTTGCAGTCGGACAATTTAATAATACAACGCGAAACCGACGATGACATCGATCAATCAAAACTGCCTGAGCGTAAACTACGAAAGTCCATCAAAACGGTACCAACGAGGTGTGGGCGAAGGTGGTTCAGACCTCGGTGACAACCTGTCAGCCTCTATCTGAACACAGAATTAATACCAACGTTTAATAAATAAATTTAAACCGAACACACAAAATGAAACATGACACCGCACTCCCCTGTTATACATAAAAATACTTGATATGCACAAATTTTCTTCCACAACCCTAAATGATCCCCAAATACTAGTCTTAACACGTATCGTGCCAAGGACATTTTTCAAAAATGACCCACCAGGCCATCATACAAATTTAGTTCTATATTATATATTTATATATAAGGATTATAAATTGTGGTCAAAATTTAAAAAAAAAATTAAATAGAACCTATTTTAGGCCATCAGTCACCGGTGCCCGACGCGGCCTGTGTGGTCCATATGGGATGCAACGCATATTTTTTTTTTTTTTGTACATATCTTTTTGAATAATACATTGTAATGATACATGATGGTTTATATATTTTTTGGATAGATTACATCTTATTTGTGGTATCAATCACTGACGGTTGACGTAGCGTATTACTTCGCGTACAGATTATTTATTCTATGATTCAAATTTACTTTTTCATTTTGAAAAACACAAAAGTCAAACGGCACATAACTATTCAGATATATTTTTTGATATGTCTATATTGTAACAAATTACATCGACCTTTTTTTATTACATGAAATATGTCATCTGTGACAAGTTTATTTTAACGATGAATGGAATTAAATGTTTGAAAAGATTTTAGTCTAAGACAATGCAATTGAGAAGACTCTTTTTTATTGCTTTTTAGAACATTTATTTTAAATACTATAAATAATAGAGAAGATAATTCCATTTTTTCACTATTTATTCAATAGAAACGATTGTTTTTACTTTTTTCTGTTCATCCCCCAAAATAAAGAGACGTTTTCTATTGGTCTTATTCTAACCAATATTATTGGTTCAAAATATCATGCTTTCAAAGTATAAGTCATACTTAGGCCTGATCCACACTATGATGCGGTTGACGGTTAGATCTCGCTCCGGTCTCAGTCCGTTCAAATATTCTTACACAAGAAACAATCAGAGTATTCACACTATCGGATCGTTCCAATCCCGTTTTTTGTATGAAAATATTTGACGGGACCGAGACCAGGATGGAACTGTTACCGGCACCATAGTGTGGATCGGGCCTTACTCTTTGCACATGACTTATTGGCATATTGATCACGGTTCATTTAATGTCAATCAAATCGATATGCTGATTAAGTGATTGAAGGAATAACTCAACGAATATCATCCAGATCACGTTCTTGATCGCCGACAAATAAGTTGGAAATGAAGAGGTTTTTTGATTTAATTATTTGGATCGTCAAAAACTACACAGTATTTTTTTTATTGGAGCAAAAACATTCATTTCAGGCAGAAATTTCCACAAAGTATAATGATTTTGCTCCAAATGATACATTTTGTGGATAATTCCACTGCAAACCCAGAAGATCGGTTAGCAAAAATTCACAATATTTTCGATGATCTCAATATCAACTATAAAAAATATTATGAACCACAAGAATATGTCTGTGTTGACGAAAGCATGATACCTTTTCGAGGAAGAATCTCTTTTCGGCAATATATGAAATCCAAAAAACGGCATCATCTATCATTGCAAGACGATCGCGCCATGAACTTTTGAAAAAAGATGATTCATCTCGAAATGTTCATCGTTGCTACACCAGGTGCTATAAATTAAATTGCAACATTGGAAGAAAATTTGCAAGGAATAAAACCAAACAGGTTGTAACGTATTGTGGGGGGTGTAATGGTTTTCAACATCTATGTTTAGCGTGTTTCAATATAGTACATAGAAATATTTAATTCATTTATACAGTATCTTATACATAGAGCCTATTTTTTTAATCATATATTATTTTAAATTTATTATTCTATTGTTTTGTATTATAAAACTAGCAAATAATGTTCATGATCTAATGTGTGTGTCGAAAAAAAAGAGCTAAAAAGTTTTAGGTTAAAAAAGAGTTAAAGAAACTTTTTTAACCTAAAACGTATTTATAACATGATAAAATATGCATACATTCATCTAAATTAGTATATTGTAAATGTTTAATTATAAAAATCTCGTAGAAAAAGAACATGGAATATACCTACCGTTTTTTTGGATATGGTTTTTTAAAAAAAAAAGTTCGGGTGTTCCGCTTGTTCAGGAACACTATGTCTATCAGATTATATATTAAAAACTGTTAAATGTGTAACTGACGGCGCACAGAGACTATTTTACTAAATCGAGTGCCATCAGTCACCGGTGCCTGCCACGGCGCACTGGTAACAATCGTCATCGGGCACCGGTGCCCGACGCGGCACGATACGTGTTAAGGAACGTTTCTACCTTGTTGAATTAAAAAAATCGGAAAGAACAAATTTTTAAGAATACGTTCAGTAAATTTCAAGTCGATATAAATGAAATTCGCAAATTTATAGGCGAACGAAGAAAAACTGTGCTTCGATGTTTCGAGCTCAAAACTACTTTTTCCAAGCTCACGGAAGTGCTCCTATACACTCTAGATAAGCATTATTTATGAAATTTATCCGACACATGTATAATAAACTTCTTCATCGTATAGACTACAATTATCCAAAAATATAAAAAAAAATTATTTAAAGAACAAAAAACTACAAAAAATGCTGATAAAAACACATTTTTTTCTTCGATCGCTCACTATTTTTTTTATTTTTCAATATTTCTTTTTAATTATAGTTTAAACTATACACAATATTATACAAAGTAAAAATATGTTTAATTTTTTTGCTGCAAATTATCTGTTCAGGACTTAGAACTTCCACGGTAAAGAGTGTCAAAACTTGCGTACCAACATCCGTGGCTCCTCCCACTCTCACTACTATACTTTTACGAAGTCTAAAAAATATGTTTATATTCCATAAAGATAGCCTAATCAACACATTAAATATCAATATTCTATATTTAATACTTTTCGCATAAAAAATATGTTTAAAAAATTCATCACTTTTAGGCCCAACAAGGTAGAAACTTCCCTTAATTAAGTCATTATTACGTATTTTGCTTATATAACATGTATCTATCTTTAATCTAAATAATTTTGTTATTCGTATACATGTACTTGGTGTTGGTGGTATATTTGAGAGGATAGTTGTTTTACTTTGAATTATATTTATGGAAAACAATCGCACCAATTAGCTTGATACTCTATCTCAAATCATTACTATTACCCTGTAAGTGGCCTCGTAGTTAAGCGGAGAATTCGTGTGGTAGTTTTTAATTTATCAGATAGTTCACAACCCTTAGCACTGAAGATATGATTCAAGAAGTATAAAATATATGGACTTAAATACAAATGTGATACCATTAAAATGCTTTGATATAACTTAAATCAAATACATTTCATAATTTCAATAATCATTTATAATTTTTTTATGTGGATTTTCCATCGTATACAGAGAAGAGTACATTTAGAACTCGAAAAAAGCTACGTATTTTTTCGTTAGAACTATATAGTTTCCATATTTCATCAAAATTTCACATGTCTCCGCAAAAATGGGTTCTTCGCTGCTCCAATGCGATTAGCGATAGTTCAAATAAAACCCAATTTAGTTGATAAGAATCCGAATCATGGCTTAATTTAAGAAGTCTTTGTCTACTTGGAATGTCCCTGAGGTTGATTTATTCATTTCTAATTAGTATTATCCATCTATAGCACATGTACAATTTTAAACTTTACTAATAAAAGCAATATTCAATGATGCAAATGTTCTTCATTGATTATTGAACTTAATATTGTCCATAAATAATGGTTAAAATTCAAAATAAAACGAATAAATTGACGGGTAAGGATAAGAAGTAAGACAAAAAAGTTAAATTTCAAATATTTGATTACTTTTCGATCCCCTGAATATCTGCAAAACAATGTAAACTAAGCAATCAGATTGATTATAACATAATTTGATCAACATATTTCAGTCGATCTTTGGTCCAAATACTTGAAATTGTACCTTGAAATTCATTATGAAAGCGTTATTGCCTGAATTATTTCTAAGAGTCGCAGAATTGTTGAAGTGGTGAAATGTTTAGAAGAGAAGAGTTTCATCGAAATTTGGTCAAGTGATGTTTAAGTGCTATTAAAAGATTCATTAAATTTATTTTCATACTAGAAATAAATCCAATAGTAATGAGAATGACGATGATGGTGATGAAAGAGATACAGTTCTTATATTGTATCTTAGATTTTCCAATCCATAGCGGTTCAAAATCCGAGGAACGTTCAAATCCCGATTGTGGAAACAATTTTACACGAACTAATAAATTTGGGAGATTTTACTTAATTTTCTGGATTAAGAAAATTAAGTGCATTAATAGAAACCTATGAATAACTAAGGCAAAAATAACATGTGGACGTGTGGAAGTTCCTATGAAGATCGCATACATCCGATAGTGGATCTAACATCATAAGAAGTAGCTTATAAGAACCTTTCAGTAGAATAGCAATTTTGTAAATATCAAGTAAACGCTTTATTATAATTTGTTTTATAATGTGTTGTTATTTGAAATTAGATAAATAAAATGGTATGTGGCATGATTTTTTGTTATAAAAATGAACTGATTCTCTTGACTTCAATTACCACAATGCTGATTTTTCTTGATCGACATTATAAATAAAGACTTGCTCCTTTGGAATACTAAATCAATCACGACATAACGACGACACTGCTTCATAAAAAATCAACAAAAGACATATAAATAACTCTATTCGCTGCGTTACTTCTTTAGTTTTTCACCGACCACGTTATTTAGTTCTGCAATTAAAACTGATTGCTTCTTTATTCGGATCACGTTTACGAGCCTTATCTCGCCTTATGGTCAACATAATTCACAACTGGTTTCCTCTCCATCATCACAAGCACCTCATCCTCGGAGAGTCTCGGAGCCGATTTAATAATGGCTGTCGCCAGCCTTTGAAGACTGCTCCGGCAACTAAAAGAAAAAACACCCATAGCTGTTTGCGAAGGGTATCAATCAACTCGCGATAAGTCATGTTAAAAAATATTTAAGTAATCTATAAATTGACCCGATACGAGGCAATTCTGCAAGCTGCTCCTTTTTATAGATCAATAACGTCGGGCTCCTTTTTTACGTACGCCGATGAAAAGATGCTCGAGAAGATAAATTGATGTTGTCTTTTGTGAAACCTATAATAGAGGCTGAACCCAATAAAAATATCGACGGAAAAAATGCGCTTTAAGCACTAGGTCGAATATAATGACTGATGATCAAAAATGTTATTACCTTCTTGGATAGCATGCCCAACACCTGTATATGGAGATAAAGCTCTTTTGATCTATGATTAATTTACATAAATCAAACACGTTTTTTGTACCATTTTACGTTTATGACCATTATTAGTATCGTCTGTTTTATGTCTACGAATTTCAAAAGCTTTTTATTTTAATTAACTATATTTATAAAGGATTAGCATTCTTCTCATATACTACTTATCCAATAAATATATCTATTGAAATAGCAGACCCAACGTAGTTATTCCATGCGTTCTTATTCGATACGCTGAACAAAATATAGAAGAGAAAGAAATCTAAGCATGTTTTTTACATGTTTAGATTTAAGGTTAAATTTTGCATGTTTGTAAAATATAACCTTAAATTTTAATAATAATTTGTTTAAGGACAGTTCATATTAAAATCGCAAAATATGCAAAACTTTGCTATGAAAGAAGGAAGGGGGAATTTGCATTGTACTTGAAACATCGAGCATCAATCAAGTCATCTTCTCCCCAGCCTTTCTTGAGCTGATCAGAGCAAAACTTAAGAATGGGACTCGTCATGAAAGTCTCGCAGTTAGGAGCCATATTTTACTGAGTCCTATGTTACTGAGCGAGCAGATGTACCCCGTTCTTTTTCTCGTCAATGTTCCCCGGGACTACGATGAGAGGTGGAAGGGCGGGCACATTTGACCCTTAAAATGGCTTTTAGACTTGAAATAGGTTCACGAAAAATACGAGAAGTGAGCGCTTTAAAACTGTGCGGATATCATGACTGAAACGCCAAGCATACATTTGATGAGGTTTTTCATTCATTTAGTGAAAAAATTGAAAATCTGATCACTTTAATGTATTCCTGTCCCACTTTACAGTGATATCAACTAAGAAATGTGCTTTTACAATCTTATCAAAAAGTCCCGGCTACTGAAAACGTTTTCCACCATTTACTGCTGTCTTGAACCTTCTCACTTTCAATTGTTCAGACGCAAACTTTTCCACATCCTTACAAATATCATCAAATCAGCCTAGTTGAGTTCTTTCGTTGGATCTGCTACCATTTGGAACTAAGTTGATGGCTTGAAAAACTCTGTACGGTGACATCCATACCACATAATGCCCAGAAGGGGTGGGAACCTTCAAAAACTAAGTAGTCTTTCGTGAATGACTATGAATATTAAATAATGTTTCGTAGATACATTATTTATAAATAGGTAGCTTTTTTTTAGTTGTAATCCTAAATCATATAACTGACCATTATCTAAATTCCATTTTTATGCACCAATTATTTTTTTTTACAATTTAATAGTGAATTGATTCTATTATAAGTATGATTTGCATAACACTGGTGTGATATTTGAGTGGGTATTAAGTGGTAGTCCCACCTTCTATCATATGAAAGTTCAAAAAACTATGTTGACGTTAGATATGTTGGAGGCGACTTGCGATCCCATATTTGAATTTTTTTTTAATTAGTGCATGTGAAATTAATTAGAAGTTATTAACACGTACTACTGGGACAATTATGAAATTTTACAATCATGATAGCTTGTATATGGGGCATCATGGTATATTATTTTATAGTTATAGCATTCCTGCAGAAACACAAAAGATATTAATATTTTTATACGTTTATTTTATTATTAATGTTGTTAAAATATCATCCCATATCCAGAGATAACATGCCACCATCGAATTGCTTTCGAATTTGGAAAGCATAACTCGCAATTTTTTCACATTATTCCATATTTATGCAAAAACGAAATTGGTGGGTGTTTTCATCTTGTTACAAAGATTAAGGTGATTTTCCGTCAAATTTGTAGTGATTTGCAGACGAGCATTTCCGTTCGTCCTGGTAATTGCTTGAATTAGCTCGGGCCTGTGATCTTATCGCAATCATCGTGTTACTTCCGCCCGGAGGCCTCTATCCTCGATCCAATGACTTCATATTTCCATTATCAGCTCCAAGAGGGTGTGATTAACGACATTAGCCACTAAAGTGGAACGGCCTGGCTCTCTGACGTGTCCGGATGACACTCTACACCTAGAAGACTCGAGCAATTTTTTTATTGGACTAAAGCAAGCGTGAAATATTCGACTACCGATTTAGTAACAGAAAGAGCTCGCCATTTTACAACGGTGGAAGAAATTTAATTTCGAACAAAGAGCACGTAAAACGTCCTTGTCATATAATTCGATTACATTTTTCAATTTTGTACATACAGCGAATATGTATTACTTACATTAGGATTGAGGGAATATGCTGTTTAGGAATGACACATAAGGACTACATAGATTGATCAATTTATAAATGAAATAAGCACAACAATATATTTCATCCAATATAAATGAAAGTTGGCTAAAAACTCATATTTTATATGCAGACTTTGTATCTTCTACAATAGCTAATAATTTAACTTAACACGACTGTCTTCACATTACTTGCCGCATTTGGGTGGGGAATATCCCAAATGGTACCACTTTATGAAAATTGGATAATGAGGGCAAGAGTTTACACGAAGAAATATGGATAGCGTATTTTTTAATACGAGGTAGCATGTAAAATAATGCTTATTTTGTGCACAAATTTTGCTTTGTGGCTTAAGTTGCACTGTTCCAGCCACAAAGTACTGTATATTATGCAACGTAAAAAGATCGCCCGTTTTTAATGATCCATTTTTATGGCATGTGCAAAAGCTTCTTTGTTTCAGCAAAAACTCAAAATGCACTTTGTACTATTATTTTATGGCATTTTTAGACATTTGGAATTGCGAACAGTGTTTTATTGTATTTTTTAGCAAAAAAAAACGATTTAATTATTAGATGTCTTCAATTGCTATTTATGTAAACGATAAGGAATAAAAAAAATCATCATTCATAAATTAGGGACTAGGATTCGCCAATCAAATTTTTTTTATAATCATTGGGTCCATAGATATTCTTAAGGAGACTTGGAGGCTTACTTCCCCTTAAAATTATTCTAAATTTAAACTTAGTTTCCCGCAGTATGCCATTAACAGCGACATCTTCCATCTCTCTTCAGGTGCAATGTGTTATTTTAACAGCGCCATATCTTGTGGCCCTACGGAGACATTGCACATACATACCGACCGATCGCTTCTTGCGCGTGCACTATTGCTGTATAAGTAGTGACGCGCAGGAGGCGGGATTCGAGGGAGTCGTCGGTTAGCCTTGGCTGCGGGAGGTCGTCCTTCCTGCAGCCAGATCTCTCTCTCGTGTAGAATAAATAGTTATTTAGAGAAGAGAGTATTTCTATTCGACACCCGTCTATTCCCATCCATTCGTCCAGCAACATCATGGTCCGACAGAAGAACAGACCCGTGCGCTAGCGCGGTCCTCCCGACGAGCACGTATGGGTGGGGAACCGCCTGGGGATTCTACCCCAGAGAGCAACCCTGCCTCAACATTGTAATGGCTTAAAATTGTGATCCATTTAACCTGTATCTTACAAGTCTTCAATTAAGTTTTTCAGCATCCATGATCATTGTGACCTTGGAAAATTGCATTATCTGTCATTTGTGTTTCTGGCATAATGGTGTCTTTATGAATGTTTTTATTCGGCTTTAATTCTAAATATGTTACTATTATTATACACAAATAAATTCATCACATAAATCATTCAAATTTGCACGTTTCGTATAAGTAACATGTGCCCGAGTTTCATTTTTAGACATCACAGGTGCATTACATTTGCTTTTGCTCTTGGTTATTTTTTAAATACATTTTTTATCTTATTGATTTTGGGCAAGATTTTTAAAAATTGTTCAGTTATGATAACCAGTAAAATGAGCTCATTTAACCGAAAAGCACTGTGTTTAGAATTTTAATGGTATATATATTTTTAATCCTCCCTTGAAAAATTGAGAACACCAAATTATTAAAAATGCCAGATATCATGCGTGTTGTAATGTATTGTGTTGTATTTTTTCATGGAGAAAAAGCTATAACAGTGTATTTCTGGCACAAGTAGCTATTGACCTATTTATACATGAATTACGCCAGTTGTCGTATCGCTTTTTCATCGCTTTTCTATTACACGAGTATTATCAACCTTAGATATCTGATTGTCATAAGACACTATTGTTATGTGTTGAATCGCATGATCGATGGTATATTTTAAATGTTTTATTAGAACAGCAGCCAATTTCTCTCGTCGTTTACAGCATGTATTGTTAAAAGTCAAGCTTGAATTATTTATTTGCTATCATTAGTTACAAATAGATAACCTCGCACACTGACGACCAGGATTTATGAGCATTTATCACGATCTATTTACAACTGCTATATTGAAGAGTGCAAGACATGGATATACTCTATATATAATATATTATATTATGTGAGGTTGACGCCTCTGTCGCCAAGTTTGCGAATCAAACACGAATTCGCATAAATCATAATTAATGATCCGTGATCAAATAAGAATAATGAATTATTAAATAAGCCCAAACACTACAAACAACGTCCTCCTTATGTGAACAATCCTAATTAATCATGTGAGAAGTCTGTTTGAAGAGTGCAGCCATAGGACGATTGCTACGACAATCTGAATCATCATTGTCGTTGTGGAATTGTTTGTCATACAGTCAGTGACAAATAAGTCCAACACTATCATTTGCATAATGTTCGAGGAGCTTGTGCGAAATTAATTACGCTTTCTTTGCGTTTGTCACAGATCAATCATATGCATAGTCATATCCAAAAATGGCTCATTATTTATATTTTGGCTTTAGCTGCGTTTACATGTGAAAAATTTATTACTATTTGGTCTGTTTTTATATTATCTTTCATATTTTTAACTGCTGGTCAAACTGAGCTAATTAAACATCGATAAAAATGAAAGAAACGCCGCGAGGTTGACAACCTTTCCTTATAATATTTGTGATAAAAATCCATAGCGTTTTTCCATATTTCCCATAGGGATATCATCATAAATATACATTCTGGATATCATTGAGTGAGATTTGATTCGAAGGGTTCTAGCTTCGTATTATTTTATCAAATAAAATCATTTTATATTAAAAAAATATACCAGTCAAAGTTTCTTCTGTTGGCGTTTATCCCCAAACAATATCCATATACTGTTAGATTCAGCTATATGGTTTTCCCCATAAGACTTTTCAGGCTTTATTGTGAGACGTACTTGTTTCTTTAATCAGTTATGTTACCTTCAAGACCAGTCTGCTTAAAGAATTTAATAAAGACATAAATTCTGATCACGAAGTGCTTCTTTTAAGTTTGATATATGCTGATTGTTAAAAGTTTGTTACTGAAAAAATAAATATAAAGATTATTAATTATGTTCGATAGGACTATCTTTAAGGGACTATTTGGTATGATGCAAAAATTATTTAAAAATAATGGTAATTTTATCAACCATTTTGCTTAACTGAAACTGTTCTTTTCATTGGTATACAAAAGAAGAAGAAGGTATACATCATGCTTATTTAAATAACGCCCATCAAATGCATCAATTAATTAAGCCAACCTTTCTTCTTCTTTTTATAATATTTTTATGACAAAGGCAAAATACAAGTTGAACTATGAAAATCACATGAGGTTGATTTTTAAACACTAAATCATAAATATTGAAGCTGTCATGGGACTAGAACTGTATGAAATAACACAAAGACTACATCGTTCAACGATTTTGATAAAGTCAAGAATCTGTTTTTTTGATTACATTTAAAAATCAAGGAAATCATGCTATAAGAAATATTTGTTTAAAAAAATTGCTTATAATTAATGAAACTGAAATATTGATCACGAGGAAAATTTACATTTAAAAACAGAGCTAAACTAGATTTATTAAAATGCGTATAACAACAAGAAACGTGTTTTTATATTAAAATTAATGTCTTGACACATCACGACACGCAAAGCCTCTGGCAAAAACTCCACGTTAGTACTATTTTCTTAGTTTATCTAGTGAATTAATAACCGCTTTTAAATTGCATGATGCATTCTGAGAATGTATCCTCATATATTGTTTTAAATTGCTCAATAAATGCAGGCTTGAAAAGCGTTTGTTGTATCTAATGGCATAATTGGTAGTGAAATTGGTATAGCAGGGTGGGAAAAACTATGAGCTTCGCCACATCAAATGCTATCGATCTAAAGCGTCAACGCTTGATAAACAAATCGATATTTGGCAAAACATGGCCAGAACAGGTTCTCACTTTCTTGTAGTCACTTACTGCTCCAAATTATCGATGGACGTTTTCAAAACCTAAATAGTTTTGTTTATTGCAAAAACTACCGGATCGTGAATATTTCCTCATTCAAAAGGACAATACGCGAGAAAGTACGCCTCACATCACTCAATAAGTTCATAGGTATTTTTTTCCATTTAAAAAGCATTGTTTTATCAACAAACGAAAATCATATGCTTCTATTCTTTTGAAAACTACATAACTTTTTTAAAACTACTATAATTTGTGAAGATAAGATTTGAAGGTTAGTATCAACCAAAAAACATATGGATTTGTTAATAATTGTACCAAATATATATCATTCTACGAACTTATAGAGTGATGTGTTAAATATTAGGTTGTCCCATAAGTTTCTTTCGCAAATGAACACAGATCTAATCATAGCCATGGTTGAAGAAAACCCGCGATATACTGTTCGCGAAGTAGCTAACAAGTTAGAAATTCCACAAACATGCGTCCATAATCATCTGACAAAATTGGGCTACATCAATCGTTCAGATTCCTCATGAACTGACTCAAATAAACTTCATCGTATTTCAACATGCGATCTTCTTCTCCAACAACATAATAGCCAAACTTTTTTGAAGAGACTTGTCACTGGAGATGAAATTTGGATACTATATGAGAATATCCAACGTAAACGGTCTCGGACCAAGGGTATAGAAGCTTTAACTGTAGCTAAACCAAGCCTACATCCAAAAAAAGTGTTTTTTAGAAATGAATACTTCGCATTTATCATATTAAATATAAACTATTCATATTTGTAGGTTTTTAGGAAAAATATAAATGGCAAGACTGCTTTAAATCTGATTGTAGTTTAAAACTCCTATCATAGTTCACTCTTTTTATACTTTTTAACAGTTTTTCTATGTAGTCGTATTCCTCATTATGTGAATTTCTTCATTATACAACAACCGGTTAAGCAAATAATTTCGTAATTATAATTCAATAGAGGCATTATTGCTCCAATTATTTCTGAGCCGAATATTCATATGATGAACAATGCCATATGTCCGTCCCATTGTTAGTCAACATGTATGCTGAGCGTTCAAATTTATTTACCTACGTATTGGAAAAATATGGCCCTTTATGTACGTTTATTTCGAAAATTGAAGCAAATGTATGCAATGAATGCAACTAAATAAACTGCAACCATTTGTACAACGTGTTTCGTAACGCAAATATTCACGAATATAATTTAATATGCAGTTTGCCACGTAGCTCGAAACGGAATATAAATTCACACTTAAAGACTGAGCAAACAATGTTGTGATGTATTATTAAACGTCTGTGACATATTTAATGGAATTATACTGCAGTTCTCAAATTATTAAGATTGAGAGTGTTTGAATGTGTCAGAACGAGAGAGAAATCCAAATTTCATCAAGCACTTCAAAATTGCACAGTGACTTAAATTGCTACAATATTTAATATGTCATAGCTTAAGATTCTCGATTTATTAAGAAATATTAGCACGCAATAAAATTTGTAATTGCCTATAAGTATTCTTCAGACACTTCTTCAATACTATTTTTATAATACCATAAACTAAAGACACCGTTTGAACACAAATTATTTTATTGATAAAATATGTTTAAATGAACCAAGGCTTCTTTGTCTTATGACATCAACATCTTTATTATAGCTTGTATAAGATGAACAAAATTATTTTTTGCAAATTTAATATTACTAATAGTCAATTTCTCTTCAAATGTCGACTAGTTTTATTAACTGTGTAATAAAAAATGAGCTCTACAAAATCCAAGACGCGTAAGATCTCACTTGCAAGTAAAATAAAGTGAAATATGAATATGCCAAAGATACTGAAATACTCATACATAAGCAATAATTACCTTTGAGATATGCTCTTATTACAAGATATTCCCAATTTAGCAACTAGTTAATAAATAAAATAATAGTGTGTGGTTGAAGTAAAAGTCAAGCAAACATTTTTTAGCAGCAAACTGCCTCAAAATAAGATTTACGTTACGGAAATTGCAGGTATTGAAGATTTGATAGTGTAGCGTGGGAATAATTTGCGATTGTTTTTATTGATTATAAAAATAAATTAATTAATTTCGTCGTTTAATATCGATTTTTGGTCGTCAAAGCGGGTCGTTTAAGTTGGCGTTTGGACCTCAACCCTTCCGAAGGGTTGTGGGCCGAGCGACTTCGTTCTGTTCTTTTCTGGGCGCCTTGGGGACCAGTCGTGTTAATTTCGCGCTACGTTTCCATCATCAAGCCTCTGCGTCGTGATCGTCTGCCGTATCACAAAATGGTAAATAAAATTTATTAATCGAAGTTCATCATGTTTTAATTGTTTCCCTCTCGTTTTTGAGGTTTCCTCCTTTTTGGTGTCGTCATATGAGCGGTCGAAGTTAAAGAATCGCCCCCTCGGCGGAGGTATACGCATATTCCGTCGCGGATGCTTCGAGTTTGTCTCGGTGTCGCGGGGTTTCTTCGCCCCTGAGGGCGGAGCCCCTTCGCTTCTCGTCGAGGCCCTTCGGGTCGAGATGAGAGGCGCAAGGGTGCGTCCGGCCCCCGGAGCGCCCGCGATTCGAGACGCCCCTCGTGGCGGGCTGTTTGAGGCAGCTGCGACGAAGATTGCGGGCCCCTGAAGACGGCAAGGGGCTTCAAACGCAACAATAGCAATCCTGTTATGGGTTTGAACTCATTTGACTATTTTGAATGATTTTATATATTTTTTAAATCTTTTCCAAGTACTGTTTTGAAATTAACAACACAGCGGCTACCGTTTTATGTGAAGTTGTCATAGTTGCGCCTTAAGACGCAATAGGTGTTACATATACGTACTTACAATTGCACAGAATTTCAACCCTAATACACGGTGTAATGTTTTTAATTAATGTGATATCATAAAATTAAATCCTATAACTAACACATTATGAGACGTAAACACAAAGATGGAGGAATAAAATATTGCAGAAATGATATATATATATTTTAAATAAGCATATTTTGCATGCAGTGCATTTGCATCAATTATAAACTAGAAAAGATATTTAAACAAATCTTATTGCCTATCCGTTGGTTGGCAAATTCAGGCGAATATCTTTTATTTCCACGGATAGTTCGAATAATAAAAGTCCTTCCTGTAAGTGGTTTTGTGAGTAGTGAATGACTTATATCTGTTTTGGTTCCGTACTCTGAGAATGCTTTCATTAGCTTCAGGATAACCAACACTCTAGATCAGCGCTTCTTAAACTCGTGTAGTCCGCGGACCCCCTCTTGAGCAAAATTTCTTTCGCGGACCCCCCTCTTCGGGATTTTTTGTTTCGCGGACCCCTTGTGACTTAATTTTTTCAAAAAACAAACATTTTTTGATCAAAATTGATCGTTTTACAATGTTTTCTGTAACTAATTTGACGAAAATATCTTTTTCAAGTATAGATAAATGTTTTGTTTATGTTCTCGCGGACCCCCAG
This sequence comes from Stenopsyche tienmushanensis, assembly GCA_008973525.1. Classification (NCBI taxonomy): domain Eukaryota; kingdom Metazoa; phylum Arthropoda; class Insecta; order Trichoptera; family Stenopsychidae; genus Stenopsyche; species Stenopsyche tienmushanensis. The sequence goes on along the minus strand of WACJ01000006.1, from coordinate 840,640 downwards.
TAATGTCTTCGCGGACCCCCGGGGGTCCGCGGACCCCAGTTTAAGAACCGCTGCTCTAGATGAAAGCACTCGGGGTAGCCAAGCTCAACGTCGACAACATGGTTCACAGCATGATGGAAAATAAGAGGAACTGGGACCTTTGGCGCGAATGCGTACAAGAGATTCTGAGCGCCAAAGAGGGCAGTGAAAGAGAGAGACGCAGAGCGCAACAGCCTCTCCAACATTAGAGTAGGGCCAATCATCTAAGGCCAGACTACCTGTCCTCCTGAAGCAATGTGGAAAACAATACCAGGGGGACAGAGAAGGACAAAGGGGGGGGGGTTTAGTGGGTAGGCACGACCGATCAATCGTGAATCCTACACTACCCAGGTTCTCTGGGTGTCTTGTGAAGATTCCTCACCCACAGGGAAAAAAAACACTCTGAATGAAATTAAATCTTCTCTTCTTTCATATTTTTTCAAAAAAGGAAGTTTATTTATTACAAAATATCATATCGGAAGCAGTTTCGATAAGTTGATTCTCTACACCAGCGGTTTTAAAACAAGGGTCCACGGGCCTCTGGGAGTCCGCGAAGCCATTTACAGGGGTCTGCGAAGATATAAAAAAATATTTATCTGTAGTTGGACAAGATATTTTCGTGAAATTACAGAAAACATTATAAAAAGATTATATCTATTTTGACCAAGAAATGTTTATTTTTTTGAAAAATTAAGTCACAAGGGTTGGAATGAAGTCCACCAAAAAAAAATATTCAAGAGGGGGTCCGCGAAAAAAAGTTGTCTCAAGAGTGGGTCCGCGAAAGAAATTTTGCTCAAGCGGGGGTCCGCGGACTAAATGAGTTTAAGAAGCGCTGCTCTACACCATTCTCATTTTCATAATCCAGTAATAATCTTGTCCTTTTTTGCCCTCCATGCTTATTCATAATATTCTCCTGTTTATTATCGCTGCATATGAACTTTGTGCATTGTTTTCACAATTTTCTTTTTTGATCACCTTAACTTTTTGAGGTAGTCATGCCACATTGAGATACCCTTTATTTTATATTGATTGTATAAATATAGAAGAGTATATGTATCATAGAATCTCGAGCTGTAAGTAGGGCAGGGTATTTATATTACTTGGGGGTAAAAAATAAAACTTTAAGTAAATACTGTTTTTTGTTAAGAAAGCCGCAAAATTCGGAAAGTTGTACAAAAGTGATAAGTTCAATGTTAGTATATCGGAATATGAACCATATGAAGACAAATTAATAATAATAGAAACAAATTTCATCGTTTAGCTGGTGAATATATGATAGTTATTTCCCAATTGTAGAATGTATTTCATCAGCATTCCATCCATATCCAAAGCTTTCCATCACTGAAAACTATGAATGTATGCATTTACCTCTTGTTTTATTGATCGTTCAGATCCCATCGAAGTACGTTTGAGAAGTGTCTGAAAGTATTTTCTGTAGCATTCGTGCGCATCTTGCAAGTCGATCAACAAAACCACGTCCCCGTACCTTAGTAGATCTAGGTGATCTGTTTCATATAAAATTGTTTTTGTTAATAATTGCATAAAACTCAGAACACATGTTAGAGAAAATAAAAGTTATGTTGGATAGCGAGACACACGTGTATAGTTTTTTTTTAAATCCGCAGCTCGCAGTCCTAATTGCTAAAAATGTATCTGTTTTGGAGTGACGCGACACACAAAAGCAAGTAGGCGAAAAATCAGCAACTGGCTATAATTGTGTAGTGTCGTCGTAGAGCGGAATTTATGTATGTTGTATACATTTTTCAGCAGGGCCATACACGGGGAGCAGATAAATTTGCACAATTCAGGCGAGTGCTCTCTGTCGCGGCGTGTGTACAAGCGTCGGGGGCGCGCAGCATCCGACTCTGGGGTATCTCAACTGCCCATAAATCTGCCGGGGCTGTGTGAATTTCTTTAAATCTGTCCATGGTGAAATATACGGGGTGCGCCCTGGGGGCAGGGGCGCGACCCCAGCCGGGCGGTGGCGGGAATAAATCACTACCCCTCCCCACGCACGCCTGATAAATTTCACCCGGACGCCTGCGGGAAACCTCCGATGATATTTGATAAGTAAAGGGTTGTCCAGTCTATACAATTTATTTGTACACACGACGTGAACAAGTGTGCACTCACGGCCATACATTTATTTTCATTTATTACTATAGACATAAATCGGATAAAAACTCTCGACATCTTTGACTCGCAATTATTCCTCGGCATAAACCTATTCCATACATTTTCTGAAATCGGTCAATGAAAGATCGTGCAGCTTAAGCCTTCATTGTTATAAAATGCCAAAAGCGTCCGGTTACGATCTAATCGCAAATGTGATATCAAAGAAGCTCTCTAACAAAAGATTCATAGAGCAGATTATTAATACAGATCTTAAAATATAATAGATTGTGAATGTAGCCAAAATCTTATTTATTTCTATACCCATAAAACATACGCTTGCTTCCAATTATTTAAATTTAAAGACTTTGGAAGTTCGCTATTAAATGATCAAAGTTGAGGCTGAGGGAGGAATAACTTTATAAAATTGATAGTATGACATTCTAAAGATTTGTCTTTAGTAGTTTTAATATAGATGCTTTCATCAATTCATAGAAAAAATGTTTTTCAAGCATTATAAGAATAATGATGCATTTTTCCATAAAGCTGATACGTTTAGCATACTTCGCACTGAGTGAGAACTTTTGGCGCTAATGTATTGTTTTAGCATCAAACCCATTTTGATTCATATATCATAACTGCATTAGGGCAAATATATAATTGTCTTCGTGTGTCTTTCAGCACATCCATATTCATTTATTCAAGAGCCCAACGCTGAAGTCTGTAATAAGCCTCGTCCACATACTCTGATCCAATTACACGTTGGGAAATATGTAGCATTTATAAATTAGCAAATGGACAAGAACACGACATGACAGCAGGCTTGTGTTTTGAGGGCACGTAATGTCGCCACAATCGATACGCCCGTGTGAGCTATTAAGTTCTAAAACAACTCAATAAAAATGTCTCATTGTGAATAAGTTATGGGCCATGTAGGGCAACCTTATTTCGCTGCTCGTATTACGGGGAACATATCGCGCACGCAATGTGGCAAAAACTGGTCGTTTCCTTTGAAATATTGCCACTGTACTTGCGGATCTGTCTGCACATGAATATGCCATTCAACGTGTCCAAATTGGTGCTCGTCTAATTTGTCAGCCTGACGATGACAATCAAATGACGAAAGAAAGAATTCTTTGAAAATGGACTGGCCACAATACGAGGAAATCATCCGTCAACGATTGTACTTTTCACGGAATATCATAGCAGATCTTCTTCTCAAAAATGCTACATTTATATTATTACTACAAAAAAAAGATGTAACAATACTTGTTTCATTTAACTTGTTGAATGGAATGGAATATATGAAATGCTCGTGGATTCAAACTATGTATTCCTAGATAAACAAGGTAAAGCTTTATATCAAACTAATTTTTAAAAAAATCTTATCATTCAATGCACAGGAAATAAACTGGCAATGAAAATGTTGTTCAAAGAACCCAAATTAAAAATCAAGTCAAATGATTAACAATTTGACCTCAAGACTGGTTTTTGAATAGGGGTAATATTAACATATATATTAATTTACTATCGTCATACTATAGATTACCTACACAATAACGGCTTAAGCTTTTTTTTGAGTTGTTGCAAAATATTGTATTAAATTTATGATTGAATATTAAATTCATTTACAAACAAGTTACTAAATATCTACTTCGTGTCATTGAAAATTTTCAATTTATTCAAATAGAGATTTAAAATTTAATTATCACCCGATCTTTTCATTGGATTTTTGATACAAGTTGATAAATTTATACATCAATTTTAAATCCTGATACAAAAATGTGAGCGATTTTTTTGAACAACAAGGGTTAGATCTCAAGGATTGTGCGAAAAAATTCATCATAATGACAAATTTGAGGAACATCTTGATTCAGCAATTTAGCTTTACCAGAAAGACAATTATAAATTGCCCTTATTCAATTAAAAATATATTATTTTCAAAAGAATAAGAACGTTTAACCGGATTGAGTTCGTTTTTATCAGCAATTTTATAGCGTAAAAAAATTAATTTGGTAACACTTAATCTGGCGGGTTCCATTATCACACTTAACATGATCGATAATTTAATGAAAAATGTATATTATAGAATAAATTTAATATTGAATATATAGATAACGTATACATTCTTGCAATTCTCATACATTCCAATTAATACGGAGATCGTGCTGCTTGCAGATCGTTTACTGGAATATTGCATTGAAAGCTCACATGTTGTTATTTTGTAAAAGGACATACGTGATAAAATCTTAAATGCACACAGATCTCGAAATATTCGTCCTATTTCTAAAATGCTTGTACGTGTTGTGTTTGCACTCAAGCAAGTTATCAATAGCACATTAAGTCCCATGGAATTTGCTCGATTGTGCCATTGATTAATATGTCCAGCCTAGATTCGCAGTTCGACAGCTCCATGCACAAAAATTGATATAAAGCCCGCTGATTATATAAATATAAGGCTTGTCGAAACCATAATTGAACATGATAAATATGCTTTTATTGGCTGGTGTCAAATTTAATTTTGTCCTTAACAGGTCATGATGCAATTACGACGTCGGTGCCGCTATGTTAATTGGTTGGTTTTATAGCGCGGCTAATGACTAATCAAGTCATAGACGCGTTAAACAGCTACCCGGAATGCTTACCAGCTTGCTTACTTCTTTTTTAGTCTCCTCTTCCAACATCCAAAGGCACTAACGAGATCTTTATCCGGAGCTAAAGCTCTTCATAAGGCGTCGGAGGGCATACCTTCCATCTACGAACGAATATAACTCCGCCTAGTAGAATGCTAACTTACCGGTCAGAAGGATGTGCCTTAACCTTTTCGAAATAAATATCACTCCTTGTAGGGAAATTATAACCTCAATTTTATGACGAAGAAAAAATTCAAATCAACTTCTTGGGATACCGAGAACTCTATACTATGTGCATTAAAATATTTTGTGTCACGCGTAAAACACATTTTTTTGTTCCTTTGTACATGGAATCAAGTCTAAAACGTCAAACAAATCCAAAATATATGCATGTAAAATAGTCGTCAAGAGTTTTTGACAAGCTACAAATAATTATAAATATAAAAAAACGACATATTACTGACTTGAATGTTAAATACAACTCCACTTATCTGTCAGGACCGTCGCAGCATGTATGAAGCTTGTATTTAAATAAATAAACACTTTCAATAACACACAATCTTCGATCATTTCTTTGCGTAAACATAAACAATACACACGAAATACACTTGAAATCGATTCACTATATAATTCACATATCATTATTAGTCAATAAATTTGGATTAAAGATCGGTTCATCACACAATAGTACGGTGTATGTAAGATACTCTCTCCGTAATAGTACTTAGTATTATGGACCAAGTGTTTAAACAATTTGCAGTCCGTGTCCGCATTAACACGTAATGAAGATGACAGAGCATTAGCTTGAAAAAAATATCATACAAACTTGATATAAATTTCAATTTAATTCTAGGGGTGACAGTACATACCTAAATCAATAGGATTTGAGCTCAAGATGATACCTATGATAACATATGATAAACATATTTAATTAGGTAAAACTGTTATATTTAATTCGAATTCTTAATATTTCTCAAAATAATCTATACAATTATTTCATAAATACAATTGAATCTGATCACCATAAAATATTGTACATATTGTAAGATAGCTGTTAAAGTAGCTCATTTTTCAAGCTCAGTATATTGCTTTGATATGTTTTATTTATCAAAAAAATTTCATGGAAACACATACATGTTAATAATTTAAAAAATCTTTTTAAAAAAATTAATATGATTCAATCTTAGATGATTAGGATTAAGAGATCTAAACTATGCAGATGTTTTTATTTCTAGGTTTTAAAAATTACAATATATCAAGAAACCCCAATATAATCCAGATAAAAATATCGTAAGGTCAAAAAATATTGTTTCTGTTAAGCATGATTGGCGCAAAGAAATCATTTATAAAATCTCTTGAACATGAAAATTTATTGCCATATATGCATGCTCATTATATCGAATGATTTATATGTTTTTCGTGTTTACTTTGAAGTAAATCATTGTTTAAGAATATGTGTCATTTAAGAATTGAAATCAATTGTCTATAAAGTATTCATGTCATTTACATCCCTGCAGACATCAAGCAAATTTTATTTGTTTAGATTGAGAAATAATTACATTTCAAGGGTTAGTCATCAAGTGTTTTATTTGACGTCATTGAAAAAAATAGTTCAACAGCGATATCATCACTATTTTTCTTAGTCTGATTATTTATATTCTAGAATCTCTTCGATGGAAATATGGCTGAGAAGAAATTTCTTGAGTATATGAACTCCAACTCCAGTCCATTCATGATAGAGCTAATGGTTCAAGAAGGACAAAAGCCGACTTGTGATGGAATCTATGGAACTTAATTATCTCAAACCAGATTTATACTGATTTATCCAAGTTTATAATCATCAAAATTAAAGTTTAAAGCAGTGATCATTTTGCTATTTATTTATATAGATCTTCTATATAAAGATTTATTCTCAATTAATCTTATCCTAATTTAATCATATGTGGAAGGCAACGAATGATCATCTCATAAAAAATGGATCAACTATCAATTAATATGATACCCTAAGTATAATCTTTGACTATTCATTTTAAATTATCGTTTTACTAAGATTCTGAAGACTTGAAATGCAATCCATATTTCAACAAGCCACATTTATGATTGGTTAATAACGTAAATTATCGTGCAATGACAAATATTTTGCATCCTTTAGATTAAATTCAAATTGCTATTTTGTTCATGTTTTATCGATAATAGATATTATTAAGCTATTGAATGTTAATTTTAATAATAATTGTATGAATATTGGATTCACGTCACCATGTATTTTCCATTGAAAGCCTTCGTGCTACTATAAAAGACGTTTTTTATAAATTTTCTTCGTGTTAACCGCAAGGCTTTAGCGATAAATATGGTAATGCGAGAAGATTGTTTAAAATTAAAAGGTGATTATTACGTTAATATTGGCTATAAATCAAATCTATTGCATTGAAATTGCATTTACAATAGTATTGAAACGGGTATAAATTTCCCGACATGACTCGATATAAATCATTGCCGATGTTCTTTTCTGTAACATCTTTCAGTGCTAAGATTGATTATTATATTTTTTAAATATTTGTACGCGTAGCGAGAATAAACACATCTGTCTACAAATTAATGAGCTGTTTAAATATTAGAATTATCCATCATAAAAAAATTATCGGCGTGGCCTTAGTCGCAGCAAGTTGTCTTTCGCACTGTTCCACCCATTAAGGCGACCAGAGAATTTTCTGAAAATGGCATGTTGTAAATATTAACGGAGATATATGAGGGCAATTAAATGGCTGGTGTCAGGTGAAATGCCGCAGTCAGGCAGTACCATTGCTAGAAAGGCATATATTAGGTCGGCGCAAAAATTTCCTCGCATTTTTATGGTTCGAAATCAGTTGCACAACGCTTTTGATGGACGATAATACTTATTTTCTATATTCGACGGCGATACAAATTTGGTACCAAATCGAGCGTTCTCGCTCATTGGATACAAGTCCGTTGAATAATCATCGTCTTAACTGGAAAACATGCATAAATTTCATTTTATTGCCGCGGAACTCCGCTCGAATTCTAAAATATCGACGAAACCTTCAATTGTTATTTCGTTCCATTTCCACCGGCCATAAAGAGTTCCGAGTAAAAATTTCAAAGACATTGTTTACGTCAGGTCGGTTCTAATTGAATGGTGTGATAAACGATGTCATTAACAACCGGAGTTCTTTTTTATTCGGAATCGTTGAAAGCACGACAAGCCTTCGGCGGTACATTCTTCCATGGGTTTTCGTGGAAGCATCGGACACTTCATCAAACGCCGTGTTGTTTCCTGGTAAGCTTTCATAAGATTTATTTTTACAAGCTTCTTCAAATGCCATCTAAATCGTATTGTAAATTCAACTAAATTCACATGGCTGATCTAAAATGATGACTAGAGATGAAATAAGCACATAATGAATAATATTTATAGAGATAAAAGAGCTTACTTATTACATACATAGATCTCGATTATTCGGGATAATGCTGGGGAGGAAGGGCACGGATAACTGAAAAACACAAATAATTCAAATCATCAAATTTTTACCTAGTTTCGAGTATAATATCATATTTGCAATACACATTTTTGTTTCATAATTTAAATACTTATTATTTATTAAGAAAAATTGCTTATTGTATTGTTCTATGTACATATAGCATCCAATAACGTATTTTTTTCCAAAAATGAATCAAGTTATATGAAGTTTTATTGATGCTATAACGCCTTGGTCCATGAGCTGGATCAAATATGTAACATTAGAGCAAAAATTCTATAACCATAAATCCATCGCTTGTTTTCAATATGCTTTCGTTCGAATAAAAAGGAGCATTATCTAATAATAATTCTGCTTTCTGTGGCAATCCCTTATTTTTTTAAATCTTGCACATCTGAAAGCTATTTCTTTTTTAACCAATTTTCAAAAATCTCTCTATCCGAGAAGGACAGAAAAACTGGACTGGATGGACAAGGCCTTTTTATGGCGATAATGATGGACAAGAAGATTTTTCAATAAAGTTCTCGTAAAAGATTGAGATTTGTTTGCGTTCTCAATTACCAAAAGTTTAATTTTATAATCGGGTCCTTTTTCATAATCCTACACTCATTGTGATACATATCTAACACGTGTAAAAAGCTTTCTTAAAATCAATTGCCCGGTTGTTTTGAGAACCAATAAATGAGAACAGGTATTTGTTTTGGTAGTAAAGACAAATAGATCATCCTTATCACTTTGAAGAGTTTTGTTCATCACCTCATATACTATTCGAGAGTTGCCTTATTATCCGAGTATCACCACATTTTTTTAAATATTGTATTCGTTTCGTTGTGTGCATCTCATAATCATATAGGAAATATTTTTTTTTCAGGGGCGGTTAATCAGCAAACCGGATAATCGAGAGTATACTGTAGTTATAAAGGAGATCTATGGGTAAGTTATACTTTCTTCTTCTAAGGAAGCCATATCTGTTTCCTAATATAAGCCATCTACATAGGATTAGTTTCTAGGGAAATTATTTTTCATTTGATGTAATCTATTGAAGTTAAATCTGAAACATCAAGAAACTTACTCATTATGGCTATATTTTTTATCGGGAGCTATCAACCTTTACATCTTTATATAGAACATTAAAATGTGTTACCCAATGTCCTCGAAAATAACAGATTATGTCATAAAACTTAGCGAAGAGAAGATTTTTCTTTCCGTTTTCCTCAAAGTAATTTTGGCCATATTTGGATGCGACTCGTCATTGAAGTCTCGCAGTCATTTCATTTAAAGACACCAAAACAAAGGGCTGTTCTTAATAAATCAGCTTCCCCAACGAAGTCTAGTCTATTTTATCGAATTGTGTCGCTTTTCTATGTTATATTAAGCTCTTAAAATAATATTTTATCGAAATATATCCATAAATCAGTCTAAAGAATTAGAAATATGTTTATGAAGTTTTATCATTTTAAGTGGAAATAAATCAAAATATTAATTCAAACCACATTAAAGAATGAATCATTGTAGCCTACTCTGAAGTATTTCTTCGTTGTTTAAAAATGGTTTAAGGCGTCTTCTCACTTTACAAATTTAAAAAAATCGATTTTTATTTTATTTTAAATTTTGAAAGTACATATCTTCAAAAATGTTATATGGAAATTTCATAAAGATCGGACGAGTCTAACTACATTTTTGGGCGACCGTTAGGTGACTACCTGAGAGCACCCGGCTGGATACGTATTGTTCAGACTCATGGTGCAAGTACAAGAAAGTGGTGAAAAACAATCAGATAGAAACTTTTAAACATTCTTCTGCTCTAGTTGAAGATGTTCACAAGATTTTGAAACCAATTTATGAAGATCTTCGGAGGAAATACTCAAAATAACAACGAGTGTTTCAATAGCTGTGTATGGGCAATTTTTCTGCAGCCAAAACTTTAAACGCGTTTATCTCAAAACAAGGTTTTTCGGTGGCTTGATGATGAAATTTCGGAATCTATCCAGCCGATTGTCATGAAATTTGAATGACATATTTTTCATAGTTATGGCTATAGCGCATATCATAAAATTTTATAAATTTTGATTTTAAGTAATTTTTTTTTTTACAAAAAACTGCAAAAAAACGCGTTTTTTTTTACTTTTTCGTAAAACGTACGCCATTTTGTTATTTTCGCAAATATCAAAAATCTGATGATATGCGCTATAGTCACTGATATACTGAATCTAAAACTGTTTTATTTTTTTGTTTCAAATGACCCATCTCGGAGATACCATCAACAAGCCACGAACATAACATTTCTACACGGGTTTTTCGATGCTCCTGTTTTATTATAATAATTGTTCAAAAAAATATTTTTTTCATTTACTTGAAAGATGTGTTTATTGCATTAGATCCATTTTATTTCATAATTTTTAGCGAAAATCCTCGAAAAAAAATCGTGAAAATAGCCTATTTTTGAGGCGCCTAAAGTGAGAAGACGCCTTAAGTAATTTTTAGAAAAATCGATATCTCAAGTTCTAATAAACTGATTTACTTCAAAATTGGTATGATTTTTTCTATATAATCTTATATTGTTCGTACCAGATTTGTATCAAAATTTTATTTTTAACTATTAATTTAAAAAAATAAGGCCAAATAATGACTTTTTTTAAACAGTCACCATAATGAATAGATTAATTTAAATTTATATTTTATATCAAAATAAGCACACCGAATTTTTCGACGTCGATTCAGACACACATTGGCGTCGTGCTATAATGCAAATATTTTAACATTTCAATAAAGACAGCAAGATCTTTCGTGCTGAACGAAGACATAAATTGTAAGGAAATATAGAGAAATGTATTCAGTAGATCTTCGCTTGGCTCCATATAAGACGTGATAAAAATATTGCCACATTACGTGACATATCATTTATTATTTTATACAGTCGCTATAGCATACACATCTCATAGCGAATAGTCTACGCATTCAATGACATACTAATCATACAATAGCGCATAATTTTAAACGCACGAAGCTGTTGATGTTTATAATCACGCTGCATGAATTAAAATGTAATGATTAGATATATCATTTTGTATTGAATAATCGTGGCTTTTAGACATTATTTTACAGATTATATATGATGCTTATCTTTAAATGGTTACTGAAGTTCTTGTGTGGACTGCTTTTATGCGGTGACGATGATATGGCGATATATGGGATTGAAGCGAATTGCAGAGCAACGCCACCTATGGAGTTATTTATAAGTAGATAATCGCACGCTAAATGTAAATGATTTCCTGGCAGTTTTAAGTCGCTTTTTCCAGACGTCAGTACATCGCGGAGCTATTTCGTATTGATTTAAGATTGCAACTTTTTTCGATATGCCGTTCTTTATGTTGGTTCCATTTATGCCGCAATACGTTCTACATATTTCCATCACTATGGCATAGTTCGCGAATACCTTTTCTAATTACAAACAAACATCCCGAGCTGGGCTTCGGCCACTCTATTTATAAGTGTACTTATGTGCAGAACATCTTTAGTTATGTGATTCATTTTCTGCTCGATCACTAATGCAATCGAATTATGTCCTTTTAAGTCTGCACGCATGCGCCTTATCGGTGCTGTATGAGATTCCAGCCGCATTTTTCCTCATTTTTTACAAGCACTCTTTCTTATGTCTTCCTCTGGGAAATGAGATCGTATATATTTATGTGGAAATTGTCTTTTCATCGCCCTACCAGAAACGGCAAGGCGGTGCTTTGGTCGATGGAGTTGTAAGATTTATACATCGCCATATTTACCATGGGCTGCTGCATTTTTTTTAGAGGTGCAATTAATACAAATAAAAATGCAGTTCGCATTTATTTAACATAAATCGTAAAATGCCTTTGAATAGCCCCAACCATTTGAATCGATCAACGGGCGAAAATCAAGATTGTATAGACATATACTTGAGGTAAGAAAATTCTTTAGAAATATGTATAAAATAACAATTTGACAATTCAATTTGATAAACTTATATCAATATTTAATCCCAAGCTTTAATTCCTGTCATAAAACATTCACCTTTTTGGAAGATGTGAATATATGCACATACTCATATATTATTGAAATTTCAACTTTATTTCTAAAAATGTGAAGAATAGCACGTCTTTAATATCACTGTCATTAATATTTATGAGTACAAGTGTGCCTGGTATGAAAATAAAATAAGCATGATCTAAGCCCGCTAGATATAAGGCGATGGTTCTATTGCAACAGGGCAAATATTGAATCTGTCAAATGGTCGTTAGTTATGATGAAGGCTTTGTTTAATAAACGCCATATTTCATTAACTGTTATGAAGATATGTGAAACGCAATTTCAATCTACTTTACAAACAGCATTATTTGAGTCTTGTGCAGAATTTGTTCAGCTGTTTCTATTATAAAATAACCAGATAATTGCCGTAAACATTAACTATCCATTAATTTATGGATAACAAATTTTCCATAGAACAGATCTAAAAATATCATCTGAAAGTATTTTGAATGTGGAACGTTTAAATTGGGCGTTTAAAATATTTAGTAGACGATCAAATAAATGTATCGATCATGATCAATCAGCTTAATTAATTAATTTACAAGGATCATGGGTTCATTTTTATTCGATAAAAAATAAAATCATACAACCTAAAAATAATATTATGCCTTTAGAAGCCATAAATGGATTGAATGAGTATTATAAAGATAACAAAGGATCTATGAGTGAATAGCGAAATTATTTACCCATAAGCAACCCTATCCAACTGTCTAAATAGTTTCAGTATTTGTTTTTTCTTCATCCAAAAAATCGGAATAAACTTGTAATAAGACGATTGCCTAAATTTGTCAATAAGCTAATATTTTTCCACAATCGTGGTATCCATCATAAATTAATGCTGATTGTGATAATTTTAAATGCACTTATCCATATTGGTGATAAGAGCCAAAATGAATTCATTAGGGTTGGAAGCAAATAGTCGATAACGTTTAGATCATTATCTTCTTATGCAATTATTTTAGTCCTGATGGATGATGGTACTCATATGGCAACAAAGGGTGATTTATTATATCCTTGGCGATCAATCACTATTAATCAACGTATTAAGCCTGTAATGTATTTAAATACCCTTGTGGGACAGAGATAAAAACATCTTTTTTATTAATCTTCTTCTTATTGGTGCGTATCCATCATAGCATGTAGACGATGTCGATGGAAGATTTCCCCGAAGATAGATGTTTGTTTGTGATGATTGTTGACTTTTAAGTATGGTTAATCTAAAATGGATATATTTTACAATATTAATATTATATAATATCAGAAGTAATATTTGCCTACTGTTGAAAAAGTTATAATATGCGTATAATAAGAAATTATTAAAATGAGTTACAATCAATTGATTAAAACCAAGATTTTTATGACAATTAAATTCTGATTCTTTGAGATGGTGATCATTGTACGTGCAATTTGAATTTAAGATTAAATCAACGCAGTCATCATTAATAGAATTTGTACTTCATAAGCAAAATTATAAACCCCATTACTATTATTTCTTAGTATTTTTTACATCGCTCGAATAATTTTATACTTATACGTAATAAATTGGCTTTATTCATTAAAATATTTCTTTGTTGACAAATGTAAAACTAATCAAAATCCACGATGATCTTATCCAATGTGTCAAACCAAATATCAATACAACGTCTCAAGATAAACATACAATCAGGAAGTCAGGTTGAATCTGAATTCAATTCATTCTGATTTTTCCATAATTTAAATTGTATTAAAAGTAGATACTGTGGTTAATAAAGTTTTGTAGAGCCGCCTATACGTGTGCGTTATTCTATGAAGTTTCTCTTAATTGGGTAATTTTCATTCAATTATGCTGAATGTGATGTGAATTTAATAATAGACGAAGACGTGCCAGAATTATCATAAAAGAAAATCAGTTTTATCTGTCATACTGTTGAATGTGCCTACTTTCAAAAAAAAAAGTCTTCAATTGACTTGCATGATGGCATCACTATGGGAGTTGCCGCGCGTTAAGAGATTAGTACCTACGCCTCATAGATGGCTCTTGCGCCTAGAATGCACATCGTCTGATAAATTCCAGATAAATCATTATATCAGTTTTCCTGGTGAATTTCAATTGAAGTCCTTACGTCAGACAGTTGTCAACGGCGATGAAAGAGTTTCGCAATAATTGCGTGGAGCTTCGCCATGTGATCAGTATCGGACATGAGGTCTCATTGTATGTAGAGTTGGCGAGTGGCAATCTAGATTCTAAGCGGCTTGGAAATTCCATGAATGTGGTCGCGAATGGTTTGGTGCGCCATTGTGTGGTAATGTGACGCCTCGTCTTGACCAGCAGCCCCACGAGACAGCGCCCGCGAGCCTCAACACTTTTTTCTTGAAACGTGACGAGGGGACAAATGGCCGCCAACTATCCCAACACACAATTCAATATCTCAGCAAAGCCTCCTGAATATCTCACTTAGTAGTGCACGCTCGCTCAAGATAAATTATCATAATGCATGCGATGTTCTCGGAATATTTGCCGACTTAGCTATCCTTCATTCGACCTACATAATTCGCCGCTTGAATCTTCATATATGCAATATTGAATATTTCATGAATATATGCGCTTGGGAACCTCAAGCCGCAAGCTTCCAATAAAAATCAAAATATAGTCATCATTCGTTCGTCATCCTTCGTCGTCGTTTCCATGGGAACGCTCTGAAAATACTTGGTATCGAAGAGCAATACAGTGCTCCACAAATGAGTTCTAATCTGTTCCATGTATTAGTCAAAAGAAATAATTTAATTTACAAAAAATATATTCGAACCGAAAATTTTAAAATACTTCAACGTGCCAACTCTTAGGACAGTGGTCGGCAAAATGCGACTCCAGAGCCGCATGTGGCTCTTTGTCTCCTTAAGTACGGCTCTGGCACAAATATCCACGGAAGGCGCAATAATATTTTCATACTGAATTCTGTAAGGAGATATAGGCCAAGTGGATACAGGGAAGAACGACTTTCGGCTACTCGAACGGTGACTCGTCTCCGTGACTAAGTACTTCAAATAACCGAACTAATAAGAGTACCATGGTGAAAAAGGAGTCTCTGCAATCCGTCATCAGCTGCATCCTCCTTCAAACTGAGGTTGGACTCGTGATGGCAGTGACCTCACGTAGTAGTTACTTTTAACTTGGAATAGCCTCATCCTTCCTCCTCCAATGTACCTTTGGTTACACGTTAGTCTAAGTTTGACCTTCCTACGGGAGCTTCGCCTTCTTTGGAGAGCGCGGAGTGAAAGGGTGTGGGCATCTGGAAGCTCTGCACGTAGCGTAGGGGATCAAAAGTGCGATCGAAAACACTCTTATGTGGTTAGTCCAGGAGCTCTCAGAACGAACCAAACAGCAGCACTTGGGCATGGACCCTGTTATCAAATAGTCCAAAACGGTGGACTCCGTTCTAACTAAATTTTTTTAAATAAAACATCTCAAACTTTTTTTTAGCCTATATTACATAAAGGTGGTTCTCTGGTACCTTCTTTTCTCCTGTTTCCATGAGGATTTAGCTCTTCTCGTTCGACAACCTGCCGACCCTTTGCTTATGGCGTACCACGCCAACGTTCGGAATTCATAGATGAGAATTAAAACATCATAACTTTTACTAAACATAATAAATTCAATCAAAATAATCTCCATTAGCTTTCATAATCGTTTGCCAATGAATTTTATGTATTCTTATATGTTCACCATACAGTAACTGTGAGGTTTTTCTGACGGATTGAAAGCTTTGGCTAGTGTCCTGGATATTCGTCGACATTCAACCACTTACCAGGTGATTCCCTATTATCGTATAAAATCTATTTTTAGCAATGATATGAGTTTTATCATAACGAAATATCAACGATAAACATACCTCCACTTAACTCACCAGCTTTTTTGTATAATTTTTGAATTATTCTCTTACAAAACGATTCTTCTCCAGAAACTCTGTTGATATTTTTAGCTGCTTTCACTACGCTCCATCTAGTCCAGGTATTTAGCCACTTAAGCGCCAGCGACTCACCTGTGAGTCACTATGTTTTTCGTAGAAAAATAAATAATTTTTAATACCAAAATAAATAAGGAATTATTTGATACAAAATTAAATTTATTGTGTTCATAACTAAAATTTACGTATCTGTTGGATCTATTGGGTACTAAGTTTGAAAGGCACCCATAAATACTTTATACCATAGACTTATCTTGGAGCTACATTACAATTTGAAATATCAACCAATTTTATGACTTCAGTAATAAGAAATTGATAGAAACATTGAATAGAAATATCTCCTTGTCGTATCATAAAATCCTGGCACGTAAGCTTGAAATAGATTCAACAATCTAAACCGATTATATTACTATTAGTGTCAAACATTTATTTATAGAGCATTCTATGTAATTTATTGCTTCATTGTATCGATCATACTTTACAGTGCGTTTCAAATAATTGGCATAATTTGCCATTGCAAATCTTCCTCTACAAGTAGTTCAACTCTAATGACACACCCAATACAATAAATTATTCGATGTGATTTTCCATATCCACAATCGAGTAGCTTGCTCTAATGGCCATAACAAAAATAGACCACTTATCGAACAATTTTCCTATTCGAAATGAGAAAGGCCAACAATGATATTTTCCCTCCGTTAAAGACTTTAACTGTATAGAAATCTTCGGAACCCTCCGATAAAATCGCACGATGCTCGAGAAAATACGAATTCCTCCTCTATTCCTTTGAAAATGCACAACGCTTTATTCGTTGAATATAAAGGCTTTCACGGCAGTTCCATCCAATATAAGAAAGTGTTGCAAATACATAATATAAAAACGTGATTTCCTTTTATCCTTTATGAACTCTGAACGTATGATAATATTCATAGTGTGTTAGCAGGAGAGTATTGCCAGCATGCTTAGACTGTACGTGGGGTGGAATATTAAGAGAAATCGGCTTCTACTCAGAAATTCTAAACATTTTTAATCAATTTTCATCGAATCGAATGTTTATTCGCATGAGCTAAATCCCAAATTCAGCTTCAATTCAATCACTATAAAATTTACCATCTGATATACATAACTTTCCTATAAAATATTGAGGGAAAAATCGAATCACTTTAATGAATATCAACAATTAAATACAAATATTAATATTTCTGATCGATTGTGTCAACCTAAGATTGGCCTAATTTTTTTAAATTAAAAATAATGATAGTATTACCACTCATTCATATATCCTTTCGTTCGTCTTATAGCGTACCTATTTAAATAAGTCATCGTTGGAGATCTATGTGGAACAACATTTGGATATGGCACCATAAAAGAGTCATATTATTGCTGTCGAGGATTTATCAAACCATCAACATTGCTGAGGATTGTTCGAGTTTCACTTTGACATTAATGTCCATTTTACTATTTTTTTAGTGTCTCTCTAGGCCAATTTAAGACTATTTTACCAACCTGGACTCTTTTCCAATAAGTTCAGGTTCATATCCAGATTGTATACAAAAATATCATATCAAGTAGTTGTGGAAATCGAAAGTATTCATATTTCCAACCGATCGTCTTTGTTCACGTTTAACATGATTTCTTGAATCTAAAAAAGGATGCTGAGGCGATATTAATCATACTGATATCGTCGACGATGTCGTGGATATTTTCAAAATTTATTAAAAAAATCCCACCCCAAATACTGTTTGTAAGCATTCATTTAAGACCAGTGGATATTTATCGTCTAACTTCGTATTATATATTTTAATTTTTAATTAATATGTGGATAAAATTAAAAAATGATTATTTTGTAGCACTGAGAGCAACACTGCTCTTACAGTAGGGGGCAGAATTTCTAATAGGTTTAACACCTCTGGCAACAGAGAAAAGTGAGTTCCCATGAAAGCGTGATATCGTGAGCCGAAGCAATGAGCATTACACTAAGATAGGAATAAAACAAATTGAAAAACAATTGTGAGGTAGAAGGAACAACCATTTTAGAGATTTCTCTCTCGACGGGACGCCAGTTAAGGCTCTACGTCAGAAGGGGTTCATCTCATAAAAACTATCACCGTGATTATTAGCGTTTAACCACTTGGCGGCGGTCGACTATAAGTGCAGCCTTATTTTAACCTAATAACACTATTTACACCGCAGAATCACGCACATGCCTTAATGAAAATCAAGATATTCACACGTAGCTACAATTAAAATTTCATAGCAGGCGCAAATTGTAGACTTAATTGATTTAATAGATAGTCACCTTATAAAAAAATACTACCTTTTAAATTTTATTACATATCATAACAAGTGGGATGATAGCCCACTGGCAATCAGACAATCAAATTTTATCTATATGTCAACACGTTTGAAAGACTTTAATTGCATTAATTATTCAATTAGATTTCGTATAAATCACTTTTATTACATTGATAGATACGCAGAAGTGTCTTCAAGCTAAATGACACATCTATCAGATTTAGGAAGATTTTTAATTTTTAAAGTAAAAAAAACATGTAATAAATGAATTTTACAATTATTTCATTTATTCATTGCACAATTGAGTGTATTTTAAAGTTATTTTTTTTATTTCACTGTTTTCTAGATTTCTTCTTATCAGAATATTCATTTTGGAGATATCCACCAGTTGGTAATAGATTTTATTTTCACAATCTGTTTTTGGTTCAGAATGTTTATAAATAAAGTCCAGGAACTAACCTAATGAAATATAAAGTAGAAGATCAACTTGTTTAAAACACAAAGTAGATTTCATCAGACTGATGTGTCGACAAAATCGTCAATTAAAATAATTTTCATACGTAAAATTAATCACTCTATATCAAAAACAAAGAACAGCCTTAATTATATTGTCCTAATAACTCATTACCCTGTCATAAATCAACCGGAATAAATTTATACGTCCCAAAGTAAAAATAAATTCCGCTTAATGTCACGATCATAAAAAGACAATGCACTTTTCACGTCCATGCGATAGGACATATTAAAATTATCGCCGCTAAGTACGGCACAAATATATCATTCGTCACGAATGGACGAGCGCTATTTTTTAATGTAAAAAGGGAGTGGTGATAATAAACAATTGCTTACTTCACCCCGAAGGGTTGTCGTGATAAATTCAACATATTTATTAATGCACACGACACATGCATTCAGTCATTCCTTTGTCCTGGCATTCCAGTTTTATGAACTAAAGCCCATAAAAGCCACAGTAAATTAACATGCAACTCTATTCCGACGAAACGCTCCAAATTGAGCGCTCATAAATCATAATTGTCGATTAATAATGCTAGTGTGTTTGAGCATAGATTTAAGACAAGCAATACATAAGCATTTAGTGTGTATTAATTCGGTTGTTATTTTATAAATGCAAAATATAGCAATGGAATGTAAACGTTTTTGTAAATAGAAGCGAACGTTGCAACTATGGATATATTAGACGGATAGATTATATGCAAGGAGCGCATACACATGGCAAATTGCTGAATAGTTGAAGTTAAAATATTGATATTGTGTATGAAATCATTAACGAAATTGATACGTTCCACGGGAAGTCGCATATAAAAAAATCGCATAAAAAAGACTTAAACTACACAGAAAACCGAGGGATAGATTCCATTATTTAAAAAACCGCATAACTTCAAATCACTGTGATAGAATGTACCAAAAATCGCATAAAAAAGTTTTTAAAAAAATCATATAAATAAAATCATTACATATTTATCTCAGAATTGCTTTATTAAAGTCTATTTTACTGGATAATCGTGCAAATTATCGCTATCAGTTAGCATACGTTTATTCGTCATCCCTCTGTGTTGAAATCGTCTTTTTTAAAATGTAATCGCTAATTAATCCCTTAAAGAGATAAGACACAGAGTTGTGTATGAATTCCAATGATTCAGAAAGATAATTCTTACACGTTGAGCTCGGAGACAAACAGAGACGTATCTTGCGTCGTCGTTGTAAGATTGTGTAGATCGTTAACCCAAATTTATTGACTAATAATATAATTAATCGATTTCAAGTGTAATTTTTATGTTTACGCAATAAAATTACCGAATATTGTGGGCTATTGATAGTGTTTATTTATTTAAATACAAGTTTTGTAAACGCTACGACGGTTCTGACAGGAAAGTGGATAAGATCTAAGTTTTTCATGATTTTAAATTACCTCACTCCTCAAAGAGTTAATCTTTGCAACGATTTAACCATTCATTTTTTACATTCGCATAAAAAAGCTTTGTTCTCTATAAAAAAAAATTGGAAATAGGTTCCATTATTTTTAAAAACCGCATAACTTCAAAATCGCACAAAAAAAATCAGCATAAAAACAGTTCCAAGTGTATATAGAGCAAAACGCTCTTAATTTTAAAGTTCTTTTAAACCTCGACGATGTATCAGGTCACATGCATGCGTCAGATGTAGGGATTACAATTATTCGTCATTATCAGCTATTCGAATATCGAATAGTAAAATTGGTCACTATTCGGATATATTCGGATATTCGAATAGTTTTTAAAGTATGAAAATAACAAACATTACCATTGAAAACGAGCGTATTTTTATCATTTATTGAAACTTGAAAATTCATATTTTAAATATAACAGAGCATTAAATGTTTGTTGTTTGTTCTTAATTTATTTTTAGTTTATCCTGCCTTTGAAAATGCTCGTTCAGTAGCTGTTTACGTTGATTTTATTGTTAGAAGTGTATTAAACAACACGTCCAACTTTTCTGTCCTTCTAAATTGATCTAAATATTTGAAATCTTTTTTCAGGTTATCTGTACTGTCATATTTCTTCGTTTTCGTGTAAAACAACATTGAATTTTGCATTTTATGATGCAATTTTGAAATTGAAAGAGAATGAAGTGTTATTTCTACACCATATAAGATATTCATAGCACCAAAGCTCGGGGAAGGCAAAAAACAATATCCCTAAGTAATGGTTTCACTCAGGTAGTGAATACCCCAGTATTCGTGTGATCTTTCATCGATTTGGTAAAATATTATATTAACACTTTGACGTACACAGCCGTCAAATCCCGTCATGTATCAGCAGATAATACTTGCTTATTGCGCCAGATAAGTCTATGTATACCGTTTTCGTGGACACTTCAAATCTTATCTTACACCGACGAAACTCATCAAAACGAAAACAACCTTAAGCGGGTCAAAAACTCTCGAACTTCTCTGAGAATAGAAATGAGGCAGATAAAGCTACTGTCAACAATCAATGTCATTGATTCAAAACAATAATTATTGTGTGTTTCAGCGATAGTTTAATTCCAATTTTACGTTCATAAATTGCGAAAATCGTTATTCCAGACGTGTGTCAACCGGGCAAAAATTATTACGAATACTATTCGGATATTTTCACAAATATCCGAATATGGAATAGCACTAAAATTGGCGAATATATCCGAATATCAGAATTGGAATCCCTAGTCAGATTCCTACCATGGAACGTTCCAAAATCCATGGAATGCATCTTCACTTTTTCAATGTAAGTCAACTTTTTTTGTGCGATTTTTTTTGCATCTACCGCACAAAATAGGTTTAAGTATAGTTATTTGTTAAATTTCTTGGCAATAATCGTGTTTTAAAAAGAACATTTTAGAATTTAAATAATTTTGAAATATGGAATGGAAAATCCACACGGCATGTGTACTTGTTGGAATGCGTTTTTTAGCACCACCTAATGTACAAGAACTCATGGTCACACGTATGCGAGCCAATATTTTTTATTTCCCACGCGACTTATAACTCACCGCAGCCGCTTATCAAGCAGTCGCCGGTTAACAGGATAAATTTATTGGTCGTGATAATTAACTTGTTTTTTCCAACTATGAAATATTTCCACGGAAAACATTCCACATTCGCCTCCATGAAAATTTCTTTATGGACTTATTAAAAACGCACGCCCGATTAAAAAAAAAGTCGTCGGATGGCGGCGCGCCCCCAGACGCGGGCGTTCTTATGTCTGACCGCGGTAGTGATTTGTGTGTGGGAAAAAATGCATTTTAAAGCTGTGAATCTGTCTGAAATGATCGTAATAAACAGCTGACGCCATCTATCTTCAGCTGGGGCAACAATTAATGAGGTCTCCATCCCAAGGCCCCTCCCCGAAAAGAGGGTGGCCGTAAAAGCTCCGGCCCGTTACCCGCGGGCTATAACTCACCGGCGCGGGCCCGTACTTTGACATTAGTTGCTATATTTCGGAATATTCATAAAGATAAACAGAATTTATGTGGCAATAAAGTATTCCGCGTTGTTACGTGTTTTCTGTTGGTACCCCTGTTTACAGACGCGAGAGTGACCGCGCGTGGCTCCCCCCGCTTTTGCAATTAATAATGTTAATTATGCGAATTGCGATAAATTATATTGCTGGCGCCTATATCGCTATTAATTTATAGTTTCCCATTTGCACCAAATTATTTATTCAATAAATAACAAAACTATGATTGGCAGCCCTGCCCTTTATGCTTACACATAATTTAAATAATCTCCATTCGCATCTCGCATTCAAAACACAATTTTAGGACGCAATAAAGATGAATAAAGGCCCCTCCTTAAAAAATAAAAACCCTCACACCGCATGAAAATTTTATCAAAGGTCAAAATCACAATCTTCATACTTTTAACGATGAATTTACACCTTATTAATGTATTATTTTCTAAACAAATAAAGCATATTTTTTATATTTACTATGTATACCAAATAAATATTTTCTCCTATCTGCGTGCTCGAACAAAAGTGCGGACGCTTAAGAAAGAAGAAAAAAGAGTCGACCGATAGTCTTGGCCGCGGAAAAACATATTCATTCATCAAGCCATATTTTTCTTTATTTGCAGACTCTTTCACGATCCGATAAAAAACGAACTTGCGTACGCGTCCATTTCGGAACGTATGCGTGGGGAGACTTTTAGCTCAGAAAAGGTGCCTCATGCATCAAACATATTTAATTATTCCCCAGCAGTATGATGGATCAAAAAAAATGTTTCTGTGTTAATGTTATAAATATTAAAACTAATTATGAACGCCATTTTTAAATTAGAAATAAAACTGTTAATTAATTTTCGCTAGCATAATCCACAGCATCGTGCCATCACATAGCTTGAGTGCTCAAAAACTTCTTCATAACTGAGATTTAAGGACTTTGCTAGGTAGACAAGGGCATTCCAGGGGAAACGGCAGACTGGCATTGTGCATGTTTGCGGATGCGGAATAACAAAGACCCGAATCTATCCATTACTTCCGAGCCACTCATCCGTCCACCCAACCACACAACAATTGAAAATCTTATAATTACGAAATAAATGCATTATTTTTTGCTTGATTGATACATATTTAGAGACTAATTTAGTAATTCAGCTATTTTGAGATCAAATCTATAAATATGGTTAGTGATATAGACATAGATAAGGTGCAATAGGTTGAAATGTAGGCACGTAGGAAAGAAGATGAAGTCGACCGATAGTCTTGATCGCGGAAAGACGTGTTCTTCTTGCCGGCATCGTCTGTTGTTTCACAGGTGAGATACCTTTCCAGGTAAAATAAAGATATTGGTAAAGACGAGTCACTTTACATCATCATCTGATCTTCTTCTTCCTCTTTTACGAATCTTTCGCGATCCGATAGCAAACGGACCCACGCGAGACCGTCGTGACTTTGAGCGTATGTGTGAGACGGGGTATAGCTTGGGGGTTTAACAGCCCCCAATTTCTTTCGCGAGCCCCCTCGTGAATGAGTTTGCTTTTGACGCACCCATTCCAACCCTTGTGATCCAATTTTTCCAACAAATAAACATTTCTTGGTCAAAATAGATCTTTTTTCAAATTATCTTTTTTCTGTAAATAATTCGACGAAAATATATTTTTCAAGTATAGATACATGTTTTGTTTATATTCCCGCAGAATCCCAGTAATGTCTTCACGGACCCCCGGGGGTCCGTAGACCCCAGTTTAAGAATTACTATATAGCTAGCTATCTACGGACCGTGGCGGTATATCATCATCATTTAATATTGAAAATATTAATTATAATCGGCATGACTTTTGCGCCAGCTAACATTCACCCCCGGTGCCACAAAACAAACTCTTAATTGTGTGATTTAGCGTGATGATATGCAAACTGCACACTACTTTTTTCACTCGTGCGGCAATTTGGTAACCGTGATCATAAAACATGTTCGTGCACAGTCCAGTTCGAGCAACAACTTTATTCCCTTATAACTTTGCTCCGGCGTTTCAATTCCTGGAACCCCCAACCTTTGCACCCCTGCGCCACCCCGAGTGCTGCCCACCCCGTCCTAGACGACCGGCGTGTTAATTACCACCGTACACCGCGCATAATAAATATCCGTTACCTCGCGGAAACGTCCTCAGGGCTCCTCTTCAGAATATTTATTCTTTCTTTCGAGCGAAAAAATCTTCTTTTTTCAACTGCATCCGCTCGCTGTTATATTCTCGAACTTCTGCGAGAATTTCACTCAAAAGGTTTTAATTATTTTTTTCAATTCTTTTTCTCCTGCAGAAAAATAAAAACGAAAAGAAATATTGTCTTGTTTACATCATAAATAATAGAACCGTTGTTTTCTTATTTTTTCAGCGATGCGTCACCTTGAGTTGCTAAATATTCAGTTGGCTTTTTTTTAATATTCAATATTTCGCTAAGGATCATAGGAAAAACTGACCTATATCGATGAAGGGGTGTGAATAATAGCGAAGATGTTAATAAGAGCTGGTCAGGATACGCGGGTGGGTGGGCAACGACAGGCACTATCGTCCCCAGCCCGGTTTTTAAAGCTTCCTGTTCCCGTGAATAAGCTACCCCGGCGGCCATCTTGTCGTCCGGAAGTCGTAAACGGCTTCCGCAAGCTGCTAACTGCTAACATCTTACTTACATGGCGCCAGAAGCTAATTATTTATTGCGTCCTTACTTGTTTCGTACTACTTAACCCAACCAAACCTCCGAATGAACTTTGCATCCGAACCGCTTGGCGACCAACTACCATATTACTGACTTCTTGGAGTTTTTCCGGATGTAAAATATTTTCACAATACGACTTCCGCTTTGCTGCTTTTATGGCGCACCAAATTACCAGGCTGCTTAAATAACGCGTCTTAATACTTAAGTATGATAATATCTCACTTACTTAATCCTTGAATTTTTATACCTAATTCTTAAGGTGCCCTATTCGTTATCGGACGTAGATGATCTCCATAGAAGACCTTACTAGCGATAGGATTTTTAATGTAGTTGTTTCCCATTTGCCTTCCCACATGTTTGTTGTTATTGATGCAAATTCAGTAATTCAATTTAGGATAAACTTGGATCGAGAAGATCCGTCAGAAGTATTAGTAATTCCCACCTTCCAAATCTATTAGGGAGGTGAAAATATATCCACATTCTGAATTTTAACCCATTTTTTTATAGTAAGAGTCCAGGATCTAAACCACTATATTAACATTAGATCAAATTTTGAAAATATATAAGTGGGTATGACGTCTATATACGTCCAGTGTAAACTGCACCGAAATTGGTTAGGACGTATACATACGTCCTCGAAATATATGTTGAGTTCTCAAGCAGGTGAGACTTTTTTTTTATTTAACGAATATGTGAGTTGTCGATACATGTTTTGATATGAATTTAAGATAGGTAGTAAATTGGTTTCACTTCGCTATTGTGTTGGAATGTACGTGTACTTAGTAAACAGTGACTAGTAGCATAAGGTAAGATTCAAAAGCAAATTTATAGTTTTAAAACTGTAGAACAAAAGAGACGTATTGATGCTCAGTAACATAGTAAAAAGCCAACCTATGCCATCAAAAGAGAGCATAACACTTACACCGTCAGGGTTAGTTGAAAGGCATTTTCAAAGAACAAATGAAAGGGGACTAAAGCCAGTAAATGTCGAGTTTATTATAAAAAAGGGAAAGAATCTACATACTGGTGCTCGGATTGTGAAGTAGCATTACATGTCAATAACTGTTTTAAAATATATCATACAGAAGGTGAGTTTAGAATTTATGTATGAATATGTTTTATTTTTTTAAACTCAATTTTTCCATTTTCTTTCTGTGCTTATTGATCAGTATTTTTTAACTTCTCTGTATGTTTATGTATCTAAATAAATAAAAATATATCCGTTTCATTGGGTTTTTTTATAAAGCCTAAGCATCGTTAAAAAATTAATAATATGAACTCATGCCAGGTGGGCGGGACGAATATATACGTCCTAACAAAAATATGCGCGCCTACTCTATGTTGCGCTGTGGAAAAAGAACTTCCCCGCTTAACAGGTTAATATTTAAATACACAATGATGAACTATGAAAATATAATATATCTGGAATGGATCAATTGAGAAGATTTTTGAACTCAGATGGGATTGTCAATGTCAATATACATTCGTCATTGGATTGAGTCATAAATAGTTGCCGGCGAAAAGAATCCTTTATAATTATTCGATTTCATCCTTGATGAGTCATCCATAGTGCTGAGTATAGGGCACTATTAGATAGTATGAGTCCTATCAGTCTCTCGACAATAGTTAACTATATCACATCATATGTTTTAGCTTTTTTTTACCAGTAAAATGGAAAATCAAAAATGCATTTTCGTCATATAATTCTTTGGTAGTTTAAATAAGGCAATAGTGGTACAGCTACGGCTAAAAAATATATGATATATAAGATGAAGGAGCAGTGAATGAATTGATAGTAAGAAATTTGTTTTTAAAATTTCGTTCTGGGTGAGATCCTGAAAGATGAACCAAGGGCAGGTCACACTATCCAAAATTTATTTTTACCTAAACCTACTAAATTTTATGATGAGGGTTTTGATAAGTTACCTGTTAAACGAAAGAAAGTTATCACTAATAATGGTGAATATTGCTTTGTTATTTTGTTAACGCTAAACAAATATTTAAAACAAAATCGGCAATTATTTATGACTCAACCTAATAAATATCTTTTGATAATTATACTTTAATAAGAATTTTAAAATGTCAATCTGTCTTATAGTTATTAAAGTATTTGTCATAAATTAATTTGACGCATGCGGACAAATTTTCGTCCGCCTTAGCTAAGGGTTTGTTGCATTTTATACACGATACTGATTATCAATAATGTGAAAAATTAATTATATCATGCCTATTTAATTAAAGAGCAGTATTTTGTTGCCATAAACATGTCAATGTTCTCTGAAACATAACATTTCATCAATTTGTGAAACATCAAACGCACGCTTCAGCAACAATGACAAGTCATAATAGCTAGAGGCGAGCGTTTCATTTAAGCCCACATACGCAACGGTGTATCACACAAATTAAAATTACGACAAAACCACCTTCATAACATTTCATCTCACTTGTCAGTGCCACAATGGCGTAGAATAATATTTAAATATTGATTCATGATATCAAACTTGACACGTTCTCTTCACTTTATTAACCGGAAAGCTTTGCTCCGTAGCTGGAGTCGACAGGTGGACAGCAAATAAATTGTTGACTGACAACCTTTACACAAAACCAAGTAAATTATGGAAAAAAAATGTTTATGTGGTAAATTCGTTCGTCGCCTCGCAATTTCCGCATTTTCAGTCAAAGTAAAAATCATTTAAACGAGGCATAAAATGCTGCTACCATTCGTGAAAACTCTGCCTAAAATCCAAAAGCTCTACTTCGACAACGTTATTGATATACTCGGCTCTTGTATAGCACGCTTATATGATTCTATGAAAACATTGCGTAATATAAATCTGAATTGTTCGAGATTCGAGTTTCATACAACATTATGGTGTGCATTCCAAAAAAATGTTGTAAGCATATCACTGCTACACTCTTCTTTAACATTTATAAACTTTACTTTTAGCGAGAAAAATCCTTATATATTTCATCATAGAGCTAAGAACTTTTCTAATTCCTTCTTGAATATTAAATTTCTTTTCATCAAAGGATCAGTTTGGATTTAAAAAAAGTTTTCTAATTTATCAGCCAATTTATTCATTACTTGTCTTTGCAGATTCTATATCGGTCGACGCCATTTCATTCATATTCATCGACATGTTTCCAAATTCCAAATTTTAGCGATATAAGGCAATATTAAATAATTTTCAGATGCAGAAAGATGTACAAATCTCATATGGAATATTTTTATTAGATGTGTAACATCGAAAACGTGTTGTATGAGTGCTGAGTATATTTTATCAAAATATAATATTTTAATACGCACAACATAAATCGTTCAGACCACAACAAATCAAAAATGCTAAAACATCCGATCAAAGCTGAAATAATCGCCCAGAAACGTTGGGAATTTCCCCATTTTTCAAGCATTTTCATCGCCTAAATCATGCATCGCAGACATGAAACGAGGCTTGAACGAATTCTTTACGTCCCGAAAAAAATCCATTCATTTCATTTTAAGATAAATTGAGTCATAAAATTCACTCTCATGCGCTAAAGTTATTCTTTGAGCTAAATGTGCTGGAAAATAATTGACCGAAAACGAAAAAAAATCTGATTACGACTGACGCTTTAAGCCCTCTTTTTATTGCCTTTGATACGAGTCTTAAAAGCAGATATTTCATGTTTATAAATCGCACATTTATAACGCTCGCATTTCTACCCCTAAAATATCCCAATAAATCATCGATAATTTGAGAATATTCAGAAACCTTTCTATTTATCTTTTTAAATAATGCTAATATGCGCCCACTTTGTATTTCATACGATTTTTATTTGGTATGCCTTTAAAGAGTGAACCTCATTACTTCAAAAGAGATTATTCTAAGTACTTTAAGTCTAACAAATCGGGATAAGTAATTCGAATCGATTTTTTTGTATGAAAGGATCTACAAGTGAATGGCTAATTAAAAAAATAAAGAAACATTTTCTACGTTAAGAGACAAATTGAATAGTATATAATTTGATAAAAGACCTTAACAAAAAATAGATTTGGACCAAAAGAGATTGGATAACACTGGAATAGATCTATGCCACGTTTACTGTAAAAGGATTTATTGTACATCTTGTACAATAAGAAACCTTTTTACGATCAGCTCTTTACTACCCTTATAGGGATGGTAACTATATCGTCAGAAGCTCTAAACGTTTTTTATTCTCTACACCGCTAAAAAAAGTATGTTTATAAATCCCAATTAATAAAGAATCCCTGATTATATCAGGGTTTCGAACCGTTATTTTATTAATTTCGCTTTTAGTTTCGGTATTTATATCGGTTCAGTTACAGTTTTCATTCCGGGAAAAATAACGGTTTTACTGGTCATCTGTTTTTCTGTTATCCATGTTAAAATTACACGATATTTAATTATTGATACATTCTCAAAATATATAAGGTATTTGCGCAAATTTTAATGATTTTACTGTATATAACATTTGGGAGATCTTAGCCGACTTTTCGAGCTCACGTTTACTTGTCTTCGTCGCTGCGAGATTCTCCGACTGTCACATTATTCGGACGCGGAGATTACACCGGGGGGGTCATTAAGAGCGCTCCAGCTTCAGTTCACTCAGTAAATTTCAAATCGATATAAATTAAATTCGCGAAGTAATAGGCGAAAGAGGAAAAGCTGCGCTTCGAAGCTTCGAGCTCGAAACTACTTTTTCCAAGCTCATGGAAGTGCTTCTGCACGCCCTAAATAAGCATTATTTTTAAAATTTGACAGACACGTATATAATAAACGTTTTCATCGTATAGACTACAATTATCCAAAAATATTCAAAAGTGTTCATTTAATTAACAAAAAACTACAAAAAATGTTAGCAAAAACACAATTTTTTTTTCGATCGCTCACCACTTTTTTATTTTTCAATATTTCTTTTTAATTGTAGTCTAAGCTATATACAATATTATACAAAGTAAAAATATGTTTAATTTTTTTTCTGCAAATCACCTGTTTTGGACTTAAGACTTCCATGGTGGAGAATGTCATCGCTCGTGTATCGACATACGTAGCTCCCTCCATTCCCACTATCATACTTTGTCAAACTTTATAAATATTTTTATATTTAATATAGATCGCCTAGTCAACACACTAAAAATCAACATTCTATATTTAATACTTTTCGCAAAAAAAGTGTTAAAATCGATCACTTTTAGGCCCAATAAGGTAGAAACGTCCCTTAACAAAAATTAACAAGGCCAGCTTTGAAACGATCAAATTCATAACGGCGGAATATTTTGGTCTACTCAATATGTCATAAATTATTATAAAGGTAATATAAAAAAATATATCTGTTAATGATACAAATCTTAGAATATAGCAGAATAGATGCATTCCATTATATATTTTTTATAAATCAATCAGTTATTCTGAATGATTCAATTTATTTCCACGGTAAAAGTCCTTAAAAATACATTTTATTGTTAAAAAAATGTTGAGCAAAGATCGATTCAAAGATTTCATCCCAGGAAGGGCGTGTTATGTGCTCGTAAAATGATTTTCACGTTTTATGGCTGTGTTTTTTCGCTTAATTTTCCGAACTCAAATAATGCTACCCCTCTCATACCCGAAATCAAAAGCTCATATAAGACATACTTTAATGCTCTGTAAAAAGACCTTTCGTATTTAAGCGATAAATAAATATACTACCGTATACTAACATATGGAGGCGTGCTGAAATTGGCAATTTAAATCAATATGATCTAAGTTTGCAGGCGTAATATAAACTTCGAACATCCAGTAAATTCCACAAACTAAATTTAAGTTGTATTTGCCTGGAATGTGTGTATACATTTATGAAAGCTCGGAGTTGTCGAAAGTGGCGGAATGAAATTTCAAATTTACACGAACATAAGCCGTGCTGCCATCTATGATTTGATGCCGGCACCAGCAGACGAGCTACGACACAAAGGTGATTCTTTCATTCGTCGCACTACGCAATTGTGCAAATTCCAGTTTCGAATTACAGAACTCAATATCATTCGATGTTTATTAAGGTATACGATATTTTTCACGAGTTGACAGCCACAAAGCCCATTTTGTTTATAAATGGGGATATAACACATAAAAATGTTATTGTAACAAACGAAAAGAATATTAAGGTATCGTATTGCAATACAAAAGATCTTTCGCCACAGAGCCTGCTGTAAAGTTGAAGCATTTTAAAGCGGGTCTACCCCTCAATATTCTATACGTAGTTCCATTTATGAATTGATTATTTAAAATTATACTTATATTATTCATTTTTATATATTTTTCAATCAAAAACTTCTAATCAAAAAGAAAGATTTAAATATTTTATTACAATCAATTTAATGAACCAATAATCATGGAGTCAACTAGTGTTTCCCTGAGTCAATCTTTCATAAAACATTTTATTAAATTTAGAATACCACCGATTATTCATTGAAGATTTCGGAAAAAAATCATTTACATAGATGCTATATTTGCTTATCCGCCACTTATCGTCCGCACAACTTCAATTATCCATCAGGAACGCCGCAGCGTGTATGAAGCTTGTACATTAATTAAACTCCAAGTTCACCGCATAAGAATGCTCTTTACGAGTCACTGAAATTCGCTCGCAAATAGGCGTTCATCCTAACATACAGGTTAATACTCTATTCCGATTCCAATTATGAATTTCATTATATTTTATTTAGGCCATGCTTAATAATTGCTTATAATTTTGCTGCCGTAGAAATTTAAATCCATTAATAAATTTAGGTCACATTTTTTAACAATAGTATTTAAATTTGTATCCATATTCATAGGTCGTTTGGCTAATGACCACATTTTTAAAAGCATTTATCTGCTAGTAAATCCATGTCAAATTCCAAAATTGAAATCTATCCGTCTACAAGCTATACAACACCGATATTATTCAATTTAGATCGATCTAAATTGTGTACAGTAACATGACAACCTAATTACAGTTTAAAGACAAACGATCCCTCCTCCTTACCTTTTTACTTTAAAAATATATACATATTCTCTCAAACTATTTCCAAAATCAAATCGAACTATCAATACCATTTACTCTCGTTTATATGTATAAAATACATATAATTATTTTTTTATTGAGTTGATATAATGAGTTTTCAATCATTTCATTTGACAAAAGCAAGAGGAATGGGATATTTATTCGTCCTGACAGGATACAGCGAGTTAGTTCAAATAATTCAATAACAAACATGGCAAATTAACACATAAAGTGCTGCGCAACATGAGTTGCGTAAATCGTGTAAGTAGTCCCTTTGTAAAAATCGGTATAATTCTTAAAACATCAAATAATTGAAACTAAATTTTCTAAGTACGTACCAATATGATAAAATACAAAGAGTGACAAATCCAACATTATAAATACATAAATAATATGTACTATAATATCTTTAAAAGCTAATACTTGTGTGAATCATAAAATAGATGCTTCAGTATCATTTATAAAATAAATCAGAGACGAAAAGCATAGAGCACACATCTCAAAATCATTTAACCTTATAATAAAATACTTTTTTTTATAATTTAATAAAAATTTTAATATGTATAGCACCATATTTCATATAAACATTCATACATAAAATTTGCTTTTTATTTTTTATGCGCAAAAGCTCAAACTGCAAATCACGTGTTTTCTCGTGAATGGACCTGTAAAAATACTGCACGAAATACGGATTTTTAAGTAAGCGGACCGGAGTGTGTTTTAAGAAGAATAATCGGAATGTTAGGTGTCTTAAATACAAAATTATAAAATGATTGCGAGCTGGGATTACAAGTATGGCGATGATGATACAACTATAAAAAATATTTTTTAGCCCAACTTATGCATACCCATAAGCTTCAATGTGTGTCTCGCTTCGTAGACTATATTTATAAACGTAGATGTGGAGCCCATTTTTATTATATGTCCGGCATCCATCGACAGCCATTTTGTTTCTCTACACTTTAGGCAGCTCAGGGTACACTGGAGAAATATCCCTAATAAAATTGGACATTTCAAAGTGCGTTTTTTATGGCGAGTGAGGGTAACTTGACACTCAATTTCCATTGAGATCTCCCCGTTACCGTTACAGACAATATCGTATTATACGATCAGAAAACGGGGGTTGTAAACCCTGAGGACTCTTTAAAACTTTATGTGTCCTGTAGCAAGTCGCTATTGCTCTAATGCCACTGTCTTATACCTACCAGTCGTATCTTCACCGTCCTGTCCTATGCAATCATTTATTTTATTTGGATTTCGCGATTTTATTTGATTACGATAAAGTATATAACGAAAATCGTCATCCCTTATTTATGACCAACTATTTTTAAACCAACAATTTTTTGCTGTTGATCACAATATAAATTCAATAACTAAAAATAAGCATTTGAGGAATATTTTAGATTTTCTAAAGATGTACATTTAACATTCAACAGATCTTTCTATTGAAAATATCAATGATGTCTTTCAACCCTCTGCCTACGGGGTAGTCGTCGACTCACTATTGGCTTAATACCTAATATAAGTTTATCGGGCACCTTTGAAAGCTCATCTATTTCATGATATTATGTTATGGGCGCTACTGTGTGATAAGGGAACAACTTCCCGACTAAAGAGAGAGTGCACTCCGACCACAAGATCCCATGTTTTCACATTTTATCACCCCCAGATTTTTAATGCCTTAATATTCCTCAAATATTATCAATTTTTATTTGATAAGACCAATATATATCCAAACACCCAATACGCCGAAAGAAATATCTCATAATAAATTCGTGCTATAAATACAACTGAATTTAATTTTCTTTAAGGGATGATCACATTCTATTTTTTTAAGAGTCATTATGAATTTAATCCTTCGTTTGGCGGACGAATTTTTAAAAGCTTCTTTTAATGACTGGTATTATCTTCTAAGGCCGTTTTATCCCATAGCAACTTAAGTGCTTATTAAAAATATATATTTTTATAGGAGGATGTAATGACGAGACTTTGATCCTGATTGGATTTGGAAAATAGCCTTATAAATATAAATTTTTAACGGCAAGCTTTCAAGTCGAATATCAATTCAATTATAGTGAAAAAAACATAATCCCATTTAAATCGATGGAAACATGACGACCAATATCTCACTCGAATATAGATAAAATATATTTTATTAAAATTCCACTATAAAAAAATGGCAATAAAAGCTTTCAAAAGCTTGAAATGGCATATCAGCTTTAAAAGCGTATAAAATAATGCTTAATCTAATATTTTTATGATCTTAAAATGAGATTGAAACATCTAACCATAGCTTGGCTCGCTTAGAAGATAATAAAATGATCATTTTTTAAAAGTAAAAAAAAAAATCAAAATACAAGTTTCCTTAGATGAAAATTTTAATCCCCCTTCCCTTAAATTACAATTAATCATATTTATAATGAAATTAATTGCGTGCACAATATTTCTTACATTTTTATATTGCAACCCTTTTTTAAGCTCTCCAAAGTTATATATATATATTTAATTTTATCGCTATAATATAATATGTATGCATGGCCATCCTCTGATCTAATACACTACATTCACAATTTATTTGATTTCTTGAAGGAGAAGTCCATCAATAGCCTGAATCAGCAAGTGATCATGAGAAAGCGAAGACCTGTCTAGGTCATGATTTGGACTGAATTAACCACCGAATATTGTTTTCCGCTCATGTTTTTGGATCAGGATGAGGATCATGTCCCTGCATGACTTTATTAATCGCCTAAGCATTTACTTTTTCAAATCCAGGAAATCAGGATAAACCTGGATTGAGACGATCGATCAGAAATATTAATATTTTTCGATCTCCCAAATTAGTTGGTACGGTGAAATTTTTTTCCACAATCTGGATATGAACCCGAACCTCTATAATAAGAGTCCAGAATCTAATTCACTATACCAGGGGTCGGCAACCTTTTGAGTCGGAAGAGCCAAAAATTACAATTTACAAATTTCAAAGTGTTTAAAGAGCCACAAAAAAAATTCTTGCCAACAAAAAAAAACACTTTCAATAGCGCAAACTGGGAGCTAATCGTTGGAGCCCTGGAGGAAAAAAATGAAATTCCACAGTATGCACTCGACCTCATAAGCGATTATTTCAAAGACCGATATGTCCATCACAATGAAACGGACCTGACGAGAAGACTGGAGATGGGCGTCCCGCAGGGGTCCGTTCTGGGACCAAACCTCTCTACTTACTTACCCGACGTACTCTACAACAGTGTTCTAAACATGGCACTACCTGCAGGAGCAGAACTCATTGCCTTCGCGGACGACGTCGCGCTACTGGTGACGGCTCAATATTCATAGGAAGTGGAGGCGACGGGCAACAAAGCCCTCGTCAGAATTCGAGCGTGGATGCGGGATAATCGCCTGCAGCTGGCGGCCGAGAAAACGGAGGCAATGATATGCAGCAGACGGAGAAGACCGAGAGTCGAGCAGCTTGTTATTGGAGGACACGAGGTGGAATACAGAAAAACGCTGAGATACCTCGGGATCCTCATGGATAACAAGTTGACCTTTAGCAAACACATGGAAGAAACATCAGAGAAGGTGCAAAAGTTTGGAAGGCTCATGCCCAACATTGGAAGGCCAAAGCCGTGCAGAAGACGTACCATAAACGAGGTAATACACTCGATCCTTTTGTACGGAACCCCGATATGGCACGAGACGCTCAGACGCGACACCAATAGAAAGAAGCTCGTTAGGGTCCAGCGACAAGGAGCGCTCCGAGTCACCGCAGCTCCGAGACAGTGTCGCTGTACTTGTGATTGCTGGAATGCCCCCGCTGAACCTCCAAGCAAAGAAGAGGACCTTGGACTACGAATATCCTAAAAATCGCAACGAATATGACCAGAAACTGAGGGAAGCCTGGCAACAGTGATGGGATCAGTTCAGCAAGAGAAGGTGGACCCATCGACTTATCCCGGTCATACGTCGGTGGAGGGCCGGAGGACACGGTGAAACAACCTACCGCTTGACTCAGGTGCTCACTGGGCACGGATGCTTCGGTGCGTACCTGAAGCGGATTGACAAGGAACCATCCGCAACGTGCCACTACTACCAAGCGGAGGTCGACGGCGTAGAGCACACCATCATTGGCTGTGAGGCTTGGGCACTCCAGAGAAAACTACTGAAACAAGCACTCGGGGTAGCCAAACTCAACGTCAGTCCACAGCATGATAGGAAGCAAGAAGAACTGGAACCTTTGGCGCAACTACGTAGAAGAGATTCTGAGCGCCAAAGAGGGCAGTGAGAGAGAGAGACGCAGAGCGCCTCTCCAACACTAGAATAGGGCCAATCTAAGGCCAGACTACCTGACCTCCTGAAGCAATGTGTAAAACAATACCAGAGGGCAGAGAAGGACAAGGGAGGGGTTTAGTGGGCAGGAACGAGTTAATCGTTTATCTCACACTACCCAGAATGGGTATCTTGCGAAGATTCCCCTCCCACGGAAAAAAGAAAAAAATATAATCACTTATTATTTAAGTAAAAAATTAAAACAATTTAAAATTTACTTACAACACTAACTTGTACTTCAATAACAAATAATTGGGCAAACAAATTCAATGGGAGCGATGGTTTTGCATGGTTATTCATGTAGAAAATTTCGTTATTTGCGTATGGAACTAAAGAGCCGCAGCTTCACATCCAAAGAGCCACATGTGGCTCGCGAGCCGCAGGTTGCCGACCCCTGCACTATACCAACACTTGGTATTTTAAACTATAATATGCAAATTCATGCCATCGAGATCGATTAAATTGATAAAAGTATCATTGGCATGCCTCTCGTTTTAATTAGCATGAGTGAAAATAATATATCTCCTCCCAGTCTCGTTCTACTTACAAATATATCAGTATGAAAAACGGAAATCAAAACAATCAATTGTGCCTAAATGCGGCAATCAATCGACAAAATTGGCATACTTGCAGGCGTGAATTGCTTAATACATCAAGCCGAGGGGTGGAGAACGACTCTCCCTCCCTGCTAATAAATCTACCACCCTCCAGATTCAACCCCGACACTTTTTGGTCACATGTAATTTGACACTGAAATACTACGCTTGTTAGTATTCTTTGGCATTCGACTGAATTAAAGTCGAGTTTCGATAACTGCAGCGAAGGCACCCAAACAAAACCCATTAATTCATCTGCAATCATCGGCAAATCCTAAAATATCCTCTGGAAATAATGTGATTTTTCTCGATAAAATGGAGCAATTCCTTAAGCACCCTCGCCGGCAACAACCCCAATTATTTTAGTATCCATTTATTTTACCATCGCTCATCTGCGAGAGAGGAGTGTGCGGAAAAGGGCTCGTAAAAAATAAGATGAGTCGAAGAAAAGGATTACGGTACGTTTGCCCATGTTCTTATTGTGTGTGTGGAAAAAATATTTGTTCGGCGTGTTTTTGATGTATCATATCCGTTTGTTAGTGTCAAGAAGAAGCCCTGACGATAGTCAGAGGCGAAGGTGGTAACACAAAGAACATAAGCCGGACAGACGTTAACATATTGCCGGCTTGTTCCGCTTGGACGTCTGCTTTGGGCCCGTATTACAAGGAAGTGTTGCCAAAAATTTGCCAGGTATTATCCTATAGAAGAAAACTTCGTTCTGACAATTTTTCATAAAAATATTTAAAAATTTGACGTTGAAAAATATTTATTGAAACCAGCTAAATACTTTTTTTAAAAAACATCTAATGTTAAATGTTTTAAATACTGCATATTTAATATGTTGATAAAAATGATCAATGTCTATTATTAATTTAGCCTAGGATATTATTAAATTTGGGCTTGGGTTTGAAGGTCCGATTCGAAGGTGATGTTTGCAACCTCATAATGCAACCCACAGCTGTTTGATTATCAGACATGAAAAGATGAATGAAAATTATCAGAAAAACTCTGATTCAATTCAAGATGTTTTATTTTTAAATCTTCAAGAGATAGCGCGTCCAACTGCGAGACTTTAAAGACGGACCTTTTCCTTAAGCACGACTAAATGCGTTGAGTTTGAAATGTCTCCTCCCTCTCTCTCCATGGGGTTTCTCAATCTAAAAAAATATTAGCTCTATAAAAAACATTTTTATAAGCTCTATAAA
Source organism: Stenopsyche tienmushanensis (assembly GCA_008973525.1). NCBI lineage: Eukaryota > Metazoa > Arthropoda > Insecta > Trichoptera > Stenopsychidae > Stenopsyche > Stenopsyche tienmushanensis. The sequence continues at coordinate 802,246 of WACJ01000006.1, read as the reverse complement.
AATGAAGAGATTCGCTATGACATATTTTAATTTTCCATTTAAATCCATTATGATAAATAGTTGATTATTATGCTTAAACTAAAAAATATATATTTGGATACATACACATCCCAAAAAATATAAATTTATCAACATAAACTCAATCGTTTACGTGTATTTAATTCGAGCTCAAGAAATAAATACAAAATCCCTGTAATACGGGTTCGGTAGCCAGCTTGCGTCAATCGCATTAGTAGGAAACGGATCTGGCGTCCCGAAGGATAACAAGATGTTTTCCGGCGGTGAATCGGAAGTGAAAGGATAAATAAAGTAAACAATACGTTTGAACGTAACAACGAAACCTTAATGCTGACCGGCGTTGGCAAAACCAATAATTTATATATACGTGAGACCAAACACGTAGATGTACATTTGATTGGAAATATCGGTTTGTATCTCATATTTGATTTTGATTTTTATAAATTTGCAATTTTCATCGAATCCATGATGATGTTTTATAGAAATAAGTCTGAGTTTGTGTGGGGCTTATTTTTATTTTGCAATGATGCGCCAGGTGATATCGAAAAATTTAAATAGATTGAAGCTCATGTGCCCCCATAGCCCGTTTCTTGTAAATAACTTCTCAAAGGTGATTCGCTCGTTTTCCCCTTTTTTCTTCGTGTGCTTGGCGGTAATGGGGCGTGATGATACACCCGCGAGCATTCTCGACAAGCCCGCCAAAGCCTCAATAAGCATCCCGCCATTCCCGAAGCAGATTTTTCAATTTTTCCGCGATCCCCTTTTCTCTTATCCTTTCATTTTCAAGCCAAACACCTCTCGTCACTTCAATTTTCCCTGATTTTTTTATATTCATTTCAAAGCTCTTCAAAGGGAGGCTAGCAAAATTATATCACGATTTGGAAGACGATTTAATTTCGATTCTTTGAAATTGCGCTCGTTGCACATGCAATTTGCATTCAAATTTCTTCCCTTTATTTGGGGTTCTTTCCTTTCCTTTTGAATGCTTCTTCTTATATCATAAGCTTCCATAGTGAAAAAACCTTTCTATGGATATTTATCGTCTTCAAATAATATTTAGCCATGGAATTGAATTGAATCATAACCGTGTAATTTATATTTTTGTCTTATGTCAACAATTATCCTGCAAGCCACTGAGATAAACATGTTGAATAGCTTTGAATATCACAATTTTTAATACAATTATTTTTGCAAATCTTTGATATCCTATGAATAAAATTTAGGATAAAATTTTTGATTAAAAATGTATATTTGCAAAAAACCTACAATATATTATTAGCAAGTCAATAAATGGTCACACTCCAACAAATCCTTTTGATTTTTCACTGCCCTTCAATAAAAAAAAACTGGTTTTAGACGATTAATCTGAATGAATGTATCCTTTCTTTTTCTCAAATTTTTTGATACGGTGTTTTTATCCACAATCTGCATTTAAATTTGAACCTTCGTTAAAAAAAAGTCCAGGATCTACACCAGTATACCAATGCATGGTCCGACTATAATAAACGTAGTATAAATTAACTGCAACGGATGGAAAATTGCTGTCAGTGATCACACTCGTTTGATATAGGGAGTAAAAACAGATAAGAACCACCAGCTAAAGCTCTTTCTGATAAAACTATCAAGTTGCTCGTTCATCCAGGAAAATATGAGCACGTTCCTCAAACACATAACAACCAAATCCTATTTGTGATCGTTCCATGTAAACACCTTTTGATATTTAAATTGCCAATCTTATTCGAAATGACATCACAGCTACTTTTTTATTATAGAGGACTACCAGCGGCTCCACCGTCAAAGGGACAGGACCGCAGCGAAGGGAGGAGGTGCGCACCGAGGGGCGACGGTAAACGAGGGGCGCGTACAAAATTCTTTGATGGAAAATGTAAAATATTAAAACGCCTCCGGTAAGAAAATTTTCCCGATACCGCACGCCACACACACAAAATAAGAGATTTCGCATAAAGCGCCACCTTCGGCAACATTGACAGTTTGATCCTTGAGCTGAGTTCAAAGGCTTTTGTTAAATAAAGACTAAATAAATATATTTACAAAAGCCGACATAAAATATTACACGGCAAAGATTTTTATTTGGCACGCTAGGCACTCTATCAGGAATGTAGGCTCAACTTTATAAATCCTTAAACGATAATTGATCAGAAACTTATAATATACGATAGAAATGAAAACACTAATATACCAAGAATAGCTTGAATTTATTACAATAAAAGCGTGTTTCTAGACGTGGATTAAGCCTTTAAATATGTTTGACATGATGCTCTGAATCTCTATGTAAACTAGTAATAGTTCATAGCTGCGAAATAAGATCTCCCGCTTTGGCTCACCCAGAAGATGCTTAGTGGAGGGTGTTAAACTCCACGATGCCCACCCATAAAACCCCAGGAGGGGAGCCAACCCTACATCCGTGGGCAACGATTGAACACCTGGGGTAATGATGTAGAGTAGAGGTGTGCGAAAATAGACACATCGATTTGCTTATCAAACGCAGCTGGGATAGCCCAGCTAGCATGGGTTAGGTGCGCAGGTCACCCATAAAAGTGTGTGTGGAACAACCGATTATAGTAGTTGGTGGAGACCATATAAAAGGCTCACCACTATCCTCAACAGCCTAGGTAAACAGGAGAGAATGGTTTTAGGTTCGAACGGCGACTCATCTCCGTGGCTAAGTACTAAGAATGACCGAACCGATACGAGTAATATTCCAACAAACCCCCTTCAAACTGATGTTGAACTCATGGTGGCAGTGAACCCGCAGAAGTAAATCCTTTGAATTTAGCATAACCTTAGTCCTTCCTCCTCCATCGCACCTTCGGATACACATGGTCTAAAGCTGGTCTTTCCCGCGGAAACCTCGCCTCCCTTGGAGGACGCTCCACGCGCAGCATTTCTCGTGAGGCTAAAGGATCAGTAGAAGACACTCTTTGTGTGGCTAGTCCGGGGTAACCCAGAACAGACCATACAGCAGCGCAGGAAATAGGGTCGATTTACAATGATTCCCCAAACCAATCAGTCGCTGTCAAATGTCTGTCTCCATCCCTGTTATCTTTATTCTTATCTTTATTGCCTCAGATATAATATGTTGTTATCCGAATATACGATACGCCAGTAGTCAGATTTCAATTGATTTTTTTTAAAAAAAAACGTTTATAGTAACCGTAAATAGTAGAATTTAAAAAAAACGTAAACTTTCATAATAAGAATTTAAAATTAAACCCTTTGAATTTAAATAAAATTAGATGCTATATTTGTATTTCCGCCACTTATCATCGTATAAATCCACTTATCTGTCAGGACCGCGCAGCGTGTATGAAGCTTGTATATAAATAAATAAACACTGTCGATAGCACACAATATTCGCTAATTTCTTCAAGTAAACATAAACAATATACTTGAAATCGATTCATTATATCATTCACATATCATTATTAGTCGATAAACATGGGTTAGTGATCTATACAATCGTACGATGTACGCAAGATACTCTCTCTGTCTCTCTTTCTTTCCAAAATCAACGTGCAAGACAAACGAGTAATAATGCTCTTTTTAAATCACTGGAATTCGGACACAATTCTGTGTCTTACCTCTTTAAGGGGTTAAGCATAGCTATATACAGGTTAACAAATTGCATTCATATTTTGATTTTTTTGTTATTTTTTGTGCCACTTTGAAAAAGTTTTTAGTATAAATCAATAAAAAAAAATCACATACATAAATTATAAATAAATTTGATTTTTTTCGGTGTGCAAATAAAGAGTAGAGTACTCAAATATTTTCGGTGTACTATGTCCCCCAGCACAGAGCTGGTGCCGTGTAAATGACAGCCATTCTGATCAAAGCCTTTAATTTGTTGATCAGAAAGAGACCGCTCACCAGAGCGACACACAAATAAAACTACGTCACGGTAAAAACACAATTTCCCCGCACATTAAATATGGGGGAGGGTCGGGAGCTCAACAACGACATATTTGCGTCTATGAAAAATATATTAATTGAATAGAGCTGCCAAACCCCTATGCAATACGGCCTCAAGTGTTTCGTCGTAATCGGCTTTCAATATTATATTTTTTAGACTGAAATACTTAATCGACTAAAGCCAACTAAGAAAATAATGTTAATTCCGACAGCAATAAGGGCTTTGAAAATCCAATATTTGAATATTTTCGTATGAAGACTAAGTCAAAAACGAAAACATTATTAAAGGTCGGATTCCAAGTTTCGGAGAAATTGAGTGCTTTCAATAACAGAACGTTTTTGTCAGATGAAACATCGTGTCAAGATGTCAATAACTGATTAGTATTAACCTCCCTAGTATTAATTTATCAGCAATGTATTACTTTGGATTATGAAAAAAATGATCCTTCCTCATATTATAATGATGATGATAAATAAGATATCGCAACTAAGATATTGCATTATTTCATACTTAAATTTGCTACATTTTTGCTTATATTATTATAACTATAATTATTCATATAAACATATATTTATACATAAATATCGATAGCAGTATTTATGGTTTTTTTCCAGCAAGCATTTAATGTGATTTTTTTTAAAAATGGCCTTGTATAAAATCGTGTTATACAAGGCCCAAGTGTATATGCAGAATACACTCCATTTTTTTGCAAATAGATTTCATATTTATGGTAATATGTTCATACTTTGAATAAAGATGATACATCTAGTTTGAAAAGTTTAATTTATTATATACAAGTAAGAACATAAAACTCTTAAAAGTTAATATTAGTGAACATCTTGACTGTCAATATTTCAATCCTAAACATTAGAAAACGCTATAAAAATCAGATATTTTTAACAATATTTATGCCTTGATCAAAAACTATGAAGTAAAAAAGAACTGCCATTTTGCAGTCGCGATTAGCACTGTAAGATAAAATATGTTATTTCAACATATAAAAATTTAAATTAAGCTTTAGGTCAAGATATTTCATATAAAATGTTATTCTAATGTTATTACCAAAGCACTTTGTAAGCATTTTGTTAATTTCACCACCCAATTGTTTCAGCATTATAGAAGTTGTTCGCCTCACTTTGTTCTATCTGTACTTATTTAATTGAGGTCTCATTATGTTTTTCAGTGGATTTTGGCAAATTGAAAGTTGCCCGAAACAAAAATTATCAACAAAATTTCACGAAATTATCCCCAAACATGGCAGCGCAAAATGGCGTATTATTATTATAAACGACCATAACTAACATAACGAGTTTTCCATGCATAATAGAAAAGTAATTATTACTAAAGCTGAAATCAATTTGACCTTTTTTGTTTGCCGGTTCGCGCAGGGCTATGTAATTGAAATTTAATTATGAAAAGCACTTACAATTCAATATTCAAATTAATTTTTCATGTAGTTTTAACTACGTGGCGTTTTCAATATGCTTACGTGAAAATTTCATGTGGGTTTAATCGGCCTTTTTCCATTAGCACTGACGATAATATCGCGACAAGTAGCTGCATACAATATTTTAATACGTTCAATTTGAAGATTTCAATCGAGCACAAATATCGAAATCTGATTTACTAAATCCCTCTTCGTTTTACATATTCATTTTATGTTTAAATAAATTTATCAAATTTGCCCCACAAATTTGAACGTTCATTATTTAAGCATTACTTTTTGATAAGCAACTGTAATAAAATAGCTAAAACAGTTAGGCAAATCTGGAAAGTAAAATATTCAATGATAAATATTTCAGTATAATGTACCAAAATTACAACTCAATGGAAAATTATTTAAATATTTGGATATGAATACAATCATTGATAAGGAAAACTATTTAGAATAGTTAATATTATTTTACACTTCGTTCAACAATTCCTTCTGGAAGATGACAGTTCATTGTAAAAAAATGTCTTCAGCATCTCACTACGTAAATGCTTGAAAAAGAAATCCATTAAATTTTAAACAGTGAGTGACCATAAGTATGTACAGGGTTTCTTTGGACATAGTTTGAAGCAAAGTGACTGCTGTGACTACTATAGAACATTCTTCATTAATCAATAGCATATAAAATATGTTATAATATACATTTAAAACTGTGAACATGCAAACAATTTATATATACACTTCTATGTTTGGCTTTATTATGATACTTTGACCTTTGAGTAGTGAGCTAATTTTAAATGATCATAAACTTAGATGCTATATTCGTATGTCCGCCATTTATCATCCAAACAAATCCACTTATCTGCCAGAACCGTCGCAGGTCATATGAAGCTTGTACATAAATAAATAAACAATGTCGATAACACACAATATTTGGTCATTTCTTTCTTCAAGTAAACATAAATAATACGCTTGAAATCGATTCATTATATCATTCATATATCATTATTAGTCGATAAATTTGGGTTAACGATCTTTACAATCATACGATATACGCAAGATATATCGTAAGAGAAAAGTTCTACATAGACAACATTGAATATTATACGGCATGCAAATTATTACCCATAAAATGGTAAGTATCCCCCTATTATTTCCCTATGCCTTTGAAGTCTTATCAAGTATGCATGTACTGCTTCAAACAATTTTTTGTAGCAAACCGCAAAGTTTTAGTTTCGTGTGACTTTCATCAAATTTTCATTAATTTAATTGACAACTTTTAAGCAGAAAAGTTACAAGAGGGTGTCCGTGAATTTAAATGACAGACATGTATGAACTTTTATACTGTGTTTTGCTGTTTTTTTATAGTCACGACTCTTACATTTTTAGCACGCTTTAATCATCCCCTCATCAAATAAACCATCAGAGAGCAGATTGCGGAAAGATCGAGCTAGTTAATTTGAAATTGTGTAGAGCAGCATCGGGGCCGTTTATCGACGGGTGGATGATACAGTTAGTTGGCACCTTGGTAAGGGTGCATCCCCGTAATGGCCATTGGGATAAATCGGATGACGTCGGCGGTTGGTCTCATATCGCAGGAGGAGGCCCTGGGAGGGGCTCAAACTTGTTTAGCCGCAAGTGTATTTTTTAAAGTCGTTCCGTATTAAAATGTACTTGTCGCCAGGCGCTAATAATCGTAAATATTACAGCGCCCTCCTGCGGCGAGCCGGATAAGCCAAAAAATACTATTACATTAAGCTTATCAGGAGCTCCTGTTATGGAGTACATCACGGCTCGTGGGGAACATCCTCGGCAAAAGGAATTTTAAACGAAGGACTCCTTTAAAAGTGATTTCAACTATATAATCTTCGCCAAGGTAAAATTAAATACTAAATTTTATTACAAGGTGGGTCATAAATAGTCCCACCATATCACTATGATGATGATGACATGATAAACGCAATGTGAACTAGAATGATATAGACTAACATTCGAACTGAAAATTACATGGAAAGTTTGGATGGTGGGATAAATATAATCCCACCTATTTATTTAATTTTTTAATGTTCAATATCTATATTATTTTACATCTGAATGTATTATGAATAAGTGTTAACATAATAATCTGCAGATTCTCAGTCATCTTATGGGATTTAATAGCGTGATCAAAAAATAAAAATAATACTGAAATGTTACATATTTAGTATTTATAACAAAGTGATTAATTATATAATGGCTTCAGCAGATCTTTCAAAATTTTCAAAAATTGTTCTCAAATTTCTACAACCGCAATGTTACAAAATACGTTTTTAGAAGAGTACAATTGAAAAAATTAGGGACTGTCTATCCATGTTTTTACAATTTTTACATGTGCACATATATGATTAATTATGAATTGTCTCAATAAATTAATTCATTTATATTTCACTCAAGTAATCTAATCTGGGATGTACTTGGAACAGAAATGTCCCAATAAATTAGATGATGATATGTGACGTCAATCGTCGAATCTTATCCTCGTCAAACAATCGGAAATTATTAATAAGGGTTGGTTGAGCACAGTCAATATTTCAGGAAAACTTTCATCGTATAACTATATTAAATATACAAGGAATTTGGATACAAGCAATAGCGTTTCTACCCCTAAAGCATCATTGGTGGGATATCGCTGGATAAATTAATTTTGTACTACTTAAACCTGACCTGATAATCTCAACAGTAGTAAACAGTCAATAACAAAAGTTAATTAAATAAGAGCTTTTAAAAAATGATCAGTATTTATCAATAATAATTACTTATAATATGCAACATTCTGCAATATTAAAATATAATGTTACGTGATATATAATATCCACCATCATAAAAATCATCTAAATATTAGTGCGATTAAATATCATTTCCATAAATTTAAAAAAAATACATAAGTGATAATTGATATGATTTTAAAAAAGTAGTAACTATCCAGTCGCTTCAATATTTTAACAGAATTTATTGAAAAAAACATTGTTTTCACCCCATTTCATCCAGCGAAATTACTTTTCATGATAGAAACTCAATTGAAGTTCCATCTTGAGAAATATTTTATTTACTGGGAGCTTCACACAATAGAATGGCATCGGTCGGACTATTAAATGCAATGGCGGCAATAGTGTCGATTGCTTTGCCGTATCTGGAAAGTTGTGCAGTAAGTTGAGTTAGTTGTTGTTGCTCCTTGACGCTGCCATGATCCTGCAGAGCCCGCAGCAACCACGAAATTAGCAATAAAGGAAAACGGTTGTTTAAAATACCCCACATGCAGTCCCCGCAAACTTATGGCACTTTTTTATTTTATCTGCTCGGCCGTTAGACGCTACTCGGTAAACTCATAATGTTTCTTCCCGTACACGTACACACACACGTGGCTTTCCCCGGAAAACTCGATTATAGATAATATGCAGAAAGCCAGGCATTAATATCAGCAATATTTTATCTTAATACTGAAAAATACTGAGCCATAAAACAATGGCAAACACGCCATAATGGCCCGTGTGTAAGCACATAAAAATATTTTAATTTTTATTTCGCGCATGACTTGAGCAAAGCTTTTAGTAGTAACTAACACTATTTGACAAATGGTTATGGCCATGTCCTTAAAAGGCGTATCTTCTTAATTAATGTATGACTATTTTCGGTATAACAGTTTGCTCTTTATACGAAACCAGAAAGGGTGATTCATATTTGCAAAGCGTATTTCTCGTATATTTTTTCAGCGCCATCACCATGCTTTAAATACTGCATAGATATTAATAAAATATCGCTAAAACAATTTCTGTGACTTCTTACGTATTTTAACACAATTTTGCTGGGCGTAAACTTCGTTGTTGCGGGTGAAAATGTACACCGCATATGGCAAAATACTCTCATTTATAAGAGAATTATAATCAATATCTCAATTTATTTTGAAATTAAACTGATTTAATTTGAAATTTAAAAGATTTCGCTTGAAATTAAGAGGGTTTTACATCAAATGAAAATGATTAAAATTGTATTTAAAAGAATTCACATAGCCAAAATTATAATTTTTTGCCTCAAAGAATATCCTAATCAAAAAGTACTAGTGATTCATTTAATTTAAAATGTAGTAAAACTATCGTACATAATACTATCATAAAATTTGTAAACTCAGATACATATTTGGACAAAAACCGATCTGAATATCTACAAAAGACCATATTAAAAAACGATTACGCCATAAATAAGATTGCTGTATGATATCCAATGAATTCCTCAAGCAAGTCATTGAACAACAGTTTGAATTTGCATAATTTCAAGATTTGCAATCGTTATTGAAGTGAATTGCTATTGATCTATGACTGTTCTTGGTTTATATAACAACTTCGTCGTGCACACCCCATTCGGAATCTAATAGTACACATCGATATATAATTTAAAATACTTTGCAAAATCACAAAAATAGACTATAAGATGCATCTTCAAAAAATTACCTCACAAAATTCAGATGCGTCTTATACTCGAAATTAATATAAAAATGTGCAGTGTTTGATTTAAAATTTTCGCCAATCTTAAAAATGGCCATATATTCGATTTTCGGGGACTTTGAAGATCAGAATTGATAAAATAAGGTTTTCACAAACAAAATTAGCACAATCATCAGAATCACATCACTCATTTAGAATTTATTCCATTATTACATAGGATAGTGACCGCAAGGACCTTAGGATGGCTTCGCACGTGGGTATGTTAGTTATTAGATCACGGTAGTCTAAAGAAGAAAATGAAGATGATCTGGTGCTGACGAAAAGGTGCTCATTTTAGCAAAAATCAATATTTACTTGAGGTGAAAGAATCCAGCTGCAATAACTAAAGAAGCCGGCGGAAAGAACGTCTACTCCCACAGCCAAGACTATCGGTCGACTTTCTCTTCGTCTCTCCTGTGCGTCCTTATCCTAACTTTGCGCATGCGTAAGAGGACATGATAAGGCTGCTGTTGAGCTTTCCTTTACTATGATGTATTTACTACACTGAGTCGAGTTGTAGTAATGTTGTAATAATGGGATTTTTTACAACATTACTACATTGAATCTCGATATACTATCTATATCGATATATAATATATACTATCAAATCCTAACTTTTTGTTAGAGACCTTTCTTGAAATATATTTGTAATGAGGAAGGCATGTTTTTGAAGTAAAACTACCAGCGATTTTGAAAAAAAAATTGTAAACAAATTAATAAAAACATCTTAAACAAAAAAAATATTTTCTTAACCCTGACCCTGGCAAACTGGTAACTCTTCAAGTTTAACATTTTAATGAATGATTTGTATAACATGTAGCATATCATTGAAAAGGGTATAAACTAGAAAAATGTTTGAAAGTAAACTAAATTCAAAATAGTTGTTAGTTTTTCTTTAGAAAATTTAGATGCTGACATTTCTCATTCGTTTATACATTTTTTGTGACTTTGGAAGCTCAGAAGTAATTTTTTTTTTCGACCAATTGCATAAAATTATTATTTATTTAGATCAAAAGCATTGCAAAATACAAAAACAGTTATTTCTTGCTTTTAAATCTACATATTAAAAAGTTATGACAATTTAAAGCTAAAATTTTGGATATTTTATCAAAATATTGGAAAAAATGTATTTCGGCAACCCTGACACTTAGGACTAGGGAATCCAATCCCGAGTCAAAATTTCGATCCCGAGATTTCGGGATTTCATTAGACAATACCGGGACCAGTCCCGGGATCCTGGGATTGGGATTTTCAATATTTTAAGAAATTACTTTGATAAATTTGATCAAAAATTACTAATAAGTCTATTTGTTTAATATAAAAAATAACTTGAAAGCGAAAGAATTTTACTTTTTTTAAAAAATATAATTCAAAAATAGATAAATTAAATACTAAAAAAATCAAATATTATTTTGAATATATGCCCGAAGTAACATTAAATCATCGAGTGTTTCGTCATTTAGTCTGGATCTGATTTTGGGAACCAGGCAGCTTGCTGCTGAAATCCAAGTTCAGTCTCCACACTCGTTAGAGGTATCGTGGCGTGAGCCTCCATTTTCGTATAATAGCATCAATATGACCGATAAATTCCTTTCTGCTGAGATACGGACTAAAACTCACGCAAAATTCCCGATTTCCCGACAAATTATTTATTTCCGTCACTGCAGATGAATTCTCATGTACTATAATACTTTTGTGTGATCCATAATTATATTACGGAGGAATACAAAAATTCTGAATCCCGTATCTATTATATTTCATATCGATATTCCCATTATTCGTCGAGGTGTAGTAAATACATCACCGGTAAGGAAAGGTTACTATAACAATTTGAAAAACATACATGTACGCTATATATGTATACATAGATTAGACAGTCACTGCCCCTAGGCGTCGCCTAAATTCGCCCATTAGTAATTACGCCACTGTTTCCAAGCGTCCAGATTTCGTCGGGAATGTCTCGATTTAGTAGCCTTCGTCGTGTTGGTGAGGTGTACGATTTCTGTTAGATAAAAATTTTAATCCCGAACTTTTCGGGATCACACGGTATTGCGTTGATACTCATCGAGGCTTAGATTTAATTTGTTTGAACAAATTGGCATATCTTCAGATCAATCCATTTGGAATTTTATTTGCCATTGGTAAATTATAAAAGAGATCTGGCTGCATTGAATCTTTGTAATGTACCCGAATTTCGATTAAAATATCCGCTCGCGAATGTAATTGTCGGTAATGGACGTCGGGCACGGGGATACGTCGAAGCGATCGCCGGGATTTGTGTATCAAAATAAGGTCGTTAAATGGGGATTCGCCGTTCCCGTGGGCGTATATTCCCAGTCGGCAATTAAAAGAGAAGTTTCTGCTTATGCTTTAAAAGGCCATTTAGCCGTAATTAAAAGCAATGTTGATTATATTCAATTTTGAGACGGGACAGCACGTCCCGGCCGAAGCTCATCGCCATCGAGCCGCAAACAAACGAGGAGCGCGCTTCGCTCCATTATGCAGATTTTATTTCATTAGCCGCTTAACATTCAGATAACGTTCGGTGTTGCCATTCGCAAAAAGCGATGACGTTACGGGCTCACCTCTCCGGGTCACTTTGATTGTCTGCGGAGCCGCGTGCGCAATATGGCGCCCTATTTTCCCGCCAATATTTACACAGCGCTTTCGGCGCGCATGAGTTAATATAAAAAAAGTATTTAAGCCCGCAAATGGATTCCAAATAAGGTTTTGAATATTAAGCGGGCACTCGACCCTCCGGCGTTTATGTGCCACGGCCCCATCGCCGGGTGGCAACTTTACATTTTTTCGCAATAAAGAAATAAAACTTGCCACCGCAGAGGTTTCTAATGCCCTCTCCCGCCGACGGTGTAAACTCTTTTGCATAGACAAACACGGCGCCGCGAGAATCGGCGCGCCCCGGGCTAAGGCGCAGCGCGACTGCAACCTGCACGACGACATCGCTTCCTCTCTTTCCACATCCTTCTTGCCGTCATGAATTATTTAAGCGGTAAGCTGCCATAAAATGAATAATTTCCACCCAAATATTAGTTGCACCTCATAGAGGTCGGATGGCAATCCAATTCATGAGAAAAGTCTTACAATGTCGTATAATAACACTGCATGATACAATTTGTCTTGAATTCAATAGAGAGACTCAAAAATAAGAGCAGAAAGATGAATGCTTATATTTAATTCACGACCCAACATGATCATTCATCACTCACTGATCCACAGACAATCTTGGAACTATGATTATAAATTATTACTATATTTTTCGCGCCATATATCAATAATTATTTGTCTTACTATAGAAATACCCTATTATATTTGCAAAGAGGCGGCACGGCGCATGCGCGTAGTATTTCTATAATTTATACAGTGGACAAGGAGAGAATAGAAACGTATTCTCTCATTTTTCGACCAAATGCCGCTTGGAGTTTCACTTTTCGTGACGTGCTATCAAGTTCAATAAACATTAAAGAACATCACCTACATTTCACAAGCATTTATGCTTGATTTATGATCCAACATTATTGTTTTTTACTCATTACAATCATCATAAACTTAGATGTTATATTCGTATGTCCGCCGCTTATCATTCAAACAAATCCATTTATTTGTCAGGGCCGTCGCAGCTCATATGAAGCTTGTACATAAATAAATAAACACTGTGAATAGCACGTAATTTGCTCAAATTTAATTTATAAGTATATGTGGAATATTCCTAGGAAAACTAATATAGCCATAAATACATTTCAGAAATATCCCCCCCCCCCTCCTTGGCATTTTGGTTATGAAAAAATTCATGATGACAAATTTTTTTAATAAATTCAGCACTCATATTCAATTTATGATACTGCTCATTTACTGATCCACACAAAATTATGATTTCAGTACTTGTAATATACAAATATATTTTTTTTTTAGAATATTCTACATGCTAATTTATGGCACCATATTAAATTAAGCTCAAAAATAAGACTTATATCTCAAATTGATCTGCTGTTTAATATAAATTACATGTTGAGCCACGTTGAAAGTGGTTGTATAATGACGACGCTAACCGCTCAATTAATCATTGCATAAACCGACCCATACGCGATACAGTTTCTTAAGGATATTATTTAATTTGGGCCACGTCCATAAACCGTAACAATTAATTATAATTAAGGACAGTGGCCCGTTACTGCAGTATTATTAATGCAGTTGTAGAGCATTTTTTGCTGACGGCAAACAAAAAAGTAATAATTAGCAGCCTCGCTACTTAATGATACCCCAATCAATCTTCGGTATTCTTGAAAGACACAATACACCGCTAACTTACAATTACCAAGATGACGGTGGCGCAAATGAGTAATGATACCAAGATTGATTGCTGAAACTATATTAGCGACCGGGAAACTATGTTCAAATGATTAAACCAAAATATCAACGATTGGTAGAAACATGATGTAAAATAATTTTGATTGTAATGAAGGTTCATCGATCTTTGAGCATTGAACGGATTGAGACGCAATTGACGATGGTCATGGAACACTGAAGACAATAAGGATAGTCAATGTTGCGCGCAGTTAGTACAACACCAAATTTAGATCAACGAGCATCTTCGCTGATAGATCTTCTTTGTTCATTGCCACGATCCATCCAATTTTCAAAGTAAGATTTTTATTTAAATAAAAATATCCATATTGAAGAATTTCGCTCATACTTTAACCGGATGTAGAGCAAAGTTTCATATCAGCGGGATTCGCGCAAGAGAGTGGAAAAATTTGCAACACCGAGCTAATCCTACGGTTGCGTACTATATATTTCAGCTGAAACATCGGAAGATGGTCCTTACGGAACACTTTTCAGCGTAATTATAAAAATCGTCGGCTATATAGGCAAATTTTCGTATAAGCACACTCTGAATATCAATTCAAAGCATCTTGAACTCGCGCTCTTTTAACATCCTCTTTGAATGATAATAACTATATATTTTCACCTAGAAACTCACAATAGTATTACTTGAATATTTCATATACACTTTGATAAGTCGTCCTGTAAGTTTTCCGTCATCTCAAACGAATTGAGGCGATTCCGTTTCACAAAGCAGTTTCCTAACAGACGCTAACGATACGACAGTAATTACTCACTTCAGTCCTAAGAGACAGGACTTTATCTTTATTTACCTTCACAATAATTACAGGTGTATTACACATTAAATGTTGTTCACTTATTTAAATTATATTGTATGAACATATCCTGTTAATGCAGATTTTTAATAATGTCCTAACCCACAATATTATGTTTAAAAATCCTTTCTACGATTTAGCTTTAATTAATTTTATAATAAACCAAATATGGAATGATCAATTTACCTTAATGGATAAATCTATATAGATATCAATGATCTCTCATTGTCCGGGTACTTTTTTTTCGACTCGATGTGCAATATCTGTGATCAAATATAAGCAATCTCCATATGAGTTTTTTCTAGAAATGAAGGTTTCCTTCAAAAAATCAACTCACTATAACAACACTTGGCATTATTTAATTATAAGCAATACAAAGTGTTAGGACTAATTTACAATTACGAGGGTATAAATTTATGTAAGATCAAAAAATGTCATTAAAACATTAAAAAGGCTGATAAAAATATGTGTAAACGTCCTAAAACTTAGCTGCATCCGAACAGTTAGAGATCGTCGAATTTTGTCCAACTTTTTCGATTACCCGGATTGTTCAAAATAAAACTAAAAATATATAATTTGCTTATCCAGATTATTTTTGATTATCCAGATTTTCGTTATCTGGACTGCTTTCATCCCCAATTAATTAATAATTATATTGCATATTTTTTGTGATTTTTCTTGATGATAATAATATATTACTGTGTTTTAAACAATACTTTTACAAAATAAATCCATTCATCTTCAGAAGTAATGTAATAAAATAGTAAAATCATTCTAAAATGTATAACTGGAAAATAGCATCATATGGGCACTTTGAATAATGGTATCTGATGAACTATAGACGATGTGTATAGTTGATTATGGCAATCTTTTATATATAGCATAAATACAATATTTGGCGCCGTAGCTCAGTATCATTATTGTGAAATTGTAACAGGAATAGTTTTTTGGCGAGAATTTAAATTTATCAAATAATATATTTTTATTTAAAACACCGCTATTTAATACTTGGACTGGAATATGCTTTCACCACCCAATGAAACCCTTGGAAGACAGCATCTCATAAATAAGGCGAAGCTCGGAAAATGTTAATTACTATTGCATCTTTGTGTGCAGGCGCCACGATACGAATAACAGTTCTGTCGAAGAAGAAGGGGATGTTGAAAACGTGGAAAATGAAAAAGTTTCTCAACTCGAACTGTCCTTTGAAACGTTTTGCAACAAAGAAATTCTTAATAGAAATGCTAGCATTTTCACTTTGAATAAGTAACCGGTTCGTCTTGCACTTGCTATTCGACTACTTTGAATGTATTTGCTACCATTTAATTCAATATCTGAACAAATAGCATCTTGAAGGATTACATCTCACTAATGAAATAAATCCTTGTTACAATTACTGCCATCGCCAATATTTTGCTATTGTTATATTTCCATTGCATATTTCGCAGTGATAAATTCCAAATACAATTATAGAGATTTTTACTATGAAGATCTTCTTAGTGGATTGCAATATTTCAGTAAATCTTCATATAGTTTATATTCAAACAAACGCATACTATTGTATCTAAAATCCCAGAGAATAAAAATCATTCCCATAAATAAAATGAAATATACCGACAATAAATTACAAATGTACAGACAGCATTAGCACTGGGATTGTCTATCGCCTATATATCCGTGGGAACACTTTTAAGACAAAAAATATAACTTATTCAATGGACGATCTTGATAATGTAACGTAAAACAAAGACCTCAGGGCTCTAGAGCTTCCGGACTACTTTCTGCCCTATACGCACTCTCCAAAATGGACGGCTTCATGCGAATTCATTCACTTTTGAATTGCAGAAGATCCTAAAAGAAAGATAAATATAGTATTAATCTATTTTTATTTTCTTCGGGGGGATATCTTAATTGCGAGACTATTGATTATACCAACAAGAAGAATATATCTACCCACGTCCAAGACTATCGGTTGACTCTCTTTGCTCCTGCGCGTACATACTCCAACTTTGTGCACGCACAGAAGGACGAAAAGATATCGCTGTTGATCTTGCAAATCTCGCCTGCAAAAATAACAGACATTCACAAAAAATATTTACACATTGACAACGAAATTATTATTTTCCAATATTCCATTTTCAATTGGCTCAATTAATCAATCAATCGTTATTGTAGAATAATAAAAAAAAATTGTCGTATTTAGGAATATTTTTTTTTGTTTAAAACCATTCTGTTCAAATGGTTTTTCAATAACCAATCAGAGTTGACGATCTCAATTGAAACTACGCTTTAGTGGTATGTTTTACATCAGGGGTAGTTAAACTTTTTATTCCGATCGCCCACGGTTGTATCTTATTAAGTTGTAAAATTTTCTAACCGCCCACCAGTTTTACAATAATATAATTGAAAACATCAGCAAAGTACTCGTAATTTTTAAGCAGAGGCTTAGTAAATATATTTAGTAAAAATATCAATAAATTGAATATAATTTTCCGCATATTAGAATATTATAGAGAGTTTTTTTTTTAATTTTATTTAAGATTTTTATATCCACCACTGTCGAAATTATATTAAAATTCTTCGTCATATTTAAATTCTTACAATTTTTCTTGAAAAGTTGTATTGGCTTCCTCAGTATTTATAGTAAGAGGATTTTTCATCCAGTCATACACCTTCCAGTTCAAAATATCTTCAAATTGTTTTCCATATCCAATTTAAATTCGTTAGGATGACTACTGAATCTTTTAATCCTCATTGGAATTACATTATCTTTTATATATGTAATTACATGACGAAACCCCTATC
Source organism: Stenopsyche tienmushanensis (assembly GCA_008973525.1). Taxonomy (NCBI): domain Eukaryota; kingdom Metazoa; phylum Arthropoda; class Insecta; order Trichoptera; family Stenopsychidae; genus Stenopsyche; species Stenopsyche tienmushanensis. The sequence continues at coordinate 784,363 of WACJ01000006.1, read as the reverse complement.
GCCCACCATGAAAGCTCGAACGATCACTGGTGGGCGGTAGGGACCAGGTTGACTACCACTAATTTATATGATCTATAACAGATTTTTAAAAAATCTAAAATTATTTGTTGTCTTATTCATATTCGCCATTCACCAAGAGCTTATAAAGATGGGATGACATCTTCGTGCTGGTGGGTCGTTCATGCGTAGGGTGGAGCCGCAAGTGGTGACGGAAGGCGAGCGCCCCTGGCGGCTCAGTCTCTTACTTTATCGCACGCATTAGCATATTTACAGCTCGATCCGCGAACGTTTATTGCTGTTCTTCGGCGCCTCCGCCCCCGCGCTGCGCCCCCGCGACGAACCGCCAAAACACAATGAATTACATTAATGGGCGGCAATAACGTCCCGCTAGCTCTGCGCCCCTTCGAGGGGCGGAATCGTGGTGCATTCTGTCCTCGACGCATTTTTATTTTTACTTAAAATTACCAAAATTTATCCCAATATTCAACTAGAAATTTAATGTACTAAAAATAAAACATTTATATTTAAAATCGACCATATCGTAATCACACCGTGATTCAATTATATTTTATCAATATTTACTTCAACTATTCTTAGAAAGGGAAATTGCATTAAAAAATACATTGTATTTTTTTATTCTAGCAGCCCATTTTTTGCACTGGCAATACACAGCGAAAAACTGTCATTTAAAACATGCTCATAAATGTATGCCGAATATTTGTATTACTTTTGATTAATGAAATTGTATGTTTTTAATATAAAAATAGCTTCCGTATACCCAAAATTTAAAAAATCAAAGACACGCTCGCCGATCATTTTGAACGCGCACTTTAAAAAGTGTTGCCCGGGCATAGGGAATGACTCCACCCCTGGCCATATATATCTTCGCTCCTGAAAGAGGCATTAAGAACAAGAAATGAGACAAGATACCTAATATATGAGCCAGTTAAGAGAATTTAAAGAAAAGCCCCGGCAAAATATATTTATGACTCACTTTATTTTATGCTGTGTAAAACTTTGTACTCGACTTAATTTTGAATGCTCCTCTTTTATGTGAAAAATGAATTATCGCCCCTACTTTCGCGGCACGGGAATAATTCACTCGACGCTTTTGGCACGAATAATGCCTGAAAAATGGACGCAGGCAAGAAATATATTGACCTAATCTTCGACATTTACATATTTCGTGCAACCTAAATTCTTCTAAATGACACTATAACTCTATCCAACTGAAATATTTTCAAAAAAAACTTCATCATCATTTACATAATATCAAAGCAAAATCATAATAATATACATTCTCAATATTATGAGCATAAATCCGTAAAAAAATATTTTTCCTCTAAATAGACTTGGCTGAAAAGTATTTAACAAATCGCATATGACAGCTTATTTATTAAAATTGTGAGTTGATCGTCTATAATAATAAACCTGCGGATATTTAGTAAACTCTCTAAGCAAATACAAAATAAAATATTAAGTATGTATTATTAAATTATTTTTTTATTATTCTTCTTATTTTATACAATCAACGAATAGAAAGAAATAATTTATAACCAATATTAAAATAAAATAAAACGGTTAACATCTGTATTAAAAAATGGTTTGAATATGTGTTAAAACTACACTTGGAATTATATCCAAAAAAGGTTCTAAGCTTTGTTGACAACTGTATCACAAGTTGTTCAAATATTTAGCATATTTGTCTCATAAAATAATTTTATAATACTCTTTTGTTTTATTGCTGTTATTTATTAAAATGGATATTAAAAAATATTTTTACAAAGAATAAATTAAATAAAAAAAAATTCTATGATTGAATAAATGTCGTCTAAAATTTTATATTTACCAATCAAAAAAAAAAAAAAAAAATTATGTGAATTTTTAATACAGAAATACATTTTACAAGCAATAAAAATAATAATGCAATAAAAAAATAATATTGATTGTTTACATTTTATACACAATTTCAAAGGATATTCATATTTTGACGTATGAACGAACACGCAATTGATGTGTGTTCGTAAATCTACATTTGGTTTGTTATGGTTCGTTTCTGTCTTTGAAAGTTATACCCGTATTCAATGTAATGCTTATCGTTTAGTGATTTTATTGTCGATTTATTGATGTTTTGATATAACTAAATTCGTTTTTATATTATATCAACCACACTGAGGGAAAAATCTTAATTAAAATAAACTGGTACTAACAAATAATCCAAAATACTAATAAATACCTTTAAAACTGGTGAATTAAATATATTTTGTGCTTTATAAATATTAAACAATGATTTAATTTGTTAACTGGAAGTCCCTTTAATGAAAACTTTAAATAGTGATGTTAATATACAAAATTACAATCACATTTAAATAATATGATATATAACCTCAATATAACAAAAGCTTTTTATTTTTATTTCAGTGTTGAAAATCTGCAGTTAATTATCATTGCCCTATATAACTTTTAATATGAATTTATCCCATACGAGTACTGACAGCGATCGATTTGTAGAAGAAAAACGAAGTCAAGCTCTACGTCAAAATGAACCTGAACTCCGTTTGTTTGAACAAAAACTTCGTAATGCACATATATTCAAAGAGCAAACTTGCCAATTGAAGGAAAAAGAGTACAAAAAATTACAAGATGATGTAAGTCAAACTATTCACTTTTTAGATAAAGTCGTGATGCAGATTGCCCCAATTTAAAAAAAAACTATGTATTTTCTACTAAAAATAGAATGAAGACCAGATCAGATCATTCATCAAAGTAAAAATTTCTATAGTAATCAAAAACCTATATCATTTTTCTATGAATATTTATATAATTGAGTTTTTAAGATTGACCTTAATAATGTTTGTATGTTTTTAATTACATTGGAAAACGGGTATCCGACACGTTCTGTTATTTCCAGTTGTCCTGCTCAACTCTCCCATTCAAAGCAATACCTAACCACTGTTCACCATTATTATTTGGAACTGTTTTCAATACTGTGCTATTTGTTATATCATTTGTTAATTATATCTTTAAAATCTCTTTGTAACAGCATATATCTTAAGATTGTATTTTGATAATTATAGTTACTAATTATGTTTATATTATGAAACCGTACAAATGAATCAAATATTTATAGCAGCGCAGATTACTTTTTTAAATATTCATAGGTAATTTCAAAAAAAGGCTACCCTTTTATTTCTAAGAGCGACGTGATAAAATTATTGTAAGCGATCACGAAAGAATATTAAAAACCTATTTATTTAGTTCAAATATGAATATGAGTACTCTTAACGTGTTTGAACAAAATAGTACCTTATATGCAGATCTGCGATTTACCAAAAATACTTTTGCAATCCGGCCAATCGCAAACGATGTTCTGGCCATCCTTGCACTATACCAACACGTGGTCCCATTATATTATGAGTGTAACAATGTTTTGCCATATAATTAAATATTGACACTGTAAATAAATTTTAAGAATCTCATTTTGTTAAATGATAATTTAGATCCAGAAACGACGTGAGGCAGATATTCTATCACAAGCAAGACTATATGAATTAGAGAAAGACAAAGAAAAAAAGCAGCTATGTCTTAAATCAAAAATTGAATATGGGAATGATCTACAACTACAAATTGATTTACAACAGTGTCATAAAATACAAGAAGAGAAAGAAAATTTCAAACAAAGAGCCATCAATGACGAAGAAATAAATAAATTACATGAAGAAAATATAAAGTTTGTCATCAAAATTATATTGAAATAATATCAATGACCTTTTATTTCACTTCATATAATTGCTTTGTATGTTTTTACAGGAAAATTATTGATAAAATAGAAAAAACAAAAATTACCCAAAACGAGATGAAAATATTCAACAAAGCAAAAGAAGCCAAGATTATAAAGGAAAAACTATTATCTCAAGAAGAACAAAATGAAATCGAAGAATATCAAAAACAACAAGAGGAAAAACGCCTTCTATTGTATGATCAGATAATAAATTATTTAATAACAACATTTATTAATTACAATAATATAAATATTCAAGTATGTTACTAGCTTCTAGACCTTTTTAGATCTTTAGAAAACAAGTTTTATGCTTGAAAATTCTAGTTTCACCCACTCTAAAAATTTGTTGAGTTCTGCTTTAACCTTTTGAGGAGTGAGCAAATTTAAAATCGATGAAGTTGTTGATGCCATAATCGCTTTACGCTGATTATCAGCTCCTATCAGCATAAGACAAACTTTATTGAGACAGAGTCAATTCTAAATAAACACTTTTAATAACATACAAGCCACTTCATTTCTTTACATAAACAATACATAAGAAATCGATTAATTTGCTCCTGCTTTACAAGGAAATGATAATTGGACAAAGAACCATTCAATAACCAGCGGTATAAACACTGTTGATAGCATAAAATATTCAGTAATTTCTTTCCGTAAACAAATAACTCGCTTGAAATCGAAATCATTATTAGTCGATAAATTTGGGCTAACGATCTATACAATTGTGCGATGTATGTGGGGAAACTCTCCGTCTCTATCTCCCGAACTGCGCTACGTTCTCTGTCTGTCTTCGAGCTCAACGTACAAGAGTGCTCTTTCTGAATAAGTGAAGGGGGATCGCAGACCCTGCGATGATACTCCTTTAAGGGTTTATATAGCTATTAATGTTGGATAAATCAAACTTTCTAATTTCTATCATCAAAAGATTAGTCTATACATTGAATTAACATGATATTATTTTGAAATGTTAATTGATATATAATGTCAAAATGTAGATCAATTATATTGTTTGATCAAGTGTTACTCACATTATTACTTTCAAATCAAAATTATATGTCATTAATATTTTTTTTTTAGACTGAAAGAAACGATGAAAAAAAATACTATCAGAGAAATTATGTATGAAAAAATTGCAGCAAATATTATAGCCCAAAAGGTACACAATTATTATAAAATAATTTTCCATAACCATGTCATTGTTCATGCCAATGAAATTCATTTTAAATACTTTATACTTTTAGAAAGCCGCAGAAGAAAGAAAACAATTAATAGAAGAATTACAGCAATATGAATATTTGCAAAAACAAGCAATGAATGACAAAAATAAAAATATAAATCTTTTTAAGAGTGAAATAGTGAAGATACTGAAAATGCAAATTGAAGCAAACAAAGCTAAGGAAAATAAATTGCGCGAATCAGAATTACTATATAGAAAACAGGTATCGTTGAATTGTGTTATCGTTATTTTGTTATGTAGTAATTTAATCAGGAAGTCGACGTGGAATACACCTTGTCTGTACTAGAACACCGCGAACATCACATTCCCCGCCCAAAATGTCTGCTTTAATAATCCAGTGTGATAATCCAGCCCAGAAACTCATCATGCAGATTTATTCGACGTTTTGAAAATTGCCTGCACTTATGATGCACTATCTCCTTGTATACGATGTTAGGTCTATAGACCCAGTACAACTGATGAATTTTGGTCAAAAGAAGAAGAAGATTTTGGTGAAAATTGGAACAAAAGCTTCCATATTCAACAGCTACAACGATGCTACTGTATAAATATTGAATGTACCATTAGTGCAGGCTTAAAACATTAAATATGAATTGTTTTGTGCTTGTTTTCTTTATTTTACTTGAAAATAAAGATTTTCATTGTTTACAGTTTACAAACTCACTTTATACATGAGCACTGCACAGGACACCTATTAATTTGGTTTTTTTTTTCGTTTTGCAAAATGACTATTTAAATTCAAATTAAATGTTGTATATGTCCGGAATTAATATTATGTATATTTGGAAACTACATATTATCTTAAAATTTTGATTTTAGCTTTTAGAGCAATCAAAGAGAATGGAAGAGCTGGAAAATGAAAATAAAATTAGATCCCATTTGAAATTGCATAAATATGCTTCTGAAATCACTAAACAAATTGAAGACAATAAAAGAAACCATGCAAATCAACAAGAATTTATGAAAAATATTGATGAATATGTTAAGCAGTATAATGAAGATATGTGAGTTTAACCTTTCACAACAAATATTTTTAATTTTAAAATAATCAACTGACAGATAAGTTTTAAAGCATATATTTTTTAAGACATTTTAAGTAGACGAATAAAATTCAAATGTTTAAGCTATTATCTGCATTTTGTAATGAAGAAATGTAGTATGCAATTTAATTCGTCGTCCATCATGAATTGATAAAATTTCCATGCACAGGGAATAGCAATGCGATACTGTAACGTACGGAATAAATAGGGACTTATGGCACATTTTCTGTTAGCTCTTGTTTATCTTAGATCAATAAGCTTGGCTGATTGCTCTGCCATTGTCACCCATCACACGTATCCGAATGACATAGTGCTGTACGTATTAATAGTTAATTTTACCAAGCGTTATATTTTAATCCAGTCATTTTTAATTAAAATATTAATAAAGATATAAAAATACTCCAGTGGCGTGCAGTTCATAAATACTATGGACCTCGCCTATCCCCTAATATTCATGTCAAGATTATTTTCATACCAGATCATATTTAAATTTCATAATTATGTTATATAAACGATCTTTTGCCAGCTTCAAAACTTTGCATACACCGCTGATACACACTCAAATTTGAAAATTGCACTCGTCTAATTTATAATGTAAATGTCTCTTAACATTGTTTATTTTTAATTATTCCAGAAACACCAAAATAGAGAAGGAGAAGATAAAAATAATGAAGGAATATGGAAGTACTTCATTTTTCAATTAGAAATTAAATGATACTTACAATGATAACCAATATACATACACCTAAAAGTAACTAGATTCAAATTATATATGTATTTTTAAATGTCGAAATTATGTAATAATCTTTAATTTATGGTCGATTTGTAATGTCAATGTATTTTGTAGAATTTTAAAATAATCTTATCATATTTCCATCATTACACATTTAAAAAAATATAGTTTAACCATAATATTTGCAAAAAAGAAAATTGTAAAGTAAATTTTACGATATTTCAAATCTTGACCTTTGTATATATAGTGGTGTGTTTTTAGCAAAATAACTTGATAAGAAAATTGATAGTTTTATATAGAGCCTTTCAGTGAAGTACAAAGTACTTACTGGGATTTTAATTAAATAATTACATTTAGATTAATGTTTAATTTTTATAATTTGTGGCATTTAACATTTTGCTGAGGAATTTGATTTAATTTGCATCATTCACTTAACTCACACCTATCACAAATAACTATCAAAATATTTCTTTTATATTCCACGCAGTAACTTTATCTTTATTTATTAAATTTACATATACAACCATATTAACACACTTCCATCGGGTAGGGTATTTGTACCGTTTAGGCCGACTGGACGTTATTGGCAGGAGAGGTATTTTTACCTTTTGCATTGACTCCACTTTTATGGTGGAAAAGTTATAAATCATATCTAGTATTTATACCTTTTCCCCCGTCAAAGTGGAGTCAACGCAAAAAGTAAAAATACCTCGCAGAAGGTAACAAAGACCAGTCTGCGTAAACGGTATAAATACCCTTCCCGATGGAGATGTGTTAATATATTTAGACATTATGACTCTGCATAGATCTCAATGCAGTACGATGCTTTTCTATGATGATTCAGTTAAACAAGTATTGGATGATCATTCCATATATAGGAATATAAAAACAATAATTATGAATCTATTTAACTTTCTTTAACCAACAGGTTCATGACGATTATCTTGTGGCTCACGATGAAGACATTACACAAAATATGTTATAATTACCATTAACGATGAAATTATATGTACTTATAAGTTTAATTATTTATATGAACTAAATCAATAAAATTATCTTTAAACAAATATATTAAATGTTGATTATAAGGTTTCTTCAATGCTAGAGAGGATCACATTAGTATAATATATAAAAAACATTCATTTCATCATATGCTCAATATTATGTAACGTGGATTAATAGTAAGCATTTATTCAAGTGTCGGCTATATGGATAAGGAATTAGAGAGATTTTAAAATGATATAAAAAAGCTATGTCGTTATTCTTGCAGAATTTTTCAACTATCATCATCCAGTTTGGTATTTTAATTCCTTGTTCTCGTTATTAGAACTGCATAATAATTAACATCATAGTTAATTTGTGAATGTTACTCGATCACCAATTGTTAATTTATTATGCGGTCAATTTATCACATTGCGCTTTGTAATAATATATAATTTGATCTGAGTCTTGATATATTATATTTTTCATTAACTCTTTTTAAGATGTGTTATATAATGATATTGAAGAAATATTAAAGAATTGTACATTGAATGAAATATGATTAATTGAAATTTTAGATAAACCTATTGTAATTCATCATCATAATGCAGCCACAAACAGTTCACTGCAGAACTGTAGGTCTCTTCAATATCAATTCATAGTAAAGGGTTATATCCATTCTGTATGTATGATTCATTCAACATTCATCTTTTCATTTGCTCGACATTGAAGGTAGCATTACCCCAGATTTTCATTTGGAACGCTCACAAAGCAGGTCTCCTGGATGAATGTATCGAAGGGCACTTTCATGACCGTCTCGATATTAAAGTGTGGAGAGGATTTAAAAAAACAGTAATTTTCCTTGGAGGGCCACCTTTTTGATTCTACTGGAAATGGCTTTCTGGAATGCAAAGAATTCAGTCCCTCCTTTCCCAAAGAAGACATACGTGACGCTTAAGTGCATCTTAGAATCGTTTCACATTAAAAACAATAGCTTGGGATTGGCTGAAAAATTATAATATTTTTTATAAAAAATTATCTCATAATAGAAAGGAAATTTAAGAGGAAACAACGAATTGTTAGTCCTTTATCACGAAGTACATAGAAATGTATACGCTAAAAGAAAACAATTATGTATTGCAGAATTTTTAAAGACTAAATTCAAAAAAAGTCTTGCAATGATAAAAAATATTTTAGTTATAGATGAACTATTATACGTATTATTACAGTTTTTTTTAAATAAATATGTAAATGTATATTTTGTTAATTTAAAAAAAGTATATTATCAATATTCGTTATTTTTCTGAATGCAAATTATTTTTGTATGAACTTTAAATCTCGAATAATAAGGTTTTGTATTATGCAACGTTTATAACTGTTATGAGAGGCCTACGTGTATATTGAAACATTATATATTTGTAATACTGCATTATGAAATTTCGATTGAAACTTTTTCATAATTGCGTCAAAAAATATTTTATATTTTATTTATATATTTATAATATTATTAATTAGAATTGATGTTGTAAAAATATTGTATTGAATAAAAATATAAGCGTGAAATAATACGCTTGTTTTTTTTTTTTGTTGTTGTGAAATACGTCGTTCGATAATGGCCGATCGCGACGGTGTTAAGTCCTAGATGGAAAAAAAAGTTACAGTGTTGTGGTCTCGCCGGTGGCAGTCGGTGACGCGCTGGCAAAGGTAGTAGTTGTTGCATCGTCTCTCGCCGACATGGCCGAGAGTAAGGGCGCTCTCATCGCCAAATCTATGCAGAAACATGCCGGTCGAGCAAAAGAAAAGGTAAAGCGACTCGAGCCCGCCCTTCTCTTCCGCTTCGAGAACTGGCGCCCTCCGCGTTCGCCCCTCCAACAACAAATTCCCGACGTCTTCCTCCCTTTTAATGAATTCTCGCGATGTCAAGGTGCGTTGCGATGCACGTCGTTTCCGAGAATGTTTGTTTTGAGCGTATGACGCTTGACGTCTCGAAGACTTCGCCTTCGATGATTAGTACTCGTCAAACGTCAAAACTGTGCACGAACTGAATTATCTATCAAACCATGAATGAAATGTATCGCCGTCACAAGATGTGCAATTTCATTCTACTCAGTGTGTGGCGTAATTTGATATCCTCTTCCGTGTGCCGAGTTTAAATTTTACATGTGAAATTTGTCGTCGAGGTAGCGCTCGAGTTTTTGAACTTTCGAACGTCGAGGGCGTTCTGAGCGTCGACGTTCTTCCACCTGTTGCGTTCTACGATTTATACTCGGAGCCGTTCGGTCGAAATCTGTTGTCTAATCGCCTCCGAAAGGATTAATATCTGAATCGGTACGTAACGCAGGTTCGGGACAGATTTAAATAAAAGCGCTGGCAACCTTTTCGCGCTCCGACTGGAATCGTACAGGAGCGCCGACGCATTTTTTCGCGCGAGCAACACTCTAAATGTCATTTTACATTTTCAAATTTCCACCAATCGGAGACTCGCGATCGGGACGACGTCGATATTTGAAATTCGGCGGCCGGCCGCGTTGAAAATCTAGGAGCGCATCGTGCGAAATATTAAAAATAAACAATTTTATAAGCCGGTTCGAACGAGAATCCCGGCTCCCGATCGAGCGGCGAGCGTCATATATATTCGTATTCTCCAGGCCAATACTCCAATCTAAAATTAGTGTCGCCGAGTGCCATGCCGTAATCTCGGGACCGGAATAAACCTCAAAATTTCTACTGACAAATTTCAAACATACTGCTCGCGTCACCGCCGCAGGGAGACGACCGTCGCCTTTCGCGCGTTTAAAATAAACTTCCGAAGAAATGCTCCGCGCCCGAACCGGGAAACTCGAATCCCGACCATGTCTCGCTTTTCCTCTCGACCGACGTCTAGATTGCCATACGAAAAAATATGCAACCAAACAGATGCGAGCATGACCTACATCTTATGCGACCCATTTTCAACGCCCGGAATTTCATTTCATTTATAGATCCATGGAAATCCAGGAAAACAAAAAAAACTCGTCTGTATTACACACGCTTCACATTGACAAAAAATGTTTACATTACTCATCATCCCCACCGGTACGTCGTTGTTTAATACGCTTTTTGCTGAATATTCAAAAAGGGGAATGCAAAAATTCAACGCGCACAGCTCTAATAAATTATTCGCAAGCGATACGTTTATTAACAAAGCAATAATTTATCCCGACTTTAAAAAATCAAAGAACATCAGTACGCGCTATAAAAATATCTACGATTTTTCATTACGTAATTTCTAATATTGTTTCCTCAGATGACGCCCCGCAAAATACGCTCTTATGCTACAGCGTGGCAAAAAACATACATTCTACTGTTTAGCATAATTCAAATTGTGCTGCGCAAATTCACCCCGAATATCATACAATTTGTATATTTTTAACTTTTTGTGCTCTGGCAATTTTTTGTGTGTCGCACCAATTTCATACCATTTTTAGTGAATTTGAATTGAAAAAAAATGAATAAAATAGGGTATAATAAAAAGCCTAAAGTTAAAATCATGTATGAATGCCGGGATTGTTCTAAAATCAGCTGTTGCAGATTATTGAATACATTTAAAAATATTCTGCTTGTAAAAAACCAAATCTGAACTAATAAGAGGATTCATCAACAGCTATATTTAAACAAGAGATATAACTCCAAAAAATTTATCGTTTAGCTATATAAGAAAATTATTGACTTTTTTGTCCGTATCCTCAAATCCTGATTACGATTTGGGATGGTTACTAAATGCCTAGAAAATGTATGAAAAACCTTTTGGTAAAAAGTTTTATTTGGGAATTAATATCTTTTGACCAAAGGTCTTGCAATCATGGAACTTCCTGGAACTTACTTATTTGAATGACGTTTCAATTAAAAAAATCAAAATATTGACGTGGGGTCTTATTTGTTGTTTTTGAACCTTTACAAGTTGTACCACGTGAAAAAGTTATATTGGATTGATATTCGTCAACATAATACAATAGGAACTGGGGATGAAACATTATCACTTACAAACTTAATCACTTATCCCAGACTATTTTTTTAGATACAATAAAATGGACTGTTTGTAGTAAAACGGTTTTATCTCTTCTAGAACTTTAATTCCATAGATAAAAAAGCTAAACAGAAAAAACGTCCAGATTTTCATAACAACATCGTAAATATTCATCATATATCTGCGCTTGTTAGTTCTTTGAGTAGTGTATAGTTTCTGTTGTATTTTGACATCTTTCGTTTTGAAATGGCCGAAGTTGAAGAAATGTTATCCCATTTTGATTTTTCTTTTTATTTTATTGGGAAACAAGTTTACGTCACCAATGTTAATGTTTCTTATCCAGCGTTACTTTTAAATTCGTCCACATGATACCTGCTTTCCAACATATTGAACTTTTTAAAATTGACAACGACTATAAATAATACTATTATATATGCAATATATTAAATATAAATTAGTAAGATAGATAAATATATAATTTTTATAGTTGGGGGGAGGGGGAGACTAGACTCGTTCGCGATCTCATTTTGCGCGAGCCACTTATGTAAATTAGCCTCTGAGGGAGTTTCCGTGATCGTACAGATCATAAAAGGATGGAGTGGCCACAAGGTTTGTGTGTCCAACCGGTCCGTTTTTCGGATCGCTGACATGACGAGTGAGGGCCTCGCGATCAAACGCCATACCTGAACATGTCTACGGAACGATTACAAACTCTCATTACAAAACGAAGTTGTCTGAAGAAGACTGATCGGTTGGGTTATTTAAATTGTACAGTTCGAATCGGTCGAAAATAATGTTGTTTTTATTTTACTACGGACTTACGCCGACTGGGTCGGCCTAATGTTTAAGCGACAGCGTGTTGATTCATATAAAGTAGAATGATCAAGTAAAATAAAAACTATGTGCTACTCTCGATCGGTTCGGTATTCTGCGTTTTGCGTCCCAAACCCGGTTGCGCCCGTGGCGGGCGCCTGCTTTGCCACGCCCTTGTTACGGCCCAAATACTTCAAAGGGTCATTCATGTGATACACATTGAGTCTCCTGAAATATTTTACAGTGGATGACTAGTTCTCACAGCCATTTAATAATTCCCTGCCTGCGATCGACGATAAGAGCGTACTTTAATGCCGTGGAAATTCTAGCTGTCTTCTGAAGAGAAGATCTTCGTCGCCGCGTCTACCGTAAAATTAAAATGCGCGAGTATACATCATTATCATGTTAATTAAGATCTTCTTCATTGTCTCATTCATGCTTCGACAGTTTTGGTCAAGCCGACTTCTTAGCGAATTCCTAATGGCAAAATGTCCATCCAATTTACCGTTCTTTACGTACAATGTCAAAAGTCTCAAATAGTTTTCCCTATGAATGTAATTGCTGCTAAATAAACGAATTAAAATTATCTTCATTGTATGACTGCAATAATAAATTTATCTAAAAATAATCTCATTACTACCGCGAATATGTTCTTTATCATAAAACCGCAGCAGACGTTATATAGCATGCGTCAGTTATTATTTTAGTTATGTGGTCAGGAACTTTATGGAATTCTCACTTTCGAATTTACTACCTAATACTATCAAATTTAGGTTTATGATAAACTGGAGAATCTTTCATTCATGAATGTGTCAATTTCGATTTTAACTTTGTAACTTTTCATCCATCAATGCCACTTATATTGAACAAATCTGTCATAAATTCAAATAGTTGATTAATCAACGATTGCTTGGTGCGGAAAAGCAATAGATGACAATGCTACAGTCGGAATTTATCTTGATTGCACTTTTAAAATGTTCATTCTGTAATATGAACAGCGCCTACAATACTCTTCAAAATGTTCATCTCGATCTGATTTCATGATTTTATACTACAATTCGGGAATATGCTTTGATTTAAGCGATCTTCTGGGTTTAGTTTGTACGGCATTCGCTAAAAATTGCTTTAAAAAAATATCATATTGCCCAACGCAGGCTTATCTTTCAGTAGTATAAGATCAATGTTTGACATTATCTATGTATTCAATCTCATTTTCTGTCAAGCATATCTATAATATTCTTATTTGACCTTATCTTGTGTCCATGTCATCGTTCCATCTAGTTACCAATCTGCCCGTTCTCTTGTTTATGAGCAAGGTCTCCATTGGAATACATTGTATTTCCTTGGTCCACCTTCGTGCGAACTTCGACTATTGATGAAAATAGTCTTGATTCGCATGCAAACAGCTGGTCGCAGGTGGTCTTAACATTTTTGATTTCTTTTGTGTTGTTGTTTAGATTGATTTTTTGTACATGCGCCCCACGATGCCTTCCGCGAAGGGTTGCATCGAGATCAATTAAATTGAACCCTCCCCATTACACATGCACAAAACCGTTCGCTGTGATGGTGCAGTTCACGGACAAAGAGCCCTCCGGGGATGGCGGCCGTTCACATACTTTCTTCGGAACCGGTCTTCATTTCGGTGTCATTAGGACCACGATACCTGACCACTCGAACGCGTCAATAATGCAGACAAAAACATCACGATTGATCTCTAGAAGCCACCTATCTGAACAACGGACGCTAGACAAAACACCTATTATTCCAAATACTTTTTTGCCGCCGTCTAGCACACGTATCGATGTGATTATCTTGAAATTCTGCCAAATTTCGCTCTCGGCGTCTTTTGGCGTTCCAAAACAGCTGTTTGAAAATTCCCGTTTCCTATTCGTTTCGCGGTGCTGAAACCATGGTTCCCGATAGACCGCCGGTTAATGACTCCGCAATGGAAGCGCGTGTGCAATGTTGACAATGCAATTCATCGAACCGGACCCAGACGCATTAGATCGCATTTATCTCGATGTTAATTGATGTCGTTCAGAAAGTTGCCGTTGCATCGCTCGATCCGACCGAGAGAGTGGATCGAGATTGGAGTTTGTCCATTTTCCACGCGCAAATCGAAAGTAAGAGAACCAGTTGAAATTTCCAAGCGAGCCACACGAAAGTGCACTCATGCTGTTGCATATATATGGATTAACAGATCCCTGCTTGTCCCATAAATTTTACTTTCATATTTCCAGCTCTGGACTCTCATCGAGTCGAAATTACGCTATAAGATGGATCTCAGATATGCGCGATTTACAACCACAAATATAAAATAATAGGACTGAAACAACATTTGATACTACGCTCATTAATTGCACTGTACTGGTTCATCACCCTCGACGCTATTTGTTGACATTGCATCATTGCGCAAACTGCAGCATGCAATTTCATTGCCATGCACTTGCGATTCACCATTTCAACCGATGCTCACGGTGCGTGTCTACATTTCGACTCGATCGCCTTAGATACATCATTTCTACGCGTAAACTCCCTGTATAAATATTTACAATGAAATCTCATAAAAATAGACGTAATTTTGTACATCTATTGGATTTATTTTTCTACTATAATAATAAACAAATAGCCCAAAAAATGTGAGCTAGATTCCCAAGCAACGTTCTTTGTAAATACAAATTTAATCATTTTTAAATTAGTACTCAAGCAAACAACATCAAGGCCGCGCTTGAAAGAATGTCAATGTATATTTTTTTATAATACAAATTAATAATGCTCTTTTATCATCTGAAAGGTGGTCATTAGTATGGCATGTGAGTCATTGCTAAATAAAATTGCAGGACGACTGTCATTTAATTTTTCTTCTTAACATTTGGACACATGACCTTTTTGTTATTATGCATAAATATCAAATCCTCTTAAATTAAATAAATCCTTATCGCAGGACCCAAGAGTGATCGTTTATATTGCGGCAATATAACAAAATGTGTATCCTGTCGAGAACTTGTAGAAAAAGTTAAAAAAAGCCACGTGATCATATGGGCACGCTCGTCTTTATTGAGGACGAAGTTAAATCAACAGTTATAAGGAATATCGTAACATTGAAATTGATTATCATCATCATATCCATTATCAGATGTAAACAATCCATAAATGCTTTTTCTTGGGGATGGTACTTCTTTTAAAAGCAAATTAATTAATCTTGAAGTATACGTAGTCACGAAAAGTGTAATATATATTTATGGAAAATAAATAATAAAATTGATTTTAACTGCCTAAATGTTGAGGCCTCTTTGTGTACCTAAATATTGAGGTTTGGTGAAAATGTAGCACAACGTTGGCGGAAGCATGGCACACACGTCGTGCCATCGATCGTTAATCAGGCTATGGCACATATGTTGTGTCATTGACCTTGTAATGCTAATAATATAAGTGCTATAATCATATGTATTATATCATCATCATAATCATAGTTAGAGAATGCTATCCCGAGCCAAAATTTCGATCCCGGGATTGTATTAGACCATCCCGTAACTGGGATTTTCAATAGTTTAAGAAATTACATTGATAAATTTGATCAAAAAAGTCCACTTGTTTAATATAAAAAATAATAATTTTCACAAAATTCCCGATTTCCCAAAAAAATATTTATTTCCGTCGCTGCAGATAAATACTTATATACTATAATACATTGATGTGATCTGTAATTATATTACGGAGGAATACAAAAATTCTGAAGCGCGAATCTATTATATTTCATATCGATATTCCCATTATTAGAGTCGAGGTGTAGTAAATACATCACCGGTAGGGAAAGGTTAATATAACAATTTGAAAAACATATATGTATACATAGTTAAGCTCACCAATTAGTAGTTACGACACTGTTTCCAAGCGTCCAGATTTCGGCAGGAATGTCTCGATTTAGTAGCCTTCGTCGTGCTGGTGAGGCATACGATTTCTGTTGGATAAAAATTTCAATCCCGATTTTTTCGAGATTACGTTTACTAATCCCGAGATTCATGAGCGCCTAAATCTGTCCGGAATCCCGGGATGGGATTCCCTAATCATAGTGCAGCAACAAACAGTCCACTGCAGAACTAGGGCCTCTTAAATATCCATTCATTCTGTCTGTATCATATATTCACCTCATTGTTCGCTCGATATTGAAGGTAGCATGACCTCCGATTTTTATTTAGGAACGCTCATCCAACGGGCCACCTGGATGAGCGTGTCGACAGGCGCTTTAGTGACCGTCTCGATAGGGAATGTGGGAAATTTGTAAAGACTGAGTAGTTTTCTTCAGGGGATAGTGAAAAACTACTCTAGACGACCTTGTTGATTTTGCTGGAAAAAGCATTCTGGAGTACAAAGAGCCCAGTCCCTACTTTCCTTGCGAGGGCGCTGTCATCAAAAATGCATCTCGGATTTGCTCCTACACCAATTAAGGCGTATACCCGTCAAAGAGCAACTTTCCCCGCGAATTAGATACTGGGTGATTTCCCAGTTAAGGTTGACAGCGGATATTATCGTTGCCAAGTAAAATTCTTCCGAGCCGTCTGCTAGTTGTTCCTCTCGTGTTTTTTTCTGTTTCTTTAGTTTTCCAGCCGCTAGTGTAGAATGAAAGATGTCACATAATGCATATGCCCAGAAGGGTTGGGATCCTTCAAAAACTAAGTAGGCTTTCGTGAATGGCTATGAATATTAAGTGGTGTTTCGTGGATTTATTATTTATAAATAGGTGGCTTTTTTGTAGTTGTAATGGTCAGAAGCACTAATGTATTATATAAGAATTTTTATATATGGCATTTGTTAGATTGGGTTCAAATCTAAAAGTCTACATTTTATATACGCCATAAAAAAATAAGGAACTTCAAAAAAGGAATATGTAATATAATAATGGGAAATCATCATAAAACATATTTAAGACACAATGGATGAAAATGTTCAGAAATTACAATTTTTTCAGGAATTCAGGAAACCACTCGGCCTCTACAATATCTTACTCATTTTATTGGATAGTTTCAGGATACAATATAAACATTGAAATTCAGTCATCGTTCATGTAATCGTAAGCTATGTTTATTGTGCTCATCGGTCAGTGGCTTCGAACAAATTAACTTATATAATAGATCTTGTTGCAAGCTAAGGAAGAACATAATCTTTTTTTTTAGTGCGCATTTCTTATTTCCGAATATTAATCTGGGCAATTGTTGTAAAACCAAGAGTTCATTTACTCAATATGAACACGAATTTTATTTAAATGTTTCCTGTTTCCATATATCAATTGTTCTTTTCGCCGATAAGTAAACAACTGCGGTTTTAGATTTACATCGCCATAACAATCCGTCACTCCATAATCGCGGCTATCATAACATCAATTTGCAATTCAACATTTGCACAATACGCATTCTTTTTTCAGCGTCGATAATTAAGAATCGAAAGTGTTTCTTCGAGCGAATGTCATACGTTCGCAGGAAAAATGCCATTCGATCAATTAACGCAAATCACATTTCCACAATATCCGAGTTAATTAGCCTTTTGTTTGGTTTTTTACTTTCACCCCGCGTGGATGTTGATTTCACCCGTTTAGATGACGATGACGATTCAGCAACGGATAATTAAACGTTTCAGCTCCGCTCAACAATCGTAATCATCGCGATTAATTGCGTTATTGTGATATGAGTAAATTACGCTTAAATAGAAAACACATTAAGCGCCGGCGTGCAAAATTGATTGAATACGATTGAAATGCGTTTCGGCCGTGTATGCATCATTCGACAGTCGGACGATTCGAAAAAGAGATGTCGATGCCAACCTTCACCTTTTTTCGCACTCGAAATGCCTTTCTTACGACTTTAACGGGTTAACGGGTAAACACGTTTTTGTTGTTTCGACAAAACGGTAAATGTATCTAGATTTTTTTCGACGTATCACGTAACTCTGAGGCTGCCGGCCTTGATTATTTGCGGCTGATCATAGTTGAATGTTCAAATTAATACTCATCGCCTATGCAAAATTTGCTTTAAACGTCACTAGAAGCAGATTTCAATCGTAGCCGTGTGTTATTTCAATTATTGCATAATTTATTTAAATAGTATTCTTCGCATGTCGAATGAGAAGATCCTGTTATTCGTGTACTATGCGGTCGATGTTTCATTTTTTTATGCCAACAAACAATACAGTAATGGGAATCATCCGTGTTTCTTCTTGGCGTTTTTCCTTCTTCTGCAGACCATCAATATAGTACAGTTTGAATGCTAAATGTATGCCGGAAAAACGTTTTCATCTTAAATCATATGGAATTATTCATATCATGTGAAGCCGAAGATGCAAGGTAATGAAGTTCTAGTTAACATATCTTTTTTGAATAATGACTGAGTGGTACTTGCTGGACAGGTTTGACAATCATACAGTTACAAATCATTCTGATCGATTTGACAAACTGGACTTTGCGCTAAAATGGACTGTAAATATATTTTTTAGACTGATACAACGTTTTCCTCGTCATCGACCTAAAAAAGGACATACCAGCATACCAAATGTAACATTTGCCTCAATTCCTTGTTAGAAATTTAAGCAAGATCAATTGTTGATATAATTGAGTCATGAATTCTGACTATAATGGTTCAGATTCAAATTCATATTAACCGTGGGCTCTTTCTCCATCTCCCTAGCTGTTTCGCAGCTGGGCTGTTTCTCTGCGAATGATAAAACATTTTTTTGACATTTCTAATATCATCGCGATGCAACAGGATTAGCGTTTTCTCCCCACATTATAAATTCATTGCAAATTCTTTTTTAATTGACGATATGCAATCCCTTATATGAAATCATTATCGATAATTTTGGCATAATTTTAGTTGTATTGTAGTCGCTTACTACACGTCCTGTACATTTGAATTCAAGATGATTGAGTCCAAACACTAAATCACGGCACCGTACCACAATAACTTGGCATGCTAACAATGCTATTTATTGAACCGAAACAAGTAACAGGATCTTAAGATTCAATGTTTTTCCTACGTCCACCCACGTATCTCATATGATTTCATTTGCAATTTAAATGCTGAAATTTCCTCATGGAAGCTACATTGACTTCATTGAAAAGCTGCATAAATGTTATGTGGCTTTGCGATAAAATTTAAATTTGATCATCCTTTTATTTAAATATTATTCAATTCGTGTCATTTCAAATGATTCACTCTCAATCCAATATAATAATTTTAGCTTGAATATCACGAAAAGTGAAACTTCAACCAGTTATTTGTTCGGAAAGAGAAGGAGTATCGTTTGTAGTCTCTCTGTCTCTATCGCATACATCAGCTCTACTGTTTGTGTGTATATAACTAGCACAAAGCAACCACTTGACTAGTAGCTTGCCTATTTTATTATATATTACACAAACATACATCGTTTAGTCTCGGTAATCATACATCAATACTGTTGGCATAACAACGGAAAAGGCGATTTTACACATTAAGGCACATCGTCGCAGTTCAAATATCATCGTCGATGCTTCCTTAATTCATGCTTTGAATTTATAACAGCTCGACATTTATCGTCTCGAACAAAGATTGGTCGCACCAGGCATCATTTTCGATTGCTCTATTGGCGAAATTTAAGTAAATGTGCATGATGGAAAAGTGCAGACTTCGCAAGCACCCGCTGGCTGCAATCATTCTTCCATTCGGGCAGGTACGCAAATGGCACGCTCCGCAATAACCCTCCGAGCATATCTCACGTTACGGTATGCTGGCCATAACGACAGGGAAAGTGAAACACTTCGGTAGAGCACTCGTTCCCCCATGAAGAAATGTGTGTTACGAATGGCTTATGCAAGTACTTCGAGAGCCTCTCCTAGTGCAACGTATCTTTATTGTTAAATGGCCGCGCTGGGCAGATCACGCCTCCTGAAGCTGCGGTATGTCGGTCGCGGCAGGTGTGACCGATCTGCTTTATCTCGTGTAAATTTGCCTAGACGACGTCTTAATAATAGATGAAGATAGCCAGCGATGTCGGCGATAAGATAACCTTCAATTCTTAAATATATTCCTCTACATCAGTTCATAATACGCTTACAATAGTCGGTGCTAGATCGATCTGGTTTCGTGCCAAAAAGGAAGATTCTCTGGAGATCCTTCAAGCATTTAAAAACTTCCGAGTATGAATGACCTATAATCAATATATCGATATTATTCTTAACCTTTAGCAACATTTGGCATTTTTATGATTCAAATTATGATCTTAGCAGTAAGTTGCACGTGGACGGGAAGACACCCTCAGTTGGTGTAGGAGCGAATCCGAGATGCAATTAAGTGTCACGTATGTCTTCAACCTAGCTCAGTAACCCCCCAGCGAGGAAAGGAGGGACTGGACTCTGCATTCCGGAAAGCCCTTTCCAGTAAAATCAAAAAGGTCGTTTAGAGTAGTTTTGTACTGTCTTCAGAAGCAAACTACTCAGTCTTTACAAACCTCCTATACTCCCTATCGATACGGTTGCGAAAGCGGTCTTCGATACGTTCACCCGCTGGGTGAGCTTCGAAATAGATGTAACCCCTTCCTGTGAATGGATATTGAAGAGGCTCATAGTTCTGCACTAGACTGTGGCTACACTATGATGATGATGATGATATTTTATGGTATGATTTGATATGAGTTGATACGAAATGAGTCGATTGTTTGGATATATCACATATTCGTCAATCTGTAAAAGAACTCTATATGAAGTCGAAGATTCAAATGTGTTCATATTAATTTCCACATTAAAACGAAATGCTTCTAATGCAACAGCACTGTTGCTTTTTTCGTTCATAAATAAAACAATTTTGGCAAAATTGAAATACAAGTCCAACAAAGGTAACTGACCATGACGAATTTGCCAGCATCTCTGTTAATTACAAGCAATCCGTTTGGACGGCCTTTTAAAAGAGATCTTTTTTGTTTTCAACGGCGCTGAAGGCCGGTCCAGCACATACAAGATTTTCTACGCATAATCTATGAATTTTTCCGCCAGAAACAACGTGCAAATGCCACATATTGTGCTTTATTATATATATTTTTTTTTTAAACTCGTTGTTTGAAACTACCGATGATCACGATGCTCAATGCGACCTTTTAAACTTTCACCAGTGTTGAATAACACAAAGGTTGCACGCGGATTTTGTATCGCGGAAGACGTCTCGAGACAAATATGATGAGGCAAAATCCACGAATACCTCCATGCATCATTGAATCATATTATTGAAACAAATAGGTCCAGGGAATCTGAATAGCTCGAGTGCCGCCGATTGTCAAAGACTGATTTATATGGTATACAAGTGGTCTAATAAATACTATGCATTCAGGTCATGAAAACACACGCGAGCTATTCGTCGATCGTAATTTTAGTCTAGGGATAAATATTTAAGATCGTGTCTTAGACAAACCGGTATGAAAATTAGCCTGAATATTTTCGCGTTGCGAAATGCATTTTTGCGTGTTTGTTTTATGCTGCATCTGCTCTCGTCTGTTTGTATACAATGCGGGAATATCAGTGAAATGGAGCAAGGCTCAGCGTATTTACGCACTAGTCCTTATTTTAGATAAATGTGTATTCTATTTTTATATCCAGCTCATAATATGGGATGCGTTTTCGACAAGGTCCTCGACTTACGCGATTATTCGGCAAATTCGCGTAAATCGAACGGATTTTAAATTCGATTGCAATGTGCAATTGTATGCGTGGTCTCATTTCATGAAGTTGGTGTCAAACATGATGCTCTCATACCTTCGAGCGTTTACATATTACAGAATATTAATGGGGTAAGGTGGTTTGCCTCTTAAATGGTCTGCGGCTTATCTCAGCCGCATTACAATGGGCAGACGGCCATTTCTAATAAATATTTATATATCTACAATCCGATCTAAACACTCGGACACCACAAGAGCACGTTAAGCTATCACGCGCTTAAAAGAATAAAATACAGAGTTGCATTAGTGGGCTGAGTGACCAGATTGCTGGTCCATAAGAGTGGACACAGCGTTTGGCACAGTTCCCGCAAACGTCCGGATTATTTCCGTCAACTTGCGCCCTGTTCAATGCCCTTAAGACATTTTGATAAAGTCATCTTGCCCTTCGTAATGGATTCCGATCGGTTATCACAACTCTAGTATGGCTAAATAATTATATTACAGTCGAATATATCAAATCGAATGACACAAGAGCAATGGATATGAGCACATTTTACGATCTATTCAGAAGTCTAGATATTCCATAAAATTACTGGCACTTTGAATTCGAGTCTTCAATGATGGATTCCCAGGTGGGATTTATTTCAAATGTAACATCCAGAATATTTGGTTAAAACGATCCCTTGTGGATATATCCGAATACATTGAAATATTGCTTGTGGGCCAATATTAAAATATATATCCTAACGGTATTGTATCCATATTGAAATTATCGAAAGAAAAGCCGAATACTATTTGAGTTTGCATCGCAATTTTTCATAACATGGTATAATTGTTGTTCTTTATCAAAAATTTATCTTAAAACCTTATTTTTCCGAATTATCGATTGAATTGACCGATTGAATTTGCTATCTTATCAATTTCACTTTCATTGTTTGATTTGCCTTTTATTTAAAAATACTATTTGTTATTAATTATTATCAAATATTACGTTAATAGAATACGTTCTGGAGAAGTTCGCGATTAACGAGGGAATATCAATGAATTACTTTTTCAGCATTATGTTGATCTTGAACTAAACTCCATGCATTCCAGAAAATCCTTAACTCAATAAAAATGCGTAACCCGACGGGAATGTGTTAAGAAATATGACTCGGAGGTCGTTCTATCTTCAATATTGAATGAATGTGATTTCTTCTCTTGAATGGATATTGAAAAGCTCCTCGTCCAGCAGTAAAAAATCATATTTGGAAACCATACATCTTTAAAAATGATTTATATGTCCATTCCACAATAAAATATCGTTTTTAGGGTGACGATTTAGTTATATTTAAATTCAAAATGTCTATCTTCCTTTTGATTGTATATTTCCTGTTAATAGATAGCCGCCTACTCTCGACGACATTTTCGCAGCTATTTCTAACACAATAAATTCCCCTGTCGCTCCCAACGGCAAATATAGACCGGCTTGGTTAGAAACGTGCTAATTCTTCTTTAATTCGATTGATAGCAGGATCACGAATCTCGACGATAATATGTTACATATACTCTGGCCGAATATCTCGTACTTCTTTCTCGTTAACACTGCGCGGTTCTAATGAGCACCTTGAACGCCTCCGGTGCCAGCTTCGAATGTTGCTCATTATGACGAGTGTCTATTTGATCATCGCAACAATGATGTACATTTCTGCAGTTTTGCATACAATATGAGCATAAAACAGTCGCTGCTTAATTGTATGACGCTATAATGGTGCTGCCGATTAACGAAGACAATTAAACGTCGTGATTGAATCGCGTTGAAGGAGATACAAAGAGATCCCGCTTAACGCGGGGATACGTTCAATTAAATAGCAGCAAATTATTTTTAAATATTTTTTTTATTACGAGTATATTAACACATTTCCGTAGGATTACGTCTATACGCATCTTTTATGCACTAAGGCGTGGGCTAAAAAGTCCGTGTGTCTTTAGCCATGTGATTCATTGGCTTTAAAAAAAAGTCTAACGTGATAATCGCAAATACATCCCGCGTCAGGTGGAAGACATTGCTATGCGTAACCCGACGGGAATGTGTTAACTATAGACTTATTTATTGCTAATATCGATTTTTAAACATAAAACATTTCATCGGTTTTATCAATCAGTTGTCGGAATGTCTGTTGGTCAATGCTGGATTATTTTCATAGTGTCCAAAAGTACCCAATAATGCAACAGCGTTAAGCGGGGTCTTACTGTATGACCGTTGCTACCGAGAGCTTCCATTCTTAAAATATTTCTATAAATTCAGGTAATCTGAATACATTCGATGTGTATCGTATAATCTTAGAGACAATTAGGGTATCAGCACAATGATGTATAAAAGCAGCAATTTGGAATGATGGAAATGTGTATGGGCATGTGTCATCCGGCGCGTGCGAAAGGAGCGGCGTCTGCCGCGGTAACGGCGAATAGCGGTGCCACGAAGAACAGGTAGCATCATCAGCATTGACGACCTTAATTCCAGCTACTCCGGCATCACATTGACCTTGCTCCTTGCTCCCTGACAACAATGCCTCACGTCACGCCAACTGAACCCTCGCCGTCTCGACCCATCGGATCCCGAAGAGCTACCAAACAGACCTGTTTTTTTCCGCACATTAGGATCTGGATGAACTTTTTTTTCACATTCTCGTTACGGAACGGTATTTTACTACGACTACGTTGCGCAAGCATCGATCAAAATAATTACGGTTGTTTTCGGTCATAAATTACGCTTACATAATAACGCACTCGTTCTATCTAAGCTGATTGGAGGCTTTATTGAATTTTTTTGGGCTTATCTTCCATAAAAGAAAATTGAACCGATCGTAAATTGTACTATGGGATTTTTGCCGTATTTAGTATTCTAGGTCAGTGCCGTTTATGTATTTACATTTTTTATTGGGTACGAGCATTCTGTGCGTGCTCAGTTTAAATATGAATCTTTGTTTTATTTATGTTTACCATCGAAACTTTAACGTTCAAGATGCTAAAATTGGCTTGAATTGAAATTCTAGATGACATTGCGTGCCGAGAGAATGAAAGCATGTCGAAGAAGTCTTCATCTCGCCATAGACGTCTGTGTGTTGACGATGATGATGGTAGCGAACACTTGTTGCTTAGATTTCAATGGCATTGAATAATATGACAGTAATTGTGAAAGTGTAATTAATTATATATTGCATTTTGATTAACACACAATTTTTGACTGTTAATTATCGATCAATAGACGAATTCAATTGGATGAAATTTAATCTCGCATGAACATTCTATCGAATGTATATCATCATCATAATCAGTCCCGGGATCCCGGGATCGGGATTTTCAGTAGGTTAAGAAATTACATTGATAAATTTGATCAAAAATTTGGAAGCCAGGCAACCTGCTGCTGAAAATGCATGCTCAGCCTCCACACTCGTTGAAGGTATCGTCATCACATATTTAAATTCTAGTTCAAGTTTATGACCGCATTTTCGTATAACACCGTCAATATGACTGATAAAACTCCTATCTGCTGAGACACTGACTACAACTCGCAAAATTCCCGATTTCCCAACAAATTATTCATTTGCGTCTCTGAATATGAATACTTATAAACTATAATACTTTGATGCGATTCGTAATTATATTACGGAGGAATACATAAATTCTGAACCCCGTATCTATTATATTTCGTATCGATATTCCCATTATTAGAGTCGAGGTGTAGTAAATACATCACCGGTAGGGAAAGTTTAATATTACAATTTGAAAAACATATATGTACTCTATATATCTATATATAGATTAGACAATCACTGCCCCTAGGCATCGCCTAAGCTCACCAATTAGTAGTTACGCCACTATTTCCAAGCGACCAAATTTCGGCGGGAATGTCTCGATTTAGTAGCCTTCAACGTACTGGTGAGTTGTACGATTTCTGTTATATAAAAATTTCAATCCCGATTTTTTCAGGATTACGTTTACTAATCCCGGGATTCATGAGCACCTAAAACTGTCCGGGATCCCGAGATTGGATTCCCTAATCATAATGCATCCACTGCAGAACTAGAGTCTCTGAGTACTTGGGAGTCCAGACGCTAGACCCTCCCAGTTCGGTGATTTCAAAACGATATAGAAGGCAGCGAATGGTAATATGGTTATCGTTACGAAGTGTGATCCTTCGTTTGGACTCCCCAAGAGCAATCTGCTTGTTATTCCAGATATATAAATTCATCATATGAGTTTTCACATTTAAAAGCATATCCCAAAATCTTTTCTATTGCCATATCCCCGACTTACGAACGTTTAGCGAATGCTAATCCATTGAAAACATTATTCTCTAAAAAAAAAAAACGGTATTCCTTGGCGATTTTTAAAATGCCGTTGCTCACACAACAGTCTTCAAGATAGTTGTTGATTCTTCGAAATGGCGATTTATTAACATTTCATTCAACAATCCGTGACTGGCGTAAAATACTTCACTCGACCAGATCACAATACGGATTCGCCATAACGTCGATTTTTATGCTCGTTAGAGTTTCTTCTGACCAAAAATGTTTTTATTCTTATTTAATCTAACATGCTTTATTATCAACGGAATGCTTGAAATGCTTCATTGCCTTAGAAGACATACAAATTAAATAAATTTCTTTTTAATGCTGACCAGTTGCATACATGGAATTTATATGGAAAAATATAAAATATATACATACAAAAATTGTATTTACCTTTTTAAATGCAAGTTGTAGCATTATAGCATGAATAAATTAAGTAAGTATGTATATGCTGCATCACCGGCCTCGAATGGTCGACGCGATCATGATGCAAATGTGTCATCATGCGGCCGCCAATGGTCGAACCTGTGATGGTGCAACATATGTACCATCGGCCACGAAAGTGTATATTATAATCAATGATTCCAAATAATTTTTTTAAATATAAATCTATGATATCGTCCTAAAGTAGATTATTTCGAGACGATTTCTTTTATGCAATATTTTTTTAATCTTAGCGCATCATCGTTCATAAGCGTGCTGCAGTTATGAATCAGGTCAGTCGTACCAATTTTTTTTTTCGTCTCCAAAGCGGTGGGCAGTTGGGGTAAGAAAATGAATCATTTCCGCTTTTTAGCACAAACGTCCAATCCTTCGTCCGAACGCCGTAGCGCCGATCTATTTGCGGCGGAAGAATCGTTGCCAATCGTCTTGTGGACATCTAGTCCGTCTAGTCGAGGAACCGAAGTCTCTCTAACCTCGACTATAAATAATAGTTATATGACTGATTATTTTCGTAAGCTTCGATGCTCTGCACAGGAACCCGAAGACTTCCTTTTCGCTCTGCATCTCCATACGGAAACCGCATGGCAGCTCGCAATTAGCCCATCAAAGTAACGTCGGCTCGCAGAAGGTGCGGACTGTTATGTTATTTTTTTGTGACCCAACCGGTTGAATGGAATTGACCTCATCTAATTCGGTTGTGTCAGATTTGGTTATTCGAGCGACGTGAAAAAATTGTCATGCGAAATCCATTCAGACGGCAATCCGTCCGAATTGAATCGAGTGAGGCTCTTTTGTCGTTCAATTTGGTTTTGATGACACTCAAGTGGTTCTGTTCAAATCCGCTACAATATATTTTACTTTCGATTCCTTTTAAAACGATCCAATGGCTCGAATTGAATTATATTATTGTTATGATCGTTTATAACGCAAGTTTGGTTACGCCGTTGTAATTGTCGACGTGATTCCATTGTTAAATGTGTACATCCAACACTATTAAACCTTTGCACTCGAGATTTTTTCTTTTGGACGAACTAGATTTTAGTCATTTTTTTCGGTTTATAAAACAGAATCTGTTAAACATTACGCTTTGTAGTTAGTTTTTGTGAGAAATTTTACAAAACAATCGCCGAGATGCATCCTCGATTTGTTGGAGCGCGTATCATAATAATTTGAGCTTTGACGTTTACCTCCAGACTTACTTCGATCAGGGTAGAGCTTGCAACCCCTTTTTATCCCTTTCAAAACAACATGAAGCTTTTCATTTAGGTGGGGTTCATCAGTGCTTGACATTGATGCTCGATCACGAACCTGGCGATAGACTCCTCTCAATGGCTCTAAGCGTTTGAATAAGTGCTCTTTCCTTTCCTTTCTTTTTCTCTACTTAGAGTAGAGTATGTATGAATTAATATAGCAAATTTCCATGCCCAAAAAATGTTTACTCCGCCAAAGATTTTCGAAGAAAACAATATATCGAAGCATATTGATATGTTCGAAAGTACCTCTTCGATATTTTTTCTCTGATTGTTAGGATCGTCTCAGTGAAATGGCATTTGAGTTTGGCTAATTCTTGAGCCAAGATGTAACTAGTATAGTATCGATCCGTAAACATATGCCCCTGAGCACCAGGAATTTTGTCTATTATTCTCACTGCCAAGACTGTTTCAGACTAACGCTAAGAATGCAGGCTGAGCCGGGTTCACGAAAAAGTTTGAGATAGAAATGCCTTATCGTTAATGTTACAAAGACTTTAATCGCATGATACGAACAATAAACACCAGGGCGCCGTAGCGACACCTCTCGAATGCAAAGGGTTAACTGACAAGTATGAGATGATATTAACATTATTGGTTTACAAGCAATCCAATTTCATTGGCTCTCTGGCGCTTTGGCAAATGCGTATTTTTTACAGCGCCTCTCAAGTTTTTACAGCACAATGAATACAGAATAGATTTGTTAAGCTCATATCTGTCAATCAATCAATGTAAACTTGTAATACAGCCGTCCATTTTGATACGGGTGTCGATTTCGGATAAATGTATGTCATGACAGCTATGAACAGCAACCCTACCCAATTCAACACCCGCTTCGAGAGCCGCATCAAATATGCAGTGTTGTGAAATCTGCTCGATCTTTGGTGGCTCGCAAGTTTTTACGACGTTACGTGAATCTATTTGCGTATGTCTGTCCGTCTGCATTTTCAATCCGCTGTCTGATTATGCGGCATAACTCTGCAGATCGCTTATGACCCAGATCTTCGTGATGATTGTTATGATTGTTTTCACCTTATTTTCACTCTTTTTTGTCCGCTGTTCACCTTCTGCGCGGTTCCGGTATGAACCACGTCTAGACGGGCCCCTTATCTAAAACGCTTCATCGTCTTAATTGACACTTGAATTCATCTCGTCGATTGACTCTCCTGTTATGAAAGCACTTTTCTAGGTCTGCAATTGAATAATTTCAATCAATGCACATTGTGTTTCGTTTGATTGATGCAATTGGGATTGAAAAGGTATCCTAGGGCTGCAGCGAGGGGCTTCCATCGGCGATCGGTTAACGAACTCGCCGCATATGGAAGATGTACACCCTTTTTAATTTCTGTTTCGAGCTTTCGATCGGGCCGGACACAAAATGATAGATTGACGACTATAGCCACAGCAATTGCTATATTAATAAACATTTTGGACGTTGGCCAGGGTCAGTACGCATCGAGGTGGTAGCTACACTGCAGACGACGCGAAGCGAATAGCTGCTGGGCTGATGACGTTGAAAATGACTTCATCTGGTTAATCAGGCTATGCGCCGAGTCGCAAAAATCATATATAACATTTTTATTGGTTATTTAGATTCCATTTATTTATAGAGTCTGAAAAACACAGTAACCCATTCTACATCTCGCGTTCCTTGCGTGCGAAAGACTAACAGCTGACTGAAGACATCAACGACAGTTAATTAATCATAAATTGTTCTAACTTCCCGGAGATTTCCTTTGATTTCTACCGCAACTTTTGTCGTAAATTAAGGCATCTTTGACCGATTACTGAATTCTCTAATATAACAAGTCACGCTATGTAGCCATGGCTCGAATTTGATTTAATAAAGCAATTTAATCATAGACTACCGATGATACACGTTCGATACTAGACAAACATAATCGTTGCACAAACACACAAACGAATGAAGGTTTGGACTATAACAGACAAAATAAATCATACATTAACACATTGCTTGCGGGAGCAGAGAACCGCCGCTCATTGAATGCGGGAGAAGTTAATACACTTAAATCTTTTTTTGTGCGGTAGATGCATTCCGCGGAAAATCGCATAAAAAAAATACGTTCCATGGATTTTTAAAATCGCATAACTTTGAAACAGCCATATAAAATATATCCAAAATCGCATAAAAAGTTATTAAAAAAAACGGGAAAACAATAAAGCAGTTAAAAAATAACATTTTTGGTAACATTAAAAGGACGTCTTGCATCGTTGGTAAAATTTTAAGGATGTCTGACATCTGGCATCTCAAATGTCTGGCATTAGAGAAATACAAATTATTTTAATTACAAACTATCATTGCTGTTACAGCAATGCTGTATGATAATTTTCGTTGCGATTTTCGATATGACTCAAAATCGCTCTCTTCTTCGGAAGAAATAGTATACTCCAGTATCAATGTCATTATTGTTCTGTGTAGATTTTCTATTTCCAATAATATAATTCATAATTATTAAAGATGTCACTATAGTCCCTAACACAAAAAAAATCACAAAATGGCGGCTATTTAAAAAAAAAATTAGTCAAATCATTTTTCCAATCAAATCTGGTAGGAATAATAGAGAGCTTTATAGAAAAGTTTCGTACCCAGTTTGAAATAAATTAGTTAATTAAAACTTAATTTAGCGATAGCATAGCATTTGCAATGTGATTTACACAGTCCCAAATTATATTTTTTTCCAAATTTCAGTTAGTGTCGATGATTTATTTCCTATTTTATCCAAAATATCTCGATATGTACTCTTTATGAAATTAAAAAAAAGAAAAAAATTGCTTTAAAAAATCCGCATAACTTTGAAATCGCACAAAAAAAAGGTTAGAGTGTATATTCTTCGCAAATATTACACATTAAAAGCGAATGACAAAGTCTTTGAGAACGTAGATATATATTTTTACAGTTTATTTAAAAATGGTAACACTACAATCTGTGTTAAAAGAAAAATGATCATGCAGTAAAAAAATCCGCATTGCGTTCAATGAATGGCGAGCCAACAACCCCGCAAGCGAAGTGTTAATCAAAGCGTATGGACGAACATATTTTTTTAAATTCCTGTATATAGAAATGATATACAATCCATGCATTATATTCAAATATAAGTTGTTTTTTATAATTAAAATAATATTTTGCATTCGATCATACAATCAATGCAATGATCCCCTGACTTCTGATCGCATCGCTGCAAGTTTTTGTCTTTTTGTATCTCGACATTTATGTTTGTTTTCTTCCATTATATGTAAATTTGTCCTCATAAATATGTAAACTTCTGTCGATAAATCCCGTTGGTTACACTTTGACCTTATAATTGATATGGCGCAATTCATCTGCAGTAAAACAATGACGCTTTACAGTTCAAATCAAACTCTTATTTGTCAACCATCATATTTGAATATCCAAATGATCGTTAGCATCGCTTGAAGCTCTAATGCCTTTAAAATTTAGCTATTTAATTCAATAGGATTGGCGCCAAGCAAAGCAACTTGTGCTTTCAATCGCTTATTTATGCAAAGGCAAGAATGGTTTTGTTTTGACACGTGAGCAACCGTACCGGAATGAATCTTATTCAAAATTTGGCCCATATATTATTTATTTTGTTGCTTGATTAATGCGTGCTGCAGCAACGCTCTGACGCGTGTATAGCTTTCACAATATAATAACGAACGCGAGTTGAATGGATCACATTTGAACTTGAAACACGTGAAAAATGTGGCACTTACTTCTTGGCATACCTGACCGTCAAATTTTTTCTTCCTTCCATTTGAGATCTGCCAAGGCTTCCTCGTCGTTGAGAAACCTCGTGCTTTTTTCATGAATGAAACCGTAGAACCGTATACTACATGCTCTATACGCCATCAGTTTTTCTCCATATTTTCCTTCTTGCGATGATTTTTCATCTGAAATTTTTCCTAATAGGAATTGCATTAGAACAATATTTCGACAAAAACGACAGTTTGTAAAGCTCTTGAGTTGGCAAAGTGCTCGCTTTAAAAATAGATCTATAAGCAAATGTCGATATAAATCCTACGTCGCGATATCTAGGATTATTTGAAGCGCTGCTTGTACAATAAAGCCAGAAATGGCCCTATTTTAAGCACAATAATTTCACTCAATTAACAATTGGATCTGAATTCATGAGAATTTTTTGATAAAAGCATCTAGATTCTAGATGCTCCACTTGATCAAAATTTTTGGAGACGTTTCTCGATTGTAATCTATTGAGGACGTGAGATTATTTCGTTTCAAATTGCGCTGATTTATGCTCTTAAAGCGTAAAAATGAATGCTTTTGAAATGTTGTTTAATGAAATCAATTTTTGTACAGCGTCATTATTTTACAATAGCACCCATTAACATCTCTCATACGCGACATTTATGCAGACGATTAGAAGCGCTTTTTGCTCATTTGCATTATTTCAAATTTGCACCAAATTCATATCCCACCATTGTTATATGTGCATTGTATTTTTTCTGATGGGTTGACATAATTTTTCTCCATTTAACATTGTTCGAGGATGACCCATTTGTCCATGATGGCGATTAATCATCGCTGTTACTATGTTGTCCTATTTAGGATGCTTTTTTCTAGTCGATAGAAAACGAGTTGGACGGCTCTTCTTATGGCGTTTGGTGAATGTCGAAATTCTGTTTATCGACGATGGCAAACGTCCGAGTGAAAATTGCTTATTAATTAATTGCAAGGTTGACGACCTCTGACGGGCTTCAATTGTCCAAATGTGATAACTAAATAAATTAGTTGAACTGTGGCCTTTGCTGACCAGTATTGATCTCGATTCTATCTACTTCATCATTCGGCATAGAACTAATATATGCCTCCAATATAACGTTCAAATCTATAAATATTGCCTTTTTATTATCGAATGACGTTTAGTCTGATTAATAAAGATGTTCGTAAGTCGGGGATGTAAGATTGTCATCTTATTGGATATTATGAACATATGAGTTGAACATCATCTATTAAGTTCATCAATCTGATGAAATCTAAACCATTTACAGTTTTTTTCATCATTGACGTATTTATCAGTTTAAATAGATGTAGTGATTTACAGTGAAATAATTAAACCACTGGATTGCTACAGATAAATTAGGAAACCCACGCATACATTTAAACGTACCCTCAAGATTAATGTTATAGAATCAAATTAGCAGCATAACACGTGTTCCCCAAATTTCATCCTAATCTCTGAGGCCAAATCTGACACATCGTATTTTTATGGTCCAAAATATATTTTTGGTTTTTAATTAATCTAAAATACGTACAAATCCTCGGGTTCCGAAACGTCTTCCTACACTCCCTGCCCACGATCGAATTGTTTAGTCATTCTGTCCACACGTCGCATCAATCTCTTGCGAAAGGAGAAAAGTCTCCTGGACCGTAGAAAGTGATTTTTGCTTTTCTTTTCGTTTTTTTTGCCGCATCCAATTTATTGCCGATTCACATAAAAAATCGTCAAAAAGACGTACGACACCATATTGCCAGAATATGCTGCCATCGTGCTTCCGATCATATTACCCATTTTGAATGCTGTGCATAAAAAAATAATAAACCGCAGTATGATGTCATGGCTGAACAATTATGCGCTGAAATGCACGCCTGTAACAATGAAATCATGCGAACATCATACTTGTACACAAAAAATAGAAGGATTCGAAGAGAGTACCCACTTAATGAAATGTCACCGTTATTGTTCATTTTATTTCGCTCCTGCCCTCCGGGGAAATAAGAGGGGTAGTGTCATGGTTACGGTGTCGTATGCTTTTCGAAATACGTCACGTATCTCTCGTTTATTCCCGTTTACATAAGGCACCGTCTGCGCTGTTGCTGTTGTCAATCGATGGTCATAGACCCGGCGTAACCACATAAATATGTAATGCATGCCGGGCGGTGATGTGATTTTATGGTGCCAGTTGGCCATCGTCGATGCTCGAAGCATGAAATCATTTTTGATACAACGTCGATGAGAGGTTTATGTATTTTTAAAATCAATTTTGCTACAGCGGCTGCATTTTAATCTTGTTTTTATGGAACATCTGCTATCATCCTTATTCATCATATCGGAGCAGTCTATTTCGGTTCCCTAATGCTTTTGTAAGCTATTGTGTAAACGATTCCAAATTGCATTCGGATTGTTTATGTAACATTTAGATTTTGAATCTTGTAACATTTTATCATTTGTGATTTTTATTAAACGCATTTTTATTTTTGTTGCAGGTAATTCTTAAAATATATTTCGAACTGATGAGCTACCGAGAAGAATTATCGTATCAGAGGTAACATTATCTACAAATTGATAGTTATAATCCTGATTTGATACCTAAAGACGAATGTAACAAGAATTATCTGCAATTTCAACTGGATGACGATAATAATTTAGCGTTTGCGATTGGCATTGAACTTCGATTTTTTACAATTAATCTGTGTGGTAATATGTAATTACAGATTAGACAAACAATGGAAAATTATGTCTTCAGCTCTATGTTAATGTCATTGCTATTTGCGCCATTATTCATACGTACAACTGAACATCAGCGTTTCTAAAATTGTATAAAATCTCGTATTTTTTACGATTTTTATTTTCGTTGTAATTTCAGTAATTTTGTGGTGACCTTCTTGGAAAATGTCCGTGTCGCATGCTTCATTCCCACCCACGCGAATATCCCAAAACAACAAAAAAAAACATAATAATAGAACAAAAGGACAAGTAAAATAACCTTATCTATCAAGAACACTTCAAAGATGCTATCATTAGTCATAATATAGCATCTGAATCCCAGACAAACTTACCGATTGTATCTCCTGGATGAAAACTCCCGATTTTCAGTAAACGTAATGTGCACAGCCGGCAAACATTTATTTTTAAAATAGGCCAGTCTGCCGAGTTTATCTGCACCAAACCTACAGAGTGCTCTCGAAATATCTAAATTATTTTCCCGGTGGGATGCCGTTTTCAGCGACATTAAAACGATGAAAAATCAGCACTTAGAATTTTTCAATATGAATATTTTCTCTTTTTCTAATATCAAAAAATATATTTTCACAAATCACAACAAGAGTTGTCAATGTTTCATTTCGTCATGGAGAAATGCCGCCTAATTGATATGACGCCGTTTATTAGCACACCGCGCCTTTGCATTATAAAATTAACACGTTGAATGCTTTTCTATTTGGACATTTGATAAAAATCGATTTTCGAACATCAGTACAACAAATACATGATAGAATGTGTCCGCAATAATTTGTATTTCGATATTCTGACCAATGGCGCACATATTGCCGTCGGACTGCCCAAACGATCCAATTCGATTTACATAAATACATCCGTTTCGCGCTGCTTTCATATTCTCGATTTTATATTTAAATTATTCTATGGATGTATCGTGCTTGTTTATGCATTCAAATTATGGAATGAATTTAACATTTTTCGTAGTGATTTTCATCCGAATATTTTAGGATCTTTATATGGCTACCTATGATTTGCCAAATTGCTTATTTATAGTATGTTTTGATACATAATTCATCAACAAATATCTTCGGCATTCTTATCTAATGACACGTTTTAATAATATGTTTTCCTGAGTTGACCATTGGTGCGACCACAAGTATATGAAATGGTTTTAATTTTTTTCCTAATTTAGAAAAAAAAAATTAAATCGTTCAATCGATAATATATTTCATCAAAGTAGTGATTTATTATGTAAATTTTCATCACATTATTTGTTCTAAAGCGTTCTCATGGAAAAACGAACTGTTCAATTGATTTTAATGATTAACATAATTTTTCAGCCTTTGAATTTTATGAATCATACATTTTTCTTCGTGTATCGGTTTGATATACATTCAGCCCTCGTATAACACGGTTATATGGCTCCGCAATAACATCGTGTAATACAAATCCGTTTTATACAATGTTTGAAGATCATACAAAATCAGGGTTTACGTTCCAAAAAAATATCGAAGATAGGTTTCCATCACCAGAGAACTGTATATTCCATATCAATAATACTGTATATTTTCCCCCTTAAACCGTGTTATCTAAAGCGCGCTGTAAAAATCATGCCACAATTTATATAAACGTGTTATATAAAACCGTGTTATACGAGGCCCGAATGTATTTTGAAATTCAGATCTAACAACCATATATATATTGCAGAACATATGTAATATAATTTTTCTGAGTGAGACCTTTTCGTGACTTTTGCGCGATAGCTAAAATATGAATTTGATGGCATGAAAACGCATGGCAACAACTGCTTGTTGGAGTTTCATTTTTCGTGACGTTTAGACCAATTTGCCCTACCGCGCCTATAAAATTTTCACGACGATGATATATATTTACAATAACCATCTTGTAAATATTTCCATATCTTTACTTTTAGCTTCGCATGTTTGTATATATCTTAGGCATTAATTTAATTTATTCAACAACAAAAATGACCCTTATCTCTCTGCTTATCACAGTGCATGTACTTCTTGCAGTCCTTGCTGGTTTTAAAGCCGATGCTTTAATATTTGACGTAGACTTAATAGACTAAGTTTTTTGGTACTTTGCTGGTAAAACTTCTTTTATTTTTCGTCTGCCAACACTCGGACTAGTCCACACCCGTTCGATTTAATTGATCCTGTCACGCAGCATCGTTCTCCATTACACCCCCCGTCGACCTTCTTACTTGAATTTCGTTTTAAATTTGTTCTCTCCTTCAGAGTCGTGAAAATAAATCACGGCTCTAACCTTGAAGCTTCCATTTGTCATCAATGCGCGAGGCTGTACAACAGATAGTTATCGCATTGTCTTCAGCTAAATTGTCGCACGACTCTATTTATTTGTTGTGCAAAATGCGGCCGCAAATGACTCAATGTCATTCCGACCTGCGATATGCGTATATTTATTTGATTTTTCGCCTTGCAGAACGTCTAGCTCAAAGATTGCGTCTCTGTCAACACAAAGTTCTGCATTTAATTCGTATTTATCTTTCGCAAAAATGTTGGCTTATTCTCGGGCGTGCTGTTTGTAAACAGCAATCCTAAGATTTTGACGCAATTTGGCTTATATTTTTACTACTGTCATAAACGTCCCGAATCTTTTAGGTTTCAATTCATTGAACTCTATTATCCATGTTTACATTTTGAACAACATGCTTTATCAACATTGACACTAGTCACGTATGTGATTTACACAGATTAACCAATTTATACTTTTATCTTCGCGTCTGCATTGCATTATTTTTACGATTGCAATATTTTTTTATCGATATATAGCAAATATGCTGATTTTATTTTAGCAGCCAAAATCTCAAAAAAACGCTAAACTATGTTATTTATGTCAATATATTCAAGCAAATTGTCATGTTTACTTAAACACGTCTACATTATATCTATGTAACAGCTACTAATATCCATACATCTATTGTTCTATTATCATACTTTTCAAACGTTTGCTTTTATAATACGCTATTTTATTCGAAGTTATGCTGATCTACTGGTGATTGATTGGCGAACAATACAAAATATCTATGATCCAATCTGATCACGAAAATACCTCATAGAATGCTTAATAATCAATCGATTTTTTATTGCCAAATCGCGATCTTTTATGTCATCAAATTCGCTGCTGGAATTCATACACTGTTCATTGAAAACGCCCTATTTCATATGTCCAATGCTATGATCGATTGTGGGGGAACGGAAGCCAAAATACAATCCTCTCAAAGGAGTGGATAAACAAACCCTCACAGTTTCGGATTATAGTTGTTTGGAAGCACATGGGGAAGACGCAGCAGGTGCTCGATTTATTACCACAATATTTCATATTCATCCTCACGAGCAATTTGATACTTCCGAAAAAAGCCTCCATAAGATTGTATTTTTTCTTATATTCGCATACCACATCTGTTCAAGCAGGTGAGGAGCCATAATACGGGAATTGTGGATGCGTACAGATTGCAAGACGAGCATTGTCGTCAAAATTCTTAGACGTCTTTGTCTTCGCAGCGTCCTAGTACGTCCTTGGAATTATTAATATTTTACAAATTCCGTACGTCATCGTCTCAGACTCCAAGAGACGTTTTTTATTCGTGGTTTTATTTTCACGTTCAATATGTTGCGGAGGCGTCAAATGTTCAGTTTTGTAGGCGGACCGCATGGATGTTCTCTCAATAACTATTAGATTCATAAATCAGACATTCATTGTTTGTACGCGCTTTCATCGACGAATAATTTTCCTCTTATATCACATCTATTCATTATATTCAAATCTTAAAAAATATGATACAATCTTATCATTTCTGCGGCTTATTTAGCGTATCAACAATAATTGCAGTCATAGATCACAGCTTCATGTGTATCTTCTTTGTTTGCCTGCAAGAACTCCAGATTTCTAATGTGTCGCCAACGTGCTATCCATAGTTGCCATTTTATTTCCAGCCCACGCTATTACTCAAGATTTTCGACCCACGACTTTATATTTTTCACCAATGGATCTTCCAAAACATGTTGCACGCATACACACCAATTACTAAACAGAATCGCTGAATAATAACCAGCCAAATGAGGATAGCATGCACGTCTATTAGATGAACCAGGAAAACATCATTAAAACATTGATTAATGCTATTTTTTATCCAAAATATTAATTCTAACTGCTTCATTGTTACGTTTTTCCCATCTTATAATGCTGTTAAATACCATGAAGAGAGTACGGTTTTCTCGTAATTTATGACTAATAAAAATGCTATTAAACCGGGCTTGGGGGTCACTATTAACGTCCCTAAATCGAATATAACATCCACTTTCTGTCCCCGGCCTAACCAAAAATATATATATGAGAGTTAAACTCGTTTAATATTAAAATCGAGTAACAAAAATATTAAATAATTAGTGATTTATATTTTAGAAGCTACCATTCATCAAGTAATTCATACTTTTTTCAAAATATTATTTAGCTACCAGCTTTTTGTTAACGCCATCCTCATAGCATTTAACTATCGGTCTATTTCTTGCCAGGTTTTTATATGCAGAAACCTTGAAAATCCACTCTTGCAAAGATATATAATGGCAAATGGAAATCAAACTCGAAAATCAAGCATAGTGACATTTGATTTAGCATTTTTATACCAAGGAATCGTTTCGCAAGACCAAAACTTCCTGTACTTATACCAAATTGTTGGATGCAATCAAGAAAACCGAAAGTAAGCTTCACACCGATGCAACTTTTATAAGCATCCAAAGTGCTGCCGAAATTCAAGACTAAATCCCGGATAAGAAAAACTGCTATAGAATGGTGAAGAGAACAATTCTATCGGTCGAGGCTCACACATTTGTCACCCCCGAAGGCATAAGGGCTAAAAATCCCACCGCAGGGTTTTCCAGCTGTCAGGAAGATAGGCCGTGACCTCGACCCTTCCATATTTTATCATAGTGTTTTTGCGTCATATTTGCTCACACAAAGAAGCCGCCATTATCTCGCGATCAGATCACGTGATTGACGAAATTCGCGCTCGCGGTAAATTAGAATAGTGATTGCGCGTAGTAATTTTCTTTCTTGAATTTATCATTGACAAATATTTTGTTCAATGCTGAAAGCGAAAATCGGACATCTCACATGAAAGCTGCTGATATTTCTCAATATATCACAAATACTGAAGTCGTAATAATTTTGCCCTTTTCTAAAATAAATAAATGAATAGAATGTCTATTTATCTTATTCCAATCTTGGGTATTCCTCAAGCTGTAGAATATTTTTCTTTGAATTCATTATCAATGCTTCGCGATCATTTATATAATTGCGAATGTATTTCCTTTCGATCTTTCGATTTTGCATTTGGCGAATTTATTTGCTTTTCTATCAATTGGAAGATTTTAAATCTGTTCAAAGATACAAGGTCGAAGGCAATTCAAAAGGTTTCTCTTTAACACAATTTCCTTCGTGGAAAGCCGCCTTTATATAAGGGCGTAACGAGGAAACACCTTTTATCGATCTTCGTCCTTCAGCTCTTTCGTACCCCAATTGTTTTCTCGGCGAGAAGATGAAATACAGGATTAATATTTATAAATTCAATTTTTTCACATAGGTAGCTTTCGCGCCAGATAATCACATATTCGAATATAAATTTTTTGGTATGCAAATTCATGACGCTTGTATTCGTAGTTCCCCATCCGCTGCCAGAGACACGTGTCAACAGCATTAACATATGAACGGGTACAGATAATTGAAAAACATCTCAACATTTATAATCTGGACAAGTTTCTATCGCACAAATTGTATTCGAATTTTCCATGCCGTACCGTTCGCCCATTTCACCGATATAATTGCCTGAATATTGTCTCTGATCTTTTTTTTTTTCAAATCAAAACCGCAGGCAAATTGAAATTGCGGTATTCAATAGATAGATAGTGGAGACGTATCCTATATTTGATTGTATTATTATCTTTCGAAGGCCTTCTCACGATGAAATTATGAACGGTTCTGCATCGTAAAAGTGAGCATAATTCTAGATAGATCAGCGATTTGGCTGGTCGTAAATCTGCTTAAATCTACCACTGACGTATTATGCTTTTTGTCT
The DNA here is from genome assembly GCA_008973525.1 of Stenopsyche tienmushanensis. NCBI lineage: Eukaryota > Metazoa > Arthropoda > Insecta > Trichoptera > Stenopsychidae > Stenopsyche > Stenopsyche tienmushanensis. The sequence goes on along the minus strand of WACJ01000006.1, from coordinate 743,478 downwards.
TCATTTTATCTGGGAATCGTGCTATTTTATGCAATTCTTTATTGATAAATGGAAATTATTTTGCGCTCCAAGACTTGCAGTGATTAACAATAATTCGTCGTTGTTATCAGCTGTCAATTCACGTGATAATGACATTTGATATAAAGTCATGTGCTCCTATAATGATAGTGTAGTAAACAATAATAACATTTATTTTGTATTTTAATATTTAAACCTTTAATCAACGAATGCTACCATATTCGTGACTTGAAAAAAATATTTTTTGGGGTTTGCTTTCGATAATCTTCAATGTGTGGAGATTCTCTTGTCTTTCCACGCTATGTATCCTAGTAATTGTACTATATTTTGATTTGATTTCATGTACCATTTCAATAGAAAACTTTTGGGAACATGCATTTCTTAAAAAGTTGTGCTGGAATAAGTTGATTCTCCATAATCACTAATAGACTTTAATGTCCCACGAGAGGGACATCCGAATAATATACTAGAATTACGATGTCCCCTGAAAGGGGACAACAGAGTGCAAAGGGTTTTTATGAAAAATTCAATCAAATTTAAGTTAAAACACAGTCTATCTTACAGTCGATCTGCTGATGATAATTTCGAAAAATTATGCCATTCGCTAAGGATTAAATGTATTGCCAAATTGGTTTTCAGCTTTTATCAAAGGATGAACGTGCTATGTATTGGTTGAAACTATTTACATTAAATTGATCTTAAAACAAACGCTGTGGGTCTTATATGAGTCATTGAAAGTCTGTGCCAACAGTTCCTTTGACATTTTATAGCTCTTTAAAGCTGCTCCGTCAATAAAATATTTCATTATAAAATCTTCGGCTATCGCTTGACATCTGAATCGGACAGAAAATCACTTTAAGAAAATTTATCGCATTTGATGGCACAAAACATATTTTGAACTGACTTTTGATTCTTTCATAATGTGTCCCAATAGCGCCGCAATAATAATTTTATCAATCTCGCTTTTATTAATGTTTTAATCCTTTGGTTGCTACGGTATTTTTTGATTAACAGAAATTGATGTTTTTTGTTATCTTCCTCTCTCTTGTTTGATCGCGCCAACGTGCTAGTAATATACCCTTTGACTAGTGAGCTAATAAAAAAATATAAACATAGATGCTATATTTGCTTGTCCGCCACTTATTGTCGTACAAATCCACTTATCTGTCAGGACCGTCGCAGCGTGTATGAAGCTTGTACATAAATACATTTATTTTTTTTGTACATTTTTTTGCGTAAACATAAACAATACACTTGAAATCGATTCATTATATCATTCACATATCATTATTAGTCGATAAATTTGGGTTATCGATCTATACAATCGTTCGATGTACGCAAGATACTCTCTCCGTCTCTGTTTCTCTCCAAACTTAACATGCAAGACACTCTATACTCTCTCTTTTCAATAGTTTAGCATCGGGTGTTTCGTCATTTAGCCTGGATCTGATTATGGAAGCCAGGCAACCTGCTGCTGAAAATGCACGCTCAGCCTCCACACTCGTTGGAGGTATCGTCATCGCATATTTAAATGCTAGTTCAAGTTGATGACCGCATTTTCGTATAACACCATCAATGTGACTAATAAAACTCCTTTCTGCTGAGACAATGACTAAAACTCGCAAAATTCCCGATTTCCTAATAAATTATTTATTTCCTTCGCTGCAGATGGATGCTTATATACTATAATACTTGGATGTGTTTCGTAAATATATTAAGGAGGAATACAAAAATTCTGAACACCGTATCTATTATATTTCATATCGATATTCCCATTATTAGAGTTAAAGTGTAGTAAATACATCACCGGTAGGGAAAGGTTAATATAACAATTTGAAAAACATATATGTACACTGTATATATGTATACATAGATTAGACAGTTACTGCCCCTAGGCGTCGGCCTAAGCTCGCCAATTAGTAGTTACGCCACTGTTTCCATGCGTCCAGATTTCGGCGAGAATGTCTCGATTTAGTAGCCTTCATCGTGCTGGTGAGGTGTACCATTTATGCTATATACAAATTTCAATCTCGAATTTATCGAGATTACGTTAACTAATCCCGGGATCCATGAGCACCTAAAACTGTCCGGGATCCGGGATCCCAGGATTGGATTCTCTAGTCAAGAATGTCGCAGCGTGTATGAAGCTTGTACATAAATAAATGAACACTGTCGATAGCACACAATATTTCGACATTTCTTCAGATAAACATAAACAATGCGCTTGAAATCGATTCATTATATCATTCACATATCATTATTAGTCGATAAATTTGGGTTAACGATCTATACAATCGTACGATGTACGCAAGATACTCTCTCCGTCTCTTTTTCTCTCCTAACTCAACGTGCAAGACACTCTACGTCTCTGTCTGTTGAAAAACTGATACCTTGATGCAAAGAAATTATTATTTTTCAAGCATTTTAAAATTATCAATGGGTCAATAGCGATCGTTGTTCGCGGACCTCATTAGTTTCACAATTGACGATATATCGTTGCTCAGTATCCACAGGGTTCGACTATAAATCCAACAAAAACGAATGGCATCAATCATGTTTCAAAGCACTTGACCGTAAAAGGAAAGACCATGCGCCATCTTTTCCAGCCCACTTCATTGCACAAATCTCGTATTTTTGGTGCGCGATCCAGACGCAATTCAATCCAGTGGCATCCCAAGAATTCCATTCTTACGTCTGTCCACATGCGCCCTACAAATTCCTTACGGTCAGATGCTGCGGTCTATGCTAAGTTTCGGCAATGCGGTTCCTCGAGATGAGTCTCAATTGATAGTCCGGCTCGGGTCTTAGTTCCGCGCCGAGATGCTGTGGGCCACATTCCTCTACGTCCGTTTATCCAGCGACCCACTTTCATCTCGGGGCCCTCAAACTGCGCACTATTCACCTGGCAACATGTGCAGAATACCAATTCTCACAGTCTAAACGGTCGAAATTGTTGAAGGAAATTATTTCGTTGTCGCACGACCGACCGTGATGAGGGTATTTACTTTCCAACCGGACTGTACACGTGTCGAACCCAATTTAAGAGTTCATTTCATTTCCTTGAACAAGGTGGCTGCTCGTCCGCCGTTTAAGTGCTTTATACAGTTCAAATTGTACAAAAGCAGTAATCTGAAATTGATATATTCGCAACTGTCGAAACTTTCTCAGGGAACAGGCGCGTCGACGACTGAAATTGTCTGAAAACTTCCACTTGACAAGCCCATAACTGGCATCGATAAACTGCTGGATTTTGATCAAATGTAATAAATTTACAGGTAACAAACTATTTGAACGCTCAAATAGTTTTAGCGAGCACAATTTTCCGATATTACCTTCTATTGTAATATTTTTCTAAAACTTATTCCTGTACTAATCGAAATTATTAATAAACTAATGCGATTTTATTTCATTCTTAGAGCTTTTTTAGAATAAAAATTTTGACAAACCTGGATGAGATGATCGATCAGAAAGAATAACATTTCCCAAATATATTGGTATGCTAAAAATTCTTCCTACAATGTGAATTTAAACACGAATTATTACAATTAGAGTCCAGGAGCTAACCCACTATACGAACACTTTTATCTATTATGTTTTTACCTATACATATTTCAACATACATAAAGTACAAGTAACGCTAATCCGAAAAGCTTCTATACTAGGAACAGTTGAGGAACTGGAATATACATTTTCAACCCAATTAAAAAATATATTTTATATTGAAATTAATTTTATTCAGGAGCTTCCAATCGACCGCATGATTATTTCTTTCTGCGTCCAAGCCATGATAATAAAAATTCCATTTAATTAATGTGCCATCCAACAACAGTCCAAAGCTCATTAAAAGTAGTGCTCCGAACGTACAACTTTTTCTTTACAAAAGGGTCGTTTCATCAAGTTTTCTCTTTGTACAGGACGAGCATTAAAGCGACTTATGTCTGCCGAATGCATTACGATGCCTTAGAAATGCATGATAAAAATACGCTTTGCCGAAGATATTTAACACTCATCAACTGATTATCATTTAACCAGACATTGTTCATATATTTACAAACACCAAAATTCATAGCAATCGATGATAACACAGATCAAACGACAAAAAATCCGTGGTGGTCTTTTCTGATTCCGGAAGAGCGTGTGTTGGTTTTCGATGTGATCAAACAAAGCGCTTTATTTAAAAAGGCATTTTGTTTACACGCATATGAAAATTTGAAATTCTTGGAACGCTTTTACTGTGCTCACTTTCACTTTTCCACGCCCATTGAGGGCGTTCTAGAAATTTAAATTCGATTAGCCTGATATCGACGTCGAAGATGACACCATATTTTAATAGATTGAGGATTCGCTTAGTTTCGTATAAAATTTTTGACGGCGATAAAATACATAATTTTAAATTTATGGACGCAATATATTTTTTAACGGTGCGCTGGTGTCATTCGTTCGAATCCCAGACGTCTGGGTGTATCGCTCGTATCATAAATTATGTATGTAAAATTACAAAAAATAATTTATATGGGGAAAGTTTTCTCGTTTTTTTAGCCTTGTTTCGACAGGGTGTCGTTGAATAAACTCCTGCGTTTTGCAAATTCTAGGCTAATGACACCGTATGATTAACATATGACGGCCGCATCGGAAGCCAATCTATAGTTTTCCAATAATTGGTGGTCTTTGACCCGCAGCAAGCGTTTTGCATTTCGATCAAGACCGCCGGTTCGACGATCTTGTAAAGTGGGTCAATACCGCGATCAAGATCTACTGACCCGTTTTTTTCGTTCGAGCAAATCTTTTTGTCATTCTTGACTGATTTTTACCTCAAACAATTGGCTTTAAGTAATTGCGGATCGTTCGCTAATATGAGATTAAGCATTAGAAAATACGATTCAATCAGTGGGTTGCAAAATTTTGGTAATTGATTTATGCAAGAATTGCAGCTTCGATGCATGTCGTAATTAATTTTGTAATATATTGCTAAATTATAATTAACATCTCGTCATGATTCAGTATAAACACAATGTTAACATCCGTGCATGAACACCATGATATCCTCTTGTTGACATGAAAAAAACTGCGTTTTCAGACAATAGATATTCATCAGTCCATGGTTCAGTTATAATTAAACCATTCCTGGGACCAGTCCCGGGATCCCGGAACCGGGATTTTCAATAGTCGGGTGTTTCGTCATTTAGCCTGGATCTGATTATGGAAGCCAGGCAACTTGCTGCTGAAAATGGACGCTCAGCCTCCACACTCGTTGGAGGTATCGTCATCACATATTTAAATGCTAGTTCAAGTTGATGACCGCATTTTCGTATAACACCATCAATGTATAAAACTCCTATCTGCTGAGACACTGACTAAAACTCGCAAAATTCCCGATTTCCCAACAAATTATTTATTTGCGTCGCTGCATATGAATACTCATATACTATAATACTTTGATGTGATTCGTAAATATTATATATTAAGGAGGAATACAAAAATTCTGAACACCGTATCTATTATATTTCATATCGATATTCCCATTATTAGAGTTAAAGTGTAGTAAATACATCACCGGTAGGGAAAGGTTAATATAACAATTTGAAAAACATATATGTACACTGTATATATGTATACATACATTAGACAGTTACTGCCCCTAGGCGTCGGCCTAAGCTCGCCAATTAGTAGTTACGCCACTGTTTCCAAGCATCCAGATTTCGGACGCCTTCATCGTGCTGGTGAGGTGTACCATTAATGCTATATACAAATTTCAATCTCGAATTTTTCGAGATTACGTTAAATAATCCCGGGATCCATGAGCACCTAAAACTGTCCGGGATCCGGGATCCCAGGATTGGATTCCCTAGTCAAGAATGTCACAGCGTGTATGAAGCTTGTACATAAATAAATTAACACTGTCGATAGCACACAATATTTCGACATTTCTTCAAGTAAACATAAACAATACACTTGAAATCGATGCATTATATCATTCACATATCATCATTAGTCGATAAATTTGGGTTAACGATCTATACAATCGTACGATGTACGCAAGATACTCTCTCCGTCTCTGTTTCTCTCCAAACTCAATGTGCAAACTCCGTCTGTGGCCTTCTGTCATGGAGTTCATAGAGGCCGGCCCCTCTTTTCCTCGCAAGGGCTTTATAATGCGGGAGGCAATGACAGTATTTGTGTAATTATTTCAACAAGGCTGATACTTTCTCATTTTGTTGTTTTGATAATATTTGTGTAAAAAATACTAAATATTTAAGCTTTTAATCGAATAAATTGGATGCTGCGCGAACTGCTACAAGAAATTTCCACCAAAATAAAAGCTCAGAGTCTATATTATTTTTATAATGCCATAAACCCACTGATTTCCATCCATAAATTATGTCAGTTAATCGATCATTTCAATTGCCGCACCATCATTATTATCTATCAAAGCTGTCAAAATTAATACATTTACGCTATTTAATAAATACTCAGCAACTACAATAAAAGTGTAATGTACATTACACCAATCTGTATCACTTATTCGGTTAAATGAGCGTCGTAAATCACGAGGCTGATTAATTCCGCCTCGTTTCAAATATTCACAACTCTCAAATGTGTATTTAATGCGACTATTTTTAAATTCAGTCGACAAAGTAGATTATTGAACGGCGATCAATGTTCATCGAACATATGATCGATGCTAAATATTGCATGGTGCTGTTTTTTCGCGGAGGAAAATCTGCGTGCGAATTGGGCAGCTGATTCTTTGGAAATTACTTGTCAGCGTTTCTAAACATGTGCAATTATTTTCGACACTGAATTTCTTCTCCAATTTAAATCAAATTACTAATAATTTCTCGACCGACAAGAATACTTGTAATTGGCACCAATTCAGCCGACAAATTGCTTCAATTCTTCATGTTTGTGTTCGTTTATACTTTTGTACTTCTAAATATAATCCGTCCATCAGCGGCCGTAAGATAAATACGAATTTGTACGTGTGAAAATCATTTTTTGTGTATGAAAACTATGCTGAAGTCCATTGCTCATTGTTTTATTTTCGTGATGAAATAATTAGAAAGGCCGCGATGAAGAATGTTTCGTGACATTCTGAGGAATCGCGATGATATCAGTGATGCACAACAATTATATAACGGGTCTTAATTGAACAATTGTTTGCATTTTGGTGTCGATGCCTGATATTAAGCTAGTTTAATCAATTTTAGATTTAATATCGTCGTTGGTAAAATCATTCACAGGTAGCAAAAATTCATTTGATTGAATAGCAAGGCGAAATTTATTCAATAGCTTTTTTCTTCTTATTGAAACCTCGTGATAAATCCATTATCACAATCCACATTTGTTTACAGTCAGATTCGAATTGCGTTGACCAGTTAATTGAAAATACATTTCCATCTGACGTAACACTTATTTACGGCCTACATCTCGTGTCTAAATTTTTTTTTTTGAATGGTGTCAGTTTCTGAATGTAAGAGCTACCACTTTTAGCTCACGACCACACCTCGTCATCGAATCAGATCGACCTTCGATGTCGACTTGAAAAATGCACATTGTAATGCCGCATGTAATGATCAGCCCACTCTATTCAAACATTCATGCGTGCTTATTTTGACATTGTCAATTGTGCGATACCAACCAGAGTACGTCGCTCTTGGGCGATCGTCAACTATTCGAATGCAAAAACGTCAGTCCGGTTTGGTCGTAGTCGAGGGAAACGAAGTTGGCGATAGCTGACTCCTCATGGCCAAGTTGGCGAAGGTAGGTGTCTCTGACTCCGAGTAGGTGAGATTTCACTTCGACTCGCCACCTGCTTAAGATACTCTTGAGAGTACAATGCGCCGTTCACGATCTCTTGTGAATTCAATGGAAATAAGTTGGTCAGCAAATGAAAGTTTTCTTCAATACGAGCTGTGAGAAACCGTCCCTTACATATAAATTGATTACATTGCTGTGGCCAATGATATCTGACTTTAAGGACAAGGAAGTCTTATTTGACATCTTATGAATTCGCGCGTTGGCAACGTTCGATAGATTCTAAACACCTACGTTTGATAGCAGATATGGCACTTAAAGAAAAATTTATAATAAATATTACCATGACAATAGATATGCAGAATATCCTGGTTAAATATTTCAATCGTCCAAGAACGTTGCAGCGCATCTAGGATCAGAGATATTTTAGACCTGCTACCACCCAAAAAAAATAAGCAATTCATTCGAAAACAAATCAAAGCAATCGTATTCGATTTGTTACGTTTATACCCATAAAACCAGCTATCGAGCATTTTAATGAATTTGTGTCAAAATCATCAAAAATTCTAATGTGTCCCACGCAATGCTTGTTTATTTCATGAAAGTGCATTCCATTTGGTCCTATATTACCTTAGCTGGTAGGCATAAATTCGAGGAATGTCACCGCTGTATCTAATTACCAAATCTAGAAATCAATTTACAAGACAGTAATTTCCTGCTAGATTAGTAGATATGTTTCCTCTTTGTAGATTGTATATAGAGCAAGCTTATGCGGTATGCATATGGGTGACCATGAGTTCGCTATAGAGAATGAATATATAAATTCACTTATAGAATAAAAATATGTTTAAAAAAGTGCTCCTAAAGTTACACGAAAAGGACAAAATTTAAATTTTTGGCGAGAAAATATGGTCACCGTACGTACGATATCTGCAGTGCAGGTGACTTGATGAAAAAAATCTTGATATTTCTTAAAGCATTCTAGAGAGTGTAATAGGAAAACTTGTTATTTTTCCAGGCAAAGAACCCTTATCTTTTTTATTATTTTGTATGGCGTAAATATATTCGTATAAAAGTGCTTGTCCTTAATAAAAATTCACGTGTTATTTATGTACTTATTGATTTCTAAATATCCCATTAAAATAACCAGGCTTGCGCCCAGAGTACTCAAAATCATATTACCGGAAAATACGAATTTATGTCCGCATTTTCTGTGCCAAATATCCAAAAATAAAGTCGTTTTTGTGTACATTTCCAAGAAATTTATTTTATGCACATAACAATGCTCATCATACATTTTGTTTTTTTGTTACAGGTAATATCAATTTGGTGTGACGTCTCTGTAGATTTCGATGGATATATCAGACGGTAAGAAAAACCTAACTAGATCCTCGTTAGGATACAACACCCCCTCAGATGTCTTTATATTTTTCGTAGCCGACGACTTGAATGTGGGTGTTATAATTACGCTGATTGTTCCATTAGGATTTTTCTTCGCCAGTAAATTGCGTACAATTGACGGAGCTCGCACAGATTTATTTTTGTTCATATTCAGGCGAATATTGGAAAATTTTGCTTTTCGCCGAACCGGTTCGTTTTTAGTTTACCATTCCCATACGATAACTTGTGTAACCTCATTTTTTGCCTCGAATTAATTATGCCACATTCTCTATGATTTGCGACACAAGTCGCCTTATAGACGTCTTGCATTTTAACCATGTTCGTAAGTGGGAAAGATATATACTGGATGAAAAACATACCGACCTTGTCGTTTGATCCCAAACAAAAATCTAATAAAATGCATCCACACTGTTTATCTTCCCCGCAACTTTTCGCAGAAAAACAAGGCCGCTTCCAAGAATTAAAATCCATCCAAACCCCTCAAACATCATGTTCCAATAATAGAAGCAATCATAAATTCAACAGGATATCGAATTCAATTTCGCCAAAGCAAATACTTGGCGGTCTAATAATGTATTAGAAAGCACGAAACGAATCATAATAAGAATTTAAAAATTCATCACGTATTATGAGAAGTGCACATCGTACAATACTCGCGCCGAATGTTGTGTTTGTTTGCTTTAAAATACGTTTTTTTGAAGTGGAATTGTTCACATTGTCAATACAAAAATCAGGTAAAGAATCTTCAAACACAATTTTCTTTGGCATATGATCAATAAATTTATTTGGACAATGTATGAATAACATCAGCGTCCTAGATACTTGTAGACTTCACGTCGCTTCGCGGACCACCATGGAAGATCGTATTGTCAACGAACAGTTAATGTATGAATTCCAGCTATATATAATATATGCAATCGAAATATAATACAAGTGATATACCAAGGTTAAAATTTGACATTTTATACAAAATATATCAGGTCAGTCCAAAAGTTCGTGCGCCTTTTTGGGAAATTTTTTAAATAGTGCATTTAATTTCTCGCCATCTTACGGGTAGCTTTTTAATTCCATTGCTATAGAAAGACACTGATTTTGAGTTTAAAAAAACTTGAAAGTCCATTTTGTACGTTCTGATAAGATTTTAAAAACCGCATAACTTTGAATCTGCTATATAAATTATATCCAAAATAGCACAAAAAAAGTTGATATAAAACAGGAAAACATTAAAAAAAAATTGGTAACATTTAAAGGACGCCTTGCATCATTGGTAAAATTTTAAGGATGTCTGACATCTGGCACTTTAAATGCCAGACATCCACTAGAGAAATACTAATTATTTTAATTACAAACTGTCATCGCTGTATGATAATTTTCGTTGCGATTTTCGATATGACTCAAAATCACTCTCTTCTTCGGAAGATATAGTATACCCAGTGTCGATGTCATCATTGTTCTGTGTAGATTTTCTCTTTCCAACAATGTAAAAAATAAAAATGAAAAATGTAAAAAATACGAAATCAGTTTTTTCAAAAATCTAAACCAGAAAAAAGGGCGTGGTCGTAATTCAGCGATAGCAAAAGCAATATGATTTACACAGTCCCAAATTATAATTTTTTTCCAAATTTCGGTTAGTGTCGATGATTTATTTCCTATTTTATCCAAAATATCTTGATACGTACACTGTATGAAATTAAAAAAAAAAACATTCCTTTAAAAAAACCACATAACTTAAAAATCACACAATAAAAAGTCGCACAAAAAAGGTTTGAATTTATTTTAAAATTTCCCAGAAATGCGCACGAACTTTTGGACTGACCTAATATAACTAGTACAAAACACTGGGGCAAATTCTAAAAGTGGAAAATACTAGCATATTTAATTTTATATTTAAGATGAATATGTTTATTTAAGCAATGATGATCAAACTTATTACATAAGGCTTTCTTCGTCAAAACTACTAATCACCATTATGCGAAGGCGTTTTCTTATTGGCAAAATCATTTTCGGAGCTTCCTTCAGCAGTGCTTTATATTCTATGCTCTAATTTTTTTGCATAAAATTGCTGTTATTTTCGATTGTTTGCTTTTGGCTGTGAGATGTATTTAAATCTAATTGTATAGAAGTAAACACTCGTGATTTCACTTTCAGCAGAAGGATTTCTTTTTTCAAAAAATATAACTCCATTTATACGGCTTACATTCTAGGACTTTGTTAATGCATTTTGGGTTAAAATTTATAATAACTATAGATTTCATCAGTGCTATTATTCTCTAAGTTTTGGGTTATCTAAGATGCCATTTCCACCAAATTCGATATTCATATCGTTAGAAGTCTCCTCGTACAGACTTGGCAAGTTCTATTATTGCATCCACCGATTTACATGTTAAACTAACTCCAGCCATATTTTTTCCAGCAAATCAAAGTTATGGGGTTAATACACTACGCTTTTATACCTAAATGACTTCAATAGATTTGTCGACTTTATTTATTTCTCTGAAATAATGCATATCAAATGTAGCTGATATGATTTATCTGATCTAACGGTAAAAATAATGGATTTATATTGTGGAACGGAATTGTGTTGTAGGAATACTTTGTTTTAGAAGAGGCCACCTCCTCCCCTCATACTAAAAACCATGTTGTAGGAATGCTGTGTTAAACTCTAGCCGCCTGTAAAATATTTTAACCCCACAGATTTGCTCAAATATTTACATGAAATAAAGAATTAAGTCATCTCAAAAAATTGCCTCAACCACATGCTAAATAGCGCAAATAAATTTGCGAACGACCCAACCAGCCAACAAACAGCTGTCTCTGAATGTTCTTAAACAATAAATATCGCACGCTTGTTGCCAATTATCAAAAGCGCGTTATTTGCGATGAAAAACATATTTTAACACATTAAATACCGCTCGTTTTTCGGAGAAAACCTCCATGGATAATTCCGATCCGGAGGCTTTTGCGCCACGCATTTTTACGAATTGAGGACACCCGGCGTACTTTGAAATACGACTAAAAAATGCAGTTAATTGACGTTGACTGCTTTTTTACTCTTTTAACTGTTCCGGTTAGAAATGAAGACTTTGATATTTGTGACATCGAATATGAAGAAACGCGATGAAATGATTTTATTGCGCTTTTCATGGCCATTGATCGTCAACTATTTACGATCGTTTTGTTAGAGGACTCCCAAGTCGAAGTCGTACGATAATAAAAATGTTATTAGTTACATCAAACATCGTTAGAAAAATAATCTACGCTTTTTTTCCCCGCTAAAGAACTGCAGTCGTTTTTTTGTTGTTGGTGTTTTTATGAAGTCATTATGTCGTAAATCAAAAGCGTCATCGAGCTAATTTTTTATTGTTTTAAACATTAATACCGTATAAGCACTGAGAAGGCCATGATGCGCAAATGATTGATATATCAGTCATCTTTTTAATGTATCAAATCTGTTATTGGACGTAGATGATCTCCATAGGAAATTTAATGTAATAGTTTCCCATTGTCTTCCACATATTAAAAAAGAAATAGTATAAGATTATTTAAATAAGGTTTTTAGTTATTTATGAATGATTGACGGGATTATCATTATTTTTAAATCACATTTTGATTATTATTGCAAAGCAATTGCTCATAGAAGGCCCTGCTCGATTTGATTGATCGTTTCAATGTTTATTATTTCAGATCCCACAACTAAGATCTGGATTGAGACAATCGCTCAGAAATTGTGATTTCTTTCTCCGCATCCTGGATTTGAATCTTTATAAAATTAATCCAGGAACTAACCTAATATGTAAACATTGATCATATCACAAAAAATATATATATTCAATTTTAAGATAATTACAAGTTATAGACATTGATAAAATTTCTTGCGGTTATTATACATTCTCAAATAGCAGTCTTGCATAATAAAATAACTACTAAACAAGTAAAGGCATTTAAATTGCAACCTTGATGCTTGACATTAAGAAAATAGTTGCACTGCATTCCAACGATCACTAATTGATCAAAATTGGTTTTATTAGATGAGAGTATTCTCGGACTTTAATGTGTTATACGGAATTATATAGAAAAACGGCCATTATATAAACCGAACTAAATCGATCGATATTTAAAAGGACTTAATATTTATATCGATACGGTAAATCGTAAACGTGTATGAATTTTAATTCTAATAAGAATAGAAACGTTTTATAATCATATAAGGTGAATTTAGCCACAGGTTCAAAACGAAAACATCAATACAAACACTAATACAAATTTCATCATAATATTTAGATTAAATTTGCTATAAATATAGGGCGTGACGTGAAGCAACGCTAAATGTTTCATAAAATAATCGACAGCTTTATGAGACGCTGGGCGTGAGTTTGAATCCACTAACAGGCCGTTTGATCGGCGGTCACGCTTTTAAATCGCACATAAACGACCGTCGAAACCATGTTAATACCACAGGCTTTATGCGTTTTCAATTTTGGTCTGTTCTAACACATTAACAGCGGGCTATATGCGCGGACCGCATATGCTCTAGCGCGAGCGATTTTTTGCAATGCTCGTAACTTTCGAAGTATTAAATATATCTTAATCATTTATTTTGATTTGTATTCACCAATATCTGCAGATTATACCCATAGGTAACAAAATACATAAAAAAATATTTACATCCTTAAAACACCCAATTATTCTTATGTTAAAATTAAAGTTTAAATTATGATTTTAAACGACCGAAACGAAAAACACGACCTTCAATAGCGATGGGGCTCTGCAGCTCCGAGACGAACTCGCAGTATATGCGACAGAAATTCGTATTTAACCTCCGCAGAGGGGGCAATTCTTTATCTCCGACCGCTCAGTCTAAAAAGGATGAATCCTCAAAAAGGGAGGGAAAAATTAAAACATTGAGCTTTATTAATCAAATTTATTTATCTTAACACATGTCGGCAAATGAGGTTTCTCATCAAAAATTAATTGTGATTGAGTTTTCTTATCTCCCGCGGTTTATGCATACATAGTCTTTGCGAACATGAGTTTTCTCGTGACCCGCTGTTAACGTGTTAAAATTATTTTTTCGCCATACCGATAAAGAAAACACTGTGGATCGACGCTCTAAAAATAATTCATGAAGTGTCGGAAGATGAATGGCATATGAGGAAATTGTGTGTGTATTAATTTGGGGCAACCACCAATTGATTTCAGACAACCGCCATATATCGAACCACAGCCTGTCCGTCCATACGCAGTTTGAATCATAATTCAATGTGTATTTGTCCAAAATTATGGTCTTAAACACAATACTGGTACATGTTTATTGTAGTGTATTTCCATGTGATAGGAAAGGCCATCCATATTTCGATACAAAATGTTCTTAATTTAAAACGTACTCACCATTGACGCATCATTCTTTGACGCATCCATTGCGTCACAGTAAATTTAACTCTTGCGGAAAACCTCCGTTGTTGGCAAAGCCGTGTACTGCATTGCATCGTCTATATATAGACGCTAAAGATCCCCCTGAAAAATACTTAGAAATAGGACTTTTTTCAGGGTGGCAATAATCGGATGAAAAAATTTGGCAGCCATAGCGTTTATTTGCCATTATTGCTTGTATAGGATCTTCTATTTCAAATAATGACTGAGCGCAGACATACCAAAACCGAGATGAATACTCATGTATTAGATGAAATTAAGTCATGTACCTTTCATCAATTTAAAAATAAATATACGTTTTAATAGATCATAATATCAAAGAAAGCGCAAGTATTTGTCAACGTTAAACGGCTTAAAATCACATTTTACTTAACCCACTAAATGCCCAAATGCCCAGTATTGTATTCGTACCGTTCAATGTCAGTTAATCGGCTTAGTTCTTCTTGACTGGCCAAAATATTTAATAATGAAGTGTTCGGACAGTGGCATTCGAATAATCTTGGCGCTTTAATTATGCTAATTTTCTAAGCAATGCCACGCATTTTCCAGAACGACCTTCGCTCTTCATCGCGATATCCGAAAGCGTCTCTCGACTGCTCGATTCTTGCTTGTTTGGTTGACCAACATTTAGGCGGAATTATAAAAAGATCGACCCACCAGCACGTACACTTAAACCATTGCTTGCTTGACCGAATGGTGATTCCGATTAAGAATGACCGATCGTCCACAAAAACAGACCTACCGTCGTTGATGGCATTTTAATTGTTTCGCGAATCACTGCCAAACAGCGCCATTGTTTTATCGTCGCTCCGGCGATCATCACTGATTAAAGCTAATAACGTAAGCGTGCTTTAATCATCGCGGATGAACGGTTTCCTCGTCTGGAGCAGGTGATATGCAAATCTAAAAATACTGCTCAATTGCTTTGTTGAATTGATGATCTTGGCTCTGCAGTCCAACGAGACGAAAACAAACCCACGCGATCTTGCTTTTTCCGACGATGGATTTTGCTGCATTCGCCTTTGAACTGCTGAAGGTGCAAATAACCCGAGAAGTCACTATTTCCTGACTATCTGCAAGTGATTGGAACAATCCACCATTCGAAGTGTGCTTATATAAGCGATTTATGTACTAAGTTTCGCCGAATCATCTTCGATGTGTTCAATTATTATCGATATTTCGTAGTCTTCCAAAAACATTTCCTTTCACACATGCAATCATTACTCGCATAATTGAAAAGCATCTTCAACGCTACAATTAGGAAGCGTATGAGTGAAAGTTTGACACTGTTTTAATGCTAGATTTTCCCATATTTCAACAGTTTCTCTGCGGGCGAAACTCAGATTTGCTCCAAGATTGCAGATGAATTCTTTTATGCAGACGAGTTTTTGTTATAATCGCTTTAATTAATGTAAATAAAAAGTAAATCAAAACATTTTCACCTTCACAGTTTAACAAGAAACTAATTAATGCATCAATGATGAATTTGTAACATCCCACGAAGCAAACACGCATATTTAACCCTTTTAATGCCGATCGAAGAATGTCAACCTAATTTGATAAGGATTAAATATATATATATATATATATACAAACGGAGAATCAATGAATGCATCGATATTCTAATATTTTGAAGAATTTATAATAAAATGTACTTAGTATAACTTCAACTTCAATCATCATATTGCTGCCACATGTGAGACCACCCAAATCCTTATTTTTATCCACCCTTGTAAATTAATGTCAAATCGAAATATTATTTTATTTCATACCAGAACGTATAGGGTGCGATATATCGTCATTGGCACTTTGCATAAGTGTTACCAACGATGATATATTGTTGTCCGGCATTAAGAGTGTTAAATCTTTCACCTTGTTGATCACGCATATGATTTTACGTATGAATAAAATGTAACACATTTGTGTTAATATTATTGAAATCTCTCTGTCCTAAAAAATCAATATCAGACACGATTGACTTTACATTATAAGATATGTCAATAGATTGCACGCATCGACAGTAACATTATCTGTAATGTATGTTTGTCCAAATTTACACGTGCCAAATTTATTTTTTCGTTACAAGATATGATAGACGTATTTTTATTACAGTTGAATAACCAAAGTGATGCGTTAATTTTATTTCTAATAGATTATCTACATGATTTTTCAGCAATCATTTACAGAATCAATAAGTCCTTGTAGCTTATAATAACTCCTACGCAGTACTCGTGAATGGATGTTGTGGATAAAACCGAGAATAAGGAACAACAACGTAATATGATCCTGAATAATACTTTTTTCTTCGTCTGGCATCACCCTTGTGAATATATTAGGGAGTCTAGTGCACTCCAAAAACCATTTTCAGTAAAATCAACATAGTTGTTAAAAGTATTTTTTTCACTCTTCAAACCATCCAAATTCTTATCGGATGTAAAAGGTCATGTTATTTTCAATATTTTGGAAATTTATTTAATTAAATCACAAAACCAGCGTGCTCGTATGGTCACTCAGTTTTATCTTTTGAAGGATTTATGCGTTTTGCTTGAGAACTATTTGAATTGAGCGGATCTGGATGCGCATACTGATCATTGGGTGCATCCGCATCAACGATCAATTGACTTTGTATTATTTTACTATTATTTGCGTATAATTTAAAGATAAATTTCCACTCCGTATCTTGCTCAATGCGAGCTGTATTTGGTTCTGCTTCAAATGTTGCTTGCTAAATCCATAAAATCATGCCTACGTGATAAGCATCATAATGCAAACATTTATCATTTCATCGATATGTTCTTAACTTCAACGCGTTTATTATTAATTATTAAAAAAATCTCATTCATCTTAAGATGCCATATCCGCTGTTGAAAAAAGGCGATCTCCATTGGAGATTTTTCTAGAGATAGTTAATTTTTATGTAGTTTCTGAAGAGCTGGGATCCAAAAGCATTTCATCAGAACAATATGCGGCAACATCCATACAATATTTTTACTATGCCTATGCTATTTCCGCAATTGTAAACAGTAAGTTGACAAAGTTTTATCGCAATCGGATGAACAGTATGGAAGCGCATTAAATACGGACAAACAAACATCGATTTTTTTTTATATTAGAAGACTATGCCTATGTTACTCGCGCAATCCTTAGCAATAAGTGGACGAAGTTTTATCGCAATCTGATGAACGGTATGGCAGTGCATTACATACGAACAAAGATTAATTTTTATATATTAAATAATATAAAGGTTTTAAAGCAGATTTTTTCTAACAAACGCCCAGGAACTAGCCCACTATATCAATGTTTCGTATAGGGCTCTAATTGAATGCGATAAATCACAGCATTTCATCACCCCATAGCTAATAAGCATTAATGTCACACAGTTTGGCAACTACTGACTCCAAGTCAGCGGCCCACAAACGTGAGCAAACACTCAATGTTGTTGACCACCATTCACAAAATTCTCGCAGCCAATCCTACAGGTGTTTTTGGCATTCGTTTGTTTATGTTTTTAGTTAACGCCTTTCCAAACACAAAAGAAAAATCTCGATAGGAATCGCCGATAATTGGTCACTCAAATTGGATTAGTCAATCGATTTAACAAATCAACACGTTTCTTTGATATTAGGAAGTCAATTCAATGCTCTGGGGCTTGGGTTGTTATCTTTGAATCGAAATTACTTAACCGCAATATCGTTTTGAAATTAGTAGAGAGCATTGAACACTTTCGTTTTGAAATTTATTTAGTGAACGCTGATGGCTATGTAATTGTACGCATTGGCCTTTAACGTCGTAAAAGCATTTTTTAGTCTGATAAAAATGGAATTTTGATGAAATTGTTTAAATTAACATTTTATCAAAAATATATTTTCACATGGCGACGCGGAGCATATTGTGTTCTTTTTTTCGTTTCTAAACTTTTTCTGACCCATTGACATGATTGCTACTTGCATTTCCAATGAGGTATCGGTGATAAACGTATAATAGCATTCCATGCATTCAATCATTGTTGTACCATAAATAATAATTTAATTTTAACCCCCTAAACTCCGATGCATTCTATTCTGATTGTTATGTTTTTTTTTTATATATATAGTGAAAAGAAATCGTCGATGATCTCACATTTCGTACTGAAGAATCCGGATTCAATGGTCAAATCGAAAATAAAACGAATAAAATTCGTGATATGCGTGCTACCAATCATACAATAATGTATTGTACAACCTTCGCCAAATATCCAATGGATATTCCATCATTAGATTTAACAATCACTATACTTGTTGCTGCTCTTTCTCACCTTCGACATTTAAGATTGACATTTCCCACGCGCATATTCCATTGCAAAACTTCAAATCCCACAGCATTACAATTGTATGCAGTCGTACGAATTCCCCAAATCGAAAATATCCACTGCTAATGTTCTTTCGATCGCTCAAACAAAAAAAGAACATTTCGTAACCTCACACCGCCTAGTATCCATTTACCTAAACGATATTTAATATCCGTGACGTGTTGAAATAATCCTCAAGTCATTGATACCCCAATGAAAACGAACCACTTCGTACGAAAACATAATTTCTTTTCAACGCGACGCGACGAAAGAACAACAGTATAAATATAATGCCAGAAAAACATCTACGACTGGCTCCGAGCCAGCGGAGGTTAATGGGTTTAAGCATCTTGCCCAGCATCATCAACGTCGTTCGTTGATTGCATGCACTTGTCACATGCGCTTTAAACGCATCCGCACCGACGCGTCAATTGAAGCTTGCGAAAATTTTGCATAGATTTGAGAAATTCGCACCAGATTCGCTTTTTTTCGTCCGGTTTCTCTTTCTAAACTGTGATGCAACGAAATCGAAGATTCGAGGTCGTCTTACGAAATAACACTTTTTTCGATCTGAATTACAGTATTGTTTCGCTCGGCATCCGTCCTTCCGCCGTTACGGATCGACAATCTAAGACAGTTTTTTTCATTTGCGAATGCGATTCAACCTTAGCAATCATCATGACCCGAAAACAATTTAAGTTTTATCCGTTTTTTTTTATTTTGACAATGGAAACAAAATATTTCAGTTTTTTTAATTTTACTGTTGAATATAAATATGACACTAACATGCATCGTGTTTGTTTAATCCCGGAATGCTAGTGTTAGTCGATTCGACTAACATGGCGTTTTGTCTTTTTATTATGTCAGGTCCCTGCTCTGATTCGGTCACCATTATTATAAAGCATTGCAGCCCCGATTAGCATGGTTTAGATTGATATTTTTAAAAGTGAAATGTACAATAATTTTATTGATGTATACCTAACTCCACACCTGAAGTTTAACAAAAATAGATATTTAACGCATTTTTAGAAGAAGCTAATGAAATGCTTATTAGAATAAATTTTTACCATCGTGAAATTTCAAAACAAACTATGCGAAACTACATTCCAAATTTAGTTTAGTTAAGAAAATTCCTTAATCCTTTGAATAGTGAGCTAATTTAAAATCTTCATAATCATAGATGCTATAATCGTTTATCCGCCATGCTTGTATTTAACCCTTTGAACTCCATGTCCCCTCCCAGGGGACATCATAATTCTAGAATATCACTCGGATGTCCCCCCTCGAGGGACATTAAAGTTTATTAGGGACTTCGAAGAATCAACTTATTCCAGCACAATTTTTTAAGAAATGCATGTTTCTCTAAAGTTTTCTGTTGAAATGGCATAAGAAATAAAATCAAAATATGGTACAATTACTAAGATATATAGCGGGTTTTACGTCAGAAGAGAACGCAAAAAGTGCGCGTAGAAAGACAAGAGAATCTTCACACATTTCTTTGGGGGCTGGAAATGTGTATTATCAACTCTTATATAATTCACTGCATCTGAGAAGAAAAAAAGGCGTTAAACCACTTATTATTGTCAATACGCTTGCAATGCATATTGGGGAGTGCTTCAAAGTTTTTCATACTGTACAAAATTGTAAGAAATAAAATATTGTTTTTTTACAAATATACAAATCCACTTTATCTGTCAGAACCACCACAGCACGTATGAAGCTTGTACATAAATAAATAAACACTGTCGATAGTACATAATACTCGTTCATTTCTTCAAGTAAACATAAACAATACACTTGAAATCGATTCATTATATCATTCAAGTATCATTATTAGTCGATAAATTTGGGTTAACGATCTATACAATCGTACTATGTACGCAACATACTCTCTCCGTCTCTGTCTCCCATTCACAATCTCCGACCTGCAAGATAATCTCTTCGTCTATGTTTCTCTCTAAACTCAACGTGCTCAATCTCCGAGTTCAACGTGTAAGAATGCTCTTTCTGAGTCACTGAAATTCGAACACGACATTGTGTCTTATTTCTTTGACGGCTTAATTTTGCGCAAGTCTTGAAAAGCAACAATATGTGATAGATTTGGATTTGGCTGGATGATGAGGTGACTTTATTTTTCTTGTGATGATCCTGACAGACTTGCATTCAAAGTGACTAATCGTAAGGTATGGCTTGCATCACAAATTCTGCAAGATTCGAGGGTTGAATTAACATCCAACGCATATTGCAACTTGCAGATCCGTTGTCCTTAACCTCGGTCGTTTGCTTATGACTTAAGTCTTCGGTTCTTCGGATCTGTCGAGAGTTCAATCGCGTAAATTAGGCGGCCTACGCGAACCTCGCCCGTGGGCGATGTCTTCGACTGTTGAATATCGTACGTTTGTTCTCGAATTGAGCAACGTTCTACCTCTCCCCAATCGCCATTCCGACTTATCGTTTCCTCTAACCATAAATGGTCCACGAAGGTGTACAGGTAATTGAACGTCTCTCGCAACGTCGTCTTGTTCCGCCCAGGATTTGTAATTAGCGCTTGGGAAATCATTCGGCAACGGCAATCGATACACACATGCTTTTCCGCAAAATGATCTGTTCGAAATGTTAAATTTGTTATTTGTTCTTGTTGCAGGTAATTTCGCAATGGATGTACTGATCGGGTGGTTGCGATCGCGGTTCGATGCTTCTTGTTTAGGAAGTTGTAAAGGTAACGTTTATGGCCGTGAACAAAGATAATAACATGTTCGCATAAGATTTTAAATTGGTACTATTATACACAGTGCGATGTTTGTCTCTGAAAATTCTCCAAGTAAATCGATTAATGCACTTAATGCTTGGCTCTTATTTTTTTATACACAATATTGATGTACGGATTATACAAATTGCCTATAATACTGCTATAAGACTGGGTAATCACACACCGAATTTAACACGAGCTGTTTATAATGAAAAATTTAATTTAAGCTCCAATCGACTTCAGCTTCTTGCTTCTACGTCGACTAATGTTGCTGATTATTTCCGGTCAAAGCTTCCCTCCCGAAAACTCTTATGACCTCTCATCGAACAACTCTCGGACGTTTGTTATGCACTCCGCGTCGTCATAAATCTTCAGATACCAAACAACATCCTGCCAGCTCAAACTTACTCTATTCAATTACATTCGAATTCAATTTTATGAAATTAAAGACTTCCTCCAGCCGTGGATGCAATTGAATCATTTTACCTATTTGTCAGGTTGCGTGCTTCGATATCCACAACGTAAGCGCTTTTATTGCTTTCCGTGTTCGCTTTAAACGGTTCCGCTCTCCGTACATATTGGTTAATTGAATTTACTTAACTCGGATATGCGGCTGTGCCATTTTGACCTTTGTGTGCAAGTTGCATCGCTGCAATTGTCCGGTGGAAAGTGCAAGATTGCACTCCACCCCAACGATGCATCGCAACAGCAGCACACGTAACTCTACACCGATATATTTATGCATGACTGCATCTTCGTCGACGTCCTCTTTTATAAACTCCTTGGGCGATTTTAACATGTGAAGAGACATTTACAATTCAGCAGAACGACGGTGTGCGGTCCAGTGCTCGAAAACCGAGCAAACATTCAAATGCAAATCTTTAAGTCATTTCAGATCTGTGCGAATAATCTTCAGGTCAAATCTAGACAAGTCTTTGATCGAATCTGTAAAATACAAATCTCCTTCTTAAGGGTTCTTACTATATCTGCTATCTTTTCGTTAGACGCTTTTCTATGAAAATATATTTTAACATTGCATTTGAATAAGATTCAATTTAGTTTTTCCCATCTAGGAAATCAAGATAAACGTAAATCGACACGTTCGATCTGAAGTATTATTGTAACTAGGGAATCCGTATTGTTGTATTAACCTCTTCCTACCGGTGATGTATTTACTACACATCGACTCTAATAATGGGAATATCAATATGAAATATAATAGATACGGGGTTCAAAATTTTTGTATTCCTCCGTAATATAATTACGGATCACATCAAAGTATTGTAGTGTATAAATATTCATCTGCAGCTACGGAAATAAATAATTTGTCGGGAAATCGGGAATTTTGCGAGTTTTAGTCAGTGTCTCAGCAGAAAGGAATTTCATCAATCACATTGATGGTGCTATACGTAAATGGGGGTCATCAACTCGAATTAACATTTAAATATATGATGACGATATCTCCAACGAGTGTGGAGGCTGAGCGTGCATTTTCAGCAGCAAGTTGCCTGGCTCCCAAAATCAGATCCAGACTAAATGATGAAACACTCGATGCTTTAATGTTACTTCAGGCATATTTTCAAAATAATATTTGAATTTTTTAGTGTTTTATTTATCTATTTTTGTATTTTTTAAAATGGACTTTATGAATCAAATTTATCAATGTAATATCCTCAACTATTGAAAATCCCGGGATGAGGGCTCGGGATTGGATTCCCTAATTATTACACCTCTTATCTTCCAAATTGTTGGTGTGTACCCTGAAACTATTTTTCACAATCCAGAATAAGAATTCTAGGTCTATTTTACTATGCCATCACTTAATCTGTGTCTTCCCAATTAAATAATATGCGACAATATTATACAATCTCTATGATAATAATCATATGCGATATGCTCCAGTTACTATATGATAATTTCTGGATTTCCTCAACGTCAAAGGATATCCTCAATTCGATATATTATGTTAGTTAAATGTGTCTCAGAATGGAATGCACGTTAAATTGACTAATTGGCTCATACTCATACTTATATATTTCAAGTTATTCTAAAATATGTAATCGATAATTGTGGAATATATGTGATAAATTTTAATTCGTCTCGGAAAAACATCTTTTGATGAACCCCCAACGGAATGTGAAAGTCAACTCATCCATGAAATATTCCATAAATCCCTTATTTGAATTCATCCAGAACATCTTCATAAATTATACTGTAGGAAAAATGTAAGTTGACATATATAATATTTTCTCTGCGTTAACGTTGATATGTTGCTGACAAGCATGATAAGACCGATTGAGAGAAATTGAATTTCGCCTTTCGCTCAAAAACTTTAAACATCCGTGAATAACAGTTATCTTCACGCCTGTTTATCTGAAAACAAGTTCACCGATTTCAATATGTTATGTCTATTTGCCCACAATCCATGTAACTCGCGCGAAGTTTGCATTTTGAGGCATCTCTCGCGTGTTATTTTGTATTATGCTTCCCAATTATTTAGCCACGCTATTTCAAATAATTCGTATTTATTACTATTTTCTTTCGAAAATCGCTCAATTTCGATGGCATAGCAAAATTTTAATCGATCTCGATACGATCTTTCCACTATCGAAAATCGGATGTGGGCATGATCGGAACCGATCGATCGGACAGATCGAAGCTCCCCGTTATCTAATGCATATCAAGTAGAAGGCTGTAGGGCTTGACGAAAGGGCACAGAGGCAATATTTAAAAAAAAATCACTCCAATCACCGTGTAATTTTCATGTTTCGTAAGACTCGACAGTTACGACGTTCCACATTGCGTGCGCGCATATTTGACAATCAAGTACATATTTTTTGTCGAAAATCTACAATATAACTCGGCACAATTGAATTCTTAGAATTTCTCAACACTTCGGACATCGCAGACTTATTAGCGTCATTATCAAAACGTAGAATCGTGTCGAAAAAGTCTTATTTAATTTTGAATTTAGCGCTGCTCGTATACATTGTAATTTTTCTCGCTCGTTTCATGCAGCGTTGGCGCTTAACAATCACCAAATTGTATTTACTCTTTGATAAGAGGACTTGTAATTTTAAGAGATAAATTATCTGCTAGAACTAGGTGAAAACACACCTGTGTGTTTCTATATTTTTTGGTTTGCTGTGTGAAATATTTTTATGTTTAACTATTTATGTATTTGTAATTCTACAAATGACCATAAAATTCCTTCTCGCTATTCTCTAGATCGCCATATTTTAACGACATTTTAACACATACACTTCATCTTGAAATTTAAAAAAATCGAATGGATCAAATATTGACGACTATTACATATTTTTGTTTTAAGATGAATCTAGGTCACGAAATATATTCCCTAAATGTAGGATATAGGAATAAAAGATAAGGATTACTCGTAATAAATACGCTTATTGAAGCCTTATTGTACGAATAAAAAAATCAAAAGCACTTTCATACGGACGAACGTATCAGGTCAGTCCAAAAGTTCGTGCGCATTTTAGGGAACATTTTAAATAGTTTAAATAAAACACAATTTAACATTTTAATCAATAACATGTTTTCCTCCACTATCTATAATTTCTCGCCATCTTACATGTAGTTTTTTAATTCTATTGCTGTAGAAAGACACTAATTTTGATAGAAAAAAAAACTTGAATGTACTGTAAAAACTAGGACACACATGAATGGTTTGATTTGGCTCTAACAGTTCATAATAATTATCCCACCAAACACTTACAAGCTTTTTAGTCATGCAATAAGATGTGGCGTCAAGCAATAAGATGTGGCTAATTGATCAGCGGTGTCCACCCCAACCATATTTTTGATGAAATCTGGAATCATCTATCGCAAATATATTGAAAAGGTGCAGAACTATTCTGCTAACTCTAATCTAATTAATCCCTAAGTAATGAAATTTCCATAATATGGTACAAATGTGGATATATAAATTATACAGAAAATTTCCAGAAAGTGAATAAATGGGTGGTTTGTTGTAAAATGAGATCGTTGTCTATGCTAGAACAGTTGCTACGATGATTCAAAAAATAAAAACATCAGAATAGCTCTAAACAATTGTAATCTAGACTGAAGTAAAAAATGTCGAGGCCACCTCGACATTGGAGCTCAAAGGGTTAAGATGAAAAGACAAATTTGTTGTTGGGATTAGCTGCCTATCTTTATCTGTCCACTGATTTTTTCTTGTGGCGTTATGATAAATAATCCATTTTTCGTCACCTGTCACCAAACAATCAAAAATTGGATTCGGATAGTTCATGCGGCACCCTCTTTTCCAGCTTGGATACTTTCCCAATCTCCTTTAAATGACGAAAGACTGATCCATGAGATGAATCCATCCTTTGTGCGATCTGATCCACTGTTAATTGTGGCTCCTGATTCCTTAAGATTTTTAAGAGCGTCGATTTGGCAGATTCGCCACACGAAAATAAAAAATATAACAACACGTTTGTATTGATTATCGATATTCATTTTCGACGGGTACTAATATGCATCCGATTTTTACGAAAATTGGTGATGAAAATTGTGTTTTATTTACACTATTTAAAAATATACCAAAAAGCGCACGAACTTTTGGACTGACCTGATAGAATAAACTGTGTTGATGTCGAAACACAGACAAACGCCCGTAGGGAATCATTTAATAATTTTGAAAGATCGTCTCATTTACGGCCCTTCGGTAATAAGATTTCTTGTCTTTTAAACGCAACGGAATTTATCGCATATTTATACTAATACATTTCGATCCAAAAGATGTTATTTGTTTGTTCACAATTGAGATATTCATTTAATTGGACCATATAATTATAAACAGGGTTAGATCCATATTGTGATTAAAAATACACCGCATTAACAAATTTGAATACCATTTAAAAATCAGATTTATCCTGATTTTTTGTATCTGAAAAATTAAATATTCGGGTGATTAATAAAAGCGTGTATGTGTTATTGGATTTGCAACAATAATCTCCAAGAAATCCGATTTTGATCGTCTACATCCGTTAATAGATTAGAAGAAAATCTAATCATCCAAGGAAGTTATGTACAATAGATAAATTTGGAAAAAATGCTATTTTATATACTTTGGATATAATCAATAATCTATTTACCAAAAATTATAATTTATTATAGCCGCGCATTCCATAGCAATGGATTCTAATGATGTTGATTGAACAAATCGTTGGTAAATTCAGACATATGTTTCATGATCAAACTGCATAATTTGAATAATTCGGTGTCGATAATTTTGAATGAATCTATGCGTTAGTGTATTTCTGATTAATTTAATTCGTTAGCATGGCGTGCTAAACGTCTGTTCGTAATTTATTAGACGATGATTAACGTCTATTTATCCAGAGCTGTATTTATCTTGGTGGTTCATGGTATTCATTAAGGCCTAACTAGTATTATATAGCAATTTCGCAATGTTCAATAATCATCTGGACGACAAATTATTCATTTACGAGGAGAACCGATCTTTAAGCGTAATAATTCCGGAATGGCGATTAGCTCGTCGCAAAAAACTGAAACTTTTTTGCTGTGGAGATTTTAGATTTGCGTGCGGAAAAGTTGTTAATTTTCAAATGAGTCTTATGAATAGCCTTGGTTACCATTTCCTGTAAGACTTATCTCTTGCAATCTACTTAATTTGCACTTCGTATATATTAGCACATGGATGTGTGTCTGTAACAATGCAACTGTGTCTTATCTCGTTTATTCTGCTTTTTTGTGTTGTTGTGTTTGATGCAATCGGGCATTTATACCGTATATGTTCCCGCAGAGAAAACATCTGTTTTTGAGTCAATCTCATCTGGGAGATATGTTGGACAAAATAGAATAATGTGGGAGTCTTTGAAATGTGTCCCTCGGGTATTGTATTCGATTAAGTTAACCGTATCATCATAAATAACTTAACCCCGCGATGCTGTCTCGAGCGTGGATGCATTTTGCTTAAGAATTTCTCTGCATCGCCAAGACGTTCCTTTGTGTTATGGTTTTTGCACAAATTATTTAGATGCATTCTGAGGCATTAGAATTGCATTGAATGATGATGCGGCATGCAATCACTCATGCCATTGAATAAAACCTGAATGGCGCCGTCCAGTGTGACACCGGTCATCTCAACCATTCCATCAGAAGTCATCATAGACTGAAAAAATATCATCTGAACTAATATCAACGCAGTCTTAAAATACTTACCTTGAACAAATAGAAATCATGTACATCATCATAATTCATATATGAATATTGAGATATTTTTACAATTCAAATACATGACTTCCGTCATCATTTTCTATTCATATATGACCAAATTACAAACGGATATTACATTATGCATCACAAACGTTTTCAATAAATATTTTTATCGTTGAAGAATCACCGTTATTTCAACAGCAGACAATCAACCAGCCAACTTTAAAGCCAATTCATGATAATAACATTAAATTTAAGGGAATTAATGTCGCCTATTTGAATTATAAAGCATTTCCACAGACCAACAGTCCGGAACCCAAAGAACATTTCATACCAAATCCCTTTCCCTTGGCAATAAACTAAAAGCGAAAGTTGCTCTTTCATGCCGAAATCGTTATTATCGTCCATTACACAGTATAAAATAATTCATTTTAAAATACTGTTTGCCGTATATTTCTTCAGATGAAAACATTTAAAAAATACATACACGAAGATCTTCGCTGAAACATATAAAGCAAGCAGATTTGATAGTTTTTTTTCATTTCATTCTATTCAATTTAAGATGAAAGCTCGTCTGATTTACTTTCACTTCGTTTCATATCAACGAAAGGGATGCCCATAAAAAGGGGTTGCGATGGAGCAATAAATTCGTCAATAAAATACTGCGATTCTAATGGCATATTGGTCGGACGTGATGTCTGCCAAATTTTATTCGGAACAAAGTAAATTAAATCGACGATTCCATTTTACATTTCAGATTTGAAATCAATCAATCAAGTTGTAATAATGGGAATTTTTACAACATTACTACATTGAATTTCGATATACTATCTACACTCAAACCTCTTTTTGTGCGACTTTTTTTGTGCGATTTCGAAGTTATGCGATTTTTTTTTAATTTCATAAAGAGTATGTATCGATATATTTTGGATAAAATAAGAAATAAATCATCAACACTAGTTTTTTTGCATTTTTCCAATGTTTTGACTTTTAAAAACACATTCTCCAAAGGAATTTACAAAATTCCAACTATTTATGGAGCTATAGCTATTTTAGGGACTTGGCCGGTCCTACCATAATGAAATCTTTTAACGCGTTTTTCTCGAAACTACAAAATTAAAGCTGACAAAATAAGGCCAAAAAATGGCTTGACTGAATTTTTTTTAAACAGTCGCCATTTTGTGGTTTTTTTTTTTGAGTTAGGGACTATAGTGACACCTTTGCTAATTACGAATTATATTGTTGGAAAGAAAAAAATCTACGCAGAACAATGATGACACTGGATATAGTATTTCTTCCGAAGAAGAGAGCGATTTTGAGTTATATCGATAATCGCAACGAAAATTATCATACAGCGATGATAGTTTGTAATTAAAATAATTAGTATTTTTATAGTGGATCCTTAAAATTTTATGATGAAAGACGTTTTTTAAATGTTACCAAAAATGTAATTTTTAATTATCTTATTGTTTTCCTGTTTTTTTTTATTAACTTTTTTTGTGCGATTTTGGATATATTTTATATAGCTATTTCAAAGTTATGCGATTTTTAAAATCCTTGGAACGCATCTTCACTTTTTATATATAAGTCATAGTTTTTTTTTGTGCGATTTTCCGGGGAACGCATCTACCGCACAAAAAAAGTGCGTATCGATATATATACTATCTATATTGATATATATATATATTATTAAATGTCGATATGAAATATAATGAATACGGGGTTTTAGAATTATATGACGTACTAAATACGTAGCATCGTAAGGGAAAGGTTAAAAAAGAAATTCAGAAAATTCTCCTTATCCAGATGATTTT
Source organism: Stenopsyche tienmushanensis (assembly GCA_008973525.1). Lineage (NCBI taxonomy): Eukaryota > Metazoa > Arthropoda > Insecta > Trichoptera > Stenopsychidae > Stenopsyche > Stenopsyche tienmushanensis. The sequence goes on along the minus strand of WACJ01000006.1, from coordinate 713,774 downwards.
ACGCTGATTATTATCATTACCGCGTAAATATGCTTCCGCGTGTCTTTAAACTTATAGATTTTTCTAAATTGGTGATCGTCAGATAACATTATGAATAACTTAAACAGTATGCAGTATTTTTTTAGACTGTAAATTCACATCATAAGATTTCTGCAGAAATCTAGACTCGGTATTTTTGGTTTTGACTTTTAAAGCTATTCAAAAATCCTTCGTTTTTCAAATATTTTCTGATCCACGAGTCATAGGTTCGCCATCTCTAAATAAATATATTTAGAAGGTATTTATTGTATTAAACAAGTCCTTTTTGGTTAGCAACGTTAACAAGGTATCCTATGTCGGTTCTTAGATTTCATTGTTTGGACCGTTGTCAATTCCTAGAATTTGACTGTCGAAACCATCAAAGTCTTCATCAAATTTCATCCAATTATTCCATGAATTTCGCACAAGTAGCACACCGACGCCCACCAAAAACAGCCCTCTTCGTCCATTACATTGCTAAATATATATCAAAAATTAAACTTGTAAATTGTATGGTCAAAGCATGGTTCACATAGATAGCAAACTTCCATTAAACAGTACTTTAATGGCAGATAAGACTTAAAATAATGCTTTTCGTGGTATCAATTAACATATTGAAAAATGTATGTATTCTAAGATAACGTCTTTTTCACATCGCGTATTCGTGTACTTATTATGTAAGCCGACTTACGTACAAAACGACATCACATATACGTCGTCAATAATTGCATAATAATATGACAAGTCCGCTAATGCACGTCTGTTGCGACTCGTCTTCATGCCCCAACGCTCATGTGCCATGTAATTCTGGGACGGACGAGCAACCTTGTTATGATCCGCATTAAATCTGTTTCTTTTTTTGCTCTTCGTCTAATTACCGATGGCAATTAAGGCGTGTATCGTGCCACTTAAGAATCATCGCATAATTGTATTTTTAGCAACGCTTCTGAATGAAATTAAGCGCATTGTTATAAGCACAACAGCTGTTTGGAATTGGATTTTTCGAATGAGGATGCCGAAAGTGTGACCGTGATTGCAAAAGATGAACGTCACGTGAATCACAGCACGTGGTGTGTAAAACCTCTGGTGCCGAAAGCGTGCGAACGTCCTCAATCCGACCAGAAGATGATGGCGTGCACACCCATTACGACCCATTGAGGATTCAAACGACAAATGCATAATTATGCCGGAAAGGCGACCTTCTCTGCTTGCTGCATTCGAGCCCGAAGCCATTCGATCTTTCGATCCACCGACGACAATCGCCTTCATACCATGCTAATGCTGCATAAATACGAATGCTCACATATTTGCATCTAACAATCTTCTGAATAAATCTGCAGAATCTTATTCGTCTCGATTCCCATTTTCGTTCCAATCTAGTAATGGTCCATCTCGATCGTTATATTTCATCTCCTTCAATTCGCTCTAAATCCTTTCAAATGAAGCGGAAAACTCTCATTTTGATTACCCCGAAGTTACTCGGCTCAGATTGAGTTATCGATCCTTTCTGTGACCGCCGGACTCACCCTCATCCACTTTTGTCTTTCACAATTCGGACGCAAACACAATGACTCATGTATTCCTACGATAATTCTACACCTATATGCGCAATTCAAAACCGTTCGAGCCGAAGCGATGCCGCCTGTTCAATATCATTCATAAACGAACACTTGCTTATCGACTTTAGCGTGCATTAGACAATTTCTGCTGGAGTGTATGAAACCATTTGCATAATATCGGACCGTTGATCTCATCCTTCAGACGTATGACGCGCTCAATTGCATTATAAATCAATGCAACTTCAAACAAATGATGCTCGATTCGATCTGTTAGACGCACTTTATGCTGTAAATCCGAAATAATTACGCATGTGTCTCGTATGTTGATCAACGAGTGCGAGAAAGAACGTAATCGGGTCGTAAATCAAATACAATAAGACCTCTTTTAATGCTTAGGATGTGTTCCTAGACGACAAAATGAAGCAATTTAAAAATTCTTGATTATGAAGTCGTCTAGCATCATTTGCCGTTTTCTTTTTCTCTCTTCGCTCATCAATTCTTCATTTTCAAAATAACCATTTCTATACTCCCCACCCCCCTCAAGCGAAATAACTACATAATAAATAAATTACAAATTTAACTTTGATGCCTATGGAAAACGCTATAAAAAAAGTGTTCAGGCGCCCATCCCTTTGCGAGGTTTCCGCAGGAAGACCAGCTTCAGACTATGTGCACTCGAAGGTGCGTTGGGGGAAGAAGAACAAAGGTTATGCTAAGTTCAAAGGAACTACTAACACGGGTTCACTGCCAGCACGAGTCCAACCTCAGTTTGAAGGGAGCTGCAGCAGATGACAAACTGCAGGGGCTACCCCTTCATTTGTAGTACCTAGCCACGGAGACGAATCGCCGTTCGAACAGCCTAAAACCATTTTCCCCTGTATGCCTAGGTTGTTGAGGATAGTGGTGAGCCTTTGACACAGTCTCCACCAACTACTGTAATCGGCTGTTACATACACCGCTTTATGGGTGACTTGCACACCCAACTCATGTTAGCTGGGTTACCCCAGCTGCGTTTAATGAGCAAACCGACGAGGCTGCTTTCGTGCACCTCTACTTCACATCATTACCCCAGCGTTTCAACTGTTGCCCACGGGCGTAGGGCTGGCTCACCCCCCCCCCGGGGGGGGAGGGGTTTATGGGTGGGCATCGTGGAGTCGAACACTCACTCAAATCGCTCTAGAACAGTTTACCAGTCAAGGGTGATACGCATTTCCTAATTCGTAACGTAAACAATTATTACCGTGTATCGAGTTTCTGCATCAAATCATATGGTGAGTGAGAGTCACCTCTCGAATGAAAAGGTTTAAATATTCGTTATATCGTTCTGAAATATTGACATAATGTCTACCTTGAGAGCCGTTTACGCCTTGTAACCGCGACCAATTTAAAGTGGATCAAATAAATATATTCTAAGAAGATCTTGTCTTTCAAATCCATCCTTCTCCCCTGTTTTGAGTCCTTCTCGCTGACGTTATGAGTGTTATGCGACAGTTATGGGTCATCGGAAACTCGCGCTAAGGATACCATAATTTACTGGAAGGGCTGCTGAGGAAAGTACAACCCTTGACGAAGATAACTAGGTCTCCAAATTTTGGCTAAGGGTTGCATTACCACGTTGCACTCAAAAAAATCTTATTCGGAAAGAGCAAGACCATTATAGCCCACGTTGTTTTGCCAGCGTTCGATCTTCCATTGGCTTAATGTTCGCCTTTGCATTCTGTGTAGATTTTTAGACAACCTATAGTTCTAAACGAAGCATTACAAGCTTCATTATAGTCTCCATTTCATGATCCCGCGCTGTTTCTATTCAAACTCGCTGATTTTCAATCAACCGTTGATAAAATTTATCACCGACTTTTATGAAATCTATAAACTTATAGCCTGGCAGGAATTTTCAACACAATCGCTGCGTATGCTCGCTTTTATGAACTTATTGTTCGTTCATATAAACGGTATGAAATTTAAACCCGCGACTGCGGTAACATAAATTAGCATCAACAAACCACAGTTTTGATGAGACATACAGGCTGTGACTTTAAACACGGCTTACGAATCTACGCTGTAATATTTTGCGCCTAGAGCGGCCTGTATAAAATAATATTTCACTTTCCCGGTGGATCCGTATGAAATTAAAACTCTCGTCTAGCATGTTATTAATATTTTCATAGCACAAAGCTTCAATTTCGCGCAACGTCAATTTGCGAATTAATAGAATTGTATGTGCTTTCGACCATTTTGTCTTTCGCTCAGGAATTGGCCCAGTCTCGGCACATCACTTTCTCCCGGTTAATAATTACCTCTTTGGCATGTTAATCTTGATTTCTTACGTGTCTTATTTTTTTGTATTTTCATTCGAGATCATAAACAAGTATCTCTGGTTGAAACGCTTCGTTTGATGTTTGATTGATTTATTGCCATTAAAGATTGTAACACAAATCTTCTGGCAATCGATTGATTTTGCAGTTTCGTCGATTGTTTATAGGACCTTGTAAATTTGTAATTCGCGAACGTTTGATATTTTTCTTTCCCAATAGTAAACATTTACAGACTTTCATCCATGCTGATCTTTCATCAAATAATTGTACGCCAAAAATATTGTCGATCGTCTTAATTATCATATCGCCCATGATGGCCCCGCATACTTCGAAATCAAACGAAACGACAATTGTCACATTCCTTTTCTAGCAATAGTACCGGTTGTTTTAATATTTAAATACTAAAGATTTATATGGTAATTTTCCATCTATTTACAATGTCTGCCAGTGAATTTCTAAACGTCGACTACATAAATTAGCAGTCCTATAATAATGGTTAGGAAGCCCTATGACCGGCCCACATACCGGAGCAAAACTAGGTAAATCGCACGTCAATGGTCGTGAAAGCCTTCTTGTTAATGGTCTAGAATGCTTCAACTCTCTTATTGCACAATTTTGTAAATGACAACTGGAATTCCGGTACGACAGAATTACATGATCTCAAATAATAAGATGATCACACAATAATTGCGAATTCGTCGTTTAATTTTCATCATATTTTGTATTCAATGCATGTTAAACCGAAAAATAATACCTTTTTTTCTGTCGTTTCGTTGTTTTCGTTGTTTGAAACGAAATTTTAAAAATACATGGTAATGAAATTAATTTTACGCGTAAGTGTCCCAAATTAAATACCAAATGAGTCCAGCGGGCCTCAAACTTAAATTACGCCAAGGGCATCTCAATTGCTAAATCCGCCACTGGTTCTCATTAACTTTCGTAAAACTCATGATTAATGAATTTGTTAAAAAATATACGCGATAAACCGAATGCATTCGAGTCGTCTTCCATACATAGGTCGTATATCAAACCAAATTCTCTGTACCATTGTAATTGTAATGCCATGACGCAATTAAGAATGCAGGGCGTGGGATAAAAAATAGTCATTTTCCTTCTTATCAGCCCCTCTACGATCCGATAACAAACGAACCCGCGTGCGGAGGTCTATATTGGCTCGATAACCCCCTTTACGTAACAGGCGCTAACAACTATGCTGAAGTTGCTGACAAACGAAATCGATTTGAAAAATATTTTATCCTTGGTGAAATTTTTCATCGAACATTTTGTTAATTTACAGCAAAATCTTAAAACGCATTTATGCGGAAATATCAGAAAATTTACAAAGATATCGGATCATTTTAAACGACTTTTTAAAAATTATTGCCATGACATGTTCTCTTTCTAAAGACAATATCACATTTCCTGAATATCCTGAGGGAAAAACAGAAGCAAAGTACTTTGGACAGATTTTTAGTAAACTTCAAACTTTATGATCATTAACCAGGTCTAATTAATAATAAAAAAAAACAACGGGAATGACGAAATCAAAGTTTATTAAATTGCAGTTGTATTTTTGTATTGAGCAGTGTTTTAATTATTTCATACTACCAAAAAAAACGCCTATTCTTATGTTTTAATTACCTTGGTTTTAAAAACAACCGAGCAAGAGCTTAAAAAATCTTGTTATACGAGGCACTAACCTGTATGGTAGGACGATCGCGTATTTGCGAGCGAATTCCAGTGATTCAGAACGAGCACTCTTGTATGTTTAGCTCGAAGAGATGATGAACATGTATTTACGCCTCAATCCAAGAATACACTTGCATTTAGGTCGCAGTTATTACCACAACCAAAATTATGACCGGAGCAAGTCCTTGCTTTCTCATGGCCGTTCGCTTCTTCAAATTATTAATAGATTTCGCTTCAATCAAATAAGTTGATTTTATTTATTCTTAAATATTTTCTTCTTAGATGAGATGATCTTTATAAAAATAAAATGATAGCGATACTATTACCTGTCTGATATCTACAATTGATGAAAATCAATAACGTACGGTTTGATATTTTGATCAAAATAATGCATATCAATGTATGAATTTAAATTTTGAAACTTGATAGAATATATGTTTGCATATTTTTATTCGTCTTGGGGCGGTTAATATTACATACGGTCATATATCATGAAAATGTTTCTCTTTTAAGTTATTTTTAACGTTGAAAATACCGTTTAAAATGATTTATTCCTCCTTTAGATGATATCACATCTGAATTGTATACGTAAAATTACGCTGTACAATTCAGCTGAAGTGGAAAACACATCATTTGTGCCGCTGAAATCATCGTGCTCCATATCAATATATATTTATAGAATACTGACAGATGAAAACGAGACTTCTGTGTTTATGGAATTAGAAATTCAGATCATCGCTAAATTGGATTGAATTTATATTTTCATCCCAAAATCGAATTCAGATCTCAGGCCACGATTTTGTTTGTATTGGCGCGCCCACATCAAAATTCATGTGAACGCTTCAATGCGACGTCAAATTTTTGAACTTGGTCTTAGTCGATATTGACTGTTGTGGAAATTAGTGATGTTGTCAGCCTCGTCAGTCGTCCTTATAAGGCCAGCTAAGACCTGCTGCTACCGCCCACTTCTCTTTGCTGTTATAGTAGCAGAATCTTTAACACAGCCATGTCTACTTTTGGCAAACAAGACCAGAAAAATCTTCCTCTTGTCATTTAAGAATTTGTCTAATCTGAGTGGACAACTCCTAATTTGTATTGAAATATATTTTAAAACAAGCGTTGAGCTCAATAAATTTTAATAGCAATGAATAAAATGTACAAATTCATATAAACTATTATAAATTTTGCATTTAACCAACAATCAACCCACATTCGGATACATGCATTATGAAAATATTACAAAATAATTGAATTAATCATCAACGCAACGATGTTTCATAAGAAATTTCATATTCCTAAGTATGTCAAACGCCTGTTATTAATAGAAAACTGTTTATTTTTGCAGATCCTTCAAAACTTAGGAAAAGTAGATCGTACAGCCGATGACATTTTCGATGAACACCTTCAGAACTTTAATCGTCAACATGTTCAATCTACCAGATTACAAAAAGAGTTCAATAACTATATAAGATGCATAAGAGGTATGTATACTTTATATTTCACTTTAAAAAATGTATTAAATCAACCGAATATGTATTTTTCAATAATAACAAATTCAATGAATTTCAGCGGCCCAGATGGCATCGAAATCGCTCATGGAGGCCATTTCAGAAGTCTACGAAAGCAGTTGGTCAGGCCACGATCTACTCTACGCACAGGCTCAAAATATGGAAATGTTGTGGGCAGATTTCTCACACAAACTCGGTGATCAAGTTCTCATCCCTCTTAACACCTATCAGGCACAATTCCCTGAAACTAAGGTCGGTCATTTCTTTTAACATCTCCGAAGCTCATTATCTATGTTATGCGGTGGTTCTTATAAATTATTATCAATTTACAGAAAAAGATTGACAAAAGAGGTCGCAAGCTGGTTGATTACGATAGTCAAAGACACAATTTCCAAGGCCTACAAGCGAATGCTAATAAGAGGAGAGACGATGTAAAGGTACATATATTTTTATTACATAACTAATAAACATGGAACGCTATTAAATTGCCATTTCATTTTGAATTTATATTAATTAAATTATATTTTTGTTACAGATAACCCGAGGACGAGAATCGTTAGAAGAAGCTAAGAGAACCTACGAAATACTCAATTCTGAATTGCATGATGAATTACCCGCACTATATGACTCTCGTGTTCTTTTCCTCGTTACCAACTTACAAACGCTATTTTCTGCCGAACAACTTTTCCACACGGAAACCTCAAAGGTTCATTGCGTACTTTTGAATTTGATCATAAATCTGTAATTGCTTATTTTATTATTAATACTTGTATTATTGACGTTTCAGGTATATTCTGAACTAGAAGCAATTGTTGATAAATTAGCTACGGAAAGCCAACGGGGATCTTACACTGTTAAGAAACCTATACTGGGAACTCTGCCTAGTCTACAACACAACAATGTTTCACCGCCCTCGTCTCCCAACAATGCCAAGTCCAGTACACTTAATTCTCAAAACGGAACTGCCACTCCGACGAATACTATACAGCGTAAGATTGAATACACGATTCTAAATGTTTGATATACGACTGATTAACTTGACTAATTTTAATGTACTACTTTCTTTTTAATTAAATAATATACCGACCAATATGTAAGCGTAAATATTGGGATAAATTAACATTTTACTTACTTCGTCATAAATTAATATCACGAAATATCTTTTAATACGTGAAATCAAACAAGTCGTAAAATGATTAATTTAAACCATATTTGTATGTTTTGGGTGTTCTTTCTTTTTTGTGGAATGGCTTTATTGTTCCCTTTCCACAGCTGCATGGGTTGAGAATTCACCATCAACACCTGAAAAAACACCTTCAATTACGGAACAAATATCAACCCCTGTCACACCAACCACCCCTGAATTGACAAAGAAAACGGAAGATGACAATATCGAAATTGCACCAGCCTCACCTGTTGTTAATGGCAATGGTACTCACAAACCACAAGAAAATAATAATAAAAAAGTTGAAGAGCTTTATGATATACCAGTTGGTAAGTATGCCTAAACTCTCCAATTTTTTAATAATTTTCTGCATGAAAACTAATTTACTGGTTGTGCTTTTATGTGTTGCAAAAATGTTCCTTCGCCAATTTAAACTATGTCAAATGATTCATTTTTTGCGAAGCATAAAGACATATTTTTTCTGTAATAGTTAACTATAATCGTATAACATTTAAAAATGGTTTTCTATTTTTATTTTTTTTTTCATTCTTAATCCACTTATTGATGTTTATTTGATTTTATTTACCCCAATGTATCATTGTTTTCAAGGTATGTAATTAAAAAATGTATTCATAGTTTTATAATTCATCGAAACAACCCTTGTAGTATAAATCTCTATCAACTGTTGTAAATGACAAACAATGCGCGCATGAAAAATATTATTAATTATTTTATTATTATTACTGTGTATAGAAAGAGTTTTGCAATTGATTGTCTTTTCTGAAGGTATGGCCTCGTTCTTCAATATGCACGTTTTCAAAAGTGTTAAAACAAAATAAAAATCTATACAGTATTCCCTGAATTCAAGCTACACTACAATATTCCGTGATGCAATATTCGTTTTTGAATCATTATGATATTATCACTCATTCGAACAATCACAGTATGCGCAATTCAGTCTTTACAAAAATCAATTTAATCCAGACCAATTTTGATTTGTGAATTTTAAATTTACATAAGCCAGAAGTTCAGGAGGAGGGAAAACTGTATATGAACTAATAATGCAAATTTGCAACAGTTGTTTTGAAGATAATATTGTAAATTTCTTTAAATTTGACTTAAAATATATCACCAAAATTATAATTGGGTCGAATTAATATTCAACTTCACAAATACATTTGAGCATTTAAGAGAAATGAGTTAGCGTTTTTCAAATGTGCAAAATTTAATGTCCTTTGGCACTTTTTACAGGTGCTACTTTATCAAACTTACCTCCAGGTGTGCTGTATCGGGTACGTGCTACTTATCGCTATACCAGGGAAGACCAGGATGAATTGTCGTTTGAAGTTGGAGATACCATCAGAGTCATAGAATATGATGATCCAGAGGAACAAGTAAGATGACTTACATCAATTTAGACTCCACTATTATACCTCTTTATAGAAACTCTTGAATGCGCTTACTTACCATTCAACAAAAAATCGTATCCTAAAGAATATTTTTACCGTCATAAAATTTAGGTATAATTAACTGAAATCGCTACCGTCGGATAAGCTATTAAGCTCTTTCAACAAAGATAAGACGGCTTTCATTCGTGTTGTCTTGAGAGCAGGCGTTTGTTTTGATAATTAAGATACTCGCATCATTCTTATCGTTGACCAATTTTGTTATTCCCTTTTGACTGTTCTGGAGTGGCGTCATTAGCCGAGGATCACCACTCCTTTACAAAATCTACTCCTTCAGAAGTAAACTGACAGGCTTGCATGGTAATCCTGTTCTTTTATTTTCACAACACATTAATAGGCAAAAATAGCTGAACAACAGTGTTAAGATTTATTTATTGAGCCTGATTCATTATCGAGCTTGTTACACGCTGTGGCGGAGCTGACAGAAAAGTAAATTTACATTAGATCGTAGCGTGTATGTTCTCCAGTTTGAAAGGGTTTTAAGTCTATATGAACAACACAATTATATCATGCTATGCAATGTCATGTTTCATTGTAATGTCACTATTTTTTTCCAAATTTTAAAGTCAAACTTTTTATAAATAACTAGTAAAACAACCCGAAATCATTAAATATGCTTTTGTAAAACCAATGCTTACCCAACAACAAGATTTAATAAAAGTAGGGACAAATTATCTCAAAAACCTATTTGATTAGTTTTTGCAATATGTTAATCTTTCATCTTTTTCTTTTCAGGAGGAAGGCTGGCTGATGGGTGTCAAAGAAAATTCGAATGAAAAGGGAATGTTCCCGGCAAATTTCACCCGTCCCATTTGAGTTGTTAGATGTTATTATTCATCATTAATGCACTTGTTATTTAAATATATATGAATAATGAACATATTTTACATTAGTCATGAATTTATGACTTAAATATCATATAAAATACAGATATTTGCATTTTAATGTATAGCCTGGATAATCAATAATGCTCATTTTTTAAAAATATTTTTGATTTTATTTATATATATATGTATGTATTTGACTCCAAAATATCAGGATATATAATTTGTATAAATCGTTAACTCTGTAAATAAATATGGCTATGGGTAAAATTAAATTTATTAATTTTCTATTAACCAATCGATGGTAAATTAATTTGTTTTACAGGGATTCGTTCAATACACATTATTTTCCGGTATGCTAAAAATTATTTTATTACCCCATTGATGAGTATTATAAAATGGGTTGAGTATCGTCTTCCTTTTGATCGTTTCAGATATAATCATTTGTACTTGCATTTTTATAAAGTAAATTTCTTGTATTTGAACAAGATAAGAAATATTCCTTATTATCTTGTAAATAGTTGGAGATTTTTGAATATTTAAAAGTGCCCTTATCTCTTTCAAAATTGCACACATATCTTTAGATAGGATCATGAAATGAAACCACTTGTGACATTCTTGCGTTTGTACTCGTACATAAGACAATACCGTTTGTTTTATTGCATTCACTTATCAAAGATTTTAATTTACCGAGCATGTCATCTATTTAATGCATAATCGCTTATACGTCTTTCATTTATTTTATAGATCTAGTTAACTAATATGAATGAAATTGTTATTCTTATTACTCATGTTTATTTAATTGTTTACCACGTACACATTTTAATTAGCTGACTATTTTTATTAATCCGTTTTTATAATCTCCCTGTTAAGTTATGATTAATGATTCATTTTCTTATTGTTGAGAGAATTATAGGTTTTTATAATAATATATATTATTTTATTTTTTGTTTTTGAATGTTTATTGTACATCTATTGTATGGTATCTATTTTGGAAATTCATTTCCTTTTTTTGGAATTTGTGAGTTTACACCTTAATTTATTATTTTTCATATGAATCTCTGATGATATCACCGTATGTTGCTGGTTTAGTAAGATTCTCTAAATGTATGAGGTATGTAGGATAGGGACCACTTCCGAACAAATGAGAAGAGCTGGAAAGATTTTTCACTTTAATCCTAATGAGATTTAATAACTTATTTACGCACTAGTGAATGAAGAAATATTTTCAAGTGAATGACAATAAGATCATTTGTAGAAATATTTTTAATTACTCATATACTTTTATTACTACTATTATTATTATATATTTATTATGAATTTTATTAATAATTGACAGATGAATTTTTAAAATGATAAATCTAAATATATATATATATACTGTAAGTTTATCGGCCCTCGACTTTCAATTTTTCGGCCAAAACGAACTGTTTTGTATCACCATATTCGTAAATATTTTACGCATCCATAATTTAAGAATATTGACTGAGTATTTTTCAACTTGTATCTCTTTTCAAAATAAAATAATGTAAATGCTCTGTACTAGAATATTGTTGTGCCATTTGCGAGTGGTCCATATTAAATAAGTCTGTAATGCAGTGTACAGTTTTTACTATAAATAAATATTGTTATCAAATTGATGTTTTTATTTAATTATTACACCTTTCCATATCTTCCTTTCCTATTCTCGGAAATATTTTATTATAATTCAGGTGTTAGATATTTAATTATAATATTTGAAATTTATTATTTTAATACTTCATAAAGCACCCTGGCCACTAACAACGCATTCTTCCATTTCCGTCTGTCCTAAGCCTCCTCCCTCTAACTGCCCAGGCCCAGACATATTATGTCTTTGTCTACCTGATCAACCCGGCATAGATGAGGTCTTCCAATGTGTCAGTTGCTACTTGGTCTTGAATCTAACTCTGATGCAATTGTAAAATTTTACCCTTTGCACTCCGTTGTCCCCTCTCAGGGGACATCATGATTCTAGCATATCACTTGGATGTCCCTCTGATAGGACATTAAAGTTTATTAGTGATGACGGGGAATCAACTTATTCCAGCACAACTTTTTAAGAAATACATGTTTCCCTGAAGTTTTCTGTTGAAATGGCACAAAAAATCAAATGAAAATATGGTAAAATTACTATGATATATAGCGGGTTTTACGTCAGAAAAGAAGGTGAGAAGTGCGCTTGAAAAGACAAGAGAACCGTCCTACCACAATACAGAAATGCAATAAATCTGTAGAATATTAATTGGTGGAAATGTCGATAAGCCTAAAATGGTTTTAGATGATATAATAAACTAGCAGATACCCAGCGCATTGCCTCCATAGAAGTAATAATTCTAAAAATATCGTTTGTTAGTTTTATTATAAATATGAACAAACATTGATTTTTATATATAAGATCTACTGTAAGTTAATTGTACTATACTTATAATATTTGAGAAATTGCAAACAATAAGTTGGCAAAGTTTTATCCTAATCGAATGAATGGTACTCGCAGAATCCTTAGCAATAAGTGGATGAAGTTTTATCATTATCCGATGAACGGTATGGCAGCGCATTTCGAAAAGATCATGCATAAATGTTTTCTGCAAAAGTTATTATAATGGTACAGAAAGCTATTTTTTGGGGACTGAATAGAAAGATATTTTCTACAGTACAGAAAATATCTTTCTAGATGCAACTGGGCAATTTTCAGTGATGTCGCTTAGATATCGGAATTATATCAATTTAACTGAAGTATGTACATTTTTTTTTTTTCGAGAAATCACCCGGCTAAGCATAAAGAACATTGCGGAATCTGTTAAGACTTGGATTTTCCTCGACAAGATATAATTGTGCAGAGAAAACTGTCACCGTTTTATAGAACTTATTTGACATTCACACCTTTTGGATGCTCAACATTTGATTATTTGCGATTTATTTATAAGTATTGATTGAGCTGTGTTCTAAATTTACATAATTTAACACTGAAAAAAAATTAAATGCGGCTGTCAAAATGAATTCTAAAACGTGAATCGTATTGATCCGATGGATGTCAACGAACGCCCATATAAATGTACGCATATCATAAAAGCGAAACAATAGTGTGACATTCCAAATGGGTACAATTTGCACGTGATTTTTTATTCTGAAATTGGGCATGACAGCATACATTACATTTTGGGGAGTGACACTTCCTTGCTGAAAATAAATATTTTTATCTTTTTTTCAAACCATTAAATGTCATAATTTTAATTTGTACATTTAAATATTTATTGCTTCATAGATGTCACTAGTATTTAAATATAATCATGAAATGTGGTCTTTAACCATTTTATTAATACTCTTTGACCCCAATTAGCTGGCACATTACCCTTCAAATGAAAATGACGAAATGGCAATTAAATCATGTTTATCGCTTGAATTTAATAATGCATTGATTGATTTAATATTCTTACCTACCAAATGTAGAATTGCGCCAATACCAATAATATTGATACAAATATGCACAGTGGCCAGCATCAATTAAACATATTTTAAGATCTATTTGCAAAAATAAGTAATTTTTATAAAAACTTACTTCCTGTGCTGCTTGACAATTTCATTATCAACCTCTTCCTGCTTACTTTCAAAATCTATTCTGTGATAAACATATTTTAACCACAAGTTTCAAACTTGTTACAATCGCTGTGTATTTTTTTACAAAGCCTTATACCTTTATAATATAATACCTGTAATTAAGGGAAATAATGTGATATTTTATATCAAGCATTATTTTTCAAAAATTCGCATTAATTGGTCGAATGTGAGTCCATATTATCATTTTTACTATCATATAATGCCAGCGAGCATTTTAATTAAATGTGTTAAATATTCACAACTTATCTGCTAATGCTACAAAAAATATACAAATAATCAACGCTGACTTATTTTTAATAATGATAAAACCAATTTCATGACATTTGCAAACAATTCATACCCCTGGAATGCGTTAGATAAAACGCATACTCATAAAACGCATTGTTAGTTTTGTCAAATCGCATAAATTGAGACCGTGTTCTATGACAAATCCATGTATGTATATCAATATATTTTCCAAAATCCAAAATTCCACATGAATGATCGAAAAAATTATACTTTTATAAGAGAATCGGGATGCTCCATAAGCGATGTCGTTTTCGTTCAAATTCCAATTGTCGCTTTCGTTTGATTGAAATATAATACATAATTTAGAAAGCCTCCAAAGTGAAAAAAACGCATTAAGACTCATGAGTTTTAGCTAAAAAATTAAGTCATAATCGAAGAAGCCACAATAGTGCTCCTTATGTAGAAATAAATTTATGTATTCTCGGTATGATTTAAATGCTTCGTTCTATTTGTACTGAAACATCATAAACATTAGATTTTTTTCCATAAATATTTATATTGTAAAATAGAATTAATATAAATTTTGAAGATAATAAATTTTAATTTATTTGTTTACCTACATCAGCATTGTTATCTTATTATAAATATTTTCCATTAAATCGTGCACTTTTCAACATTTTGTTAATTGTGTTAATTAGTTACATCTTCTCTACATCGTTTATACAATAGCCACAAGCATTTGAATGCAGGATTTGAGTATTCTTGCTTAAATCTATGGATCATCAACGACCATGTCGAAGATTACTTTCATAGCGCTTGAGTAAAGAGAGAGGTGTGTTGTAAACAGAGAATCCAGCCCCGGGATCCCGGACAGTTTTAGGTGCTCATGAATCCCGGGATAAATAAACGTAATCCTGAAAAAATCGGAATTGAAAAGTTTATCTAACAGAAATCATACACCTCAATAGCACGATGAAGGCTACTAAATCGATACATTCCCGCCGAAATCTGAACGCTTGGATACAGTGGCGTAACTACTAATTGGCAAGCTTAGGCCGACGCCTAGGGGCAGTAACTATCTAATCTATATATACATATACAGTGTACATATATGTTTTTCAAATTGTTATATTAACCTTTCCCTACCGGTGATGTATTTACTACACCTCGACTCTAATAATGGGAATATCGATATGAAATATAATAGATACGGGGTTCAGATTTTTTTTATTCCTTCTTAATATATTTACGAATCACATCAAAGTATTATAGTATATAAGCATTCATCTGCAGCGAAGGAAATAAGTAATTTGTCGGGAAATCGGGAATTTTGCGAGTTTTAGTCCGTGTCTCAGCAGAAAGGAATTTCATCAGTCACATTGATGGTGTTATACGAAAATGGGGGCTCACGCGGTCATCAACTCGAACTAGCATTTAAATATCTGATGACGATACCTCCAACGAGTGTGGAAGCTGAGCGTACATTTTCAGCAGCAAGTTGCCTGGCCTCCAAAATCAGATCCAGACTAAATGACGAAACACTCGATGCTTTAATGTTTCTTCGGGTATATTTTCAAAATATTATTTGAATTTATTAGTATTTTATTTATTTATTTTTATCTTTTCTTAAATACATAAAAAAAATTGCCTTCAAATTATTTTTTATACTAAACAAATGGACTTTTTATTGCCAAATGAATTCCATAATTATCCATTTAATTGCAAATAAATATTGTAGTTTCCTTGCATTACACTTTTATCTTATTTATTTATATGGTTGATGTTACATTTATATAAATATTTTACATCAAATTCAAATATATTCGATATATGCCTTTCTGCTCAAATTTTGTTGTTAAATTAATTGAATTGAAAGTCTATTTGTTGTCAAAGAAAGTAATTTTTCGAAGGCTTGCTTTCAATATCTAGTTAAGTTCCGAGATCTTCTGAACAAATCTTGTAAGTATCAACATGTTGCCATGTGCACGATGGCAATGAACGGAACTTGACATGCAATACAATGTTTTAACATGGTTTAGTAACATCGAGTGCAAATTAATTGAACCTTGTATCGCCATTGTCCGACATCTAGGAAGCCCTACTCGTATTCGTGTCCAAGAGTATGACTACGCACCGTATCTGTGTCGTGGTTAAGTGCAGCCTTCGTTAAAGCCTCGATGCAATGAAGGACACTGAAGCACGAAACTGACCACACTGTTGAAGTGAAATGCTCAATCAAAATCAATACAAGATCCAAAATTACAGAGACATATCTTTGTGGACAGCCCGATATAGATCCATGACTAATGCTGGAGTATCAGATCAGTTTTGATCTTCACATTTTCCGCATCTTGCTAAGCATTTAGGTTGATAGGAAGAGTAAACATGTCGACAGCAACAGTACTTGGCACATCTCTCGCTAAGACACGATTCTTTTTTATTCAAAATGCTCCATTTAATCTTGTTTTTGGGAGCAAGTCATCGAGACGCTTCTCCAAAGAGATCAACTATTATATAACATTTTAATCGTTGTATTTAATTTGAGACATAATATTAAAAAGCATCGATCCAATCCATATAGTGTTTTAATAAAAGCAGAATATGACCTTTGAAAATACTAAAAATGTTTAAAATAATTGCCATAATGATATTAAATTATCAAAATCTTGTTAGAAAAAAGCCAAAACACAATATACACAATAACTATTAGGGAATGCCAATTGAACGTTCGGAATTCACGGGCGAGAATTGAAACACCTTTTACAAAACATAATTTATTAAATCAAAATAAATTCCATTAGATTTAATAGTCTTTTGCAAACAAGATACTAGATTACTTATTCCATTTTTATAAAAGTCACAATAAGTTCTTCTACGAATGACGAATAAGATGGATGTGGTAAAATCTCATAATTTAAAGTATTTGATTTGGAAATCCGCGATATATGCGGCTCAGTGTTGTCTTGGAGCGGTATCGATTTCACGACAATACGATAATGTATTATGTCTTTATTTGTCCACCATATAGTTACCATGGACTTTTTGATGCATTTAAAGCTGTGGCAAGAATCTGGAGACTCATTGGCATTCGACCACTGGCTGGATCTTTTCATATTGCCGCATAAAATTCATTTTTTTTAAATTCAAAAATGGTGTTTTGTTATTACGGATCATCAACGAAGAACACACCTCTAAAACTTTTAACAAACGAGTATTTGAACTATTACATGTGGATTCGCATCCACTTTGGCATTTGCAGAAAAAAGTGGATTTCAGTTGATTTTCATCAACGTCGCATTGACTGCATCTAACGCTTTTTCGTAGTCTATGATCACATTACCTGTAAATAATTATGGTCTTAAGAACACTCAAATATCTTTTTGTACGATTTCGAAGTTATGCGGATTTTTTTAAAACATTTTTCCTTTTTTTTTAAATTTCATGAAGAGTACGTATCGAGATATTTTGGATAAAATAGAAAATAAATCATCGACACTAACCGGAATTTGGAAAAAAATTATAATTTAGGACTGTGTAATTCATAATGCATCTGCTATCGCTGAACTACGACTACGCCTTTTATTTTAATTTAGATTTTTGAAAAAATTGATTTCGTTTTTTTGCATTTTTCCAATGTTTCGACTTTTAAAAATACATCTGACAAAATAAGGCCAAAAAATGACTTGAATGATTTTTTTTTAACAATCGCCATTTTGTGATTTTTTTTTTAGTTAGGGACTATAGTGATATCTTTACAAATTATGAATTATATTGTTGGAAAGAGAAAATCTACACAGAACAATGATGACATTGACATCCTATTTCTGGGTATACTATTTCTTCCGAAGAAGAGAGCGATTTTGAGTCATATCGAAAATCGCAACGAAAATTATCATACAGCGATGACAGTTTGTAATTAAAATAATTAGTATTTCTCTAATGGATGTCTGACATTTGAAATGCCAGATGTCAGACATCCTTAAAATTTTACCAATGATGCAAGACGTCCTTTAAATGTTACCAAAAATGTTATTTTTCAATTGTTTTCCTGTTTTATATTAACTTTTTTTGTGCTATTTTGGATATATTTTATAGAGCAGTTTCAAAGTTATGCAGTTTTTAAAATCCATGGAACGCATCTTCACTTATTCTGCGTAAGTCATAGCTTTTTTTGTGCGATTTTCCGCGGAACGCATCTACTGCAAAAAAAAGGTTTAAGTGTATTTATCTAAAACAAAATCATAAGACGCAAACATGAAACTGAAATAGGAACGAACGAATATTTGATATTCAAGTGCAATAATTTGTATGTTTATATTTATATATATAATGCAATTTTGTTAAAAATCATTGAGGAATTCGGCCGATGATCAAATAAAGATGGATTTTTTTTAGATTTCAACGTAAGGTTACAAAACATGGAGAATGGATGTTTGTTAAGCGTCAAGAAAGCATACGAGTAATAGAAATAACGAAAGCTTATAAAATTCAAATTGATTCAAGTATATGAAATAATAGCAAGTAGATCAAAGTGAAGATTATCTTTATAAGTTCGAAAATGAAGTTAAATTCTTTCAGATCATAGATAATCCTGGCGAAAAATGACGAAGCAAGAATCTTGCCTGACCTGAAGTTTGAGTATTTTTAAAGAAAGGGCCGTCAAAAATTTGTGAACATTTTTGGTGTTTGCAACTAAAAAATGTCTATCAAGTAAGAGGTGAAAATCGGATACAGACGAGATGGATATTTCCTTCATATTTCAGGATACTGAGGAGGCCCTAGTTCTGTAATTAACTGTTTGTGACTGCACTATGATGAAATAATAATGCATGTAAAAAATATTTGTTTGCGCTGAAATGTGGTGTATCCCCGACGTGCGAACACTTTTTTTGGACTAACAAGAATGTTCTAAAGAAATCCATTGTGTATTTTAAAATATTATTTCATAATTATCAAAATTTATTGCTAATGAAATTAAGAAATTGATTTCAATTGGGATGTCATTATTTGTATTGAATGAGTTGATATTATGGCGTTCGATCGAATTGTTTATTTTTTAGTAGACGATGAAAATCTCATGTCGGGGTTTAACGGGTTATTCGCGCTATCGCAAACGGAAGTGGGTTTGTTTTTTCTCAACTGTGGTCGAATAAATCGCCTTAGATTCGAATTAGAATACTCGCGATCGTCTCTGTAGATATGTACTCGTACGGCTGAGAGTCTCGCGCGCGCTCACAGATTACTCATTTAACTGCACGCCCGGTTTATTTTAAGAACGAAGACGAGATTCGCCGTCGCCGGAAGACGTCGGAGACGCCGTTTCCGGAATGAAGTTGGAGGATTGCGAATCGGAGGTAGCCCCGGCGGGAGGAGGCGGAGGCGGACGGCGGCGCCCCGCCGGCGCCCCGCAGACGCCCCGCCGGCCTTTCCTCTTCGGCCGAGTCGCGATCTCGCCCGAAAGGCCCGCAAATTGTTGCGTTGACGGATTTAGAAGGGAGTTATCGCATTTAGCGGAATCGGAGTGCATCCAATAGGCGCGCATGCGCTCTGCGCACATTTCTCGCATGCCTTCCGACTCGATCTCTCGGACCGCCCTTTTCGAACGTGCGGCGTTCGGTACGCACTTTCCGGATGGCTTTTCGGCCTAGGACGCGAACGGCGTCGGGAACGTCGGGAGTTCGCCGAGCGGCGCCGTCGAGTGAGTCGACTTTTCGCCGCCGACCGCCCGCTACCGAAATAGCGAAAACAACATTGCGGACGTTGCGATCGATACCCTCGAAAGAGAAATACATTTTAAATTAAATTAAATATTTTTGTTTGCAGCGGGATCCGCTTCGATTCCTGTACGAACGCGTCTGAGACGCGCGAAATAGTTTTGTCAGTCGGATTCTTATAAGATTAAAAATGATCGACGTGTTGATTTTTTATTTTTATCAAAGCTTGCGTTTTATTCCATGCCGATTTCGAGAGGAAGGTCCGTCGACGGAGGACCCCCTCGGCGATTTCGTCGTCCGTCTCGCCGGAGGCGGCGGTCGTCCGCGTCCGTCGTCGGGAGCGTTTTCGGCAGCCGTCCGAATCGCGCGGCGGGTCTCCGTCGTCCGCGACGCCGGCGAGACAGGCGCGGAGCCCGAGCGGCGCGCCCCGAGGTCCGGGTCGTATTTCGGGGCGCTTCGGGCGGGCTGCGATTTTTAATCGCGCGCGTTTGCGCGGCGGGCTCTCGGGGATGCCCGCCGGTGGGCGCGTTATGGCCGCCCTCTAGCGCGGAAGAGTCGGAGGCTTCGCCGGTCCTCGGAGCGACGGGCGCTCGGATGTGCGGTAAAGGCTCTTCCCTCGCCGTCGGCCCCCCGCGGGCGCGTCGGGGGCTCGGCGGGTGCGGGCGGCGCGGGACGGGTGGCGCGTGCGCGGCCGCCATGTTGGGCCGTGGCCGGCAGTAGGTGCGGCCCCCGCCCTCGCCCCGCCCCGCCCCTCTCGCGCCGTCCGCGCGCCCACCGGCGGGCCGCCGCCGCTAACGCGATTAGCGGCCCGCTTTAAGGCGCCGCGGCTCGCGCTCACCGCCACTCTGTCCGTCTGTCCAGGAGCGGCGCGTCCCGCCTGACCGGCACCGGGACCGGCTCCGCTGCGCCATGGAGTGCTGCATGAGCGAGGAGGCCAAGGAGCAGAAGCGCATCAACCAGGAGATCGAACGCCAGCTGCGCCGCGACAAGCGAGATGCGCGTCGCGAGCTCAAGCTGCTGCTGCTCGGTGAGCCCCCCGTCGCCCGCCGCCCCCCTCATCTCGATCGCCGCGACGTCGACGTTTTTGAATTGTCACCGGCCTCGCGAAAATGCGCCCCTCGGCGCCGGTCCCCCCCTCTCCCCTTGAAGCGGGTGCCCCGCCCCCCCGCGACGCGTTTCGCGGGAATGCTCTCCGTCGTCCGACTCGGCCTTCTCTGTCAATCTTCCGGAAAATCGGACGATCGTAACCTTCATTTTCGGAATCCGCGATCGAAAATGGGGCGCCGTCATCCCGCGGCGATCGCGCCTTGGCTCCGATTTATCGCAACGGACGTCTTCCGAAACCGTCTCCGAACGCTGGACAATCTCTCACCATCCTCCGGAGCGACCCGAGAACGCTGCGGTGAGGGATCCAGCTTCGAAATCATCCTCGAAGGAATCAATGTGTACTGAAATTATATTACCGATATTCTCAAGACACAAAAGATCATAAAGGATCTGTGCTGACTATTTCCAGACAATACATTTAATTAGAAAAAATCAATAAAACCTCATTTTCTAAAAATTATAATGCAAATCTCGATATACTCCTGCCGATGACGGTTCAGAATAATCAGTTCGATATAAACCAAGTCGTATCTCGATAGAAAAAACACCTTTTAAGATTTCAGAGCTCACATTCAATTCGTAATTTAGTAGTAGTCATTTAAATAACCTTTAATACTTTGATTGATTTAGATTTTGTTAAAAATAGGGTATCGTTAGGTCGGATGTTACTTCACGACGCACAGTTTTCTACGCGCGCATGCTAAAACGTACAATCTGACAATTAACAATTTCGATTTATTACCACCTTATTTGATGCATCGGCGTTAGATTTTTATTGAACCGTTTCACTTTCGTCTACAATTTAAAAACGAATCATTCGATATTAACGGTTTCATGTTCGAGATCATATCGGGTTTTATTATTTTACAGCGTTTGTGTATTGTATTTTGTGTGTATATATTTTCTTCATCAAATGAGTGCCGAGCGAGACAGGGTGAGTATTTTAAATTGTGCATATGAGGTTTACGTTTTCATCCCTTCCTTCTTTTAATTCTAAAACATTGAATTGATTGACTTTCAATTGTAACGTAATGTGTTTCGATACACCCTTGTATTTTTTTAAATATAATCTTGTCAGTTTTATTAATCTTCAATAAAAATATTTTTTTGAGTGATTAAACGTTTGTAAATATTGACTCCTTTGGCTTGTATTCCGATGAGGAAGTTGTGTGATTTAATTGTTAAAATTGTCCATGAATAACACATTGTTCATAATAATTACCAGCTGATAAGATTATATAGTTGATATTAACTTCTTAACTGATTCGATGCGAATATTTGTTGCAATTTCCACATTACTCTGTTCAGATCATGAAGTCTGCTGTAGGGTATCTTATATTAATGAAAAAAATGTGCAATGTGTCATTTTTTCTCTACAGTTGGAAAAATATAAAGATATCATTCAAAACACATACACAGTTATGTAAATCAATATAACTTTCAAAATATTTTAGTATTTTTTAAACTACACTACTCATACATCACCAATATAGCCGTAGAATGTTTTTATAATAGGATACTTTAATTTGTACATTTAATCATACATGCACATATATTATTTAAGTCATAAAATCTAAATCTTTTAAATGTAGTGTTGGAGATCCTTTTAAAAAAAAATGGGCGAAGTCGACACGTAACAATTAGCAATAGATTATTTCAAGTTTTAATTTTGTATCAAAACGTCTGTTATTATTGAAAAAATAATAAATATCAACAGCAAGGTTTTTTAAGAAAATAGTAAGTTTAAGTCAGTTTCTGGCTACTCTCGCTAGATTTCTGTGAATTCTGTCAATCTACATAAGATACGTTAACCACCAAGGTTGTACAAATTGTAAAAATGCCCATTTAGCCTAACATTTTGATGACTGACTATAAATTCTTGAATGAAAAATATCTGTTGAAAATAGTGAAAGTCCTCTAAATAGATATTTCCCCGCTTAACGGAGATTAATTTATTTCAATAATTCATTTTCAAATATACATAAATATTTGACACTGTTCCATATCATCTTAAACTTTAAACCACACGTGAATGTAAACACAATATGTTTACCCTCAGTGGAGTAAACATATTTGTTGAATATTTTAATTGAGTAATGTGCTATTATTTTAACAACGTTAATTGAACATTGCAGAAGATATGCATCCGGATACTAAAATAATATTTGCTGAATTAAAAAAAAATCATTTGATAAGCCTCATTCGATATGAATATTGTTTTTAATGAGATTTTAAAGTTTTTATTGAACTGCGGCATAAATCTGCACTAGAATATAATTCTGTCTTTTAAATTGTAATTTGAATCAACTTATATCAGCTTTATTTTGCTATTTTGAAAACTGCTATTTTTCGCATGAAAAATATACTAATTTATGAGATTAATTGCGCTATCAATCAAAAAAATGAATTTTAAGCTCTGTGTGACAATATAATTTCATAAACACATCTTATTTTTTATCTCATAAACCAGTGTCTGTGTTCAAACTTCCGACATCTGAAATAAAACCGATGCAACATAACGCCATTTTATCATTTGACATTACGAACTTTTTTCAACAGTGCATTATAATCTGTTAAAGATGAAATTGCAAAGTCCATCATGTTAGTCATAGGCCATTATGTGTAGTTGAGTTCTTACATACTTTTTTCGGCACAAGTTTTAAATCGCGATTCTTATTGCAGGTACTGGTGAATCTGGAAAGTCAACATTTATCAAACAGATGCGCATTATCCATGGCTCAGGATACAGTGATGAAGACAAACGAGGTTTCATTAAACTCGTCTACCAAAATATCTTCATGGCCATGCAAAGTATGATACGGGCCATGGACCTGCTCAAAATACAGTATGGCGTGCAGACCAATATAGTAAGTTTACACTTTACCTTTATAACGATCAGGATTTTTATCGAATCGTTAAATATTACAATGTATGAAACTGCTATCTCTAAATGCTGTATGCGTGTCATAATCCAAACGTTCAACATCATTCAAATCCTATGCATTATAAAACTTGAATTCGTATTCAAGTATTCACGTAGATTGTTATCAATACACTCAATTAAGAGTCGTTAATTCACATTGATTCGGTTTGATGGATTCCAAGCTTTTGTCGGTTTTGCTTTTGAATGTGTCGTGTGTTCAATTTCATTTTGTTTTTCTTAGTCACATTTTTGACTCGACTTCTGTCCATTATTTGAGCTTTTGCAGTTCAGATACTTACGTATTTCAATGGCTTCCATTATTAGTCCCTACAATATCGTCTTAGCTAGCTCAGCATCTTTGCAGCTTCACGTTAAAGCTCGCGACTTATTTTTAATTAATTTTTCAACAACGTTGAAACCCTATTATTTAAATCTTATTGGCTTATTTGTGACACTCTAATTTTATATGACCCATTTAAAAAAGGAAATATTAACACATTTCATACTACTGAATTTATACATGAATGTATATCGATATGACAATGGAAAAAAATCGAATTTCAGTCTTGTGCTCAAGAATTGTCCGCTTGCGAAGGGATTTGCATGCAGACAAAAGTATCACAATTTCCATCTAATATTTATGCTCAATGCTTCCCAGTAAGATTCCGTTCTATTTCTGGCACTGAACTCAGTTCTGGTGTGCCTTTTGAGAATCTTAGCTATTCTATCTGTCATGCAGTGATTTTAGATTATTTCTCAATATCATGTGGAATGAAATGTTGTCATTAAAACGCGCTTGCTTTTAGACATTGTACATTAAAAGTTTTCGATATTGAAGTTGTAAAAATGTGCAAAATAATTAGTAATACGTATTTTTTACTTCACTTTAGATCTGTTTAATGTATTTATAAAATATCTACTTGTGTTACTAAGGTTTTATGTGCGTAAAAATTTTTGCAGATGTGACATTACATATTTGTAATAAGATGATAAATTTAAGTTTTCCTCTTATATGTGTTTGAATCCTAAGAAATAAGACAGTGCATTCTTTTTTTACTTCACAATGCCATTGATACTGTTTTCGGCATAAGCTACTTGCTCTCCACAATATATTTTTTATCAGCTGTGTCACATCACAATTTTTATATTATGTTTTCTATAAAATGCTTTCTAATCTATTTAGTATTACAAATTATTCAATTAGTATTACAAATATTCAATCTATTGGGGGACGACTCGCATTACCATTTTTTATCACAATTTTGGTTGAATAATAACAAATAAATGTCGTTTCAATTTAATAACTATACTTATTGGTCATATGTAAGTGGGCCACTGGGAAAGAGAAGCCATAAGTGGATTAAAATTTTAATACTTTAGTGCTATGGGTAATACTCTACTGGTCTTTTTATTGGTACTGTTTCTTTTTTCAAGGCAAAAAGCTAAGCCGCATTAATTATGTCATAGCATCAGGTTGTCTTTTTTTTCCTTCTTTTTATATAATTATATTTAATCAATATAAGACATCGATATTAATTAACATTTTATGTTCTTTAATTGTTATTTCCGAATAGACTTTGTCACTCTATACAACAAAATGGACCCAATCATTGTTATCGTTTCTGTATTATTGAAGTTCTTCAATCCTAATAGTTTCATGTTGTGGATATAAGTTTTCTCATCGGCTTCCCCTCGCTTGAAATAAAATAAACATTTATTTATTTACATAATTGTGTTGGAGGATTCGTTATTTTATTTAGATTTTATTTCTGATTTGTCAACAAATTTTATGAAATTGTAGGTAGTCACATGTTTTTGTAGTGGCAGAACACGTTTTTCATTAGCTAAATGATAGTGATTTATAATTGTACAATCCCATGAAATGAATGACAAACCTCAACTGTCATCCAATTCGATGTGTAATATGATTTAATGCTTAAATTTGTATTAATGATGGGGGGAAATACACCCAATGCATGAGTTCATCAAAAAAATGTAAACACTCAAAAAGGGGAAACTACATTACGAAGCCGATTTTTTAGTGTTTTTCATCATTTTTATTAACAGGGAAGGAATAATTATTTGTCATTTCCGCTGGAAATACTTGAGCTATAAGGTGCTTCCCATGGAAGGTCGCCATCAGAGTTTACTGCTTTTGTGCAATGTGTGATATCAATATAACATTTGAATTTTATTAAAAATATAATTTCTAAATATATGAACCAAGTTTTACATGAAAAAAGAAAAAAAAATATGTTTGAGAAGTATTTAAACAAAATAGTACGTTTTTTAACCATTTTTTGCACCTTTCTTGCTATAAAAAACATATTTTAAGCAATAATATTTTCCCGCAACTTGGTTACTATTGATTACAATTAAATAATACATCTTTAAAACAATTGGTTAATAATTTTTTTAGTTAGAGAGCGCCAAAGTTAAAAAAATGGTTTCGAGAAATACGCATTTATAAAAATAATCACAGAAAATGAGAAATTTAAGAGAGAGAGAGAGAGCTTGCATCTCTTCTTTTCAAGCTTTCTGAGCTTCCTTGATCTCCAATGCACTGCATCTATTCTGTTAATTGATGCGCTGCTCATCCATTTGCCATGCATAATTAAAGCTCTGTGAGCCAACAGCTACTTGCAACTCGTTCATCAGCTAAAAATGCCGCAACTTTGATTACTTTAAATACAGAATGTAGATGTTTTGGAGCCAATCGCCAAACGGTTAAACTAAAACTTTCATTTGCATTTTGTGTGTGGCCACCCAAACATATCCCCAGTAATTCATCTTTCGATAAATCTTCATATATCGGTTGAATTGCTTTATAAAGATTGGGGTGTAATGGAGAAGGGTGCACTACAGGCTTCGTTCCAAGAGCTTTAGCTTTCTGCCACTTGCATCAGCTGTCATCTCTCTCTGGACAGTTGTCGTGTTGTGGATTATTGTCTGTTGAAATCATGTGTTGAAAGGTTGCTATTATAGCCTTCTTCATGTCTTCGAAACTGTTCACATTTCTCCGAATGGCTGTAATATGTACTGAGCTTGTTCGTCAATTTTCTCTTTCCGCCCAGATTTTTAGTCTTCTTGGACTTATTGTATTCTAAGAATTTGCAAATAAGGACGTTTATCAGCATCTCCCTCTTTTATGTTTCCTTCTTCTTCCCATAGTGCACGGGTATAGAGCCAAGTAAGTGAATAAGGGTCGATTGAACAGTTACTTCGTACTAACTGGCGTGAATTTCGATAAACTGGACTGACGGCCGTTCACTTTAGGGCTCAACATCGTAACAAAACGGAATTTTGTTGTTAAATTTTCACAACACATTCTTGAATAGTTTTACTAATAATTTATGAAATAAAAAAAAAGAAACGATTTTTCGAACTGTCTAATGTGGTTTTCCCCCCTTAACCTTTTAACTGCCAATGACTCATCAGCGCATACAAATTCGACGCACCGGTGCGTCGTTGGCAGTTAAAAGGTTAAATGTCAATATTATTTTAGGTATAGATTTTTAATGTATTTATTAAGTTGTTTTTCATAAAAGCCCAGATTTTCATTGAACATGTTAAAAGCACAAATGATTCTTTAAATTAATTCATCTAACATAATGAGTTTTTATGTTATAAAATGGAGGACATTAAATAAAATATAAATTTATTATAGTGCTGAATCTTAATAAATATTTGTTTCTGATAAATCATACCATATTAAAATATTGTTGTATTTTGAAAAACATCTCTACGAAGTAGCTTTGCAGATTATACAGATTGACTTGCAAAGAAACTCATTTTGATCCCAAAATTCTATATTTTTAAGATTTCATTTCTATTGAATTGTTAAATAGCTTTAATGGTGCTTTGTTTTACTAGTGAAATGTTGATCAATGGTACATTAACATGTTATAATTGATACTAACAGTGCTAGTTAATTGTGTTAGAAAATTCTTCAATTTATTTAGTACTAGCTGGTACCCGGCGCGTTGCTGTCACAGAAGTAATAATTCTAAAAATATCGTTTGAAATTTGAAAGAGTTTTTTAATTAGGAATGATAAAAAGAATGAGATCCGATAATAAATACATTTATTGAAATTGAATGATATATAAGGCAAAAGTATAAATGATGTTTTATTTTGTTGTTTTTATTATAAATATGAACAAACATTGATTTTTATATATAAGATCTACTGTAAGTTAATTGTACTATACCTATATTATTTGAGAAAGTGCAAACAATAAGTTGGCAAAGTTTTATCGCAATAGAGTGAACGGTATGGCAGCGCATAAAATACAAACAAACAGACAAATTTTTATATATTAGATTTTCTCCAAATTCGTCAACAAAATTTTTTAAACAATTTTTTTTGTTATTGATAACGTAAATAACTAATAACTGGCTTTATAGAACTCATAACCAATGAAGATATTTAACTTCATTAGTTTATTGTAAAATACTAATATACAAAATATTTTTGAAATTAAATTTTATTGCATTTTCTCCTTGCCAAAACGTTTTAGATTAAGTAGGAATTGCTTAGAAATTTTAAATAAATATTCACAATATTAATTTTACAGGAAAGAGCAGAGCTAATTCGCAGTGTCGATTTTGAAACAGTAACAACATTTGAAAGTCCATTCGTAGAAGCCATCAAGAGTCTTTGGGGAGATGCAGGTATTCAAGAATGCTACGACCGACGTAGAGAATATCAGCTTACAGATTCTGCGAAATAGTAAGATTTTTTAAAATTATATTTACTTTCAAGTTTGTGGTATTCCATTTATGCAATAATTTGATGAAATTGAAATTAACAAATTGAAAACCGTTAAAGCTTTCACATTGTCAGATACATGATAATTCTGTAATAGAATGTCATATAAATGTTTATTACATTTGATATTATACCAAATTTCTCCATGTATAGCTTGAATATTATGTTTACCCGATTCAAATATACAATTAATTAGATCTCAAAAGAATGAAAATTAAATCTATGGAATGTTATTGATCATTTTTAATTTGATGTTGAGATTTTCAAACATTACTTTCGTAATCCTCTTGATATTTTTTTATAATAGGAGGGAGACGTAATAACAATGTGTGATTGAAATTCATTGAGAAATAAAAGATTAATCATATTTCCATCCAGCAATCTATTGCAGGTCTTGGCAAGTGCAAGCATTTGTTATCAATTTTTTCTAATTGTTCTTTTATAAATTCCAAGCAATATTGTAGAGATCATGTTTACAGCAATTTATTTTCTATGCTGTGTCTACCACTTTTCCATTATCAGGTTCAAATTTTAATTTGTGCTTGTGCATGTCGCTTTCGTTGGAGGCTATTCATCTTCCAGCCACCTCAGTTAACTTTCAATGAACCTTATACGTATTTTCATAAACTTGGTAGAATGTGGTTGAAATTCTTTATCTGCTGTCAATCTCTTCATAAATTACCTTTATGAACCCCATATTAAACCTTTACTCAAATCCATCGAGTAACGTTTTGTTGATAGGTTGCTTTACTAAATAACTTATAACGTTCGGTGCATTCCTGATTTTCTTATCCACTAGCGATATTTGAATGCGTCCTTGTCATGTCAAGTTTAGTTTAGGTTGTTGACTACGGAAAATATTTCATT
This sequence comes from Stenopsyche tienmushanensis, assembly GCA_008973525.1. Lineage (NCBI taxonomy): Eukaryota > Metazoa > Arthropoda > Insecta > Trichoptera > Stenopsychidae > Stenopsyche > Stenopsyche tienmushanensis. The sequence goes on along the minus strand of WACJ01000006.1, from coordinate 683,985 downwards.
TGTATAAACTCAAATCATTTTTGTTGTATTAAATAATGGATTACTCCAATGTAGTCGATATATAACTAAATGATTGCATTAACATGCATTTCCGATTATGGTCATAGGTGTACTTTCCATATTATATTTTCTTGGATAAAACTGATGAGGGGATTCTATAAGCTGCTTTACATTCCTTTGTTTATGAGGAAACTTGATATAATCAACTCTAAAATAAATCGGGCAATGTTTAGTTTATCTTTGCAATAAAGTAATACCTAATTTTGCTCATATTTCGTTATATATTATAAATAAAGTAAAGCAGCTTAAATAAACTTTCACTCTTCAAAAATGATTAGTTTTTAAACATTATTAAACATATCAGCACTATATTGATGGCTATCAACAATACATTTTGCCATTTTTGTATGTCAAAATTGTAATTCAATATGAAGTAATGCGTATTACTTAATATCTGAATTTTATTTGATACTAAAAAAGATACTGGTACCCACAAAGCTATTAACCTCTATTTTCAGACATCGTTTAATTAAAAACATTTCATTTTAAACTGTTTTCTTTCATTTTCAGCGCTCTATATTGAATTTTTTATCACAACTGATTTACACCAAACTATGTATGAATTGTTTCGTTTTTTTTTCTTCTGATCTGATATTGTTTTGCTTTATCGTCAGTATTCAAGGATTCCTCATCAGAGATAACAACAAGGAGCTATGGGGCAACTAATTTGTAGTTGCTGAGCTTTCGGTTGTCATATTTACAGGTGTTAGTGTTTGTCTATGTGTTATAGTTACTTGATGGAGATTGATCGTGTGGCAGCTACTAATTATTTGCCAACTGAACAAGACATACTGCGCGTCAGAGTGCCCACAACAGGCATCATAGAATATCCATTTGACTTGGAAGAAATTCGATTTAGGTAAAATTATCATGGTGTCACCATTGTCGGGAAACTAATCCCTTGCTGTGATGGCAAATTTTGCACGATTACATGCCTCTGCATCTTCATTTTTTCTCAAACTTAATGGAGCTTTTTAGTTGACATATCAGTTTTCTTCTATAGACTTGTGAAATATAATCTTGCAAAGATTTCATATTGAAGTTATATATGAAAGCTTATTGTAGAAGAATATTGATATAAGAGTTTGGATGTTTTCTTTCATTTTATTGTTTTAAGCTTTTGATCAAACTTTCTAGATGAAAGTGATGAATTGCATGCCTCAGGTAAGAGAGTTTGGGCATAACTGCTAAACAGATGTGTCAAAATTTAAATTACATCATATTGATCGTTTGTAATTTAAGTAATCTTAATTTGTGATATTAAATTGGTGGAAGTTTTCTCTTGTGCATAATGGTGTTTTAATTTGATTAATTTTTCTTTTTTAGTGTTTTGTATATATTAATGATTTGAGAAACTTGGAATGGATTCTATATGAAACTCAAATTATTTTTTTCAGCATGCCTTTTATTAATATTTTCCAGAGCTGTTTTAAATTTATTATTTCATTTTATTTAACTAGTCCTCCAATCGTTGTCTTTGAAATGCCATCTCGAATTTTAAGAAATCTTATGCATTTTCAATTTCAAAGACAATGATTGCATCGCATGTAAGTTTTTCTATTGCATGCTTTTGAATGGATGTGATGTGATTGTGAGATGTATGTTGCAGTTATTTAAGTGATCTAGAAAGAATTGAGGATGCGGAGTATCTACCCACAGAGCAGGACATTTTGAGGGCTCGAGCGCCCACCACAGGCATTATAGAATATCCATTTGATCTCGACGCAATTATCTTTAGGTATGTAATTATAATCTAAAGAGGGATTTTGATATATTACCCCTTTTATCTCCCCTCAATATATTTGCAAATCCAAGTAATAATCTGTTGTCAACTGTAGAATTCCACGTTCACAATTTTCCCTTTTATTTTAGATTATTTTCTTTAATAAAACTGAACATAAAACCATATAGATTATTTAATCATGAATTTGAGTCACCCCCACCCCCATTAATTCAAAGGATTGATAGAGAAGATGTATAAATTTAGGGCTCAAATAGCCTTGCTTTTTTCGAAGTTAGGCTTTATCATGTACTCTACTATTCTTTTATATATTTTTGTAGCACTGGAATTATTTTCAATAAAAGTTTCTAAATTCATCAATTCACAACATGTAATGTGAAATTACATTGTTCATTTTAGATTTTTTAACGTAAGTTGATCGAATCTACTAATTGAAACTGTTCCAGTATACGAATTTTGTGTATGAGAATTACAGTATATAAAAGTCAATATTTTCTATTTAAATACTTTCCAAATTTTAATTTTTGTGGTATAAGGAGATACGGTAATTAAAAAAATATATATTTTAACATTTGTATATTATGGAATTGATTTTCTTTTGCATGCATTTGTGTGTTTTGATCTTGCCTGCATGAAAGAAATTTAGGCATTGTTTTAACCGTTTTAGACATTTTTTTGTTGTTTTATATAACCATTTTTATGATAACCCATTGTAGAATAATCTGCATCTTAAAAATTAGATTCAGATCTAAGTTACGTTTTTTTTTGGAAACCATTTCACGGATTTGTATTAAAAATTGGTCCCTTCGTATATATCAAGAAAATTCCAAATTAATTTAGATCTTTAAAAAAATGTCTAAAGGGAGGGAGTTAAATCTTTTTTTAAATTTAACACGTCTTTCTCTTTTTTCTTATATCGCTTTTAATATTTTCATAAATCTCGCAACTAAAAATACATTTGCATATTTTAATTTGGGGCATTATTCTCTTATTTGTTATTTGTACTTTTTTGAATTGTTTTTTTCATTTTTTTGTGATTTTTGTTTTATTTCAACCCTTTTGCACAATCTGCACAGTGTTATTACAATATAATAAAAAGCAATCATTCACACATTAAACTATTGAAAAATACTTTTATGATTATTAGTTATTAATTATAAATATAATGTATGAATGCATTTATTTTACAATATCTTAGATAGTCTTAAAATTTAGCGTATTTTTCATTGATTATATTATTAATGTGCACTTATGCTACAAATTTTTATTATTTATTATATTTAGTAAATTTATACTATTTTATTATCAGTTAAATATTAATAATTACTTAAAAAATTACTCGTGTATCAATTTTCATATTTTTTAAAAATCAGCATTAAAATATTTTTAATATACTGTAGTTATAAAGTAATAGTCGCCTATTTAGTTACCTGTGTGAAAATTATACAAGTGCCTAACAAAACAAGAATTTTGTTAGGAAATTCTTGGATGGACATTTCTTGATATTGCAATTCTGGTCTAAATACCAAATTCCATACAATCGTCATGATAATATTAATTTATATAAGTATTCATAGAATTATTATTATAAAACAGAACTTAAAACTGCTGATTTTCTTAAATAAATAACATGAAAGATTTAAAAAATCTTAGTATTGAAAATGTTTCAATTAAAATTTTGATTTATTATTATTTAGCATGACGCTGTTTTACTGAAACTTGAATTCAAGCTTATAATTTCTCAAACAGGATGGTGGACGTCGGAGGACAGAGATCTGAAAGAAGGAAGTGGATCCATTGCTTTGAAAATGTTACATCAATCATATTCTTAGTAGCATTAAGTGAATATGATCAAATTCTTTTTGAATCTGAAAATGAGGTATTTTATTTTTATTTATTACAATTTTTTCCTCGTCGAATGAATTACTTTATTTTTAAACTTATTGTCTATTCCAGAATCGGATGGAAGAGTCAAAAGCATTGTTCAAGACTATAATTACGTACCCTTGGTTTCAACATTCATCAGTTATCTTGTTCTTGAACAAAAAGGATTTACTGGAAGAAAAAATCATGTACTCTCATCTTGTGGATTATTTTCCTGAATATGATGGTAAGCACACGCGTTGTTTTTAATATTTTAAGTTAGTCGAATGTATTTTTAAAAATTAAATTCAGGATAGGTTATTTTAATATTTTTATGATTTTAAGTTTTTCGTGAGAAACATAAAAATTGATATTTTTTATCGTTTGAACTATCATTTTATTATTTTTTAAAAACACACAAGGACCAAAATTGGACGACAAACCGGCCAGAGAATTTATTTTACAAATCTATTTATCTCAGAATCCAGATCCTGACAGAATGTGTTACTCTCACTTTACAGCTGCTACAGGTTGTCTATTTCCATAAAAGGATATCTAGTTTGAATTATTTTTTACTGTATCAGGTTGTCGTAAGTGTGTTGATAATTATTTGTAGTTGTGCGATCGGCATCTGTAAGCTAGTCCCAATTATACCGTTTGAATAATCATGCTAGAGAGTAAAGTCCCTAAAAATATCACGCTCTTTGTAGAATATTGCTTAAAAAGTTGATTAATGTAGGTCCTCAAAGAGATGCTATAGCAGCACGTGAATTTATCCTTCGTATGTTCGTCGACCTCAATCCAGATAGCGAGAAAATCATATACTCGCATTTTACATGCGCAACAGGTAAGACATATTTTATTTCCTTAATTTTTGGCTTTAAACCTCGTATAATGTCTATCCATTTAGGTTGTACTGTGCATTTTATTTGCGATTTAATGTATTTGCTTTGCTTTTGTACATCTTGCATGGCTTTTAAATTATTTTGTGTTTATTGTTTTAAAAAGTTTGGTTTTTATTTATTTCATAAAATACATATTGATTTAATTAAACTGATAAATACTTTGAAAATGATTAAAAATAGTAAACTAACAGAAACATAGTTTTCGTTATTATTGGTAAAAGTGGCTTGAAGAAAGTTGATTTTTTTCTATAAAATACACGCATCTTACAGCAAAAATCATTGAAATTAGGATTATAGAAAATACTTATCTTCGTTATTATTTTTCAATATATTTAATTTATTAACACCAAATAATTTATTTAAACTGTTTTTTCAAATTCATATAATTTAATAAAACGAAGATTTATAAAGGTTTTTTATGTTTATTTTTCTTTTTTAACAACTTATTTTCTTTTTATTATGCTTACATGCCTGGGATCTTCGAATGCTTTTATGATATGGAATTTCGCCTATATTCTTATAGATACTGAAAATATTAAGCTTGTGTTTTGCGCTGTTAAAGATACAATTATGCAAACTGCATTAAAAGAATTTAATTTAGCATAATCCCATATTAACACAATATTTCAATAAAAATAAATAATGGTTGAAATACATGTACTAAAATAAACCACATAAGTCACACAATCAATGAAATAATTTTCTCTGATATATAAATAGTCATTCATTTATGCATAATAATTCGATTTAATATTTTATTAAATTGGTGAAATTTACGTTTTATGTTTAATATCTGTATCATTGAATATTTTATTTTTTGCTAACATTGCATGTGTACAAAGTGTTCAATAAAATTTAAGGATATGCTTGTCGTTTTTCTGTTTCCTTATTTTATTTATGATTTTTTTTTGCATCATCTCACAAAAATAAAATATGTTCATCCTTTTTGTATCACTTTTGGTGTCTTTATTATTTCAATCTTAGAATATCGTTTTTTTATTGTGTTCATCAATTGTGTTTGAAAAACTTTGAATCGTGATCTATTACACACATCTGAGTGGATGAAAGCATACAAATGCTACAATGAGTGAGAATACTTGGTAACAGATGATTGGAAGTAACTTGGAGAAACCTTTGCTTTATATTAAATTTTTATTACGCTGATAATTGTGATAAATGCATGTTTGTATATAATATGAAGAAAGTAACAAATTTACAGAAAATATATATATACTACGAACATACTATGTAATGCATTCAGAGAGAAGTACATATGCTGAGAACCACTATTTTTTTAATAACTGCACTTATTAGACTGCAATAAACTTAAATATCTAAGAATGGTGTATTCAAGTTTTCAATCCTCAATCAGAATGCAGAAAGTACTTGCAATTTGGGTCATATGTGCATATCAGCTTGCACCAAATTAGCCATCGATTAGTAATCTTTCTTAGCAATAATATTCTACTGTTGATCAATTAAAATATGCATGTAATTACATACATAGACAACTACTTTGACTTGAAGTTTTCAATTTAAGATATTATTAAAGTTCTTCAGTCATGTTTAATTAACTTACCGTGAAATAAATAGTAATTCAATGCTATCTATACACTTTTATAATAATAAATTTAAAACTTTACAAGACTATTTCTTTCACCCAATATGAATATGACTTTGAAAATAGTAATTAGATCTAAGGTCTAATTGTTTGTCTCTTGATTGAAAGTAATGATTTGAATGAGTGACATTTCGTTAATATGCATTATAAAATAAAGTTTTCTTAAATCTAATTTAAATCAATCAAATTCACATCATATACAGTCAACCCTTTGCACTCGAGGACTTTTATGCTCGGGCGAACTAACAACTCGAAACCATTTTGGTTATATTAGACGAGTGTTTTGCAGATACTTTAAAATGATTTTACACTCAAACAAACATATACAAACAATAAAATTCCAATAATTTCATTTATTTATACGTTTTACAAAACAATCCCCAAAGGTCTTTCAAAACATGGAGATTTTCATTTAATCGGGATTCATCCGTGCTTGACGTTATTTGATCATAAGCCTGGCGATAGCTTCCTCTCAATCAAGCAAATTTTCATGCCTCAAAAAATTAAGTATCTGCAATAAACACTAAGGCGCCGTAATCTTGAATGGTTGCATGAAACGCCAGGACCCCGTAGCGGAACCTCTCGAGTGCAAATGGTTAATATTTTGAAATCGCAAGCATGTGTATGAATTCAAATTATAATCATTTTTATGCGTTGATTTCCACTATTTTTTTAAGGAAATCTTGCTCAGTAAATCTTACAGTCCGAACTAATCCTCTCTTTTTGCCTCGATTTAAATTAAATTTAATAAATGGGAATTACAGTAATTGGAATAATAAAATAATTAAGCGCAATTTATGTTTGTCTTCTTTTTTAATGGGAATGCTTGAAAAATATAAATTTGTAAAAGTTGGATGTAAAATACTCCATAAGTGAGCTTCTTTTATTAAATTAATTTCAAATATTGGAAACCACTTTATTGGTTCCCTTCTTTTGTTGCTATTTTTCTTGCACTTATAGAACAATAATGCATGTTTTTTTTAACGCTTTGCGGTCCGAAGGTATTTTTTCAAAAGTGTTGCACCAGGTCCAGACCATTTTTAGTGGATTTATTATAAAACATGTTTACGATGAAAAATGTGGTAAAATAAAAATATGTTGATATATTTAATACTAATTTACAAAAATCACTGAGAGTGTGATGTTTTTTAAAACAATCTCAAGGGTGGGTGGAGGCCAGACTTTTTCTCGAACGTATCGCAATATAACAATATCTGTCTTCTTTTTCCTGGAATATTACAATATGAAAACACCATACAATCTTTGTAATTTGTAGAATCATTTATATAATGGGTATTTCTGCTCAATCGTTCCTCGTTATCCATCGATCATCGATCTACACCCAAGATCTGTCTTTTTGGCTACACAAAAATTCCCGATGATTGGCATCAACATTTGGCTAAATTTTATATGGCTTTCGTCCTTCCTTTTTATCTCACATAATGTATGCATTAATAGTTGAGGTTTTTAACCTCAAAAAAAAGTTTCCTCCACCATTTTAATGACTTATGCATAAAACAATGACGTTGCCAGATGATCGGCAGTGTTTACTCCTCCCATATTTTTTATGTAATTTTGAATAACGTTTTGCTTTTCAATCACTTCTTTTTGGTTGTTATTATCAACGCGTTACTGGGTTTTCTTTCCGGGATTTCTCCTCGCCAATTGCGATGACGATGTGTGCTTTGCACTAAGCATCGTTACATTTCTCTTGACATAATACACGGTAACCTTTTATTTTCGGAGATCATTTAAAAACTCGTGAGAAATCATTTAACTATCAGATCACTTCACAAATATGAGATGTTCACGATGACACGATTTTCCAAAGACTATTGTTTGAAATTATGATTTTATGCCACCGTTGCAGCGGATATAGAAATATCCGCGCATTATGAACATTGGACCTGCCAGTAAAAAAATAATGTCCGATACGTTTGGCACTGGACCGCAAAGGATTAAATTATATTTCAATAAATTAACTACTTCTAACGAGTGATAACACCACGAAATATTTAATACGCGATGTGTATGTTTTTTTCCCTATCAATCGGTCTTGTTTTATTTATGTTGGAGGGATTTGTTTCAAACAAATAAAATATTTTCCTCGACTGATAATATGTTAACATAAACAAAAAATATTTTCAACTTGCTTTTATCCATAATTTTGATGCATGATATAAATATGACACTTTGACTGCTTTTAAATTTATTACATAAATGTACATTTGGACGATATCGTGTTTCAGATACGGAAAACATCAGATTTGTGTTTGCTGCCGTAAAAGATACAATTCTCCAGTCTAATCTGAAAGAATACAACCTCGTCTAGACATTGTTTCTTGGGGTTCTGTGAACGAAACGACCACAAAAGTCAGCAATCAAATATATCTCCAATTAAATTGGAAATGAAGACTTTACACTTATGTAAATTATCTATTTATATATAAATTTAACGGTTCCTAAGATTGTATGAAAATAATTATATGTGGTTGATTGTGAAAAAGTGATTATTTCTTATGCTATTTTAAGTAACTCTTCGTGAAAGACAAGGCTTGTTTTAATCTGTTTATTATGCATGCCATATATTTTGTATATCTATTTATATGTTAATATTCTAAACTTTGTAAATCTTATTTGTTCAAATTTCAAATGGTTTGAATACGCGCTTCTTTGAATTGAATGTGAAATTTATAATATGTCTATATAAATAGGTCTACAAATTGTCTTCTTTTAATATAAGTCATTCCTTTTTATGTATTTTTCAGATTTATTACTCATATGTATGCAATTATTGAACAAATATCAGATTGTAAAATCGTATTTAGGATATTGTGTAATTTGTTACTAGTGTCTCGACAATATTTAACTTCTAGTACGATACCAACATTGCTATCTAAAAAAAAAAAAATTGAGAGACTATACCAATAGAATTCATTCCGATATGATACTTTTAGAACATTTTTTTTATTATTTTTCTATATTATCTCAATTATTATTTTTAGTACATTTTCTTTATTAACTTGTATGTGCTTTTTAATATTGTAATTGGTAGAATATTGAGAATGAAATCTTAGGGGCCGTTGATATTATATAAATAATTAAAAACACATGTGTACATATACATATTTATCGGGTGTCCGTAAATATAAAATTTTCATTATCAATTTTTTACGTATGTATGTGTAGATGAGGTTAAAATTTTGAGATTAATATATATCTATACGTGCATATATGCGTACGCATATTTGTATATTATAAAGTATGTATAACATCTGGCTATATATTATAAAGGTTGAGGTGTGAAGTGACCATTGATATGCTTACTTGTGAAGTAATATTTTAAAACTACCATTAATGTTTATATATTTTTTTCTCTTGTGGGACACCTAATGGTATCTGTATATGTATGTCAATATAAAATCAAATAGCTTTAAGTCATTTTAACCTATGAATACATAATTTCATCGAAAATGGTGTTAAAAATAATAAATTGCAAAAGGGATTATAAACGAATAAGGGGCGTGTGGCGCAAAAGGCGTAACTTGTGTTGTGTGGCTAGTCAGTGTTGCCGCTTTGTGGTTGTGTAAAGGTGTGGCTGACGTCTGCTTGTTCACGAACTGCTGGTACTTGCCAACAAGTCAGTCACTTTTGAGACTAATTAAATACTACACTACAATCCTTTGGTAAGATTGAGTCATCTACAGTTTATTATTTTTTGTTATTGTTGTCATGGAAGATCATTTTCAAATTTTTCATTATTTGTGATATTTTATAAGGTATCATATTTAACAATTTTTAAGTATTGTTTATTTATGTATGTATATATTCGTTAATAAAAATGGCATCTTTTGAGTGTATGATTTCAGTGGATGTTAGCATGTATTAATTTATCATTGGTTCTTTATGAGAGCAACAAAAATTATAGAGAAAATACTTTGTCATGAAATATTATCTCAATTAATCTGGTCTAACGTATATTACATGTTATTTTTTATAAATTATTTTTTATCAAATTATAATTATAGTCACTGCGTAATGCCGTGGATGTTATTTGGAAAATGGGTAGCGCCCATAATAATCATCCACCGATGTTATCGTCCGGTGATAATAATGTAGTCATTTTTATCTATTTTTAGCGTAAAACGGATGGCGGTTTATATTTATATTTTTTGCATTCACCGTAGCGCAAAAAAATTGTTTTGGGTGAAAACGAGCATAGAGTGGTGCAACAAAAAAAATTATACGAGCTATTTTTGCCGGTCAAATTGATCCATCATCCGATCAATGGAACGACGAAGGGCACACTGTTGCTGAGTATGCATAAGTTTTCTGCCGTATACAGAAACGAGATAAGATTATTGAGATAATTTAAATGTTGCACTCATTGTATAAACCATTGTGGTGCTTTTTGATGATAGAATAATTAATTTAATCAGTTTCCAGGTGTGTTATGTGCCATTGATGTTTTTGCACACTTTTCTCTAGATTTATATATATGTATATACATATATATTATACACATATACATACGGTGTCAACTAATGACATTGTAGATCATATTCTGGAAAACTGGGGTGAAACAAATTCTATTATGTGTCAACAATATTCAGCAGTGTTTTATATTATATTTATTCATTGTTTCACCGCGGATTTTCTTCACCAAAAAAAAAAAAAAAAACAAATTTGTAGTCAGAGTAAATTATAAGGTTTTTTGTATCTAGAAAATACATAATTTTTGCAATGTTTATTCTGTGTACATTTCGCTATTGAATACTTATTCTATTTTTTTATCTAAAGTTGTAGAAAACGGAAGATAAGTTTTTTTACTACTCATTTTATCGTAATCCGTGACATTTCTTAATTAAGTCTGAATATTATATGTGGAAACAAGTCAGGTTAGGCATGGTAAGAAAAAAAAAAACACATATTTATAGTACTTGAAGTTGATGTGCTCATTCGAGAAATTCTTCACTACATTGTCCATCAGTATAATTCATATATTCACATTAAAAATAATCTCCTTTGTGCTAACAGATTCGCATAAATTCTGTCTCACTTATTGTATGTATAAATACGAAACTGTTCCGGCGTAAACATTTGGAGCCTGTTTGACTACATTTATTTCACATAATAGAAAGATGAGAACGATCATTCAAACGAATAAAGTTATGCTATTGAACCAAAAAATATAAACTCGTATTTAACGGAGGTGCCATGATGTTTAATTTATACAGAAATTAGAAGTCTCTCGTTTAAAATGAAAAGTATTTTTTTTATATATATAGAAAATTAACATGCATACATTTGTATAAGAACTCGTAGGTACATGCCGTATTGCATGTGTTTAAACCAAAAATTTTAGATTCATCAATGGTAAAAAATTATTTTCATTGCATTGGTAAATTTAATAAAATAAATGTAAATTTAATTTAATTTTCAAGATTTATATTAAGAGTAAAACGATTCCTGAATGTTCCATTTGAAGTGAGATTAAAAGTTCCATGTTTAAACAGCACGTTTGAAAAATGACCGCACGGTCATACAATTTTGTACGTGAGCGATATCAACTTTTTTATATTAAATAAATAATATTAATCACAAATTAGCAATTTTAATTCATTTCCATCGTTAGCTTTTATTTTTTTCGATATTCCATTCGATTTTAATTTCATTCTTAAAATTTAATATTCGATTGTATAAACACATCCGTATGGGATAATTTGTAAAATTAAAGATTTACCTAAAGCTATATACCACTATACAAGTGATTTGCATAATGGTCTATGGATGCAAAAATCTTTTTAAATGTTTTCATGTACCAGTTTTATTGTGAACATGGCTAAAAATCAAGGTCAAAATGTCGATGAAAATGAAAAAAAAAAAAAAACACCACACGATAACTATTTAATGTAAGCTTGATTGTTGCGTAAATATTATTTAAGATAATTTTCATCAGCGAATAATCTACTAACGTACAACATAAAAGAAGCTCTTGCTCATTTTGATAGTTCTCAGTAAAATGAGATTTTTAGATATTCATTGTGTAACGGCTACATTAATTTCATTGTGATTATTTAGCTTTTGAGTGAAGGAGCCAATCACTTGAAAGTTAAAGACAATCCAACATTGTTTACTAAACATAAATGTATTTGTGACCTAACCTGACAAATTAGCGACTGTCTCATTTGTAGAGCTATTATCTTATAATACATCTATATGAACATATGCATGTACGCACACGCGTATACATATATATGTACATATACACACATGTATACATATATAAATATTCGCACATTAATTTTGTTGTAGTTACGAATCCTTTTCTATTATAGCGGAAATGTTTATACTACGTACGCAACATAATTATCATGGTACATTCACATACCACATAACTGTTTTCAGTTCAGTGTATAATTACAACTATTGCTGAAGTTTATAATGATAGTCTAATGTTGCTTTATTTTCTATGAGAGATTGTGAAAATATAGCTTAAGGTAAGGTTGGAGATGTGTGCTCGGAACAAATATTGTAAATTATAATTTATCATAAAATATAATTTTTTTCAGCAAAATATGTCTTTTATTTTTAATCTGAATACTTTTAAACTATTAAAATTTACAGGCATAATCTTGTGAAATATGTTCATAGATAAGTTATATTATTGACATAATAAATCTGATTTTAAAAACTAATTTATTACTGTCCTAAGTTGTTTGCTTTCTCTTTATATATTAGTTTGCAATTGAATAGAAATATTTATCATGTGCGTATACTAGGGATTCTGAAGTCGGCTTTTTCAGTCTCGGGACTCGAGACTTATTTTCTCTTAAATTATGTAAGTTAAAAGAATTATCTCATTCTATCTTTTTGAATTATCATTTTCGGATTCACTTTATTCAGTGTTTTGTACATCCTCTTTACAAAATTTATTGTTGGTGGTTGGAATATTTTAATTCTTTTCGCACTGTTTGAACATTCCGCATCGGTGATGTCTTCTTCAGTGTTTTTATTCCAAAAAAATCCGATGTACCCTTTCAAGATGTCTCGTTAGTCCGTTTGTGTTTAACTCTTTGCATGTGATTTGTTTTGGATAGTGGGTGCATCTCCTTTTTTGTAGTTTTTTTTAATTATGTATCCATACATCCGATTGACTTTTTTTCATTATGGACTACCAATAATGATAAAATATATATAACAAAATGATACTACTTTTTTAATACAAGATATATAAAATAAATTATAATAACCTTTGAAAAAATTTTATATTAAAATCCATTAACCAACCGTCAGAGAACAGCATGAACTAGTTCAAAGTTAGGAGACAAACTGATATTGTATTTACAAAACGTTGATCTTTCATTTACTCCTGAATTTTTCTACGAATCAATCGGTCCCAGTTGTTGCTATTTCCAAGAAACACTTGGAGCAAGCATCTGTTCCATATTTCCTGGAATTCTGGAATCTCATACAATATCAGATGGGCACACACGTGTTTTTTTAATGCCTTGTACCCGGTTATACTTGCTTTCATTCAATATAAATCGGACATTTCAACGAATTTCGAGGGTATAAAAATGTGTTTTCATAATTAAAATGTACAATATATTAGGCACATTTTAAATCACAATCTCAAAGCAAAAAAGCCCGAAAATCCCTGGACGTCTCGACACAGAATCCCTATTTTTGTATCAAGCGTAACCTTAGTCTGAAAAGGTTTGAATGTGCAAACTAAAAATAAATGGTAAGTGCATTTCTAAAAGTAAATTTGCATAAAGTTGAATATCATTTACATTAATACTTCATACAATTCATATTTTTCACAAACTTCCTTGCAAATTCCAGAAGTGAAATTTTTGGGGATCCATCCTTCCAAGTTCTAAATGCTACTAAAGACTTGTTTTCGTTGTGAAATCCTTCAGCTAATGGCTTTCATATCTTCACAGTACAGCCACAACAGTAAGCAACAGTCCACTGCAGAACTAAGGCCTCTTCAACATCCATTCATAGGTAAGGTTTGCATCCATCTCGGCTGTATCATAAATTCATCTTATTCACTCAATATCGAAGGTAACATGGCTTGCGAGTTTCATTTAGAAAGCTTACCCAGTGGATCATCTGGGTGAATGTTTTAAAAAGTGCTTTCATGATTATCTCGATAGGAAGTATGGGGATTGTTGACTGAGACAACCTTTTTTTTAAATCAATCATGTAAATATATACATATTTTAATTATTTGGGTATCTATATTTATATATTAGTTTTTCAGATAGACACGAGTTATATTTTATACTCCCGAATCCAACAGGAGATTCGAAATATCAAATAGGGATAAAATTTTAATTTCACTTCCAAAACAATTACATACTAAATACGTAAAATTATATATCTATAGACAACAGTTGGATCAATGTCTATAAATGTAGCCTGATTTGAAATTAGCTGATACTTCTCTAAGATACCTATGAGTTTATATAGAAAAGATGTCTCCATTCTGTTTGTTAACCCTCTGGATGCTAGGCATTGATATATCATTGATTGTGAAACTAATAATGGCTGCAAACAATGCTTGAATATGAATGGTTTATGTGCATCAGATCTGTTTAACCTTGTAGTGGATCTTCCTCACACGTTGGCACAATCAAACAAGAGGATAACAGCAAACAAACTTCCTTTTATCAAAAAACATTAGCAGCCAACGGATTAGCCGTAAAATTGCTCTCGAACATGAAATACTAGTTAAAAAGAATTGCCCTTCTTTCATATCATTAGATGTTTTATCGCATTTTCTATGAACTTATTCAATAGGCAAATATCACAATGTACATTTGAAATGGTGTTTGAGAATGAATTTTCTTGCTTTAAAATTTTTATATACCTTAAATAATTGGAAGTAAACCCATCAGTTTGTAAGAATCTGGTATATCAGCATCTCTTTCAAATATAATTGTATCATATAACAATATAAGTGTAAATCAATAAATAAATTAAAATGCGTGAAAATTGCAATGTTTACCATATATGTACCTTCTATCATTATTGAACCTGAAAATATTGGGATGTAATAAAAACAGAAATGAGTGTTTAAAAAAATGTTATTTGTGGATAATCAAATTATAAGCATTCAATGTTATACACGTATAATTAGTAATAGTCAATTAATATGGTTAAATGAGATTAAAAAGTTTAATTCTACAAACTAATATCATATTTTAAAAAAATAGTAATTGAAACGTAATAAGATACTTTAACTATAAAATAACATGCTGCGAAATCATTCCATTCCTGAATTGCATTGTGGAAGTGTTTTTAAATTATCATTACACAAAAAATACTCTCGCTCTCGTATCTATCTGATCTTATCAAACTTTATACCTTTACCATTATAAGTTTAGAGTAAAAAATGCATCTTTCTAATATATCAATTAATGTTTGTTATGAAATTTAGGCGATTTAGGAAAAGTCAATGGAATTTCCGATGCATGCACGTGGACAGGATTGTAATGTCTTACAGGTGCAGCTTTGTGCACTAATTGTGTCCGTAACAGTGCAACTTGCTTCTCTTCTTCAATTTTTCTTTCTTCCTCTTTCATTTTTCTCATCATTTCACGATACTCTTCCTTTTCTTTGATTTTTTGATTAAAAGCGTCTCTTTCGCGTGCTCGTTTCACTGTGGTTAACTCAATCTGACCCGGCTCACTTAATGGCTTGTCAGATTTGGCTGGAATGAACGGTTCTTTGTGTAAAACAAGCGGAGGTCGAGCTTTGAAAGTTGTTCCATTTGTGCAATTCTCTTTGTTTTCTTTATTCGATTTGTGTTTAGGTGAATTTGAATCGAGAGATCTATTCTTTTTTGAAAAGCATGGTGGAAGTGGATTGGCACGGAACTCCCTTAATTTGCTTTCTTCTTCTAAGAGTTTGTTTATTTTCTCGTTTTTCTTCAACTCTCTGTCTTTATCTCGTTCTTCAAATGAGAACGGAGCAGGTTTGCAAGGATGAAGAGCAACTTTTGTGCTGAGCGGCACACCAGAGTGACCTACCTGATCGAGATTTTTAACCGCTCCTTCAAACTTCTTTGCCATTTTCAATGGACATTTTGTCAACTTTGGTGGGGCTGGCTTTTGGAAAACTTCCATTCTCGATAAATGTTCCATAGACCTGGATTTCGATTTGGTAATTTTAGGACTAATAGGTACAGTTGGTGGAATGGCATTTCTTATCATTTCCAAAGGTTTATTCAGCACAGTTTTAGGCACAGGACGAGCTGCAAATGTGAATTTATTTTCTTGTAATTCAACAGTTCTCTTTTTAATCTCTGTCAAGTTAAATGGTTCTGGCCTAGTTTTAGGTCTTCTCTGCACAGCTGGCAAATGAGAACTACCATATAAGACAGCATTGGATATTGGATTTGCTTTTATTTTATGTTTCTTAATTTCCTCATATTGTAGATCTTCAATTTCTTTCTGAGACAAGACTGTTACAGGCCGAATCCTAGTTTTAGAAAGAAGCGCCGGAGATTGGGGCACTGTAACTTGTAAATGTAAAGGTTTTTGTCGAATCGTTGGATTTACAAAATTTTTTGGATGGCTGTGAAATCTTTCGGGAGTACGATTTTGCATACGGTGTATTTCCTCGGAAACTGAAACATATCTCACATTCATATGAGGATTATTTTGTAAGGATGACACTGATGAAGATTTTCCATTATATCTAACTCGTGAAAACTGTTTTTCACTTGTTTTGAAATCTTTAATTGAAAGAATATTATTTTTATTCAAATTGTATTCAGGAGCTCCTCCTATTTTCGTTTTGTCCTTGACTGTCTGCATAACATGCACAGACATAGATCGGCGCCTATGGCTCTTCAAATGAGGAGTCACCGGTTCTTGTTTGATTGCAATTTCAGTCAAAATTGGTTGTTCTTGAATATAACCATGTTGTGGAGGTGTTTCGATTTCCTGTTTAATAACCATCTTTTCTTCTTTAAAATGTTCCTCCTTTTTATCTGTATACTGAAATTTAAAAATAAGGTTTAAGAATTTGAAACATTGATTTATATTTTATATAAACTATCCATATGTTCTAAAATAAATTCTAACTAACATAATAAATACATAGAGTCTAAACTGCATTTGAAACTTCATAAAAAATGAAGAAAATAATGAGGTAAACATTGTGCAAATTGAAAACATATGGAAAGTAAAAATCAATGTTTGTTTGTCCATATTTAATGCGCTTCCATACTGTTCATCAGATTGTGATAAAACTTTGTCAACTTACTGTTTAAACTTACGGGAATAACATAGGCATAGTAATAATATTGTATGGACGTTGTCGCACATTGGTCTGGTGAAATGAAGTTTGGGTTGCGGGAACGGGGAGAGAAAGGTCTTTGGGATGAGAGCTAGTGTGCATATGCTTTTGGATCCCAGCTCTTCGGCTCACGCTACACGTGACCTGAAGCAATAAACCACATATTGCTTTTCTTTTCAAATAATTATTAAGTGCTTATGGCATTGCAACGCATGCCGGGTATTTGCTAATTTTGAATCAAAATTGAACTATGAATTTAAATTTTGAATCTAGTAATCTTTTTTGTTGTATTTCTTCGTTTTTTTATGAATCTTATGACTAATGTTTAGGAACCTAACTCAATCATAAGTCGAGAAATATCTATATATTGATTTTTTAGAATCACTTTTCAGATTAAAATCAATTTATTATTAAAGCATAATGATAATTTATTATCATTAAATTAACATTATCCATTAGTTTATCTCAGACTAATAGACAAGTTAATTGAATGAAAAATACAGGGTGAAGCAGGAAAACTACCTTATTTTTAAAATGCATAACAAAAGACATTAGTTGAACCAGGGTCCTTAAGACGGTCAGTGTAAACTAGGGATTTCAGATTACCCCACAAAAATCACACGGGGCTAAATCAACTAAGCGTGCTGACCACTGAAGATCATTCCAAAAGGAGATGAGATATCCGGGGAAGTGTTTACGTGATTCATTGATATTTGTGCCTTATAATCTGATAAACGGTATGGTAGCGCATTACATACAACAAAGAGATATTAATTTTTATATATTAAGATAATGACTGTAATATTTTTAATTGAAAAGTTCCATTAATAATCATAACAGAGATGTTTAGTGGTTTGAAACTTTTAAACATCATATGACTTTTAATAGTTTGCTGCAATAACTTGCAGAGCCCAGATTTCTGAGGATTATTTTTCAATAAATCAATATTTTTTATTTATCTAAAGTTGGTAAAAATCTGTAGAGGTATGGAATAAGATATGAAAAAATAATGTAACACTCAGAAGAGTCATACATATGGCAAATCTTTTCACCAGACTAAAAGGGACAAAGGAGTTCTCCATAGCTTTCATTGTTCCTTTGAATTCATTTGGCATTAACTTTGAGCATATTTATATTAAACATAAAGTACTGAACTTTTATAAAAATAATAACCATTATAGAAAAAAAACAATTTATCTTAGCTTAAATTCATTGACTAACAATCATTTGCAACGAACGGTAGCCAAATTACTGTATTATTTTATAAAGCACGACTTTTTATTGCTTCACAACTTTGTGTTAAACAATAAAAATAATATTTAAAAGAATACAAGCCAATTGAAATTTTAAAAATTTGTCTACTTTAAAATAAGAAAGAAATAGTTTTGTATGAAAACACATTGTTTTATCAACATAAACCCTATATCTAAAGAGCTGTTTGCAGTCAGAAATTAGACGCCACCTACGCCTTAGCTATTGAGATTTAATTCTGTAAGCGATATTTTTGTTTAAAATCCGAATATTTATCAATTTCGATCGTTCTACTGATGGGCGCAAAGCAGATTATAACAGCTGGAGCATTCCACGGAAACGGTTAATGAACGGAAAGTAAATGTGCAGACGCCTCTCGGCGAAAACATACCTGTTTGTTGGATTGTGGAGCCCCATCGTCGCAAATTGTATCGAAGAAACCATCGTCCACATCTTGGTGGAGAGTTCGGAAGTTTTTGCATTGCGGTGCTCTATAGCTCCAAGAGTCCATCGTCTTCAACTGTCACCTCCTACCCGAACGTCTGACGGCCGTTGGGATTTGAATACGAACGGCGAGAAGGACCATAGACAATATCTTATGGTCGTTCACTCTGTTATTTTAAATGCCGACATACAAAAATCCATTCGCTTTACAATTCGATTTATATTTATATGTTTTAAATATGTTTCAATTTATACGTATTTTTTATTTAAATTTTTTAAAAAATGTGAAAAATTAAGAATAATATATTTTTTAATAAACGCATAAAAATGTGATTATCATTTTAATTTTTAATTATATATCTAAAAAAAATTGAATGATTATTTGCTGCGTATTTTTTTTAAATAATTAAATCATCAATACAAATTACTACAAACAATGGAATATTTATTACTGTCATATAAATCATATAAATGTAGCGTTGGAATTGTTATTTTAAAATAAACTAATATTTTAAAGTAAATTTAATTAGATTTTGTATAATTAAATACAATATATAGCTAGGTATTCAATTAAATTATCAATATTTTAACAGTGCTTTTTTAAATACATAAAGTAAAAATAGACTCGTGAATTAATATATTATTTGAATTCAATGACATTATTTTGGGCGAAATCAATTTTTCGGTGTGGCAAGAGTGGTTTTGAAGTGAGTTTTGTGTGCGGGCGCTCCGCCACGGGCACCGGTCGCACCGCCCCCGTCCGCGCCCTGTGCCCCCCGCCAGATAAGTCCCGTGCTTCGGCTTCATCTCTTCGTCTCGGTTGCACGGTAAATTCTTAACCTATACATTTCTCGTGTCCTTGACATTTCTCACAGCTTTTCAAAAAAATATTTCATCCTCCTTCGGAGAGTTGTATCTTTCGTCTGACAAGTAGCCGAATGTCAGTTCTTCGCGTTGTCATCGGACATCGCGACTAATTTTGTTCGACCATATGTAAACTTGTATATTGACCACATGCGATGACGTTTTGACATAAATGTGAACTTTTTGTTGGATTTATTTTGTGACAATCGTTCAACCTCTGAGATAATAAATATATGTTTTGATTTTCACTTAACACACATACATAACGTACATATTTAATATCGTGTTTTAAACATTATGACAGATTTATTTGTTTCAAAAAACATATTTTTATTTTTACTTTGCATATATTTCAATGAATTATATTTGAAATATATGATACATTTTCTATGACTTATTTATCACATGTTTTATTTCATAGTTTAAAGCTTGTTGTTATTTTTAAATTTCAGCTGTCATTCTATGATTTTTTTTCATTTATGAATCTGTCTGCATTAATGATTTGATATTTATAATAGAATAAATTTGTATACTTAATATACTATTTTCATTTAAAACTATAACAAATATTGAATAGAAATAATTAGATATAAGTCTTAATAACTATAATGTCACTGTCTTACATTGATACTGTAAAATAAATTAAATATAATTTATAGATGTTATTGTGGCTTTCATACTGTACAGCGAAGACTTTATCAGTTATTTTTATTACATATTTCTGTATTAAAAAGTGTTTTTTTTGATTTGACATTTGTGATTTTATGAGTAGCATAAAACTCGATTATAAATATTTGTTAATAGGTATTTCATTATCTAAAACTATTAGAATTGACATTTTCTTCAATATTCATCTATTTTAAACAGAAATAATTAAATAAAAATGTATTAAATGATGCACTTAAAAGATAACATGCTTGTTCAAAGCAGGATAGCATTATTTGCATAAAAAAGTATGTTTAGCATTCAAATATTCAATCATACTATTGGATATTTAAATTAAACAAGTTTAATACAAACGGGTCATAATTTCTATTTATTTTGTTGATTCATTTAATTTAAACGACTCAATCGAAGAAAAACCTAAACCAATATTTTTATACATAGAATTCTAAATCTTATAGAAAGACAATTTTTTGTTTTCCTTTATCGAGTGCTACATTGTTTAGGCTCATAGGCCAGAGAATCTAAAACAAATTATTTCTGGGTCATTTGCGGAGAATGAAAAGCAAAAGCAGTCTTCGATAAGATAATAAAATAAATTTAACATCTGCATCAACAGTAGCAGAAGATTGGGAGACGTGAAAAAAGTATTTTTTGTTAGAAATGCACCCTAGAAAAATGCAATTAAAAGTGATCAATACATGATTTTTAAGAGTTTAAAAACGAATTTACACACCAAATTAATATTCTGTCAGATACTTTGTCAAAATGCCATCAAAATGATTATGGATATTACATAAAAATGATATACCTACATAAAATTTAATTAACATATCAAGCTATGATGATTATCAAATAAGAACCGTATATGTATAATATTATTATAAAAAGACAGTTCTTTTTACTTATCTCATTTTAATAATTTTCTCTAAATTTTCCTATTAAAACAATCCATATGGCGTATATTCTTAATATTTTTATTTATCAAATGGAGGCCTACATATTTAAACATCTCATTGATGATTCTGAATCAAAGTATAAATAACACTAGAAGGTCATCATAATAATTTTCAGAACAATTTGTTAAAACGTTCTATGGCTAAAAACGTATACAAATGTGTATTTATAAACATTCATCTTTTATATGTTTGACATTATGTGCTTTAGATTTTATTCTATTTATATATATAAAAATGAGCAATAAATATCATATCACCACAATGATATTATACTTGTCCTGGGACACACCATATCGACATCTATCTAGACAGACTGGCTCGCTCTTCTGTGAGAGATAAACATGTTTTTAAAATAGTTTGATTGTTTTCAAGTGTATCTGTTTTGCATGTTTTAATGACCAACTGTAGATATATTTACATTTGTTGTTACGCCAGTAATAAATATGTTTATTAATATTTAATTTATAAAAAAGTTTATATGATTGAATGCTACGCTTGAAAATTGTACTTGGTGTTTCAATGAATCAATATAATACATTTGAAAAGAATGTTTGTATTCTTCGTTAGCTGGTCTATATATAAATATGCATTAAAAATATCAATTTCAGCGTATCATTATTTAGCAAACTGCTTAAGATAGATGATGCATGAATATAATGAACATATGGACTTCAAATGACTTGTGAAATGACCGTCTTGATAAAATAATGTTATTGAATAGACGATATAATTAATTGTGAGGCATTGATACGCATATAAAAATGTAATATATTAGTTATACATGCATTTCCTTGCTAAATCCATCTCGCCGAAGTCACAGAGAAAACAATTTTGTATTGTAAAATCGACAGCATATACATTAAATATGTTTGTTACCTTGAATTGTTATATTGCTAACGTTTTTTCAATAGTTTTTCATTACCACCGCGTATTTGTTCATCCAATGCTAAATTTGGTTAACGCAATCACTATGTATATTTTTTAAATTCATTTAATATTGTTTAAAAACCTTTTGTTTCATGCTAATGTTTAAACATTTTTTTGTATATTCAAGCTACAACATGTCATGAAGTCGACTTTGATGATGTCATTAATTTTCAAGATCATATTTTTGGCGTCGACATGTGTTATCATATGACGTATCTAAATTAGTTAAGCGAATAAAATTCTCGTACAATTTGAATAAATCAACGACCATCCATTTACAAGTCTTTCGATTGTAAAATATAGTTGTTTTCTCACACCGATGGATGCACTTGTTGAAATTGTTTTTTCATATTTCATTATTTATTTTCTTTTTTCTTTGAGGTGACTTTTAGCAACCATTTTGACATGGTTTTTCATAGCGAATATATGTTTTAAAAATGCTGTCGCTAGCCACACCCCGCGTAGACTTGAATCCATTACGATTGAGTTACTAGTCCGAGCGTTTAAACGCAGGACTATCTACAGGTCGATATCTACTGTTCATTAGTTTTGCAAAATTAAAGACAAAAACAGTTATATTAGTTAATTATCCATAGTATTATAAATACTACTATTGACCCAAAGTCATAGGAAATTAAATTCTTATATGCTCGCTTCTAAGTTCATTCCGAACAACGTTGATTTCTGAAAATAGATTTATTCGGTATCTAATTGTATTGATAAATTCTTATTGTTTAATACTATTTTTCCATTTTGTTAATAATTGCTAATTATAATATTTTTTTTATTGTTTTAAAAAATGAAGGGTCTTATAAAATAGTAGAAATCACTATTGTTTATGAAGCTAATGATATTGATCTATCATTTATTTTACTATAGCCAGATTTTCAAATTAAATATTTAGCTACAGCTTTTATGTCTCCTTGTAACAATTTCCCAATATCAAAAAAGGATTATCAAACATTGATATTGATGATATGATTGACATAAAATCCTTTAATGACGGCCCATGTAATATCCCTTATGTTAAATTTTATTACGTTATGGTACTGAGAACAAGAGCTGGCTGGTTCTTGGGCCAAATTATCGTTATGTCTCCAAGTTAAGGGTCATTTTATAGTACACTGAAGCATTATGCAAACGCACCTTGAGATGAATCATGGCTAGATTAAAGGAGTGCAAAGATTAGGTATTAATATGAATTCTTAAAAATCCTTCAACATTATATTTAGTTTGGATTAACACATTAATTGTGGGTGCACTTCGCGCGCGTTTGCTCCCTGATGCGGACAATCTTTTAAATTATTTTATTCATCAAATATTCCAGTATCGAAAAGTTGCAAAAGTTCTTGTACTTGTTTTAAATTACGTCTAACACTTATAAATACGTATTTTATACCAAATATATTTTTAACTATGATATGAGGTCATGTTTTTTGTTTTATTCGCATCTTATTAGCTAATAGATGAGGTTTCTTTGTCTTTCTGACAACCTTCTTGGAAGGGATTTAATTAGGTACATTTCAATGATCTGCTTCCTTTTTGCATTCCTGTTCTTCATAATTCATGGTCCAAGAGTGTTTATTTGGGTTAGGGTTGAGAGTTGCTTTCACGACAACACTTGGGTTATTTTGTAGTTTATAAATACACGTTGATGATTCACATTAAATCACAAAGGGATGGCAAGCAAGTATAATTTATAAACTCAATGCATTCTATAGCAGTTAAATTCATTTTTCCGACAATTACACAAAGTTGTTGATCACTTTATTCTCTCTCTTAACATAATTCATGAAAATATGCTTCCCGTGTGTAATGTGTTAATATTAATAATTGTATTCAAACATTTTTTATTATTTTATTCACTCATCCAGCTGATGTAATTTTATCAATTACATCACATATTTAGCGTACAATAGGTTTAAAATGTGTTTTTTTAATAAACCGCAGACGATATTCGTTCAACGAATTTTCCATTTGTTGGCTCATTATTTGGCAGCAAATATGCTCGTACATTGGCATTGCGTTCAAATTCACACCAGATATCCAATTCAACAATTTCATAACAGGTTTTTGTTTAATTAGTGTCTTCAAAGTGTGGTTGATACAGGGTGCGACAGGGAAACTACCTTATTTTGAAAATGACTAATATAAAAAATACGCCTCTAAGGCGAACGCGAGCTCCTCCCTCATCCACTGCATGATCGTTACTAAACCTACATTAGGTAGACGTTAGGTTCTGCTATTTCAAATGAGTGACACCCCATCTTTTTGGGAATAATTATCGCTTCAGGGCGCGCATTTCAAATAAAGGACTTTCTCGGGTGTCTTAGACAGAATTATTGAGACACACATATTTGGTAGGGATTTTGTTTAAATTAGTTAAATGGCATGGGATTAATATATAGAATAAATACTGAAGTATATCGAACATTAAATATTAAATTTTTAATACATATGTATTTTATGAATCCGAGCTTATCACTTAATGCAACCACCTTTGACCCGGATGATTGAGTTCTGTGTTGAACGTGTGGCACACTGCGTGAACATGGCTTTCCGAAGTTTCTAGAGGTCACACTATTTTGGCAAAATTAAGCCAGACGCATTCTCTCTGAGAAAATCTTAATTTCTACAGGTTTTGTTAGAATGTTCAAGGTTTGCAATCAAGATGTTTTTATGCTGAATCTTCTTCTATTTTTATGAATTATCTTTCTGATATATTTACGTCTCGGTCCAATATGCATACATGACTGTCGGTGTTCATTAGGATTTAAATCATGACCTGAGCAAGTTCTTATTTTTTCGTAACTACTTGATTCTCCATATTATTGTTCCAAATGTTTTTTTTTTGTGTTCGAGGAAGATTTATTCGCTAGCTATCATCCGAGAATTATTTTAAAATTTGATTTGGATAAAGTTTACTGGCAACTTTCAGAGAAGTTTTTATTGATAACCATTACGCTTGAATTACAATTAGGAAAAAAAATATTTTTTACAATGGAATATAATGTTTTTTATAACTTGTAAGCATTATAATGAACTGACGTTTTAATTACAACGAATACAGTGTTATCAGTATTTTGACAGTCACATTTAAACAGGGCTTCGAATCGGAACTGAATCGAAAACTGAAAACCGATAAAACCGTTATTTTTATTGAAACTAAAACCGATTCGAAAATATCATTTTTTTTTCGATACATGTTTTACGAATTCAATTTCGGGATCCCGGACAATTTTTGATGCTCATGAATCCCGGGATTAGTAAACGTAATCCCGAAAAAGTCGGGATTGAAATTTTTATCTAAAAAAAATCGTACGCCTCATCAGCACGATGAAGGCTACTAAATCGAGACATTCCTTCAATTCAAATTGTTATATTAACCTTTCCCTACCGGTGATGTATTTACTACACCTCGACTCTAACAATGGGAATGTCAATATGAAATATAATAGATACGGGGTTCAGAATTTTTGTATTCCTCCGTAATATAACTACGAATCACATCAAAGTATTATATTGTATAAGTATTCATCTGCAGCGACGGAAATAAATGATTTGTCGGGAAATCGGGAATTTTGCGAGTTTTAGTCCATTTTTAAGGTTATTTGATTAAATTTTTAATTAAAAATATTTTCCTCAGAGGTCCTCAAATGCTCATTGAATTCTAATTAGTGGATGAATATTAGTGTGGTGTAATTGTTGCAGTCGTCAGTTCGTGCGGCACCAATAAATGTCGATAAAACATAATTGCGTGAAGCTAGTTGTCTGTTTTGGCGTCAATAAATGAATCAAGATCCATATCTAAATTTTTGGCGCGTATTTTGACACTACTATGAAAGGCCATTATCTACAGACCCGAACGTAGAGATTTATTTCGGTATACTAAATTATTTTGGTGCTCTTTACGAGGACATTGTTTGATAAGTCCTTGTACCCAATTATTTTCACATATTCCGAAGGGACCTGAATAAAAATGAAACAACAGCATCTCATATTATGTAAAAATAACATCTCTATGTATCCGAGTCTTAGCCATTGACCAGGCAGCATGACCTCCTTTGAGTCACCAAAGTAGCGCAGGTCAACTGTTGTCTTCTCGCTCTCATTTGATATGCTTAAATAGTGCTAGATAAGGACAGCGCCTTTATCAGACTCCGTGGGTCGGTGATCGTTGTCTACCTTAGGAAGATGCTAGCTTTGTAATTAGTAATAATGCCACATATATTTTCTTTGTTTACGGTACCAAATATAGCAGGGCGTCGATTAATCAAGCTGATGATATTTCGGATAATCGACCTAAAAATTGTCCAAAAAAGTCGTTTTAATGGAGTAGATTAGCTAGAGTATCTAAATCTGCATTAGTCTAATCTTTCATTTGATAAGCTTCGTTTAAATGTAGTACAAAATAATTAATACAGCAGAAATAGAGCTACATTTGTATACTATCAAGTATGCCCATCCATTAAGGATATTAAGGTCGGATAAACTAATAAATTTGATTTAAACGTCGAGGGACTTCATTCGATACCCATCCGACGGAAATTATCAGACTCGTTGTATTCTTCGATCCAAATTCATGCGACCCAATAGCCAGATGAGAGGTTATTAATTTAGGATACTTTGGTAACCTAATTCGTCGAAGGCACGTGTTCGCACAGTAGCATGCGTACCCCAATCGGGTCAAGATCACCCTGACCCAGAAAAAATCAATATTCATCCGTATGGAACGTTGTCGCATCTCGAGGATGCTGAGCCATCCCGAAGTGCATGATGTCTCCGTGCCCTCGTTCCTCTTCTTTTAATCTCGACGGGGTTAAATTGGATATTCCTTTTGTGTGGCGTACTTCTCGTATCTTGACATGTAGGTCACCGGCTTCTCCATATCCTTGAACTGTCAGAATAGTCCTGATCGGTAGAGCGTTTTGTGGTCGTCGCTTTTGCTTGAATAATGTATGATATCTAAAATGTCAAAGCGAGCCCGAGTTCATTGTCGTTTCCATACATTTTAAATCGCACCTTGGAAGCTATCGGATAATCATAGTGCCTTTATAAGCATCATCAATATTTAAGTAATCCTCTTAGCTGGGATTTGTAAGTGTTTTGGGTTTCATTATTGTTGAAATGTGTGCAAGAAGTTTTTATTTACAACTGCCAAACAAGCCATGAAATAACAATGCTCAAGTTCGGTTTTATATACAATATAACATTCGAAAAGGACAGTAGACTTACGTTGTACCGTTCTTTCCATTTTTTAAATTTATTAAGAGTGCGATTGTATCGAAATCACGGTTATAGCGAGCAATCGCACAATTAAATATGCAACTTGATTGTTTTCAATAATTTGTTGTTGTTGTCAAAACTGCTCCATTGGCTATGCAAAAGAGAGCTCATCTTCAAGGAGTTAAAACTGACTGGTGCTGAGCTGGTTTTTATTAACGTTGTCTAGTTAGATTAAAGAAATATTTTTTCTAGGATTTGCATCATATTACAATTTTTTTTTTATTATTAAAATTAAGAAATTAATGTCGCGAATCAATGTTAATGCTAAATGTTAAATTCACCATTATTTTGTTTACAGGTACTGATATTTTTCATTGGTTCCATTTTATACATATACACTCATCCCTCGATTTATGCGGTAGATACGTTCCGAGATAAAACGCGTAAATCGAGACTTCTAGATTATACAAAAACGGGATGCAAGGAGGAGCGTCTGGCTAAGGGGGTTACAGACGTCTGGTCCTAGAAATGGGAGTAATCTGATGCAACATACGCGTTTGTGTGACGCATGCCACAAAAAATGTTTGATTTTTTAAAAAATGTAATATTTTTCTGACCGCGTAAAAGTGAAACTGCGTAAAATGGGTGCCGCATAAATCGAGGGATGAGTGTATTTATAATTTAATTGATTACACGTAGAAGATTCATTGTGCTGAATTCATTCCTGGGATTGCTGGAATCCGTTAGTTGTTATTTAGTGAAGTTTGGAAATAATAAGACATTCTTGTTATAGCGTATATAATCAGTATGCAGGTTTATAAATAATTTTGGACACGTGTCCTAAAGTTGATGGTAATAATGCATTGGAATGTATATATCGAGAAGATGATACATCTATAAACTATTTTAGGAATTTTGTTCATTTCCTGTTTTTCGTTTGGTGGTCACATCTATGCTAATAATAGCTATATATGTATTGTAATATCATACACAATGTATGTGCTAAAACAAATAATGAGTTGGTTTTAATTTATAAGACTGATAGTGATTCATACCTTTTGTAAATATTAGATTGGAAACAATGAAACGGGCGTTAGGGCTGGTATGTGGTTCAGCTGCGACTGAGTGAGGTTCATTGTAACGTGCGCTTGATATTTTTGTTTATAAATTTTAAAGGTATTCTTCTTGCTCATTTCGTAAAGTTTTTTCGTGTTTGTATGCAATTTAAATTTTATTTTTCTCCGAAACCAGTACTTTTCCTGTACGAGCTCAAATTGAATCATAGTGCAACTCAAGTGTCGAGAAACAATAATCACGCATTCGGAGATGGATCCACTAATGAAAGAAATGCTCGATATTAGTTCCGAAAATTTCGTTGTGGCAGTTCGAGTTCGTCAGAGTATCATCAACGAGCCTCAAGGAAGACCACCATATTGATAATGAGGAAT
Source organism: Stenopsyche tienmushanensis (assembly GCA_008973525.1). Classification (NCBI taxonomy): domain Eukaryota; kingdom Metazoa; phylum Arthropoda; class Insecta; order Trichoptera; family Stenopsychidae; genus Stenopsyche; species Stenopsyche tienmushanensis. The sequence continues at coordinate 654,697 of WACJ01000006.1, read as the reverse complement.
TAAGGAAGACTGTGGAATCCGATCCACACACAACTTTTCATGAACTCAGGTTTAAACTAGGAACTAGTCATACGGCTAGGGAATTCAATCCCGGGATTCGGGAAAAGATAAAAATATAATTTAAAAAATAGATAAATAAAACACTAAAAAATCAAATATTATTTTGAAAACATGCCCGAAGTAACATTAACATTAAACATTAGTGTTTCGTCATTTAGTCTGGATCTGATTTTGGAAGTCAGGCAACCTGCTGCTGAAAATGCACGCTCAGCCTCTACACTCGTTGGAGGTATCGTCATCAGATATTTAAATGCTAATTCGAGTTGATGTCCGCGTGAGCCCCCATTTTCGTATAACACCATTAATGTGACTGATAAAATTCCTTTCTGCTGAGATACGGCCTAAAACTCGTAAAATTCCCGATTTCCCGACAAATTATTTATTTCCGTCGCTGCAGATAAATACTTATAATCTATAATACTTTGATGTGATTCGTAATTATATTACGGAGGAACATAAAAAATCTGAAACCCGTATCTATTATATTTCATATCGACATTCCCATTATTAGAGTCGAGGTGTAGTAAATACATCACCGGTAGGGAAAGGTTAATATAACAATTTGATAAACATATATGTATTATTTTTCTAAATTATTTTTTAAATAAGGCTTATATGATTTGCAAAAAGTCGTAGATACTAATGGAAGTTATTTCAATATAACACAATAAATAATGTAAAAAATAGCGCTTTTTGTTTCATATTTTTATTCAACGCCCGTTTCATAGTTTCCAACCCAATATATTGGAGATCAGACAGTTCCACGTTACGAACGTCATCCAACTCGCATTGATTATTTATATCCAATGGGTCCAGGTCAAGTGAGGATTTCCTGCGGTTTTATTTGATACTATGTACTCGCTAAGATTAAATCAGGACACGAAGACTTCAGGAGTGGTCTCTTAGCACAATAGATCATCCACGGGTGATCAACGAAATTATAGAGAGGACAGACGTATGCGAGTAATCACTTTGTTTAAGATCGATTATGAGTAGACCTTCGATTCCGTGAGTACGTCAGCAATAATTGAAGGCATAGAAGATAAGTACATATATCAATAATCAATGGAAAACATCGTTTAAAGTCGACATCATTTGTGTAGATAAAATTAAGCATAGTTGATGGAATAGGTGACGATATATCTTCAAAAGTATTTAGCGCAGTATTACAAGTGGTTGATTTGCATTCGAGCTGTTAGTCAACGGATGACACAATTATTATATCATATATTTCAGATTTGAGTTTGATCAAGTATATATGTGCCATTTTAATTGATAACCTTTCTGATAGCTGAAGCATTTCTCTCTTGTAGCATTCCTAGAATTGTTATCATTTAGCGATTTCTGCAAAGATCAAAATAAATGATAGTCAGAAGATGGTTAGTTTTAATTATGCGTTGAATGCACTCAAACTTCTCAATCGATCTACAATGCGCTAATGGACTCAAGTATTCGATTTGGATGTAGGTGCTCATTATATTATGGGTGCATGCTGATCTTTTCATCGTCCGTGGTGGTTAAATCCTCGTGACTATGATTCCTTCATGACTTACATTACTAATAATATACTTTTCTTCGTCAATGATGAATTGCTTGAGAAAAGTTAGTTTTTATTATGTTTAAGTGGCGAATCACTAGCTATTGTCAGTAATTTTTAGTACCTGACCAATCCAACATGCCATCAAATGACAGTTGCTATCAATCATGGTCTTGATTTTATTCACATCTGTGGTGATTGGTCGTTCGGCGCGAAATTCTTCATTGACATCGACATTTCCTCTCTGAATCTTCATATCCACCGCAGATCGCAGATGCAGATCGAAGCATCCACGGCAGGTATCTACAAATGATTGATGGTAAATGCAATCATATTGATGAGGAATCTTTTAAAATTATCGGCTATATTAAAAAAAAAAACGATTATTTGTTAATATGTATATGTATGTATATTAATATTTTTAAGCGTTCTCACAGATGTTATATTTCCAAGTCTACTTAATGGGGTGAATTTATGTTACAATATAGTTTTGTGTTTATGTATTTAATAAGATTTCAAATTTTACTTCAACTTATATATCCCAATAACCTTGTTCTAATTGTATCCAGCTAGCTTAGCTTCTGTCTTGTGGTACAATCTATTGACTTAACAATGATGGTTAACTCTTTGATTTTTCATAATTTAAAATATTCTGCCGAAGAAATAGCTCTCTGTTGGCGAAGTATACGAGATGTGGTAACAAATCTAATTTCTAGTTTCGCAATGTTTTCATCTCTGCTTCTTGTGCGACCTTATCAGAACCAAAGTTTGTATGGTCTCAATTATTTTTCGAGTGTATTTATGTTTAGCGGTTGGATAAATTTCGTCGCTGGAGACTATTACGTATCGTTATCTCATTTAAAAGAACGAGGTCGAGAGCGTTATTTTGTAGGGATACTGGTAACGGGGACAGTTCCGATGCCGATAATGTTTCCCTGAATGTAGAACATGGCTATAGATAGATATTCACTGTTGAAATGCTTTTATATCACATGTAAATCAATTTAGTGCGCACGCATAATCACAAAATTTGCGTATATTTCACGTATTATTCTATTCTTCTTTGTGTAATCACTATTTGAATAATTGTAATTTAGTCTCAAAGTTTTCTTCTTAAACTTCACAATTTATCAATATTTTCTCTTAAATCGCCGACGATCTTCTCTTTTTTTCACTAAATCTTACTTAAACAACTAAAATTGATTTCCATTGCTTGAAAATTTATCATATATTATTGATAGGTCTGTCAGGATTATTTGACCAGAATGTAATTTTCAGCTGTTATTTTTCCCGAATATTTACTAATATCATACTCCATATTATAATAGATATTGGATATTTTATAAATTGTGCAAACAGTTAGATTTGAGAGCTTTTATACATATATGAATATTGGCATTTATAAATATATATAAAGCAAATACAAAATAGTCGCTTAACACTTTATATGCGGGGTTGATTTAGCTTGGCCGTGCATGGAACACGGGAGTATTAAGCTCACGCAATGTGATTTTTTGGATTGCCGCCCGTAAATCAATTTTAATGTTTTTTTTTAAGTTCTCAAACTAAAAACTATACTTATTCAATTTAAAAATAAATAGCCGCATTTAAAAATATATTATCCCATACACTTACATTTTTGGGCTTATTCTCAATATGCGACTGATAAAATTCCTTTCTGCTGAGATACATACTAAAATTCTCAAAATTCCCGATTTACCAACAAATTATTTATTTTCGTCGTTGTAAATGAATACTTATATACTATAATACTTTGATGTGATTCGTAATTATATTATGGAAGAACACAAAAATTCTGAACCCCGTATCTATTATATTTCATATCGATATTCCCATTATTAGAGTCGAGGTGTAGTAAATACATCACCGGTAGGGAAAGGTTAATATATAATAATTTGAAAAACATATATCTATACATAAATTACTGCCCCTAGGCGTCGCCTAAGCTCGCCAATGAATAGTTACGCCACTGTTTCCAAGCATCCAGATTTCGGCGAGAATGCCTCGATTTAGTAGCCTTCATCGTGCCGGTGAAGTGTAAGATTTCTGTTAGATAAAATTTTCAATCCCGAATTTTTCGAGATTACGTTTACTAATCCCAGGATTCATCAGCATCTAAAATCGTCCGGGATCCCGGGATTGGATTCCCTAAGTATGACCTCTACATTTCATTTAGAACGATCACCCAGCGGGCTACCTAGATGAACGTATCGAAAGGCGTTTTCGCGATCGTCTTCATAGGGAATGTAAGGAGTTTGTAAAGATTGAACTTGGAGCAAAGATTGCTTTCAGGAATACAAAGAGTCTAGTCCCCCCATCCACCCACCCTATTCCAAATGTATGAAAAAAAATGTCTAAAACACAATATTGGGGATCAAAATATATTAACGTAGTATTCATAAAAAAAGCATTACATTTTCCTGTATTCATAAGGACAGCGAATGTTGGTGATTTTCTATTACCGCAAGCAATGTGTTAAATGTGATGAAACGAATCGTATTACATATTTAAGAATTTCATGTATCGGCTCGCCGTGCTGCTCCGCTTCGGTCTATTTTAAATCCTAGGCAACAAACACATTAGACTATATTATTGTGAACAAGTCATACCAATTTAAACACTTCAAAATCTATCTATGTGTATAGATATCTTTTTACACTCCTCATAAGCAATTCTAGCGGGGGCTTTACGATCAAAATCAAAAAGTGCTAATATCAAATCATAAACAAATTTTAGGATAATTGGACCTGTGATTAAAATACACGTTATTTTAAGCTGTTGGAAAATAGTATGTAGTAAACCACTTGAATATTTACAAAATATTTAGCTGAAAGTTATTTAAAAATAGTATTATAGTCATTGCAAATTGCATTCAAGAATTATAACAGAGCAGAGTTTTCTTTGAGGTAATAAGCCAAAATGCATTTACAGCAAGATAATTAAATTTCGTATTAATATCGATATGATATTTTATTGGTATTAATAAAAACATCACATTTTAGAAGATACAATTTAATTTTATAGATCAATTGACCTCAATTAATGTAAAAAATTCTTGAGCGCAATTCTCTCGTTTATTAAAGCTTGATATGCAATTGATGTCTTTGGTTTTTTTTTTACTGTCAACACTGAATCCTTTCAGCTGATTGCCCAAGTTGTCAAATTTAAGTTTTTAGCTTATTTTGATACTGTAACTAATGTCTTCATTGTTATAAGGGTTGATGTTTAGTAAAATGTCATGTCTTTTACATGATCATCAATCTTTTCAAAGATAATCAAGTTGGCACCCTCAATAATATATTAATCATGTTACAATAGACACATAATGCGATAAGTAGGCTAATGTTTATCTTAAATAATAATCAATTATCTTCTGTATTAACGAGCTATTGTTCTTATTTACGTGTTTTTAATCACTAAACATGAAATCATTCCTCAGTCTATTCGTTTGGATGTGTTTCTATACAGAAATGCGGCTTGCTCAATATTTACGTAATATATTTATATTAACGTACACCAGGGTTACTTTATATAAAATTCGTTTACTGTATACATTAAATTTAATTTGGTGACTTCAAAAAATTTATGAGATTAAAAAAAATCACAACCTTTGCACAGCCAGTACATAATTTTTGCGTTGCGAAGGCCTCTCCGTAAAACTCGTAGCTCATATTTTATTATCGCCTTACGTGAATTCAATACTGAGCAATGTTTTTCTCGTTTAACCGAAATTTTCTCCTGTTTTTGAGATGAAAAAGTGGTCCTCGCAAAAAAATATCCTTGCCAAGCTCTTCGGGCAGGAAACCCGAAGGTCAATAAAATAAAGAGGGTAGGACATATTTGAACTCGGCCTTGATCCATTTCGTTGTTCGCTTTGCGGTCCTCTTTCTTCTCTCCCGGGGGTGATTGACGTAGCAATTATGGAATAAACATTTTTTCGTGCCGTCGATTCTCTTATCCGAAGTATTTTCCGATAAACCCGTCGAAGCACTGCCCGGAGAACGCGAAGAAAATGAAAACCGACGGTGCATAAATAGAAATTCGTGCTTGAAATGTTTCGTTGGCCATCTTGTGGTTGCCTCTTCGGGCGAAAACGGTTAATGTCCATAATTTGGACCATTTTGCGTCATTCGCGGCTCCGCGCCCAAGATTAGCTGCTTTTATACTCTGCAATGTTATACAATAGCTCTGCTCATGTCTTGGATGAAAACTTTCGCCCGGAATTTATTATTATACAAACAGTCGACTCTTAGAAAAACAAAGAGGCTTGCGGTAAAATATTCAAGGAATTGAGACAACAACAAATTACAAAAACAATTTGTTCCATTAAATTCTGATGGTTCAATAAGAATGTTAAAGATCACAAATATATATACTTGAGGATGAGTACGAGTCAAATCTTTACAAGCCGAGTCGTAAATTTTTTGTTGCTTTTGTCGATTTCTATCTGGATGTTTGTTATCGTTACATAATAAAAACTTTTTTACTGTATTTTATTCCGAATTTAACATCGTTTTCAGCAAATTCACTGTTTATCGACATTGAAGAAGTTTTGACTCTGTAATAAAATGTCGGTGGCATGATATCATCTATTGATTTGATACACTGCGAATTAATTCAACGTGAATTTAACCAGTTTATTAACCACTTTTTGACAACCTTTGTCTACGCTTTATCCAGTTTTCTTGTTGTGAGTCTTGCACCATCGATTACACGTTTTATTTTATTAGTAATTTTTAATTATAGGATTTTTTTATAGGAGATAGGTGTCCATATAAAAATGGTGCATAGTTTTTATTGCGTTAAAAAAAATCAAAACATGAAATTCTTATTCTCGAATTTATCGAATTTGATAATTATTTATAAACATACAAATATTTTTATAAACCACGTAATATACAAATTTAAATAAATTATAAAAGTATAAAGTTTTTATTTGAATTTAAATACAGTGTACTTTCGATTATCCGAGTGCAGATTATCCGGTTTGCGGATTGCCCGTGCTTGAAAAATATCAATTATTCTTTTAAAATTAATTTATCATAATTTAATGAAAGAAAAATTCCGATCCAGGAATATTCATCGTCCAAAGAAAAAATAACAAAAACAGTATTATTATTAGATTATGTTCCTTTTCATCCAAGCCAAAGCTTATTGAAAACAAACGATGAACTTATGGTTGCAAAAATTTTACCCCCTAATGTGACATTTTTGATTCAGCTAATGGACCAAAGCGTTATACAAATATCATCAACGAAACATCTTTATCGTCAAAATCTTTTGAAAACTTTTGTCAAGGAAGATAACAACTTGATCAATTCTTAGTAAAAAAAATAAGGATATAGGGTACTATCCTGTTAGCATATTGGTGAATTGCTTATTGTGTGGAATGTTTGAAAAATATTTTTTACTGATTATAAATGTGTATTGTGCATCTGTTCAGCGATACTTTCAATACTGTACACATGTATCACAATCGATTTCTAGATTTACTTTTGTTGTGAAAATCGAGTGCTTTGCATAAGCAAGTCGATGCAAATCAAAGAGCTAATTTCATAACTTTCTCATTCAGCAATTGGTATTAAATTTGTCTTTAAAATGGGTGTCGCGGGAGAAATGAAATGCGATCTCTTTCTTGCAATTTTCTGAAGCAATTTAACTGTTGCTCTGCGAGTTCATCTCGTATCGAGAAGCAAATTTCTTGTTTTATCTTGGGTTTGTAGACGTATAGTCATATGTGCATAAATATTTATCATGCGCATATTTATCCGGTAATGATACGCTTTCCAGGTGAAAATTACGTTCGCCAGTAAGATTTGCGTACTGATTTTTGTTTCGAGTTGCGACGCACTTTTATTACTCTCGCGAAATTGCTCTTCGACAAAAAGAGCATTACACAACCGTGGCCGTCTTTGTTTTCGACTTTCTTGAATAATTTCACCGGTAAAAGTTATGTGTCCATTGTCTCCGAACATTTCTACAAGAGCGGGCCCATCCCGTCCCGCCTGTCGAGAAGTCGAGATGCAGGTGTCTCGAACTGTCCGGACTTATTACCATTTGTATCTTCTGGCGCTCCCCCTGCCAGATGTTTCCTTATTTTACTCCCAAAACTCCGACAAAGTCTTATCAAATTTATCAACTGGCATAACGCTGTACTTTGACCGGATCAATTTCGCCATTTTACGAAATAAATTAATAAAAACACCCGGTTTTTTTATTACCGGTCTTACAAACCAAAATTGCATAATAATCATTAAATTTGTCAATTCTCGTAAATCGCACAATTTTTATCGCATCGAAAATCGCATTTTAAGGCCTAAACTCAATTACAAACTGGATAATTGACACTTTGTACTCCTTTTAGGGCGACGAAACTAGATTATGTATCGAGGTCAAATTCATCGATTAAGTAAAGAAAATCCATAAACCAAAGTTAACTGAACGTTTTTAAGAATTTCAAAAGTTTGAATACAAATAAAATTTTAATACTGAAAATATTCCAATGATTCTAAAAGCTCACGATTCTTGAATAAGAAACGGCGTTCCAGGTAGAAGAATAAAGGAGGCAGGATGCTTTTGGGTATTTTACAGGAAAGCATTCTGCTATGCTTACATAGTTATATCCGCCACTGGAAGACTGTACGTTTTCCAAAATATCTTTCTCAGGGATTACATTAAATAAATATTATTCTACGTTGTAAAATTCAGTTTTTAATAATAAATTTGCTTTTGGTAATTTGATAACAGCATTATCTATATCAATTAAATGTATATGGACTTCGGTTTAAGGCTTCTATTTTGTCTTTCGTTAAGACGTTCGCCACTTCAGTCGACTTGCATATGCAAAATATTTTTCTAAGAAGACGTTTCTAAAGCAAGCTGAAATATTTAAATGATGCAGTTGAAAAAACGTATGCTCATCAGCTTTTATATTTGGAGCATTTTCAGCAAACAAATTTTACTTATTTTCAAGTTATAAATTTGCTTTATTTTCTCTATAAATTTCTTGAAAGCAAGCAATTTTCTTGGATGGCATACACTTGAGAATTTTTCATTATCACAGTTTTTCAAAAACACTCATACATCTACCAATTTTTTAGTGTTTTTTTTCATGTATAAAATCATAATTTAAAAAAATCATTTAAGTTTTTTATCAACTTAAAAATCATTGAATGACAAAGCCAGACATCAAAATTATAATTTCTTCAGAGACTTGATTATTTCTAATTTATGTTTTTTTTGTTGGAACGGTATTATAGAGATAACATATTAATATTAATAACAATACATCGAAGGCTATTTGACATGATAAATTATGATAGGTTTTAATTCATAATAAGCTATACAAATATTATATGATCCTTGAATCTTGTCTTTATCACTTTTGCTTCCTTATTGTTGTTATTTTATATTAACGTAGTAAGGTTCTAATTTTGTGTCGTTGTTTTCACTTTTGATTTTTGTGGTTTTCCAAGCATCGGGAGCTGCCTAACCAAATATTACAAAATTCACTTCATTGTTAATTTATTACACTGTTTTTAAGCTGTAGGCGATATTATTGTTTAGCATAGAAATAAAGTATTTTGGAATTAAATGCAGAAGTAACAAAGATTAATAAAGTCAACAGTCGTGGAACCTTGGATGGCAATTAGAAAACGAAGATCTGCTTTAGGTTATGATTTGAAGTATTCGTCAAAGACCTTTCTTTATGTAATTCCTAATGTACCTTCATGTAGTTAATTATAAAAGAAACCCTTCCACAATATTGATATGTACAATGTTGCTCAAAACTTCATATATTTTTTTTAATAATCTAAGTAAAATGGTTGACGAAAAACGTGGCATGCCTGTTGATAGAAGTATTAATCAATCGACTATGAACGATTATAATACACCCGTGTGCATCCCCGACTTACGCCCAATTCGCCGTTACGTAACATATTTTTTTTTGTAGCTCATTAAGTTTTATTTTTCGGATACAGTTAATTAATGGGGACGGATACGTCTGGCATCTATGGCTCGACCGAGATCTGCATAGTGCGTTATTTATGTTGCAATATTATTTATCGTTTTCCACTATCTGAATGTGTTCATAAATAACGATAAGTCGAATTCACGCCCGTTTAGAGGCAATCATTTAAAAGTAGCATTCTAATTAATAATAAATCAATTAAAAGGCGCTACAATCGATTATGTTTTGAGGTCGAAATTCTTTAATCATGTCGAAAATTCACGTTTTCGTGTATATTACCATGTGGACGTATGAATTTCGCACTTACAATGAAACACATGACAGTGGAAAATATATTGAGATTGACTGTTTTTTTTCTCTGTTAATTGATCTATTATGAATTTATGAAAATTTATATGTCCGCACTGACCTCGACAATGTATTTTCTGTGTTCGTTGGTCATTTATTCGTAACCATGGCTCGAATGTGCACTTTGGTTTTTGTCAAAAAAATTAAATTGGCAATTGAAAAAAAATCTATTTTGTATGCATGCATGCATGCATATAATTGTAATTTTATACTTGTACATAATTTGCGTAGATGTCTCTGTCAAGAATGGCTTTGTGCATAGTTGTCGCTCGTGAATGGTACAATGTTGCTTGGTGTTTTATTCATCTTTAGTTCCTTTTTTATATGTTTATACATACGCATATAAAATATGCAAGGCATTGCGATTTTCATATTCGATGATAATAGTTATCGCGGGCCTTCATAGAAGACAATGTCACTCGCTTTCGAGATGTCGCGAGAAAACGGAGAGAAAATTTCATTACATGTACGTTCGTATCGAAAGTGACCCACTTGATATTTGGCGCTTACCTAATGGGAATCCATCATGTGTGTTTAACTGAATCGCAATTTTGCCATGTGATTATGTGCTGAAGATCGAATATGTGAGTTTCGCACGGTATGTACGTTGCCATGCAGAATTAATCCGGCGAGATATTGAATTTCTACACGGGGTTTTGCTTAGTAAAGATGATTTGATTCGGCATTCGGAGTTGACAGTGGCATGTGTCAGTTAATTAATTATTGGAGTTATAATCGACAGACATGGTAGTCAGCTCAGATGTTTATCAACGCGATTGTACAATTCAAATGAAACCACCAACCCTGATGTGCAGTAATGTGTTAAACTGCAGCGTCAATTAGATAATCAATTGGCAATTGCCAAATTAATTTCAGGGTGGAATTTGTGTTCGTGTTTGCAATGTATATTCCAATTAAATATGTTAAATAAATTATTATTTCATAGCGTGAAAATTACACGACAGATACGTCACTCGATGCGAGGCAAAGTGATAGCCTTGTGTCCATTTTCTGGGAGGAGTCCTGCAAACTTTTATCTTCTAATTATGTCAATTAATAATATTCATACCGCTGATATTGCATTCACCCTGATGCAGTATTGTATCTCGCTTGCTTCATTCAAATCATGTTTGATAGAGTGACGACTCTCTATGATGTTGATACATTAAATGCATATAATTAAATCCCAGAATCCACCGCCTATAATAACTTTTGGTCAATGGTTCATCTTCTAACAAAGTTCTATCTTTTGATCTGATAGTAAAACATAAAACATGTTTTAAATCCATTGTGGCTTTTTGTATGAGTGTATGATTTACAATGGAGTTGGTAACATTTGACTTAGTGGACCACATATAATCGTTATATTGTTGCTTTACTCTTAGAGATACTTAGTACATAAATCCAAAGAACTGATTGAGTTAAGATGATATTTAAATTGCATGGGAGCAAATTGAAACAACGTCGCTTGCATTGTTTAGCTACTTTACTGCCGTAGGTTCAAGGGTGTCAGTATGTATTATTGCAGAGTTATTTATTTGAAGAGTCGATTTCGTGATCGTCTCCATCGTCTTCGATCGCCATTGTGCCCATGTTACTTGCGGCTTGAAATGAAATAATGCTATTATCCTTTGAAAGGTGAACCATCAATCGATGCTCTATGTTATTATAGTAATTTTCTGTTCTAGCTTCGCACATATTTCAATGCCAATCCGATAATTCAAACCCAGAGGTTAAATCCTCAATGCTGTCATCGCGTCGTTATGACTTATGTGCGAGTACTTATCGGCTCGTCGAGTACATTTCGCGTATTGTCCATTCTTCGCATAGCTAGCGAATATTTAATGCCATAAACTCGCGGTGAGCGTTTGTCGTCCCAATTATGCAATTGGCGCCAGTTCCATATTATTCTATAATAAAAATCGCCGTACATTTCTTCTTTACGAGTAAAATCCGTAGCGTTCGTTATTTAACAATACTGACCCAGATTTGTCGGAGTCAATATCAACAACTTATTTTTTTCGCCTTATTACTCAATTTCGTTGTAAATGTTTCAGTTGAAAAAAATGTGGACGTTTGTAATCATTTTACCACGTTTGTAGTTTTTGTGCCGAATCACCGTATTGAAATGATGCGAGTCCAATTATATAATCTGAACGAAATCTCGCTGGATTTACAGTTCAAGTCGTAACATTCCGGCACAATGCGGCGAGAAAAATACTATTTTAAAACGCGTTACAGCGGGTCAATGTAAGAAAGTAACTAATGAAAATGGTTTTATTTCCTTTTGTGTATTTGCCATTCAAATTATCCGTTCGCCTCGCTGCATGTCATGTGCATAAATTATAATGTCGAATAGCTCTTAGCTTGTGATATTCAATATTTGTTATAATTTTACAAATGTTACATGTTTTTACAATACTATTAAAATTCATTGATCAAACATGTGTTTTTTAAATTCAATATACACTTTATTGACATATTATGGAAATCTTACGTTTAGATATATTTGTTCAGAAAACACTCTCGAAAATCAGTATTTGTGGAAGATTGCTGTAATAAGATTTATAGAATACTCCTATAGTGATAAAACGAAATGCTGAATATTTTATATGTTATTATAATTATTAAAAATCTTTCTTTTTAAAAGTATTTACAGATGACCCAACATTTTTTTTAAATTAAATGGAATTGGAGCATTCCTCTTTTATCATTGTGCGTATGTCCTGTTTTTTTTTTAGAATATAAGGATGTTTGAAGGCGTTTTCATATAAATTGCCTGTTAAGGTTGCCAAACATCTTGGATGGGCCGGGATTGTCCCGGAATTTTTGCTGTCCAGGATCGCAACGTCAAATTGTCTATCGTCCAATATCACCGACACTCCAAAGTATTAATTTCTATTGTACTTCGTGCCCATTTGTTCAACGTTCGTTATCCCACTAATATCCCAAGGTAATACTGTCAGGCTGTTCGTTTAGCTCGTATAATAATTAAAATATTTTCAAAAGACATGACAAAACTATATTGTTATTTTTAACATATTTTTGTACATATTAAATCCATGGAAAACTAGGTATATTTATATTAATTGATTTCTCAGCGAAGAATGTTGTAAAGTTACATAAATATGTGTAATAAATAGATATCAAATACATTTCCTGACCATGTTTTGAAACATTGGACTTATGATGGCTCTGTTTTCTAATCATCCTTCATTTTTTTATATTGGACATGTTGGCCTTCCATTGTATATTTATTAGCATTGCATATGCTATTGAATTAAACCAATTAGCACTGTCGGATCTTGGACTGATTTCTGCGTATCCACTCCTGGCCTCGGTCAACAGGAAACTATTGATTTAAAGTCGATGTTATCGAATGGTTTAATTCCTATCGTCCAGCATCCGAGACTATGGCAGAAGCAAATCTTATGAAAAGTAGGGATATATGACATCGATGAGAGCATGCAGAGAGAGTACGTCCCCGCCCGGTTGCACACGACGATGGCTTTTAGCCTCGTGAGCCGATTGTCACCATTTCCTTCGTCGGCCATGGAATTAAGAAACATTTGAGTTAACGTTTCACGTCGAATCGATGCCGCAGCTCAGAAGTGTTGCGTCGATTCGGGATTAGTGGGTCAGGCGATGCTTTCCCTTCTTCTACCTTCGCGAGCAGCAGCCGAGGCTACGGACTCCACGCACTGGGTCGCATAAAAACCCTGCGACACTTCCACCGATTGATGCTCCCGAAGCTCTCGCTCCGACTCCGAGCCCAATGGCCTCGACACATGAAAGTTTTGTCCTTCGGGAGATAAACGATCTGGAGTCTTCTCTTCCAACGAAAATGTGAAACCGCCGACTGTGACTATCGACGACGATCGGTATTCGTCGCGCTCTCATAAAAGCTCTCATGAATCCATAAACGGGACCCTGAACTTTCATCGGGAAATGCATATAGATTTTATGAGGGATCATAAATCCCGAACGTACGAGAAATTAATACGTGAATATGTGATGGCCATTATCGTCTACTATCATTCCTATCTAAAGCTTCATCAATTTCATAACCATTTTCTCTTTTTTTATTAAATGAAACACAACGGAATATTTTGAAGAGTTTCTTAATACGTTAACTCGCTTAATGCCAGACAACGATATATCGTCGTTGGCATCACTTGCGAAAAGTGCCAACAACGTTGCACAAGCGAAAGTTCCTTATTATTAATATCAGGGGAAAAAAATTGGTTTCAAAGTAACTTTATAGAATGTTATGAGAAACTCTTGTTTAATAGATACATTTTTGTTAGAATAAATAAATTAATGCACATTTGCGACTGTGAGTCTACAATATCAGCATTACGACTGAATAAGAAATCAAATGTAGAAAAAAGATTCTGTCAATGACTCGATAATAATTTTGTCATTTACTAAAATAATATCTCGATTTGGTATCCCCTTATATATAATTGTTAAGAAATTGATTCCATGTACTACAGAAAGCTCTTTTCAGTAAAATCAACATATGTTAGTCGCCTCGCGCAGTTTTCAGGAAGAGCAATGCCTTCCAAGAAAAGCTGTTCAATTTTAACAAAAACCATCCACACTTTCTGTCAAGGCGATCGCGAAAGCGTCCGTCGACACGTTCACCTAGATGGCCCGCTGGGTGAGCGTTTAACATGAAATTGCATCAAATTCTTTGCTTAGGTACAGTTTTTTCGATCGACACCAAAAAGGTTAAATAACCTCTGCATGTGCAACAATTGTATTAGATTCGTCGATATTGCAATACATGCCAACCCACAAATCATTCAATATCGTTGATGAGCTTTTTTTTAATAGTTTCACTGCCTTATTTTGCATTTTGCTTTGAACGATATTGATTTTATTTGGGTTGCCATATACATCGGATCTCATCTTTTGCGATTAAAAATCGATGCCTTTCGATGATTACCGGGCTTGAAATGTAATTTAATGTGCTCTTGATATGTTGTCCTCGATGGTGATCTATGAACTGTGAAAAAACCCTTATTATGCCTTTTAGATGATCTATAGGAGTCGTTTGCGTAAGGTTACATTAAAAAAAAGGTCTAATCGGCATGTATTATAAAATTGTGTTTTTGTATTCACACTGAAGGCTTAATTTGAATGCTCAAAACCCATTTGACATTGTTGCTCAAACACATTGAAAATATATCAACGGTTTCGTCTTTTTGTATACTTTTGTATTTTTTTATGTTACTCTTGGTAGATTTTGGGGTTCTTCGATGTCTTAACAGCTTTGTAAATGTTGAACTCTTTCCTGACTGCTGCATTTAAATTGGGATATTTTGTGTGAATCAGGGAACGTGTTTATCAATTGATATATTATTTTTACTTTTATCAAATTTACAAAGTACTATACTATTGTCCACGTAGGAACGATTCTAAGAAAGTGTAGGAGATTTATGCAGATCATTTTAAGCTCACAAATTAATGATGAATTTGATTCTCCGTATTATTTTAAATTTTTGCGGGTATTGATGAATATTCCTTTTGGCTCAATTACATTGTAAATAAATAAGTTCATCTTTGAGAAGCTTCTATCTCTCAATGGATTGATCATTATCATGCTAACGATTATGGCATGCCTTTAAATAACAGAAAATTTGACAATGAGCTGTTAATGCGAGGATTTATTTAATTCGACAGTTTGTCTTGTTTTATTATGTAGCTCACATATATAGTAACAGTTATCTTAACGTGCACATTATAGCATTGTAAATTGAGGAACATCACATTTACAAGGTGACTTTGAATTGACATAATAACGAACGGTGAAAACATTCACCTTCTCAAGGTGAATATTTTGCGTCTGAAAGCATTACTGAAAATCGTCGATTATTTTTAAACGTATTCGATATGCATGATCATAATGAATGCTGTTGATAAATCATTGTGTGTCTTTAAATTCTCAAATGTTATGATGTATGAAAACGCCTGAGGTACACAGTTGGATGATCTATATATGTAGCATTAAGGATGCGGATGGATAAAAGGACGTCGTTCCATATTTGAAGCTTTCGAGAAAAATAGAAGAAGGCATATAAACGCATTGGAGCGTAAACCAGGAAACGTAGTCGTTAAAATGTAGTTTGAGCATCAAGAATGGTTCATTCGAATGTTTGAAAAATGATATAATCGGACAAAGGGAGCACAAAGGAAGAATTATTTTTATTTCAATATATTTGATGGAATTTTATTCTGAAATTTCAAATTTAATTTAGTTTGTGTATCATTTTCAGCTTCAGGTGAAAATTCTCGCTTTCCATTTAAAGCACAGAAGGCACGACGTTACAGCATTTTCTTATTATTACATCAGTGGAAATATTTATACAAAGCGTTTTATTAAATTTTGCAGATTTTTAGAAAATATATATTCGTTCGTATTTCATATTTGAAAATGGCATGTTTATGCTTCTTAAACTATCATTTTTTAAATGTTTTATATTCTAAATTACACCTATTGCGGAGATTTTGTAATATTTGCATTAGAGTGCATCTCTTCATTTTTGTATTTTCGTCATATATTTAAAAGACAACTTTCAGAACCACTTTTAGTACTGTCGATATGCAATAGTGTTTTAATCATACGATGACAAATTTATTTCTGAATATTATTTTGATAATAAAGATATCAAAGATCGTTAGCTATTTATTGCCATGTGTATTTTCTGAAATTGTAATTATGATTGCTACTACTACTATCATATAAATACTAATGTTGCTTACAACTTTTTCTAACTATCTATTATATAAAAGCAAATATAATAATAAATTAGGTTGCGAATCTTCTGTTAATTTTGCTTTTTAAATTCGAGTTGTTTGAGAAATTAAATATTTAGTACTAAATGATTGCTTGGAAAATGAACGATTAATAAATTTGAATATTAGTTTATATAAAATAATATTTTACTCGTCGAACGTCGCTTACATTTTAAAATATAATCATAATAGAATTTACCTTCTTAAGGGAAAAAGGTTCGTTCCCGAAAAATAGATAATCGCTTATTAAAAGGATTTTATCTTTAATCTCTTTCTAGCTCAGAACAGTTTTAAAAATCTTTCCACAAGGTCCACAATAAATTATGATAAATATTTTTAAATTTTTCATGAAGATATGTACAATATCGGTTCTGCTTTGACATTGAATCAGAAAATTTGGTGTTTATTTTCGCAATCGTTTTGTTTTGTATTATACTTCAATTTATACGGCTCAACATCACACGTCGTTTTTATGGAAGCAAGTAATCGTGTTATACGAGACCCAAGCGTAAATGATTCGCTATGCGGCATTCCCCTTAACAGTCGACTTTCTTAGAGTTTACCATGGACGTAAAGCGAAGTGTTAGTGTATAATAAATATTAAACGTTGTAATTGTGTGGGATAAAGTTCTCAAGCTTCAAACTAGTTGTTCCCAAATTAATTTTGCTCCTACGGCATCCGGTATTAACTGCTCATTCACTGAAATCTGGGCGAGGTAAACCTGAGGGGATTAATCTGAAATTGCTTCGAAGAGTGTTAAATTTGTACGAAATGCTTTTGTTGTGTTTCGTTGGAATTCATCCGCAGTAAATTCTTGCTTTAATGAAAGAAAACATTTTTGTAAGACATATTTACATATTCTTTAATCGATATTGCAAAGCAAATTTTACATCATTTGGTTTTGAAATTATTATGTTAAATATTCGATTGCTTTGCGATGATTTGTGGTCTTTGATCAAATATGTTTGATGCAATCGTTTATATACGCAGAATTAAGGATGAATTCAAAAGTAGATCGACCGTTTTATGGTCGGGTCGGATTCGAGATAAACTCCATCGTTCCCGAGGGACGAACCGTGCTCAATCGAGGCACAACCCTGATGCGTAAGTCTGCTGCAACGCTAACCGAAACATATCCTACTTTTACCGCGGTGCACGTTTGTTTCGCAATAACGCGATGACATCGGGCGCGTTATGTAATTTCGCGCGATATTGGCACATCTGTCACAATCTCATAGAATGAGGTCTGAAGAAAAGGCCATCGCTGCCGAACGCCGGTTGCGCAGCGACGACCCAACGGCGGCTCGCGGACTTCGGGTCTATTTGCTCACATTGAAAATAGATTAGCGGGACACTAAATGTGACGAAAGAATGTCGCGAATTGTGCGAATGTCTCATCTGGTCCGAGCCGAGGTCGAGGCTAGTGCTGTTTACACGGCATTCTTTTTCAACTGCATTTCATGATGCAGACGACTGCTAAGTAATGCTATTTTTGGACAAATTTAAGCGCAATAAACATAGACCAGGGTTCTTCAGCTGGCGGTGCATTCGCAAGCGTCATTGTCATCATCAAAGATTCGATGGAATTCGCAGCAGGTCCTTTCCAACTCGTTTGGAATACAGAGTGCCGCAAGAACTTTATTTTATTATTTTGTGCATATCAAAACCGTGGAAAATATTTGTATTTTATAAATCCAACCTTACTGCTCGATATAGTCGCCTTTGATCCGAAAGATGGTATTAATTCTGGTGATGAGCGTATTGTACAGCTATAGCAATGTGCTTCCATTCTCGATGAGGACTCGTCCTCAAACTGTCTGCATTATGCTACTTTTTAGTGGCCTCCAAAATACTTAAATAAATCAGTTCGTGTGATCCAAGTAGGTTGAATATATTCGATAAAATTATTTAAAAAAACCGCGAGGCTCATGCGTTCTAAGTGAAAATACTTAGCTCCTTGGAAAAGTTGATTATGCTTTTTTTTCATCTGTCAATAGATATTTTTAGCTAAATGTTGAAGCTGTGTGTTGTATAATATATAATAAAATGGTCGCATTATTGGTCTAGAAGTTGATTTATGCTACTTATAGACACATACACGCACATAGTAAAAGCGGCGCAGCGCATGCGCATAACGTATCTATGATGTTTGTAACGAGAAAACAATCTGATTCTTATAAAGTTATGTACTGATACACACCAAAAATCAGCTTATTTTCTAGTGATTTTGTAACTTTTGTTTTGATGATTGTGTGTAATAGTGTGTTTATTTTTAATTCATAAATGCCCTTATATACAAATTATAAACCATAAACAGTCGTTGACATTTATATATAATTTGTTACCTTTATGAAATAGTTTATGATCATAGTGCAGCCACAAACAGTTTACTGCAGAACTATGGGCCTCTTCAATATCCATTTACAGGAAGGGGTTACATCTATCTCATCTATATCATACATTCACCTCCTCATTCGCTCGATATTGAAGGTAGCATAACCTCCCAGTTTCATTTGGAACGCTCACCCAGTGGGTCTCCTGGTTGAACGTATCGAAAGCGATCATCACGATAGGGAAGTGTGGAGGGGATTTGTAAAGATTAAACAATTTTCCTCGGAGGATCTTGGAAAGCTGATCTAGACCAATTTGTTGATTTTACAGGAAAGGACTTTATGGAATGCAAAGAATCCAGTCCCTCCTTTCCTCGCTAGGGCGTTGCCGGGCTAGGGCGAAAACAAACTTGATGCTTAAATGCATCTCAATATACATATTCAAATGTTGATATATACGATGAATTGGGCATGAAAAATATGACAAGAACCATGATGTAAGATAATCATCAGCCGGAGTAGCTTGTGGATATTTATTAAAGTATAAATACGTAATTGAGTTGGTCTTTGTGGACTCAATAGAATTTGATGATACACAATTCTTGGACACTAATGGGAAATATTTTTCAAATTAAGATTTATTTGAAAGATCCGCCTTTATGCGATACCAAAAAGGGATATGTATTATTATAGAAAATGATCACGATGAAGAGAGGATCAAAAAGTTTTTCGAAAAAAATGAGTTTTATTTATATATTTGTTATAATGAAATGTACACATTCAGTTCTTGGAAGTCCCTTATAAATATGATAATATTTGATATTACAATAATGTACCGTTATTATTAAATGAAACATGTTGTATAATGTTGTTGATAAGATCAAACAAATTCCTCTCGAGTGTGCGAGAGATCATAGTATGATGCTAAAATTCTCCACCCATACGACCACCCCATTTTCAGTTTCAGACTGAAATCGACATTGTTGTATTAAAATTTAATAGAAGAGCCCTTGAAATCGACATTGTTGTATTAAAATTTAATAGAAGAGCCCTTTGCATCCTAATACGCGCTTAAAAATCAGATCATCGTTGATTTATTGTTAAAACTATTTTATTCTATATTTTAAAATGTCTTTAATTTGTCATTTAAACGCAAAGCAATATGTCAGCTCTTAACGTCATCAAATACATAAGAATTTGCGGTAGTAATTGAGATAATTTGCAAAACTTTAATTTACATTGCTTTTGAATAGCGTCAATCGACTTTTAGTCATATTATTTCAAAGTAATTTGTTTAAAAACTTCTCAATATGAATAATTTTAACGCAAACTTCCTCATAGCAAATTGTTGTGTTTGTCAATCCGAAGTTGACTCAAGTTCGTTGCTCAGGAATTTCTAACGAGTTACATTCTTCGACAGTAATTTGTCAAGTTGCACGAACACTTCTCTTTTTCTCGATTATATTAGGACACAATCGAGATCTTTTAACTGTTACACCACAAATTATTCAATGTGTTTCAAATTAACACTCGGAATACATATTATGTCGTTCAAAATAAAACGAATACGTACTGGAATAGTCTATTTTGTGATGTTGTTGAAGCTGCATTGTCCACACCGATTTAATTCATTTACTCTTGTTGCTGTGGCTACGTGCAACCGTTCTAAATTCAATCTCTCTTCACTCTGGACTAACTCTACTTATTTATTCTTTTATGTTGTCTGCGTCCGAGATTTTTCAACAAAACTAAAGATAGACCTATTGTAATTCTTTTACGCCGGACTAAATATTATCTTGCTTGTATAGAAAATTAGACGATTTATCTTTTACTTTTGAACTGCATTTTTTACTCTAATATCATTTTCTATGACACAGATATTTGGTATTAAATAAATTTTTAGTCAAAATATAGATTATACTTCTGAGTTTTCCTTCCGATTTAATTGAAAAACTAAATATTGATGATTCGTTAGTACATTTACTATTTTCCATTTATATTTCTACCGTAGAAATCATAAATTTCCTATATATTTGTAGAAATGTATTTTTTCGAAATTTTCTAGAATTCTATAGTTATGATGTGCGTAATTAAATGTTTAATAATTAGAACTGCAAGTATATTCTTCTAATATATAAAAATTTATCTTCTTTGTTCGTATGTAATACGCTGCCATACCGTTCATCAGATTGCGATAAAACTTCGTCAACTTATTGCTAAGGATTGCGCAAGTAATATAGGCATAGTCTAATATATATTAAAAACAATGTTTGTTTGTCCGTGTTTAATGCGCTTCCATACTGTTCATCCGATTGCGATAAAACTATGTCAATTTGCGGTTTACACTTGCGAGAATAACATAGAAATAATAAAAATATTGTATAAATGCACCATGTTGGCGCATATTGGTCTGGTGAAATGAAGTTTTGGCTGCGGGGACGGGGAGAGAAAAGATGGGAGTTTTCACGGTTGAGGGTACAAAATTCTTGGTTATATTTATTTATAAAGATGAAAGTTACATCTAATTATTAAAATATCTTGCATTTCTTTTAAACTATTTATATTGTGTCGTAGAATAATCCAAAGAAGGTCCTAAATTTCATTGCTGGAGTGCAATACAAAATCAAATTAAATTCTTTTTAGCATGTGACGTGTGTCGAACCAAAAAAATCAGTATTTTTGAACCGGTTCACTTACGGATTTCGTTCCATCAAAAGTAACGTTTTCTTTATTTAGTTTAAGTTAGAATTTTACATTGATCTAAATTATCGTCGCCATTTATGTTATTGCTGATATCCATTAGTGCACCTTGAGATATATTAGAATATACGACCATATATTCTTATGAAAATGTTCAATTTGTTTGAACAGCTTATTTTTTCTTTATATTTAAATAAAAAGTTAAATGTGCTTATTGAATGAGGCGGCTTACCTTTGAAGATCTGTGTGTGAGTTCACATTTCCAAATTATTAAATTGCATCATTAATTCAGCTAAAAGCTGCAGCCATTTGGCTTATTGCATTTTTTATTGTTGTTCTTCGTGCTCATCTGGTACTGCCTACCTTATTCTAGTATAATTTCTGCTGCAAGTAGTCATTCTAGTTCAATCAAGTCTTTAGTGGTGAGTTCCTCCACAAGATTTTCAAAAATTGATTGATTTGTACAATTAACCCAAACTGCTTGATAGCGGGTTGTTTCGTCAAAGTAAACACTTAGAATCTGTTTTTTAATGGATAATGGTAGTTCTAGAGCGTGTAGCATCTAATAAATAGTGATCTATTTGCAGATAGATAATATGCTGTGTATTAAAAAAACTTAATAAGTGGGATTTAGATTCGATATTAATGGACGAATAGCACGAATTAAATGAATCGAGCTTCTACTATCGTTTTCGCGGATTGAAATTTGTTTTCGTTCTTCCACCTTGAGTCAGGTAAATTCTTTTAGCTGAACTATGCACCGAACATTTTGAACTGATAGAGACAGATGATAGTATATTGATCAAGAATTTCAACACCATTTTTAATTGTTTTCTGTAACGTTTTAAATTTGCCGAAATGAAAAGATTAATTGCCAACATATAGCTTTTTATTTTTTGAATACACATACTTCTTGAACGTCACGTAGGTCTTCACCCCATTTATTTTCCATTATAATCAGCAAGTTGATTTCTATTTATTTTTCACCACATTTCAAGGAAAGTTGCGTAGTCTATAAAAAACATTCACACTTCCTACATGACCACGATAGTTTCCTTCGATACATTGGGTTGAAGACTGTTTAAATATTGAATTATTTAAAAATACTGATTTATATTGATGCTAATACAATCTTCATTAGCGCGTTTGATATTTACAGCCATTAAGCGGATTATGAACAGTTGCTAATGGGAATGTTAGTATGAAAACGTGATATTCAGGATTTTCTTCAGATTTAGGAGTACTTGCGTCGCCACTACGCAGTAAACATGATACTGCGTTGATTTATCGTCGTTTATGAGGTAAAATCATATTCTGGAATCCGAATCGTGGATTTGGACGATCGCCAAAAGCCGCAGATCCCTAAATTAACCTTACCAACAGGTGTAACAGTTACGATCCCTCTCAGCTGACTGGTTCTTATAGTTATGTAAATACGCTATCCGAGCGAGGTTTTCAGGAATCAACGGGTTGATCTCGGGGTGATATATGAGTTTTTCTTCCGCGGTGAAAAATGGAGCTGTAGTGTGTGCGAACGTTGCCTACACACCGGTAATAAATCAATATATCTTTTCATATCCGGTTTTCCACTGGAGTTCTTAAAATTTGGCGCCCGGCGGCGCCACTATTTGTATTTGCAGGCCCCGAGGTCGTGTCATGGATTTTCACTTAACGGATTTAACTCTCGTCCTCGCCTGTCGGCCATTGTTCGTGTCCATTTGTAAATGTCTACGTTAAACTGAACGATAATCCGGAAAAGCCTTTCATTGTTTCTTTTTTGACACTTGTTAGATATGCTGGCGCCAATTGTGGCTCATTTTATTTTCAAAGTGTAAAAATCGTCCACTTGCATACTAAGCATGTGATATTTGATAGATTTTGTGCCAAGGCGATAGATAGTTTGATGATGTTCGCCATTTAACATTTTTTCGCATCTGAAGCATAAATCCGTTTTTTTTACAGCGCAATGAAATTAAATATTACATAACACAATCCACTTTAAAAATATCAATAATACCTTCATAATATTGTGAATATGCTATGAGATAGTGAAAAGGATCACCTTTGTTACAAAATATGTATCGATTTCCGACCTATATATATATATATACCCTTTTCCCCATAAATTGTTATTTTTTTAACCACCTTGCTTTTAAATGGGATTTGTTCCCGAATTGATTGGTTGCGATTTTGCTGAATCAATAATAATACGTGACTAATCTCAAGTTTTTCAGCTTGATAGATTCTACTCTGGGGGATATATAAAACTCATATGTACACAATTTACTGTTCAGTTTCTGAAATACGTGGTTTTGTCGATTTGTATTTGTAGGAACAAGTATTCGCATAGAGTAATACCTAGATTCGTACGTGATCTTTATATTTAGAATATGAACTGTGATGTGATAATTCAGTTCAAGACAAGAATCTATTTTTTTCAATTTTCCTGTATCAACATGACTAATAAATAATTTGAATACACCTGGGATATCCTTTCCTATATTTTTTTCCAATTATCATATCTAGATAATTTCGAGAGATAAATATAAAAGATTTTGTTAAGCTTAATGTGTCAGACGATTAAAGTAGCTGTCTACCTTTGTAAAAGTTATATAAAAATTATACATAGATTTTTTTTGCTAACCACCACCTCAAAATTGCATTTATATAAATTGTTGCCCTGCAAAGAGATAGCCAAGATTAAATGAAGATATATGACTTGCAACGAAGCCAAATCTGAAAATACCCTAAAGGATGAATTTTTTGCAACCGTCATTGACCAAATATCCCAGCTACATATTGACAAAATTAAGTTCTTCTAGATACATGCATTTTTAAGATATATGCCTGTCTTGAAGAAAAATCTGTTCTTGGATTTTAAATAACAACGATGTTGTCCCTTGACACATTGCACGCATTATTTCTACATTATTATAGAATTTCATTACTAACACGCTATCGATGAAGCTGAAGACGGTCAAGTGGATCGAATCATTATGATGATAGTCGGAAAGCTACCCGAAGACCTTGAACTGATTGGTGTCGGTCTGAAGGTTCCATGAGGAATCGATTCGAATGAAAACCAACCCATAATTACTAGACAAGGCTCGAAGAAGATGATCACCTGTTAACAAACATCTTTCTACGGGAGAATAAAAATACATATATCATCAGATTTCATTGATGATCGCTGACTCTTTAAAATCATACTTCATTGTGCATATTATCTACTGCACAATCTAAATAATTCAAACGGTAATTGCTAATAGTTATCCAGATTTTTGTTCTGAATCTAATGACTAATCCTTCTTATTCTTTTTGTAAGGGGTGTTATTTTAAATATAGTAATGGTGAAGGCTTATATTGATTTGTACCGCTGATTGCAACAATCATTTTCTGCAATTCCACACACATGACAAATATCCAATCTATTCTTATTGGCGTTTCTTGATACTGCGGAGTAATGATTATATCTGTTTATGGCATTCGAAGAATTCTTCTATGCAGTCGCATTTCAAATGCTTCTAGAGGTTTAATGGCGTAATATTTAAGAATTCATATTTCAATGCCATTTAAAAATATAGATCATATGTAGCATATAATGCTTATTGTGTCGGTTTTAAATTCAAATTATCAATGCAGATGAATGATCTAACATTTTTCGGATCACCACACTCCATTCGATATTTTTGGCTGGGCAATACAAATTCATATTGCCAAGTCTTCCTAAAAAGATCATGGTAGTCGTTGAATATTTTCATTGGAGATTCCATTGAAATTTCGTCAGATCCACTTGTTTTTTTAATATTGATATGACCTGAATTTCAAAATATATGGTCCATGGCTGCGAATAAATTTATGGCATAAAGTAGTTAAACCAAAATTAGTTCACGAAAGATGAATCGAGCATAGTGGTCAAATACCTGCCAATAAGGCTTGAAAATCGTGAAATACGTTTGAAGCCATGGTAAAGTTTCTTTGTTTACTGAACTACTCGGTTTTGCAGGAGTGCTGCGCTAGACTACTGCGGTTGTGGATGCAGGGCTGGTTAATTTACTTTGAAATTGCATAAATGTAAGAAACTTCATCCATAGAAAACGTAATTAAAATGAGTTCAATGTGCACAATTAATGCCTTTTTTTGGTTAATTTTTGTAGTGTCTGAAATGTTATTAATCTATTGAGTCAATGCTAGATTTTGTAACTTAAAACTAAAAAACTAACTAAGATAGCAACCTAAATTAGTAAGATAGATAAATATATAGTTTTATGGGGGGGGGGGAAGTCTAGACCACCTAATGTAATGTAATCTAACCTCTGAGGAAGCTTCCGCGATCGTACAGATTAAAAAATGAAATGCCACAAAAAGTCCTAAAAGAGGATATATTGGTCACAGGGTCTGATTCTGTTCTGTCTGTGTGTCCAATCGGTCCGCTTTTCGGACCGCCAATGTGACGAATGAGCGCCTCGCGATCGGATGTGTCTATAGAACGATTACGAACTCTCATTACAAAACGAAGTTGTCCGAAGAACATTGATCGTATAAATTTTAAATTTGATCGGAAATATTATTGTCTTTATTTTATTGCAGGGTTATGCCAGCTGGGTCAGCCCAAATGTCTAACAGATAACGACGAAAAGAAGGATTAAGCAACTTAGTATATATTATAAAAACGGACAGATTATGATTAATAATTAATCATTTTTCTACTTTCGTTTGATATATGAGCTTAATAATGTATAACGTGGGGTCGCCCGCTATCAATCTTCTTCATCGTCGCAGATGCAATTCGCGAGATTAATAGTGGCCTCTTTTTGTTCCTTTGCGCATGTACGAAGTCAAAATGTAGATACGCAGGAAAGAACAAGGAGAATCGACCGATGGTCTCGGCGGTGGGAAGATGCGTTCTTCCCCTCGGTTCCCTTAGTAATCTCGCAGCTGTCTCTTCGTGGATAATATAGATCTCGGATAATCTAGATAATTGTACCAGTATTTCACTATGTTTTCTAATTAAGCTCGAATTTGTTGATCGTGCGTATGACGATATTATGACATAGATCAAGAGGTTAAGGACTAATTTAAATTTAGATTAATTGAAGCTATGCAAATTAAGCATAGGAATTTTGTCCAGCGCCTAAATAAGTTCGTTTGGACTTGGAGCTGACATAATTTCGTTGTTACCTTTTTCTTGACATCAAACTATGACGCGTCGTGATCTTCACGCATTTTTCCTCCAAGAGCAACTGTTTATTATTTCCATGACACACTAACGTTTCGATAGGCCGTCCAAATGTCATAAACATTACGGTTTTTATTTGAGCAATAGTTTACGAGCTAACTTAGCGCATATGGTAATTGACGGCTTTCTCTGCGATTGACAAAAAGACACCATCGTGCTACGCGCCCAAACGCCATGAGATCTTTGTTTATCCGATGTAATGGATTATACGATAGACATCTTTATTGACACATTTACATCATTATAGTAATCGTCCTCTTATGTGCGATTTCGTAACCTTACGCCGAAACGTATTCGAAGCTGGACGGTCGTGTCTATAGAGATTAGTGAGCAATCGTGATAATGAGATCTGCAAAAGAAACGTTAATTTCACACCGAATTGCGCAATCGATTGTATAAATATTTATATAGAAAATAATATTTTTATGAATTGTTACGTGTAAACACGGTGTCGCATGCCTTTTGTATTTAATAGATAGTAAGTACTCAAGTGTTTTGCGGTTTACCTTCGGTGTTGTCTTAAATTTGCCCCACTTTTACTGTAGAAAGTGAAAATTGCACACTCGCATATACACATTATTCAATTAATGAACCAAATACTCATATTTGTGCCTGCATTGACACTTCGTCGATATTTTGAAAGCTCGAGGAAAAATAAACGAGTTTTTGCTTAAATACCGGTATTCAGAGACTTTTGTCGAAGGATATAATTATATTCCGATGCAAATTGCATAACTTCTACAACTCAATAGTCTCTCATATAAGACAAATGATTCTGCAATTCGCTTTCATTTACTTGTACTTAATGAATATTGTTGAATCGTCTACCTGTCTGACTAGTGTTTAATTATTACTTATCAGAATTATATAAAATTTTATCATTGAAACTGTGCATAATATATTATCCTGAACTGGCGTTAAACCAGGCTTATGAGTCTTGTTGCACTACTTTATCTATTTTATGCTATAAACTTAATCTTCTAAATGATGCATCTATGTACTAGATAAGGGACATTGTTAGATTTGTGATCCTCGACGAAATGGTGATTCACATTATGCGATGTGCGAATTCAAATGAATAGCTGATTCTCTTAACACTTACGTGGCCGGTGGTACATATGTTCCAACATCACGGGTTCGACCATTGGTATAATCAATGAATTCGGTGAATTAATTTTTATATCTGAAACTGCTGCATGGATATAGATCCATTAAAAATAAGTCGCCGTCCTTTATCGTAAGTTTTTGCTATTTTGATGTGGCCACGATAGTGTTAAGGAGATCTGTTAAATGGATAATACGATGGAAAATTATGCCTATAAAACATGAAGACCTGAGCAGATCCTAGTATTGTTACGGCCGTTCGATGTTCCTAATTTTAGATAAACTTCTTCAATGAAACACGTTATTGTATAAATTACCGTAACGATAATTTCAATTTTGAATCATTCTTTCTGCGTTCGCGAAGTATTGCAATGTTTTGATGCTTATCAAGATTTAAGGATTACAGACGAAGATTTGGTAACCAAATATAAGATGATTTCGTTTGAATTATATTTTGTGAATAACGAATTAAATTTTTAAGAGTGAATATTATGTAAATTCATTGACACGTGAATGATGTAATAAACTAACGTTCAACAAAATTAGCATGTTACTACCGGCTTCATAGCCGTAACAGTACAAAATAAGCTACACTTGGTCTGGCGATCATCTTTGATTGACGAATTTAATCAAACATTTAGATCATGACTATCGATTTTTCTTATTGTTTTCGTTTTCTTATTTTGGTTATCTTATCACTTTGCTATGAGTGATTGTTTACTTTTGCCATGCGATATTTTATTGATCATCTGATATAATGCATTTTTGCAGATCTCGATTAAACTATCGGTTACGTTTTATCAGAGTGTATGCGCTAATTTTTTCAATTATCGCTTGATAGGCCTAAATAATTCGATAGTTCTTGAATAGTGATATAATTTTTCTATAAATCGAGAAGGTCGTATTTGATGATAGATTATTGATTTTTTAAAATTTGGATGGAATCAAATAAAAGTCAATAAATGGATATACAGTAGAACCTCCATTATCCGGACCTCGGTTATCCGGATTTTCGATTATCCGGATTGTTCAAAATAAACAAAAAGAATCGAATTGGAAAAAAAATACTATTTATTAATTTGCACGTGGAGAATTGTGTTCACTTTTGCTCACATATGTAATGGATTGCAATATATTTTTTTTGATTCATTGTATGGCGCATTTGTACCAATATCATCGAGTGTATAGTAATAAAAATAATCCTTTATAAAAATAATTTTACATGAGTACATTAATCCATACTTAAGTCTAGCAATTCATATATTGAAGTCTTAGTTTTAAGCTATAGATACAGAGTTTAATTAAGTCCGGACAGTAGACAAATCGGTCTATAGTTTTCGGGATGGATCATTTTTTTTACTGATTTTGGAATCAGAATTACCTTTGCAAATTTCTATAAAGTGGGATAATAACCGATTACCAGGCAAGCATTGAAAACTTTCGTGGGAAGTTTTTAATGATTGTATTATCAATTTCGCCGAACCTGTGTATTTTTTTGTTTTTAATCTTTATTTTTTCTTAATAATAATTACTAACGGAGTGATTATTTTAGTATTTGTTAAGGATTTAGGATAATTTTTGAAGAATTATTTTAATGATTTCGAAATCGTCTGTTTTGTGCTATTGTCGCTTATGTGCTGGGAATCCTGGTGATTAGTCCAAAGTTTTGGATAATAGGTTTACCTTATCTTCGCTATCGTCGTTTATTCGGAGATCATCACTTAAAGAAGGAAAACCTATCGTCTTTTGTTTGACTGATTTGACGAACATCGGGTGTACAATATCATGCATTTTGTGTACAATAAAAATTAGATCACTAGTCTTTAATACGTAATCGAGTGTAATCGAGTGATTAAATTACGATGCAAACGATCCTGGATTTCAAGTTTTGAATGATGAAGAAATAGTTAAGGAAATATCTGCCTCAGAAAAACAAGATCCAGAATACGAAGAAGAGATTTGCGAAGGAGGATATATTAATCCTTACACATTCTGAAGCTTTTCATTGTTTAGATGTCGCCATGAAATGGCTTGAGAAGCAAAAATAATGTAAATCAGGACATCTTATATATCTTAAGAATATTCGCGACTTGGCTGCTATTATATATGTATATGTATGTAAAATTTCTTCATACTTTCCCTGTCTTTTTCTGTCAATTATGATTTTTTTCTATTATCCGGATATTTCGTTATCCGGACTACTTCCATCCCCAATTAGTCCGGATAATCGAGGTTCTACTGTATTGCCTTTACAAGGCATACATTTTCATTGTTAAAAATACTAAATGACGCTCAATGTCATATCAATATTCGAGTCTGAAAAAACTTTTTATCTAAAAGTTTATATAACATTAATGAAATGAACTTGTCATTTACATATTTTTAATTTAATTTTTTACTGCAGCAATATAGCTATTTTTTAAAGTATTTACATACATATTTTTATTTTATGCTGGGACTATAGATGTCACTACTGTTTATTATGTTTAAATGTATGTAAAAAATGTCTTAAAAAATACAGAAAATTTAAAGGATAATAAGATCTTAAATTGGGTCTGTACTATTTTCATAGTTTCAGTGAAATTATTTTTATTGTGACTAATTTTCCAATACATTTTTCATTGTTTTTCATCATTCATCATACGAGTATTATCACTCTAAAATTAGTGTTTTTCACTAGTTATTTATGTTTTATAAATATTGCTCTTTATTGTGAGGTTTTAATACTTAATACTTGTAGGTTGTATAATATGATGATTATGAGATTTGAATTTATGGAAATTGTAGAAAAATGTATGATAATTTTTCGTATAATCGAGAGTCTATTGTGTGCTCGTTTAATATCTCGGACACGTATTGCTATTATCAACGTATGTTTTCAATTCGTCACGTGTCATCTCAACGTCTGGCACGTTAAGAACGGAATGCCGGATAATCGAAGGTCAGGTGGCTGGAGTATCTACTGTTATCAATGCACTGCATAAAGTTGTTAAATTTGTAATACTTCACGATCTAATTCTACGTTTAAATATGTTTATAAGCCAATAAATATTGAAGTTTTTAAGTGCAGTTTTAAACCGAATCATGTTGAAATAATCTCTTTGTTTATCTTAGATAATATGGGAATCGTGTGCTTCCAATTTTCAGAGCAGTAGAGCTTTTTTTCTATGAGATGCTTCCAAAGGCACCACGTTTAAATGGCGAAACCGGGTTGTTATCTCCGCCTTTGTCTAATTACCGAGATTCAGCAGACCACTTTACTGGGCGCTATCACAATCACGATTTTCGCAAAGAAACGAGATCGGGCCATTTATTGTGTCCGACTTGGCATAATTCATTCTCCATCGACACTGAACATTTTCTCCATTATTAATATGGTACTTCGTGTGATTTCAGAAAGGAGTTCTTCGATCCGAGGACGCAACGCCGAACGGTGAGTCTCGCACAGAATTCATTGTTCTCGAGGAGACCCCAATTGTGCCACGGCGGTAAGCATCGTTTAACACGGCATATCTTCGCGGATATTGGTAACCGATGATTACCGTTTTCTAGTTGAAATGCACTAATATTTTTCGCGAAAATGTGTCTTATCCGCGAGAAAAGCCGTCATTGCATATTGATACACTTGCATAACTCGTCGAAACGCGGTTAATTCTCTTTTTCTCTTGCGACATACTTCGCGCAGTCCGCAAGCCTAAGTGGAATAAATATGTACTTTCTAACATCTTTGGGTAAACTATCTCACCGCGATTTTCGCACGGCTAACTCCATTCAATTTGTGCTCAATTCAGCAATCGCAGTCCGTTCAAATTCGTCCTGATCGATTCGGTGGCCCCGGCATGAATGAGTTACGAGTCGGCCATTGTGTCCCGTTTTTCATTATGCTCCCCTCCTGAAAGAACTCGACGAAGCTAGGTCGCTGAAAATCACAAAGCCCAACTTTTCGTACCCTTGTTGTCACGCACGCCATAAGTTCGAGCCTTGAAACTTTGGTGTTCCTTCGTCGAATTTATGGTAATTATGTTTATATTAATTCTGTCAAAAAGAGGCTCCGAGATCGGATACGGAGTGATAACCCTTGCGTGCCTTCAGACATGGTAATTAGGTCCGTAATTGGTTTATTTGGTACACTCCGCTGTCTGTTCTAGTATCCAGATACTGGTCTCGCTATTCGAAGGACGCCATTAGATACTTTTGCTCGTAAAGTAGGCTATTTAATAATCTAAATAATTGCCCAACTGTCTGATTTAAAGAATAAATAATATCAAAAGACTTGAATAAATGAGACGATCCGCTCCATTTAATCGGTTGGTAAATAGACATCGCGTTATCTTAAGTAAATTTAAGTCGATCGAGTTCAATTGAGATTGGAACTTCGCATCGGTTGATTAACCATGCTTTTCATATAACTGAAAAAAATTATATGAAACATTATCATGTAAGAATCACATTCAAATTTCCTACTTTATCACAACCGTAAATTGGCGAGAATGGCTTTCAATAGCTTTTTTAACACAATGCTTGCGGGGGAGCAAAGAATCACCATCATTTACTGCCACTCACTAACTACGGGAGAAGGTCATATCTTTTACGTAAATGCACTTTAAAATCAGAAGACAAAAAATACGATAAAGTATTTTGTACCTTGATGTTGTGTTTTACACAGCCATTTAACATATTAATAGGGGGACCGAAAAGTAATCAAAACTTCTTCGATTAGTTCTTTCGCAGTTTACATATACAAATTATGAATACAGATGGATTGGACAGATAGAACATTTTAATGTTATAACATAAAAAAAGACGCTATATACATATATTAAACCATTTCCTATCCATATTCATTTTTAAAAAAATCCGCCAAACAATTAATTGTTTATTACAACATGGCGTAATAACAACTGTTTTTGTTCCTCGCTCCTCTGTCAATATCCGAAATATAACTCCAAACTTGTATAAAAGAAGATTAGCGCGTTCTTCAGTTCTACAAGAAATAAAGGTCGAGCAGCCTCGACATTGGACCGGAAAGACTTAACAAAATTGAGCACAGGGATATGTATGATTTTAACACGTATCGTGCCGCGTCGGGCACCGGTGCCCGATGACGATTGTTACCAGTGCGCCGTGGCAGGCACCGGTGACTGATGGCACTCGATTTAGTAAAATAGTCTCTGTGCGCCGTCAGTTACACATTTAACAGTTTTTAATATATAATCTGATAGACATGGTGTTCCTGAACAAGCGGAACACCCGAACTTTTTTTTTTAAAAACCATATCCAAAAAAACGGTAGGTATATTCCATGTTCTTCTTCTACGAGATTTTTATAATTAAACATTTACAATATACTAATTTAGATGAATATATGCATATTTTATCATGTTATAAATACGTTTTAGGTTAAAAAAGAGTTAAAAAAGTTTCTTTAACTCTTTTTTAACCTAAAACTTTTTAACTCTTTTTTTTCGACACACACATTAGATCATGAACATTATTTGCTAGTTTTATAATACAAAACAATAGAATAATAAATTTAAAATAATATATGATTAAAAAAATAGGCTCTATGTATAAGATACTGTATAAATGAATTAAATATTTCTATGTACTATATTGAAACACGCTAAACATAGATGTTGAAAACCATTACACCCCCACAATACGTTACAACCTGTTTGGTTTTATTCCTTGCAAATTTTCTTCCAATGTTGCAATTTAATTTATAGCACCTGGTGCAGCAACGACGAACATTTCGAGTTGAATCATCTTTTTTTCAAAAGTTCATGGCGCGATCGTCTTGCAATGATAGATGATGCCGTTTTTTGGATTTCATATATTGCCGAAAAGAGATTCTTCCTCGAAAAGGTATCATGCTTTCGTCAACACAGACATATTCTTGTGGTTCATAATATTTTTTATAATTGATAATGAGATCATCGAAAATATTGTGAATTTTTGCTAACCGATCTTCTGGGTTTGCAGTGGAATTATCCGCAAAATGTATCATTTGGAGAAAAATCATTATACTTTGTGGAAATTTCTGCCTGAAATGATTGTCTTTGCTCCAATATAAATAAATACTGTGTAGTTTGACGATCCAAATAATTAAATCAAAAAACCTCTTCATTTCCAACTTATTTGTCGGCGATCAAGAACGTGATCTGGATGATATTCGTTGAGTTATTCCTTCAATCACTTGATCAGCATATCGATTTGATTGACATTAAATGAACCGTGATCAATATGCCAATAAGTCATGTGCAAAGAGTAAGGCCCGATCCACACTATGGTGCCGGTAGCAGTTCGATCTCGGTCTCGGTCCCGTCAAATATTTTCATACAAAAAACGGGATTGGAACGATCCGATAGTGTGAATACTCTGATTGTTTCTTGTGTAAGAATATTTGATCGGACCGAGACCGGAGCGAGATCTAACCGTCAACGGCATCATAGTGTGGATCAGGCCTAAGTATGACTTATACTTTGAAAGCATGATATTTTGAACCAATAATATTGGTTAGAATAAGACCAATAGAAAACGTCTCTTTATTTTGGGGGATGAACAGAAAAAAGTAAAAACAATCGTTTCTATTGAATAAATAGTGAAAAAATGGAATTATCTTCTCTATTGTTTATAGTATTTAAAATAAATGTTCTAAAAAGCAATAAAAAAGAGTCTTCTCAATTGCATTGTCTTAGACTAAAATCTTTTCAAACATTTAATTCCATTCATCGTTAAAATAAACTTGTCACAGATGACATATTTCATGTAATAAAAAAAGGTCGATGTAATTTGTTACAATATAGACATATCAAAAAATATATCTGAATAGTTATGTGCCGTTTGACTTTTGTGTTTTTCATAATGAAAAAGTAAATTTGAATCATAGAATAAATAATCTGTACGCGAAGTAATACGCTACGTCAACCGTCAGTGATTGATACCACAAATAAGATGTAATCTATCCAAAAAATATATAAACCATCATGTATCATTACAATGTATTATTCAAAAAGATATGTACAAAAAAAAAAAAAAAAATATGCGTTGCATCCCATATGGACCACACAGGCCGCGTCGGGCACCGGTGACTGATGGTCTAAAATAGGTTCTATTTAAATTTTTTTTTAAATTTTGACCACAATTTATAATCCTTATATATAAATATATAATATAGAACTAAATTTGTATGATGGCCTGGTGGGTCATTTTTGAAAAATGTCCTTGGCACGATACGTGTTAAACAATGATAATGTCATTTAAAAACAAGGATAATATCGCATGTAGCTTAGATCCTATTACACTTTAATGCAATCAATGGCCTTATATTAGGTATTATCCCATATGTGGAAGACAACGAGATAACATATCATCGTATAAAATTATCTTCTATTCCTAGGAAGTTTCATATGGAGATAGCCTAGTTTCAATTTGCAGATCTGGCACAATAATTAAGATTTATACATGTATAGCTAAATATATTATTGGATCGAGGGATGAATAGAGTTAATTTCTCACGATGAAAACTGTCTGTATTGATACTGTGTCTACAATTTTTGATCACTTATGCAAAATTTTCTGAAATCAGTCCAAGATGCACATAGACACAAAATAAAATGCCATATATTGTTTTTGTCAAAAATTCTCGTTGTTGTTCGTTCTGCCAGAAGTGATCTCGTTATTATTTTTTACTATAACCTTGCTTGCGTTTAGGAATATGATATTAATGTCATACGAGGCGTGGAATGGAAAGCTTGATTATGAACCTTGAGTTGGATGATTTTCCTTTTTTTTCCCCCAACATACTTTTTTTTAACGTCAATTAAGTTCTTGACATTTTGATCAATATTTTCCTAATAGCTGACACCAATATCAAATTAATATTCAATGTAGGTTTTTACAATCTGTCTTTTGAACGCATCCTTCATAGTCCAAGAGGTAATTTGTCGATTATACAGCACTTCGTAAATAAATTATATTTTTTTAATTGTTTTCTTGACAAAGTAAACCAGCTTTTATTCAGTTGCTTTATTTGGTGTAAATATTCTGCATAGTTGCACGGATGTGCCGATTAGAATAAAAACTAAAGTTAAATTATATAATATCAGTGCGGTTTTATTTGAATTCATTAAAATTGCATTAAAATAAATATTTTTGTATATTAGGGGGAGATATGGCACCTGTTTGTGTTGCTTGGTTTCATTTATCAACCCCAACCCGTACACCTTGTCCCATATTAGACTTATGGCCTCTCCAATTGTAGATCGATTGTAAATTATTTTATCACTTCTGCTTTTATCGAATAAATCTACCCTAATTTTTAACAATTTAATATTATGAAAAAATAGCTTTGATTTAGCTACAATTGTTAATGCGATCTTCGTACAGTCAATATGAATATTTTAAATCATTGCTCATCAAGGTAACTTCCGACAAGTCCAATTGTAACAGTTTGAGTAATTTATTGTCTTTATTTGCATTATTAGTGACAGCTTTTATGCAGAAACGACTATGCTGTCAGCCGATAGCAACAATGTTATGTAATGTCCAATGCACCATATTGATGGACGTGCTTTTTGTACCATGAAATGTGCTCACAGGCTCTTTTTCCAATTATATTTTTAATGAAATTTGCTTGTATATAATATTTTAAACTCATTATGTTAATTGAATTATGTTTTTATATCTTGACCTTGTTGTAAGTACGTTTTTCTTTAATTCTCACAAGTATGATATTGCTTTACTAAATATGCAAATGTAAAATATAAATTTCGTTCCTCGATTGGATACACATAAAATAATGTAACGTCACAAGGCAATGCGTATTTTAAATCGATTTATGTACGTTTTTGTTATAAAATAACTTTATGACGATCGTAATTGCATTGTTATCTTCCAGTGGATGATGGCATAATTGAACGACGACCAATAACTATTTTTCCCCGACGCTTTATCGAATCTTACAGCACACTTATCGTTTATGAGCTTCGACATTGAAGATAGCGTCGTCAGTGACCGTGAATTCGATTCGCTCGAAACGTTTTCCTTCTTTATTGTTCGATTTGCCTCTTGCATCTATTTTCCGCTGTGTCGTATCTCGAGACGATTTATCTGCCCCGTGGACAATTTCTCCTTTTGCTGGACCGCTCGTGGTGTTGTTCGATTTATCGGGCCGGTATAATCTGACCTAGACCAATTTCTTTCGTAGGAATGTCCACTTTCGGACCTTTTTCCAGCGTTCAATTACACTGTGTATTCTGGGCGCTCCCTGTGCGATCCCTTTTTGCGATATCACCCAGCAAGTCGAAAATAAACTAATTGAACATTCTAACGGAGAGTTTAACAAGCATTCAGCCCGTTGTTCGAGTTCAGTTCAATATTTTGCGCTTGGTAACCTCTTTAGTGCAGAAATACATCGGAGAATAGTTTAATGATGATCGGTATTGAAATTTTTATATTAGAGCATGTAAACACTGATTATTTGTTATAGTTGACATTTTTGTTTATACCATATGATAGGCCAAATCAAGTGTTATTATCTTAAAACGTCGACAAATTTTAAATATATTTGTTTTTAATAAATACTGACTTATTGATTTAAATATTTGCTTTTTACAAAAACAACGCATTGCATTATATTACATAATTAATCAATTATTCTCTACGCTCTAGTCCTAAAATAAAAGTGAAGGTCGCTTTTCGGTGGTTATAACAGCAGAAATTTTCATGACCTGAACTTGTTTTCGTTTTCTCGTGGTTACTCGCTGTTTTAAATTATTGGCGAACGTCTCCTTTAAATAAAAAAAATTACGCTACGACTACTAACTACTGCGCAATATTTTAAAGCTAAAACAAAATGATGCTACCTTAATAAAATACAAGCGAACTTTCATTATCAATTGAGCAACTACAATGTAGTGAAATTCTTACCAGTTAGTCTGGCAAACTTTGGACAAATTTACAATGATAGCTCACATCAGAAAATTGCTTTTTTCTTAAGACTTATGATTTCCATTTTGAAAACACATAATCCCTGTTTTATTATTCGCTTTATCTAATTGGCCATACTCCCAGCCATGTTAAACACGAGTCCTAAATAAATATAATGGTTTGCTTCCTCTAATTTACTTCGCTGATGGTAATATGTCTTTGCTTTTACAGAGTGCTAAGCATTATCTTCATTTTGCTTCATTCTTGCAGCCAGCTCGGCTGCACTCTCTAAATTTATAATAGTGTAGACACATTTATGTATGAGACTTTATCCTGACATAATTTGAAATGTACATTTCTCACAACTTTGATTTTAGTATGGATCTTCGGATGAATAAAATTATACCTAACAGATAGCTTTAAACAGCTTTTATTCGGAAGTATTGATCGAAACAATATATTTTTTATACAAAAGAACGCCGTAAATAGATGTTTTACCACGTTTTTGAATTGAACACACCCGACATTTACTATGAAATCCGTATTATCACGCTAATGGATTAGCTATCTGTAAATTCGTCATCGTCGTGACTAGAAATGGGAGTGTAATCCGTTTTTGAATAAGTTAAATATTATGTCTTAGATCTTAGAATGTTTACAACAGATTCTAATATTAACGATGAAATTAAAACAAACATTTTTTAGATGAACGAGCGTCTCTGAGAGTGTTATACACGGATTCTATAGATTTCCAGACATCATTTCATTGTATGCTGATATTTCAGTGTTCGAGATTGCTGACGGCCTATCAGTTAAATTGTAAAAAATCATTTAAGAGCCGGCAGAAAACGGCAATCGAAGAAACGGAGCGAGGTTTTCATGGGATTGCATAATTACTCATTGACATACTAAATGCGTTCTCATCCTGTTTTTATTTTCGCGATTGCCATTCATAAGACAATTATTTGAGGTCACGTTTGTGCATCGCACATGCACCGGCGAATGTGCCCGGTCCAATTGCACTCGATTGCATTACCAACTGTGTCATCAAATTTTACCTGGGCGACCTTATTTATGGAGCATTCTTAAGATTTGAGACGTCCTTAGGATATGCTAAAATGGATCAGAATGCGGCCGCTTCTAGGACATAAATCGGGGAAGATCGATTCATTTTCATTAGCATACATTTTATAAGACTTAGCAATAAGTTTCAGAACGCTACGTATTAATCACCGCTGATGGCTCACGTGTTAGCCGAGCGCAATTTTATGAATCCATTAGAGGAGTTGGTTTTCGCTTAATTAAATTTTCTATATTAGGGGAATGTCCAGCGTTTGTATCGCAGAGCCTGAACTGGCAGCAAGATATATTATAATTGAATCATCATTTTTGAATTGGTATTCTTGAGCATGACGTTTACCTCGCTCGTCGTTTGAGCGTACGTCATTATATCAGACAATGCCGCATTCGTTTTATCCGAAATTACTATATAGGTTATGGCTTACGTCCAATGAAATCAGAGTTAATCGACTACCAGTTAACCTTTTGAGCGTCGGTTTTCCGGTCGGTTGTAGCGCTTCGTAGGCTGGGACATCCGCGAGGTCGTCCTCTCATTGTTATTGACCTCTCTTGCCACGGAGTCCTCACTTGGGTAAACTATCCAATGTCGTCAGTTTTTACTACTGTCAATATTGTGCTACTGGAAGGAATTTTGTTTGTCGTCAATTTGTAAATTTTAGTTCATAGTTGTCATCTCGCTTTGAAATTTAATTCAGCAACAGAAAATGAACGGTGGCATGTTGCATATTTGCAGAGTGATTTATTGCTGAATTTTATAGTATGCTATTCAATATACATATGTTATAGCAAAATATGTCTCGAATAAATAAACTAAATATTTTACGCTGGACAGAAAAGGGTCTCTGAAACACTCATTGTGCATTATCGTTTACACCAGTATTTCCCAACCGGTGGTCCGCGGTTCAGTGTCGGGCCGCAGACAGTATACCAAATTTCATGAAATTCAGTCAGTTTCCTTCATAAAGAAAAAAAAAATTATAAAGGAATGATGATACTCGGCTAAATGACGTCCAACATCCCACGGCCTAACTCGGCCCTACTAGAACATTTTTTGGACGAGTAAACTCGTATATATGGCGGACATGCTTAGTCTACCGAATGACCTCAACCTTTCTCTTCAGGGATTTTGTACAAATATTTTTAAACTGAGAAATAAGTTCGATGCATTTAAAAAGAAGCTAGTTCTTTGGTATTGTCGCGTACAAGAGGAGGATTTAGAAATGTTTTAAATGTAATAAGTCAACACTTGAAGGCATATGTATTAAAATTTAATTACTATTACCCTGAAATGATGATCCTCATACAGGAAATCTTTGGATTAATAATCTCTTCATGAAGGATGTTATTTCATGTACTCTTACGAATAGAGAAAAAGAACAATTAATAGAATTGTCTTCAGATGTCACTCTGATATCCAAAATTGAAATAATCTCACTGCAGCCAATGATATCCAATATAAACCTTTTTTTGTGCGGTAGATGCGTTCCGCGGAAAATCTCGCAAAAAAAGCTATGACTTGCATAGAAAAATAAATAAAATAAAAAATAAAATACACTAGAGATATACTAATTATTTTAATTACAAACAATCATCGCTGTATGATAATTTTCGTTGCAATTTTCGATATGACTCAAAATCGCTCTCTTCATCGGAAAAAATAGTATATCCAGTGTTAATGTCATCATTGCTCTGTATATATTTTCTCTTTCCAACAATATAATCCATGATTAGTAAAGATGTCATTATAGTCCCTAACTCACAAAAAATAAATGGCGACAAAATGTTATCGATGTTTTAACAGTTATAGTGAACAATAAAATTATTACCGGATTTTAAAATAGGCATTTGCTTTTAATCCGAATTTTTCTCCTAGATGGGATGAAGTAAGGAATTTCCAATTTAAAAATATTTAGTTGATAAAAATTTATGATATAATATCGTCATCATAGTGCAGCCACTAACAGTCCACTACAGAACTATGGTATAATATGATGTCGTGTAATTCATATTTTCTATACTGACATGTATTTTTATATGAGCTTTGATCTCGATACATTTTTTGCTTTCCAAAGAATAAGATATGTATCTGATCGCCAAATCAAGAATAGTATTGAATAGTCTACAATCTATATATCACTGAATTTAAATTTGATTAAAGTATTTTTTGATGCTGATTCATTGAAATGTATTTATTTTTATATCCCCCCAGTCAATATTGAATGTCGATTTCTTCGAGATCAACTGTGATTAAATATGTGATAAATGAAGTCAATGCAAACAAATTGTGTTGAATATTAGCTGACAAAATAAGAAATCCAAATCCATTAATAAGCTACAAACATTAGCATATTCTATAAGTGAATGACTCGATGTCAAAGTCGAATGCTTCTAGTCCTCATCCGCATAAACGTATATTTTAGAATTCACTTTCGAGTGAAAGAGAATTCTTTCCCCATTACATAAACGGGCGGATTTCATCCCATTTCCGCTTTCCAATTCTGTCTTCCCTCGTAGAATACATTATGGTTGAATTTCTTCCTATCGTTGATCTTCGGCGCGTCGAATAAATCCCCGTTCATGGTTTTGGAGCAGATAGCAAGGTTTTATAAGCGCGACCTTCTCCTTTGATATCCCATAGACGAGGAAACTGTTAATTGACCATATTCAATAATGTGAAACAAATATAGATACGTATGGTTATTCTCGCTTTTTTAATCATTGTAGCAATGACAGTCTGAATGTTTGTTCAGTATTCGTCCCACTTACCGTGCCGCGGATTGATCATATGAATTATTTATGTGTTTTAAATTTTGAACGATTTGTAAGCTTGCATGCTCAGAAGTTTGCACGAAATTGTGCTTTATTATTTTTGTGTGCATGGATGACACTGGTAAAGTTTTAGGGGCAATGTTTATCGTAATTGTTGGCTTTTGAAGCCTTTGCCTTTGTGCAGGCCGCAATGAAGTTGTTTCAAGCTTTCGTTGTACGATTCTATCTCTACGCCGACAACATGGTCAACAGTTACACTTTACAAGAGACGTATTTATAATTAATTCACTAAATTAATTTATGTAACAGCGTTAAAATTGTGAATAAATTGCATTATTCTTATTTTTAATATACTATTAATCTTTCTAGAACTGTATTAATGTTATCATAATATCGAATTAGTTATCATAATATCCAAAGCCCGAGAGTACAAGGTATCAAAATCAAACGGCCGAATACCGACCTATTACTGTTCTCAGTATATATGCCCACCGATTCCGCTGAGAATCTCGAGGAATTCTGTTCTTGCTTTGGCTTGGTTAACGCGGTTATTGAAGAAAACACTCCCTGCGAATTTATCTTCATGGGTGACTTCAACGCCCACCCCGGCACTCGATTTTGGTCTGAGCTCACCTCAATGTGTAGCGAAAGCCATATGACGATCCTCGACAGGGAGAAACTGCCCGAAGAGACTTTCATGTATGTCAGTGACTCTCACGGCTCGCTGAGATGGCTCGACCATTGCATCGTCTCCCAGAGCATCGAGTCATCTGTTCTGAGCTTGATCGTTCGCGAAGACACAGTCTGGTCAGATCACCGTCCCATGATAGTTACGCTGGGTAACTTACAACTCCACCTTGACGACCCCTCACATGGGAATCGTCCCAGTGATCCCGCTAGTTGGAGGCCGACCTCGCCGTACGACATATTCATATATGAAAGGTTCGTCTCCAATCTTATTGGACCTTTATACAAGTACATGAACCAACAGTTTTGCACGACTAATTG
This sequence comes from Stenopsyche tienmushanensis, assembly GCA_008973525.1. Lineage (NCBI taxonomy): Eukaryota > Metazoa > Arthropoda > Insecta > Trichoptera > Stenopsychidae > Stenopsyche > Stenopsyche tienmushanensis. The sequence goes on along the minus strand of WACJ01000006.1, from coordinate 611,798 downwards.
CACTGTTAATGAGCATCGTGCTCTAATTGATAGTCATTACGCTAATATTGTGATGATTATGCGTTCTGGAGCCATTAAGGCATTTAGTCGTTGTAAACAACATAAATCCGCGAAGAAATTTAATGCCATCGCTGGTTGGAAAGAAAATGTCTCGGATGTGTACTGCGACGCGAGGGAAGCCTTCAAGGATTGGTTAGCTGCTGGCCGCCCTGCTGAGGGAGCGCTTGCCGATCGCAGAATCAGAACGCGAAAAATTTTTAAACTCGCGCTGAAGAACTGCCGATACGCTAATGAACAAAAAAAGATGGATCGCATAGCTCTGGCCTATAAAAAAGGTGACTTTGGAGGCTTTTGGCGTCTGGCTGGAATTGCGCTCGGTTCCAAGGCCGGCCCTCCGGCTCACGTCGACGGTTTCACCGGGATCGACGCTGCTGAAAATTTTAGGCAACATTTCTCTATGTCGATGTTTTCCGCTACGATCGCTTCTTCTTCTGCCCGGTCTTCAGCTCTGTCGACACATAGCGCTGCTTGTGTTATTACTTTGAGCGAGATCAAGGACGCACTCAAAACGCTCTCTGGTAAAAAGTCTTGTGGTCATGATGGACTCTGTGCCGAGCACATTACGCTCGGCGGACCTTCCTTATTGCTTGCCCTGAAAACGTTATTCAACGGAATGCTCGTGCATAACTACGTGCCTGCCGACCTGAGTATGTCTGTAGTTGTTCCGATTGTCAAATCGGCTAAACTCGCTGCGACACTGACTGATAACTACAGACCCATTGCAATCGCCACCATCTTGGCCAAACTGCTGGAAAAAATTGTGCACGGGAAGCTAAAAGCCTACTTTTACACCGACGATGCACAGTTTGGTTTTAAATCAAACACTTCTACCAGTTTGGCCATCTACACGCTCAAGCAAGTCATCAGGTATTACACCAGCAGAAGGACTGTTGTCTATGCTTGCTTTCTCGACCTTAGCAAGGCATTTGATCGCGTCGATCGAAGTCTACTTTGGGATAAACTTTTGAAGAGAGGAGCCTCTTCTACTCTGGTCGATCTGTTGGCCAGTTGGTATCGAGGGCAGCGCTATTCGGTTCGCTGGGATGGTCTTCTGTCGAGTTCTTTCAGCACTGGGTGCGGAGTCAGACAGGGTGGCTCTATGTCGCCAGACCTTTTCAACCTGTACATGGACGAGCTCTCCGCGGCACTCAGAGAGACCGCAGTGGGCTGCCAGGTGGGTGGAAGGAGCATCAACCATATCTTTTATGCTGATGACATGGTGCTGTTGGCGCCCTCAATCAAGGCACTGAGAACGCTATTGGACGTCTGCGTGGACTACACCATCACACACAAATTGACATTCAATATATCGAAGTCAGTGGTGATGGTGTTCCGAGACGGGAAGGCCCCGGATCACGTCCCTCCTGTATCCATCGAGGGAAATGAACTCAACGTAGTTCGGGAGGTTAAATATCTCGGGCATATCTTCAACGACAACCTCAGCGATGATGCCGATATAGACAGGCAAAGAAGAGCCATGTGCATGCGGGGAAACATGTTGGCGCGACGCTTCTTTAAATGCAGCGATGCAGTCAAGCGTCAGCTTTTCCTAACGTATTGCACGTCCATGTACACGGGAGAACTTTGGACACAGTTCCGGCAGAGCAGCATGCGACAGCTACGGGTGCAATATAACAATTGTTATAGAGCACTATTCGGGCTGCCCAGGAGTTGTAGTGCATCGGGAATGTTCCTCTACGGGCGCATTCCCCAACTCGAGGCGCTCCTTCGTAGAGCTGCAGTGTCTATGAAGTGCCGCGTCTTCTCTTCAGGAAACGCCTTAGTGAGATCAGCATCGATCGACCTCGCCTCTATCTTATTTAAGAGGTGGATAGGGTTAATATTTAGGCCCCCCTAATTATCTTCTTAATTCTTATATTATTATTATTCTTTAATTTTTTTTTAATTGCTAATGTTTTATTTTTTTTTATTATTATATATATATATTTATGCATATTTTTATTTTGTTTTTCTAAAAATTTGATTATTCTTTTATTTATCGTTATTAATTTTTATTTTTTATGATTAATTTCATTTATATTTATTTTATATTTTTTATTATTTTTATTATATTTATATGTATTTTATTTTATTTTTTTTTTTTATCTTTATTTTATTTTATATTTATCTTTTTATTTTTACATTATTTTTTTTTTTACATTGTATTTCATTTCACTTGTTTTTATGTAATATGGCGTAAGCTGTGAATAAATTTCTAAATAAATAAAAATAAATTAGCATCGTTCCCGGTGCAACCTGAAAATAGAATCGTTACTTGACCTGGAAGAGTACCGAGCCTCATAGCTCAGTAGTCAGAGCATGCGCCCGGTAAGCGACACGTCGTTGGTTCACATCCAACTGTGCTGAATTGATTTTCCAAAGTTTCTGATGAATTTGATTGAAAAAATTATATTACATAGGCATTATGAGAAACTGATCTCTATGCGAAGACTTCACGTTGCTTCGCGACCACCGTTAGTCATGTTCGATAAAAATGTCTAAATATACACCCCGCGTTGATAATATCGGGTTTTAAATACATCGTTTGAATTTATATTATCGATTAGTTGCTCTATTTCTAAACCAGTTTAAATTCCTTTGTTACGTACGCTATGCTCATAGTATTGCAATCCTTTTCGACGCGTATTCCTGATATGCCATTATCTTCCAGTTGAACGTTTAATGAAACTTGTCATAACGAAATAGCATTTCCGACCACAATTTAGCGCCGAGTGAATTCGAATGGAATTCAGGCTCTCCGCTGAACATTCTTTGTTACGTCGCTCGACTCCGTGTCGGGGTCGTGCAATTTTATAGCAGTATTTCTACAAGAATGGAATTTTGTTTTCACCGGATCATCCGTCGGCGCAGATTGGAGAAAATTGCTATCGATTTCGACGGGCAAGTCAAAGCAAAGCAATCCTCTTTTATTAAACGAAGAGCGGTTAGCTCTCGGAGTATAATTTTGCTCTGTCGCAACCATCTGGCCTTCTTTCCGCGTGGTCGTCCAGAGGAAAAGTTCGCAATTTTCGAAGTGTAGTAGGTGGCAACGCCTGCGGTCTCCCCCCGTCCTGCCCAATTCCTTCTGGCCCTGTGCCCGAGACCCACCCCCCGAAGCGCCCCCCAGCCCGGAAACGATTTTGTGGGGATAAAGTCAACATGTTTCCCGCACTCGACGTGATCGGGAGCGACCGACCTGAATACAATATCCGGAAGGGTGTGGTTGCTTTTGCTAGATAACTGAAAACAATTTTTTTCACTGAAACCATAAAAACTTGCGGACAGAGTTGTCAACTTCACCCGGGGCGAATCCATTTCCTGTTCCCTTTGATGCTGCGACTATAAAATTAAAGACTTGTTGCGATCAGAGCGAAGTTTGGTTGCCAAGACGTCAAAGACTGAATAATTTATTTTGAGCGACTCAAATCCTTATAAATTAAACACCATAAAAAATACTATCGTTGAATTAATTTGGATCCGGGATCCTTTTTGACGTTAGGAAAGCATGCTAGGTTGAGAGGGTAAACTGCTTTCTAGGTATATCCACTTCCGTTTCGATCTGCTCGTTCCCTTTGTTGTGTCGTGCCTCCCTTACCTTTTTCTTGTTTATTGTATTGTCAGCTTATGTTGCATCCCTCTAGCATACGTGCCCTTGTGTTTTATTATAAAGTATAATTTCGTATCTCCACTCTTTCGTCTGTTTGTATTCATTAGTCCGAATGAGCGCTTTTGGGCGCTCAGGTTCTATTTGTTGAGCGTAATCACTTTTTATTCAGCGCTGATTATAATTCAGTTAAATTCAATGTTTTCAAAAATACTTTTTTATGCCTTCTGCTCCTAAACGTATTAAACATATTTTCAATTTTTTTTATTTTCAATTTAATCCTACTATGAATTCTCACCTTCTTTCAATATCCCAAATCTACCCTAGCCGAACACTTTCATCTTCCCCATTTATTCGATACAAATGTATACCAGGACGCTATCGGTACTATTTATATATTGATCGAGGAGGGCTGATATTCGACTGCGGAAGGTTTTCTTAATTATGTATCTGTAGCGATGACCGTAAGTCGGGGATTTTGCTTTAATTATCCCATTTCAAAATTAGTTAAACTTCTTATATTTTATTAAATTTTTAAGGATAATTTTAATAATGTTGTTAAAATATTTGATAATTTTTAGTACAAATATTTAATAAATTTATAAATTAATTTCATATTCAGATTAGACAGTTTTTATTTTCAAAATGTTTCCACGGAAACGTTAACAATGGATGATTAGCGTTACTTATTGTTTTATTGGAGCAACTATTATTATGTTTTTTTTGTTGTTATTGTAATTATGAAATCATCTGATTTGGCAACTTTTAATTGAATGCATTTAATATTTGATCAAAATCGGCTTTTGTTCCCATACTTCCTCGTTATCTTGACCCTTGTGGATGCGAGCCATATTTGATTACTGTGGGTGAAATATCGATCCAGGGAGCACATAAGGGCTATAGAATACATTAATATAATACATATTGAACGTTAGACTTTCATTCGTGACAAAAAAAGTCATTGGAATCCGTCGTGGCGATTGTGTAAATGTCATTTTTATGGCATAGAATTAATGTATTCACGTTGTGGAAATGTTGCGATGTATCTTCGCTTGTGACATCGAGCAGTTTGCAATTGTTCTAGCAGTCTAAGCAAAAATTCAGACAATTTGATGTTTTCACCTAAGTAGAAAGTGAGTAATGTGGCGTTGTGCAACCGATAGGTTTTATACTGCTTTCCGCCATGATGTACGATCTCTTAGCCGGCTGTTGTGACAATGACAAAATATATTTCAGCGGGTTCAACGAGACCTCTGTCACGGAAATCGGTCCTCGGTTTCTAGCAAACTTGTTCCACTAGTAAAAGTGAGAAAATCATATCACACATTTATCTCACTCCCAACGTACGATCGTTTACTTTCTATCGAGTTTCGAATTAATTCGAAATTGCTGGAATTAAACAGAAGACAAAGGGGTTTAATTCGCTCTCGTCAAATGCTTTATTGCAAACGGGTGGCCATTAATTCAAATTGCATCAGCCACGTGGCCTATTTGGCTAGCCATAGTGACGCTTGATAATGTAATTAGGTCTTAAAAATTACCACGCGTTATCCTGTAATTCCTCTGAGTGAAAAGGTGTTCATGACCCGGCAAGGGTTAATCGTTGAGTTTTGAGTGCCTTGCGCTGAAATTGGACGCTTTTAATTAAACCCGGTCATTCGTCGGGCTGCCTCTGAAAAACTGCCCACATTTTGATATTTTAGAAGCAATAAAAATACGATGACGAGTTGCCGAATCAAAGGAAATTACGCACAAATCGATTGAATCGGATAGAACAGTTGAAACCTTGAAATTCGGAATGTTCAATGCCGAAAATGCTCTTGATATTGTGTAGGAAGACTGATTGAGAATTGGAAAGGGACTTGAGAAATCGGATATCGCCATGTGCACTCGATCGCTCGTTCAATTAACAACGTCGTTCGCGTTGATATATTATTCAGAGATAAAATATTTGTATAATTCATGTCTTGGACTTTCACAATAACCTATAAGAGGAGTATTTTTCACATTGTTAAATTGTGCTGAGAATATAGATGTACGAAGCGTGGACGCTTTTATAACTAGTTTACTTTACTCGTTCGGTGTCATTCACGTGGCTCGGGGCGATATCATTTTAACCGCCTTCCTGCTGGAACAAAGTTGGCTTGGTGGTAATAAATTTTCGTGGTGGTGGATTTTCAAATTTCCATGCAGACTTTTTCAAAGCACTAAGTTGTCTCTCGTTTTTTCCTTGTTAAATAACATGCAGATTGAAATTGCTGTAGCTTTGATATATATATACGATATATTAATTTATTTTTATATCTTCTCTTTATTGATTTATACATTCGTGTGAATCATTACATCAAATACACTTAAACCTTTTTTTGTGCGGTAGAAGCGTTCTGCGGAAAATCGCATAAAAAAAGCTATGACTTACATAGAAAAAATGAAGATGCGTTCCATGAATTTTAAAAACCGCATCACTTTGAAACAGCAATATAAAAGATATCCAAAAAGGCACAAAAAAAAGTTAATAAAAAAAACAAGAAAACAATAAGACGATTAAAAATATTTAAAGGACGTCTTGCATCATCATAAAATGGCGATTGCTTAAAAAAAATCAGTTAAGTCATTTTTTGGCCTTATTTTGTCAGATATATTTTTAAAAGTCGAAACATTGGAATAATGTAAAAAAACGAAATCAAGTTTTTCAAAATTCTAAACTAGAATAAAGGGCGTGGTCGTATATTCAGCAATAGCAGATGCAATATGATTTACACAGATTTATTTCCTATTTAATCCAAAATATCTCGATACGTACTCTTTATGAAATTAAAAAAAAAACAGCTTTAAAAAGAAATCGCATAGTTTCGAAATCGCACAAAAAGAAGTTTGAGTGTAATTCAGTTGTGTTAAATTTGTTCATAATTCTGTGGTCTCATAATAATGAATATAAATATGTATGAATCTTTAAAATTAATATATTTCGTATTTAAACGTTTTGATTATTTCGGACTTGTGGATTTGACCATGTTCACGAAGGTACTGTTGCCGCCATCCTGCATGTCTTATTTGAAAATATATCTCGCAACATTTTGATTTTATCTACAGACTTATCATCAGGGTCCTATACTCAAGGTACGCTGAAGTGCCAAAGAATATAATTAATTAATAAATAATAATAACACATCCAATATATCTAACATTCATATATATAATAATGGCAAAAATCGAAATATCCTTCTTGAATTGGGAAATGATCGTATTGATAAGGAACTAGCGAAGTTACATTGATCTTTGATAAAAAACCATTTTCCACAAGATGCCCAAAATGTGGGCTATTAATCACATAAATAAATCATACTGTCAGTAGAGGAACAGCCGTTAAGTACTTTCCTTTTAGAATTACAGGAAAGCATCAAAATTGAAAAAAAAGTTTTAGCAATTAGTAGAAGATTTCCGATAATGCAGACAACCATCACGCAATCTTGCAGAAATAATTCCCAATGAAAACATTAAACATAGAATGACTACAGGAAGAATATCTAAGATACTTATGGTAATGCATTCATGATTATGGACAGATTTTAATAGAAATTGAAACTTAATTTATATATTTATGTACGTCAATTTCTTCCTGATATTTAAGATAAATAGTTTCATTTTGCTGATTTAAATGCAAGTTACTTCAATTTTATAATTTAATATAAATATATAGCATTTCTATTCCAAATTTAGTTCATTTGCACTCCAAAACCCTTTTTTAATATCTCACTCAGTCGACTCTAAAAAATGATATCGTTGATTTCGAGAAAAAAATGTATTAAATTAAATTATTGAGACATAGTAGGTTTATCTAAATCTTTAATACATCTGCAAAAAATATTATGTAACACAATTTTGTTAATAAGATTATGTCTCATGTGTAGTATCATTTTTTTCTTTTGTAGGCCAAATATAATGAGGTATAGTCATAGCTCTTTTGCGCAATCCAATTAAGTATATCATGCCATTTTCAAATGGAATCTGTCGCTATTTGTATGAAAGACATTTGATGAGTAATAAATATGTTTATTGAAATATGATGTCCGCTTTTAATGAAGGCCGTCAGTTCAAGCTCGTGCGTCATGGAACTGGATAATGTGGCTTTAAATACTGAAATAATTATAATTTTGTTAATATTTAATCATTGCAATCACTATCGTCATAGTTGGCAGTGTTCTGCGAAACTTTTTCTCAGCTTGATATATGTAGTTTAATTACGCGATGATATCAATGTTGCAGCACCAAATCGCAGTTTCCCTTGCGATGCCTTTGTCCAGCGTTATTAAAAATCGATTCGACCTATTTATTATTGATACGAGTTTACCAATTGTGTCACCCGCAGACACGCTCTTAATCAATTTATAGCGTATATTTTATGGGGGTCTCTCATGCCCCCCTCTGCTCATAGACAATGCCTCATATCCGACTAAAGCACTCGGGAATACATATTATTTGTGACGACAGACGTGTGTATAGGAAGTGATCGATTGTATAAATAATGGCAATTTCTAAACGTTCACACTTTGAATGATAAAAACCCGGGTGAACGGCGCATAAATTATTTAGTTCTACACGAAAGAGGTTTCCGCAAAAGGGCAGAGCCTGCCTTTAACTGGATCAATTTTGAAAGTACGGACGATTTTAACCTTTTACGAGATAAATCTACGCGAGAGAAAGTTTTCGACGAGGCGAGCTTTTGTGCTTCCGACGTTAGCATTAGTCGGACGTTGTTCGAGTGTCTTTTATTAAGAGTAATAAAATATTCGTGATGTATGCGTTTATGGAGGAAAAAAGAAGCGCCTTGAATGGGGTCCAAAAATGCCTCGTTCGATTTACGGCCTGGTAAGCTTTCAGCGTCTACGCTTGCTTCGGTTCACAGTTAATTAAATTAAACCGATTCAGTCTGGCCCGCCTTCATATAGCGAACTTCACTTTTTATTGTCTTTTGAATTTCACGCTGGCTATCTTCGTGTGTTTATTCTTTCATTTTTTAGAAATCGATTCCAGACAATAAAGCATATTCTGTTGCGAAACTAAGGTCGAATAAATATAGAAATTAACAATTTAATCGATCGAGCAGTGTATTGAAAGCATGATGGCTTTTATAAACTTCTTGCTACAAATCGTTTTAATTAAATCTTTCCAAGAAAAGAACTATATGACCAAACTAGCGTATCCATAATATAAATTTCAATTTTCATAAGATTCCCTATTAAAGCTTTATATCACCCCTTATAAATTTTGGATACCATATGGTGACTATAACGATGTTTTAAGATGTCTTTCAGTATTTTTCTTGGGGTGTCTTCTTATACTTTTTCGCTTTAGTCGAACAAAAATATCATCATGTCAATCCCTCGCTATGCGTGGGTGATATGCTTCATCCAAATTTATATCTAATATTTATTGGTGATTATCAAAATATACATCAAATCTTAATTTTAACTTATTATTGTTATCCTCTTATTTTAGAGTAAATATATAAGGAAAGGATTATTCCTTATAATAAGGTCATTCGTAAAACAGTGGCATGATTTTCCATAAGATTATACTGAAAAACGTTATTCTTATTGAAGTGAATTTAAGTACGGTCGTATTATAGCAGTGACGATACACGTTCTGGAAGGCCAAAACCACCGCAGAAATTGTGAAAAAAGTCCCTGAAATTATTTTTGGAAACAGTATATAAAAGCTACGAGACAACTAAGGTCGTAGGCATATCAAATGACAGTGTGCACAAAATTATAAGTGAAAATTTGAATATGAAAAATCTACCCATAAATTGAATGCCATTTGTTTACACCATAGCAAAAATAATTGTTTCGAGCATAATCCAAAATTATTTTTGGATCAATTCATAACAGTCAATTAGATTTAGATCCATTATTAAAATCTAAGATCATAATCCCTAAGGGCAGTTTAAACGGTAGACTTTGTAAGTATTGGCAATTAACATCAAAGAAAATAATCTAGTCAAACAAGCTTTTGAACATTTATCAAATATATTTTATTCATTTTTAGGCACATACTGTAATTTCTGCTTTGGACGATGGTTGATATATAAAAATATTTAATTGTCTTTGTTACAAATCCTTTCTCGTATCTGATGAATGTCTTTGAATGATTTCAATGTTGATTTTACATTTTCTAATAGGTTTAGAAATACTGCTTGGTTTAAAATATTTTTTATGCACCGCCATACATACCACACATTATTTTAATTAAGCTAATGTTTAAAAAGTATGCTTTCCATGCTCTATATTAATTCAAAATGGGGATTATTTTAAAATGGCATGCCTCTAGGTATCCATGAACCTTGACGAAATCGTGTAGACCTTCAGTGCTTCGGGGCCGTTCGCGCAAGCTCTTGATTCGTGCATTAATAGAAAATAAAAGCGTTTTCTATTTTTGAATAAAAATGGCCCTTATTGACAACTTGGCGAATGTTTATTTGCAAGTTTTTGACAGTGTGCCCTGTCAAACTTTATAAAAGTTCTTGTTTGCTGGCGAAGCCAAATTTTGGCATGCGATTAACGGGTCGTTTGGCTGTATTTTCGGTACAAAAAATAAATAGAATCAATTAGAATTTTCAGCGAATATTCAATGTATTGTCGGGTGGGGGACGAGAATAAATGTAATTTGTTGAAGATGTGGCGCAGAGAGGTTCCTACACACGATTGGGAGTAAGCTCGAGTTCGTCGGCGCGAGATGAGGCCCCCCTTCACGGGCGGCTCGTTATGGTGTTGGCCTCGCTTGGCCAGGGGGTTTATTGATCCGGCTCTGCGAGGAGGAGCCGCAACCTTGGCGGGGCCCTGGCGGCCTCGACGCCCTCGCGCCCTCTGAGCCCGCCGAGCCCCCCGAGCCCCCGAGCCCGCCGAGCCCTCGTCTCGGGGGCTTCTCGTCGGCGCCCCACACCAGCCTCCCTGTTTCTTGTCGCTAGCTCCGAGCTCAAGCTCAAGGCGACAATGGACTTTCACCCGAAGAACGCTCATAATTGCCTTAGAAAATCGACCAAACGACATACAAGCTTTGATTTAATCTTGAAAATTAACTGCTTTTGTAATTATGTCTATATTACATTTTTCGGCTAGTAACAATCCTACGATTGAGTTATAACACTATTTGAATGACCGTTACGTTTATAAAATTTGATCGCAAGCTCCGCACGTCAAATTAAGAACGTGCACAAAGATAACACGTTTTTCACTGTTTATAAATGCTTATTCATTTTTATTTATTAACTAGCTGGTACCCGGCGCGTTGCTGCCACAGAAGAAATAGTTCTAAAAATACCATTTGAAATTTGAAAGAGTTATCTTGTTTAATTAGCAATGATATAAATAATGACATTTTTTCCGACAATGAATACATTTATTGATATTGAATGATATACAAAGAAAAAATTATTAAAAGCATACATTTTGCTTACTTAATTGTTCTGCTAAGTGCTTTAGGGTAGACAATAGTTTTGGTTTTTCCGTCTTTAACAAATACAAATAAATTTCTCAGCTGTCCAACGTGGATTTTCTAGATTCTTCCGCACACTTGAAGTGCCTTGTTGATGGTCATTGAGAATGCAAGTCCAACGGGGAGCTGCAGTCGTCTCTTATCAAATTGCACGTCGGTGGGAATAAGCACATCTTCTCCTTTCGACTTTCCATTAAGAATATATAGTTGTCTCGATGATATTCGGCATCAGTTTCTTCATAATGAGTCTTGTTCCAATTTGTAAGGTGGCACATCAGGAAGATCCGACGAATTTAAAAACTCGATTGGATAGTTAATAACTTGGTCTGTATTCGTGGCGCTATCAATCGATTTGTAGGTAATAGAATCGTTTGCAATTTGTTATTGTATTGTGTGGTTGATTGTATTGACGTCGGTGTTTTCTGCTGCCAAAATAGCATGTTCGCAAAGCCAATAATGATTTTTATAATTACTAAAAATCTGCGGAAAAACTTTCTGAATGAGTAAATCGATGGATGGCACAACAACGCAAAAGTTCGATGGAAATCAAATAAACTTGGTAGCATCAACATGCACTTTTCCTTCACCAATGTTCAATAGTCGTTTTAAAAATGTGGCTGCCGACGCATCACGCTACAAATGTACGCGCATATTTGTCTTTAATGTCAGTTTTCGCACGTCTCTCCAAAGATGCGATGCTTTGAGGCAAGAATCAGCTGGTGTCGATGAAAGCATCACTGGAAGAGGTTGTCGAAAGTCGCCACATAATAAAATTAGAGCGCCACCAAACGGTTTTGCATTTGATCGTAAGTCTTTAAGAGTTCGATCAAGCATTGCATTCGTCCCAGATAATCCCCTTGCAAATTTTCAAAACTTTAGCTATGTCAGAAACTTTAGGAATGTTACATGTCAGAGCTTCCAATAAATGCATATCTAATGGCAATTTGAATGCCGAATGCGCTGTTCGTCCACCATCTAATAATGTTGCCGCAATACCTAATGAAGCAAGAGCTAAAACAATTCTATTTTGAGATCGAATGTGAGCCAATAGTAAAGTGATGAGATACGTTTTTCCAGAACCGCCAGGCGCATCAAGGAAGAACAGATCATTTGTAATTGTATCGTAGGTCAATTTTTGTTCCGCAAGCAAAAGTTGTTCGTTTGCTTCGACAAATGCATCCAAATCATTAGCATTGTACTGCTGTTCAAGTGCAGAACGAATTCTTGTTGAATGAATTCTTTGATGTTGATGGTTAAGCAAATGTCTTCGATTCCGATCAGAGCTTGATTGAAAATATTGTCCGAAATTGAATTGTCATTGCTAACGGTGTGTAAAATGTCTTCGCTCAAATCCTCTCTGAATTTTTACCACAAATCTTTCGGGTTGGGTGACGTACATGTGGTTAAAATGATGGCGAGTAATGTTCTAATTTCCGTTCGACCTTTCTCAATGAAGTATGACATTTGACATTAACCAAAAGCATTCTTAAATAGTAACACTCGGCTTTATTTGGATGTAATGTGTAAATACGGCCCAATGCATCAGATGAATACAGATTTCGATAGCCTTCATCACGCATCCCTTGCTTACGTCGTTGAAAATTCTCGGATGTAGTATTTCATGTAAAATAGTTAGGAACTTGTGCGTACCATAATGTCTCTGCAAATACATCTTCTTCACACAGCGCAAGTGTTGGTACAGCAGCAACATTTCTTGCAGTGTCTGCCTTTGTCCATTTTCGAGATGAACACTGAGATGAACAACATTCGGATTGCTTCTGTGAATTAGGAAGCTCAAAATAGGCCAAAGAGCCTCGTCACTGCTAATATATCTACCTGTTTGAAATTGAGTTTGAACTCGATCGTTGCGCGCATCGAGTCTTTCAATACTGACTACTGCCATATCACTGCCTATTTGCATGTACAATTTGCACGACAATATCCGACGTTGGTATGAGCTTTGAATGTTTTCGATGAAAAAGAAGATCCATATATTGTTGATTTCAACGTCAACATATTGTTATTAAATAAAATAATTATTCATTTGTTTCTTGTTTTTATTTTTTAAATTAAATTTAAATTCAAATCTGGTTTCAAAGGCGTTTTCAATTTACCAATAAATTTGCCCCTCGTTAACAGGATTTAACCTTTATCCATTTTACACTGGGATGCAATCTGTAATCGTAATGAATATCATATTGAAATGCAGCAATATTCAAATCAACATGTACTTTCGATTCTCGTTGCACGTTGGTCGTCTGATTTTTTATCGGATAGCACTCAAACGTACTTTTTCGGTTGTTACGTACGTGAATAAGCGATGAATGAAATGAAGCATTTTAAAAGTGCTTGCGATAAATAATTTGGATATAATTGACTCACGCCGATGGATAACCTGCAAATGACATTGACGTTTGACGTATGTGTTGTATGTGACGACGACACGACGCCTCCTACTGCAACTTGTAGGTACTATATACCTATAGCCTTAGCAACGCGTAATCTCAAACACGTCAGAATCAACAACTTTCACACATTAAGTTTTGAATTAAAAATCTACTGTAAGTTAATTGTACTATGCCTATGTCACCCCCTGATCCCTTGGCAATAAGTGGACCAAGTTTTGTCTCAATCCGATGAACGCGCATATCAACCCATTTCGCCCGAGCATTAGACGGGAAACGCAACTTATTTTTATATATTAGATTATATACTATTATAAGTAAATACAATACTTTGTTAGTACTCCAAAATTAATTCAAAATCAATATAATTGAAAGAAAACCCGAACGCGAATCATTCACTTGGGGCTATTGTTTAATTGTCTTCGGGCACTTGAAGGCGGGTTCCCTTCTCGAATAATAATTACGGTCATACTTTAAAGAAAATTTTGATAATCACACTATTACACATATTAAAATTTAAAAAGCTTCAATTAAAGATTGAAATATAATTAGTAAACGGACCTACTGTCAAAAACTGGTTTATTCCATGCCAAATAAATTAGCAGCTGTCGAGCGAATTAAAAGCCTGCACACAAAATATTAATCACTTTAAATAATCAGTAGACACAAATTGCGTACGAAATCTTTTAAACGTCAGTCAAGTTTCAATTTGACATTACATTTTGTTAAACATAATTTTAATACCCAACTATGCCATTATTTTATACAAATTCTGCGGTTTTTTTTTGTTTTTGAAAGCGAACTTAAATATTTTAACATTGAACTTTATGATCAATGCTCTCAACAAAAACTATTATTTTGCTACTGCTTGATAAAAAAAATATATTTATCAGGTTATAGTGGAGCGATCGTCGATATAATGTATGTTTTTCTTGAAGATTTATAACATAGAGAGGCAATGTAAAAATAATATATGCTGTCGTTGCCCTTGTGCTTGATGACCTTTGCGATAAAATCGAGGGAAAATTGTGCTTAGGTTGACAAGTTGGATGACACTCCCGTGTCGTGGGAGCGTTCGATTTCGCTCTAAGCTCGCTTATAATCCCCCAATGAAGAAGTATTTTAATCCATTGTTTAATGTAATTGTTAATTAATGCTCGCAATTAAGATTTTTTATAGTCCATGAAAATTCGCGCTTATATTGTTTATGTATCTCAATCGTTTTGCGTACATGCGGTAATCATCTGCCTACAGTTTTTTGCGTTGGCATTGTATAACAAGATTTTTATCCATCCGCGGCATTATGAATAACCGATATGCTTCCTTTTTATTTTCTTATATAAATAAAATATATGGAGGAGACGTTTTTCCGCATCGTTCGTATTTTTTCGCTCTTCCTTTTTCGTTTGTTGGAGTTGCGAAACCTTAGCACACAGAGTAATAAAAGATCGATTTGAGAGACGCAGCCGAAGCGAGCTTCAAGGTTCGTATCTTATCCTTGAACTTTGTTCAACCCCCTTTTTATATAAGCCATCTTCTGCGTTATTGTTTTTTCGAAACTCGATTGTAAATCTTTATCCTGCGGTGTTAATTTTTAAAGACCGAATTAGATCTCGTTCGGGGTGTTTTAATCCGCTTTGGCGATTTATCGCTATAACTGTTTGAGGGGTGATATTGTTTTTATAAGTTTTTCGTCCTTGGTCGGTGCGATCGAATTATATGCTTGAATTTAATTTTCTTCGTAGTGCTGTTTGTTTGAACTTCAATGTTCTTTGAATTTTTGCTTAATATCCGCAAGATCAATAGACTTGTGCATAGTGGGGTTCTGAAGGGAACGCTTGAGTATTATCTCTCTCGGAAATAATCCACTAGAGAAACTATTTTCGGGAAGATTTGCTGAGATCGTCACGGACTTATCGAGCTGCTCGGGAAATTTTTGTATCAATAGGGAAAAAATACGCTGATTGCAGATATATGTTCGCAAATCCGTTTTCTCATTTTTTCGTTATTTTTTGTTGTTTTCTTAGGACATAAATCAGATTATGTGAGCGTCATTAATCTGATTAGGAGCAACTCGAAGGCCCCGTTTTTGTCTCTCGTCGCTTCTTGGCACATTCTTTTTTCATTTCCCCAATCCGGTTTCCGCATCGCCGTTCATCTATCCGCATCTATTAACGACAATCGACACAGAATACGTAACAATTAATCTATTTTTTTAACAGTCCAAATACGACTTCGCTTCGACCTTATTAATCTGCCTCATTTAGCATAGATGAAATGCCTTTTTTTGAGGCGTTCGGTCCTCTTTGCTACTCAGATACATTAGATTACAGTCACACTTGGTATATTAAATTAGATTCTAGGTCAGTACTTGGTTAATTGAATACAGTTGTTTGCCACAATACCACAGTTTCATAATCGCATGAACCCGGTCTACAATTTTGCCGTGTATTTTGTACGTACTACACTATCGGAAGTTGTGACCTGGATTTTGACTTTTTTCGTATGTAATTTTCTGTATACTCTAAACGCTATCGTATGACAATTAATCAAGTAAAAATGACAACTTTCTTTCCGCTTCCTCCGAAAACTTTTTTCCTCGTGCTTGCACTCTTCGCGCCTTCGTACAAAAAACGATTATACATACACCTACTGGGATATTAATCAAGCCACGCGATGATTTATTACTTTGAAATTTATCACTAATTTATGGAAAGATGCGCTTCCATGGTCTAAAACAAAAAAACGCAGATTTAACCTGCAATTAATCTTTTTTTATCAGAATATTTTTAAATTTAAGATGAAAACTATTCCACTAACATGGGAAATAATGGAAATAACAGCATTTAACATTGTTCATATTTTAAGAGCGATCACTTGTTGCCTTCTATTTATTTTGCAATTAGTGTTCTTACAAACTTAAACAAATGGTAATCAGAGGGTGTGATTTTCGGCGAATAAGCTGGATGGGGTAGAAGTTCTTAAGCATTTTTTTGTTTGTTAATGAATAAAACAGGTAGTTTTTTATTAGATCATGCTTCATTCGTTATAATTATTTTTGGATTAAATTTTCGGATTTTTATGCTGCAAATAGTTTGGGTGAACTTTTTTGTTGTTGTAACTTCCTAAACGTTTATATTTTATCCTTATAATGATGCTAGATTTGATACTTTTGATTTACCAAGTATCGAATATATATCGAAAATATTCTTCATCGGTTGTCACACTCTTGGCATTGTTTATAAATAATATTAAAAATGATTCAAAACATATATTAACAATTTTCACTTTTTAATGTTAAAATACATAATGTGTTTCCTGAACCTCAAACTCTATCTATTAGGGGTACCGAAAACTAATCTATTATTTTTTCGTGCCTTGTTTGGGATCAGTTTGTACCTGAACACGGTGGAGTAAACATCTTTGTAAGTGTTTCATTCTAAAGTACTTTTTCTCGGCTATTTTTTTGTTTAATTTTTAATTTTTAATTGTTAGGGATAAAATGAGCAAACCAGAAGCAACCGAACAACATATTTGGCATTGTATGCTATTATATTTCGATCAAGGCTGGAATGCGACCAAAACGACTAAATCAATTTGTGAAGTGTATGGAGCAATGCTAACACCAAACAAATGTTAGTTTTGGTTCAGAAAATTTAAATTCGGCGATAGAAGTCTGACAGATGATCAGAGATCGGGACGCCCACAAAATTTAGACGATGATCTACTGAAGGCCACAGTGGAAACTGATCCACGTTTAAGTATTGAAGAATTGTCACAAAAATTACATGCTCCATGGTCCACAGTGCGAGATCGTTTATAAAAAATCGGTAAATCCAACAGAATGGGTATTTGGGTTCCGCGCGCGCCCTCCGAGATTAACAAGGAGGTTCGAATGAGTACGTGCGACTCCCTGTTGTCACGACAAAAATTACATCCATTTTTTGAACGAATTGTGACTAACAATGAGAAATGGATTGTGTACGATAATGTTACACGAAAAAAACAATGGCTTTCAAGATCTCAGGTACCTGTCACTACCCCTAGGCCTGGTCTTACCCTTCGGAGGTCCTTTTGTGTGTCTGGTTGGATATTCGTGGAATCATTCATTATGAACTGCTAAAACCTGGAGATACGGTAAATGCAAAGGTATATTGTCAACAACTATCAAGACTAAAAAAAGAATTAATCATAAAACTACCAAATTTGATCAATAGAAAGGGCGTGATTCTGTTACACGACAATGCTCGGCCTCATAGTGCCAAAATGACCCGCGAAAAAAATTCCGATTTAAATTTTGAAGTTTTGAAGCATCCCCCTTACTCTCCGGACCTTGGGCCTTCGGATTTTTACTTGTTTAGGTCAATGGAGCATTCGCTACGGGAGAAAAAAATTCAAAATATGCAAGACGTCGAAAATTATTTAGATTTATATTTCAAGTCCAAACCAGCAAGTTTCTACAAAAAAGGGATCGAAAAACTATCTGGGAGATGGCAGACAGTCTTAGACAATGATGGAGAATATATTTTGTAATGTAAAATATACTATGCAAGATTTATGTTAATAAATATGTGTCAAATAAAAATAATAGATTACTTTTCGGTACCCCTTATATAAAGAATATGCTCTCAACAGCACGTCCAATGAATGCACGTACTAAGATATAAATATTACGATGGCACTGCAACACGTGCTTTATCTATTAGGGGATTTTCTGTGCATTGTTCAAATAATGCATTTCATAAATTCATTCAGTATGATTAAATGTCATCGACATCGTAAGCCAAAATAATTGTCTATTTAAAGCATTAAAGAGTTTTGACCCGCCCCTATAATCAACGATCGTAGGCTTGGCTATAATTAACGCTGTTAATTTATTCAGATGGAATTTCATTGTTTACATCCCATTTTACATCGATTTTTTTGTATGCACATTTCTTTAACGCTTTAACGTTTCGTATTATTGTATTTTTCAATTTCATCCGTGCTGTGTTGCCATGGCCTAAATCGAGCACGCTTTTATCCCCTGTTCCACGAACCGGATCCGGAGCACCAGACCGTTTTATCCGGGCAGTCAAAGGTTTTTTAAGTTCCAATTATGCATTCGCTTAATTCGTCTTATTAACATAAAACGCCTAGGGTACTCGGGGGCATCTTCAGATTGCGTGCTTTACTGGCGATGTATTGAATGTAAAAAAAATGTTTTTTTAAAACCATATTTTGATGCCATGTAAAGAATGACGAGAAACTTCTTTCCAGTCAAATCAACATGCTCATCTGGATAAGTTTTCTACTACTTTCCGAAGAGTTGCGTTCAATCTTTATAAACCACCCAAACTTCATATCAATATGGTATCCTTTGATTCGTTCACCCAGTCGGCCTGCTGGGTGAGCTTTTACAATATATACAATATAGATTATATGAATTTAATCCTTTTCTATGAATGGATATTGAAAATGCTCTGTGCATAATGTGGATTTATATTAGAGAGATTTTACATTAGATAAAATAAGGATAATGTTTAACGAATACTGTACAAGCAGAGACATTTTCATTAACGGGACAAAACAAGAAACGTAAACGATGTACGTGGTCTGGCAGTAAAATAATGAATATATTTTTTTGTATGGAGAAATCTGGCAATACTGTAGACCTATTTATGTTTTCGTCTGGTAGGGTTGTTCAAATTGTTAATTTGGTAGAAATTACACGTCAGTAGTGTTGTTGAGCTACTAGTAAACGTAAGATAGATGCCTTCGTCACGAAAATGAAGCATGCAACGCCATGCAATTAAATTGATATTAAACTGATCGATACTGCTACTGAAACATTATATGAATTCAGAATTATTCTTTTTCACATGTTTGAATGCCATAAAATATATTTGGAGGGATGATCAGTTCCAAATAAAATACATTCGTAATACACATAATATTATTGTGCTTTTTGGGTTTACTGATTATTTTCGATCCATCGTCTCAACTCAATTTTATCTTTAATTTTCTGGAATTGATAAGAATAAAAAATAATGCTATTAATCATATGAAGGATCTTAAGATACCATATCCGTTATCGAATGTATGCAATCTCCATAGGAAACTTTTCTAGGATATTAATTTTTAATATGGTGATTTTCCATTGCTTTCCACATATTGTTTTGTTGAGATACGATTAATTAATAGTAGATATTCTATGAGTGGATCGATCATATGCGGCTTCGCATTATTTAATTAATTGTTCAGATTCAGGATATCGGGATAAATTTAGATGGAGACAGTCTATTGGAAATATTCATATCTCACATTTTCCAAGCTCATTGCTTGAAAATATGCTTCATATACGCATTTTTATCCAATATCTAACCCACTTTACCACAATATTAAATTTGTTTATCCTTGCAAAAATCTTGTAGAGAAATTACCTATTTGAAACATAATTTATTAAAAATATTTTTGCTTTGTGATGGGGGACCCTCAGAAAGATATATCTAATAAAAAAGTGATTTAAAAAAATCGAAAGACACACAATGGATAAGATTGGTTCTAAATTAAAATCAAAAGGAAAGTGCATGTCCTTTGATGGTCTTTATTGGTCTGATTATGAAGATTGTTCCTTAAACCTTAAGATAAGTCATATTTTGTAATTTTAAATTTAGTATTTTTGAACAGTGATTCTTAAACTAATGTAGTGCGCGGACCCCTTCTCGAGCAAAATATTTTTCGCGGACCCATTTGAATATTTTTTTTTTTTGGCGGACCCCATCCCAATATTTCATGTTATTATAAATTATTAGCTAGCTTTATGGCGTGAATAAAGAATTTGAATTATTTTGTTTGAACCCAACATGCGTTTTGCACAGCGTACAGCATGGGCTTAACTAACGACGGTGACCAGTTACGGCGTGTTACGTGTGCGTACGTAAGACGGGCGTGCGATATGTTCTAATATTTTAGCAATGTGCCGAGTTGCATAGGCAGAGAGCGGTGTTGGAAAGCGGAGCGCATCAAAATCGGAGCATTCGTGTACGGAGAAAGGAATTATTCTAGTAAGTCAAATTATTCAGAGCGAGAGCTTTCGTAATAGATGTCGGTTACAGTCGTCGGCGTGCAAGTACATCGATGCACTTGCACGATTTCTCCCCACCGGATGGATGAAACCGTAGCTCGACCTGCCACTTTGCCCAACTTCGTCCGCCCGCTTAAAACGAGCGCCCGTTTGCGAAACTGAACAAGTCGCCCGCGGTCGTGTTTTCGTTGCTTAGTGACACAGATTTTCTTTTGCTTATTCTCTTGAGTTTCAACAAAAAAGATGATTTCACATCAACGATGCGCGTTCGATGGGCTACCGGCTGTATATCGATCGGACGCAGTGGAAAATTGTCGGGAAATGAGCTTTTCCCAGCCGTCTTTATGGCTCACTTAACGGCGTCGTTGCAATCGCATCGAGGGATGCACTTTATGCTGATAGCTTCTAACGCTGTTGTTATTTCAACTCCTTTGCCAGAAACGCTGGAGTTAAAATATTCAAAAACAACCAAAACAAATTTATCACCTCTAGCTCTCTGCACATCAAATATGTTTTTCAGGAATCCTTCCACCACCATTTTATAGTTATATAATATTTGAATTATATACAATAATGTCTATTGTTTGATACCAGTATCATTATTGTTTTCGATTATAAAAAGGATTTTGGATAAAACTGGTGAAAGAAAACCCCATTTTAAGTGGTAGAGTTTTAATTTCGTTCTCGACTAATTGCTTAATATATGTGAAGCTGCACTTTCTGTTATAAATATTAAAATTGTAAAAAAAGGAGATGCTGTATTACAAAGATACGAGCAAGTGAATATCTTAGTAGGTTTTGAGTCGTGGCCAAAAAAGGTTAAGAGCCCCTTGCCTAAGCTGATAATAACGACTAATTATTTTACTAGATCATCATCATTTTAAAGGCAGTCAAATATTGTAAATACGTTATGTAGAAATAGTGCATGATATTTTGTTCTTTCTAATAAATAAAATCAAAATCATCATGCTTGCATTCTATATCCATCTATTTGATAATAATAAGACATCGCAGATCCTCAACTCAAAACATCGATGACCTTCTCCTAGCATTTTGGTTGTTTTTTGTTGTCATTGCAATAGTCTTTTAACCAATTTGTCCTCATCCATGCTAAGGATGTGACTTGTCTACGTCCAATTGATGAGTCTTCTCCGGTCATATTTATAATTTATTCAATCGATCGTTATTTCTTGCATATCGCAAAAAAATATTGTCCAAGCGTTCACATGGATGCCGAAATAAACGACGCGATTGCATTTTTATGAATACAATAATTGTTAGTGTTAAATTCATCGTGATATCGAGCAACATGTTGGGGACTATATCTAATATTTGCGAATGAATATTCGCGCTCTCGGGATTAACATGTTTATGTTGTGTATGTAAACATATAAAGAGAGCGATGAACACGTATGACACAACATCTCGTCGCAGATTTGCTTCGTATATTCAATAGAGTGGATTACTTTTAAGTAATGATTGCGAACATTTTTGTTGGCTATCCGAGGGTCGTGGATTTTTATTAGATTTCGACACGTTCGTCAATATGGCTCGTGGGGTGATAAACTCTACGGATTGGATTGATTATAGTTTAGCATGTTTTTCGTAGCGCTTGTGTGTATTTACAAAGATTTTCAGTTTGAAATTTCATTGAATCTAACTTTATAACTTCACGTTGAAAATTGTGTACTAAAGTTTAGTCTGATATATCGAATCTGAAGATATACTTTCTGCTTTGTTTTGTTCGATATGAGTTTTATTCCCCAATGAAAATTACAATTGAATTTTATGTCAATGTATCGTGTGTCTTGATGGTGGTAATTTTCATTTTTATGTTTTAAATTCGCTTCTATATCGAAGGGGAAAGAAATTTTTCGAGTATTATTTAACACGCAACGTGCGGGTCGATTAGTCATACTAATTTCATTTCAGCGGAAGTATTTTACATATGAATTAATTATGTCGGAACTGCATTTCACGTCAAACAGCGTCACTCTATGATTTATTTTTTGATTAATTAGCCTGCAGGTTTAATAAACAGCTTGTTGTGTATAGATTTGCTTGCGATCCACAAATAATGTCGCATCGATCGTCATGCGTTTACAACACTTTCGTATATAAAATGACTAAAAAGATAGAATAGGAGAAATAGTCTTTTCGATAGATGATATCTTGAATTAATTGCGAAATTCTCGTTTCGTAGAAGTTGACGTCGCTCGATGAAATCTTCCATTTTCTCCCTCATAGCATTTCTGTGCGCGTTTCAACCACTTTCTCAGCACTCAAGGTCCTCGCCCGTAATTTTCGGCGAGTATATTTCTCTCGGGTCGTTTTTGTTATTTTTTTGTCCTCGAAAACCTCCTCCTTTGTGTTTGCAAGCCTCAAATTGCGTCTGCATATTCGGTCGACGAATTAATGATTCAAGTCGTGTCGTTTCGTGTCGTTTTTCGCGCATCAGCGCATCGGAATTGACTTCCATTAAGTAATGAAAACCATCGTGAGGGATTGTCATGTATCCATTTGCACATGCCCCGTGGGCCTCCGAGGAAGATATATGCTGTAAACTTCACCTTCCTCCGTAAATACACGAAGCACGGTTTACGAATTCATGGATAGGGTCCGACCCACATGCCTTTGCCGAAGGGGAGTTGCTCTTCGAGGAAAATACTTGTGCGCCTATTTGAATGTATACGAACTTTCCACCCCCTGCTTGGAGCACTCCACCCGGACGTTTGCACACCAAAAGGTCCTATGATAAAGTCGTTAGCTATTCAACTAACCTTTTTAGGGACGCTCTTCTCTTGAATCGATATACGAGTCCTTATTTTCGGAACAATATATATCATATTCTGCACGTGTAATGTGTTCGAGCCTCCGCTATTTTGTCGAGGATTCGTGTTTAATGATGAGCGAATTCCTCGCCTTTGTACAGGGCAACCCTCGTCTGAAATTTCATCGACTATCGAATTCATTCAGTGAAAATTTTAATTGAAAAACACGCCAAAAATCGAACAGACAACCCTGCCGCGCCGAGGAAATAACATTTGAATAACATGTCGCAGCTTATTTATGTGCGGTCGAAGCACGTCATTATGTTCATTAGAACGGAGCCAAAGCTCGATATTATAGTAGTTTACCCACAACCCTATTGTTCTTTTTCTGCTTGAATGCTTTTTTGGAAGGGATGAAACCTGTCCTCGAACAATGTCGATAGGGGAAGTAAGAGCATCACGTGAAGAACATCAATACAATATCGTAAATATAACAATGAGAGGCGTGTGAAACCACTCAGTCATTATACTTATTTAGTCACTTTACTGTTTTTGTCATAACAACTACTTATGAAGCGTTAATGCATTATTGATCTAAATGCTTTATATAAATGTACAAATATATGTAGATTGATCAAATTGATCGCGTGCAGGATGAAAGAAACTGACAAGACTTATCGTTTGAGGGATGCTAAATTGCGTCCGTCATGATTGGAAGGGTCGCCGCGTATATAATTTGCAGTTCCACTTGCGATACATTGGCTGTTAAAAAGTGTCTATGAAATGAATATCCATGATAATTTTTTCATTGTATTATAATGTATCGTACAAATGGCGTTTACGAGACTACGTCACGTAGACGGTGGCGCCATTGATGCATCATTAAGCCGTAATCGTAGCTTCGTTGAATAAAATTATTTTAAAATTGGATGTTATTGTTTCATCATCTTTATGAATACAAATATGGAAGATACATCCCATTGGGGGATAAAATTTTAAATGTTGTCTGAAAAATTATTTTTTAATCATATCTGTTTTATTCCGCAAGAGGCTAAATTAGAAAGCACAAATGATAAAAATACAGTTATTCATTTTTTAACATAACAAAGAAATTATCGAAAAAAAAATGTGAAAGGCACAAGAAATTTATTTGCAATTTTAGAGTCGCGTTCCTTATTTATCAAGCGTTCCGACGGACACACAAAGAAGATGCATCATAATTAACGTGCAATGTAAAGTTTTAATTCTATCGACACATGACCTTTTATTAATTAATTTATGCGATTTGCAATTTGTTAGGATTATAGATCTCCATCAATAGCATTTCAATTCGTTTAATTATTGCAAATATGTCAATTTATTTGATATGTTTACTCTTGTGTAACATATTTAGGTAAATATGAACAAATAACGAATTGTGCAATTAATTATGAGATAATTCGTATGCTGCATATGACGATTGATACATATTTATTGTGCAATATATTTTAGATTGCTACAAAATATCTACACATGGTATCTGTATATGATATATATCTTTATACATAAAAAATGGATTTTAATACTTGCATTATTTTATTTTATATGATGGCCGTGAGATTACTATAGTTTGCCAGATTAACAGTGGTCTTTTTTGTCTATGATGATTTTAAGATTGCTATTGGCTCATTGATGACTTCAAAATTTTCTAATACGAGAATATATTTCTGTGCTCCTGGATATTAGTGCTAAACTTTGTAGTGCCTCCTACTTATGTTAGCGTAATCAAATAAGAGAAAGGAGGATAGCAAGCAAATATCGTTTATCAAACTACATCATAGCAGCCAAAGGGTTCGTTTAATTTTACAAACCTCGATTACATCGCCAATCGGTTTTTCAGTTAAGTTTACTATCAAAAATAAAAAAATAAATATTTCAAGTAATATGAATAAAATGACGATAGTATGTTACTGTTTATCAATATTTATGAATTGATATCAAAACTAATTGCAAGATTTGATATTACTAAGTTTTCTTTGTCATAATAAATTCGCTCTTCTCATTTAATTGTTTTGCACATATTCATCTCGTAAAATAAATTCAACATCAACTGTTTTATCATGAAAGCGACATTTGCATTTGAGTTCGATTGCAAAACGATCGAGGAAATTTGTATTTTAAAATCTATTTTCTCTTCCATTGTTGTTTGAACTGTGCAAACGCTCACGGCAAATAGATTTACGATCGCCTAAACGTCGTGTGATGTTTCCATTATTCATAGAACAATTGCTAATTACTCGTATAAACGTTGATTGCAAATTTGTTTAACTCGTTTCCTTCGAGGATTCGTTCGTTCGGTTTTGCTCAAACACTTGCACAACGCAAGTCGATCATATATTTTGTTTGCACTACGTAATCCCATTGCGTCGGCGTCGTGTGGAATCCTGCGATTGACTTTCAAATCAGTTTTTCTGAATGAAACATCAACTTCCAATGTGTTTCGTTTCAAATTAGGGGCAAAGATGTGCTAATTGGCGGAGATCTCGTTGCAAATTCAACGCCGCGGTGTCTGATGGCAGGCTGACGAAGAATAAAAGAAGCGCATGGAAGATGAAACGTTCAAGGGGGACGTGGGCGCTTTGTTTTCTTCTCTTTTGTAGTTAGCAGAGCGTTCAATAGAGCGCGATAAATACTCTTTGACCTGGAAAGGGACTGTTAAAATATACCGCTTCTCGTATGCCCTCGGTTCATCGTCGAGTGTTTGCTTTGCTGACCTTATTCGTCCTCCGCCTAATTAACCTGTTCTACCATTTTTCGACTGGAGTATTTGGGTCTCCGGAGGCCGCAAAAAGGGTCTCAAATGAATCAACCAATTTCATGTGGAACGATTCTATGGAGAGATTGTGTTCGTTTTTGATTTCATGCACTTTTCATCCATTACGCTTGATTAGAATGACTTGCCAGTATGGCGAACTATTATTTTAATCTGATGCATAATATTTCCTCATGAATGCAGCTTTTTATTCATGAAGGAAATTAATTTCCCCGAAGTCACCTGTCAATTTGATATATATATCGAGAAGGATACATTTTAGCAAATAAGTAAATTTTGTGTATGAGTTTTAAAATTTTTTATATTCATTGAAATCCGGATACTTTATAATTTAACCAAAAAATTAAATTTATTTTGAATTAAATATTTTTTAAAGAAACTACGTGTTTTCTTTCGCCAATTTGACAGGTATTCGTAGAATCAGGTATTTAAACAAAATCCGTAAACCTAGTGTTAAATAAATACAATTATAATTTTCGCCCATAGATGTCACTGCGAGGAAATTCATCTAAATTTAAAATAGTAATTTACATATAAAATATAGAATATTTTTATTCAGGGCTTTTAAATTTAAATTAATTTAGATTTGCGGAATCGATAATGGCTTCATTTAATTACGAATTGAACTATTGTCAACTCAATTCGGTCATCTATTCTGTGGTGAAAATTTTAGTCGACCAGTTTCTCGTCGCTTAATTGGATACTCAATTAATTTCCGATTGGATGTAACTAGTGAAAATTGTATTTTCAATCCATTTTGACATTAAACACGTGTAAAAATAACACATTTCTAATCACACGTAATTCAATATTTATGAAGCAACTAACGAAAAAACAACATTGTTAATGGATACCATAACAAGGCTTTTCAAATGTATTTTTATCAAATCATTGTACAATTATGTTATTTATTAAAGATCTAAATGTCGTAATTTATTTCTAGAATATTTTTTTTAAAATCATAATAACCATGCTTATCTAATATATAAAAAACGATGTTTGTTTGTTCGTATTTAATGCGCTTCCATACCGATCCTCTGATTGCGATAAAACTTAATACTTTACGGATGCACCATGTTGGCGCATATATTGGTCTGGTGAAATGAAGTTTGGGCTGCGGAGACATTGCAACGCATGCCGGGTATTTGCTAGTTTTATATAATATTAAATCTTTATTGATTTAGCCGTTCTTATCATTTTTCTTGCCCAAATATTATTCATGATGATGAACATTCCTTCAACATTACCTGATGTGCGCGATAAACTGAATATACATTGATTAATTATTGAAATATGATCCTTAAAATGCTTTGGTTGCTAAATCCATTTTTCTTCAAAGTATTCATATTTCTTACTGAATCAAACAATTCATCTGCGTTTATTGCAATACAAATAGCATTTGCATGTGCTTTATTATATTTTATGCAGCTGTTTCAATTGCAGACCATAATCTTAACAAGGATCGACGCAAGAAAAACGTCTGTCATTAAAAAAATGTAATTTCTCGCATTATTGTATGATAGTAGATAATAATATATTGAATGTATACGCGATATTAAAATTTAATATTAATTTGGGTATATGCTATATTTATTCAATTTATAATCGACTTTGTCATATAATCAAATAGATGATATAAGTGTGCTTCTTAAATCTTCCAATTGTGCTGTATGTTAATTAATCTACATGTTTGTGCATTGATCAAAATATGCGTGTCCACTGTTTGAACAAAATCCCTTGGCATATAATTTTGCAATAATTAACTATCATAAATTGTCAATACAAATTTACATTCGTTTAGTAATGGTTTGCTTTGCGGGGAGTGAACGCTGAAATCTACAAACATTTGACATTCTACTTGTAATTTGTGCTATTTATTTAGGATAACAAATTGGAAAGTTGTGTTATCGCATTAGTAAATATCGTTATCCAGATTTCACTAACAATTTTGTATTGTAAAAAAGCATCGTCAAGTGTGCGTTGCGTAATGTTGATTTGGTATTTATGGCATGTTGACACGGTAAATTATTGAGGTCGGATATGTTGTGACGACCTGAGCGTGTCTCTATTGCTCGATGGCAACTCGCTGTTTCAAATTATTGATAGATCTTCCGACAATTCATTCTTGATGATGGTGAATCAAGTTGATTTCGAACTGTCATTATTGCGTTTCTGTGACTATTGCAATAGAAAGGTTTGGCTGTACGATGCAAATATATTTTGTTTATGTTCAAATGTTTGCCTTTGCTGACAAGAGTCATCTGTATTTATTTTTATGTTGAAATAAAATGCTTTCTATGCTTTATCTCGGATTGACAGCTGCAATGGAATGATGTCGGCAATACTCAGTCTGACAGGCCCTGTAAATTATTTAGGTTTTCCTCGATTGTATAATATATAATGTAATGATAGCTCTGATTTAGAAATTTAAATTAGTGTTCGAGTTGAAATAAATATTGGATGTTTTTTTGTCTCGGTGATTGTTAAATGTTCTTTCTCTCAAAAAATGCTCTGTAGAGCGGAACAAATGGAAATCGGAAGGTATTTGGACTGAAAGTTGAAGCGAATTTAAACCTCTCCGATAATATTGGTTTTTAAAAACAATTTATCATTCGCATGGCCCTGTTTTGAAGGCAGATATGGCGTGGGACCCTAATGCCTTCCCTCCAGACCTTGGCAAGTTTCTTCAACCGTTTCTGTTTATATGACCGGGAGGTATGAAGGTTAGCAGCCAGTCGTATACTTAGGGTCGGATCTTGTTCCTACTTAGTCGATCGAGGCCTTTTCGTCGAACGATTCGTGTCTTTGTGGAATTATACGCAGGAAAGAATTGAATTAGTTGATTTTGGAAGGGGAAAAAGCTCAGTTTGGAACGGCATGCAGTGACGTGGAGTATTATGCAACGTTTATCTAATATGTGTGCATTTCTCACATGTGACGCGTTAGTTGCATTTTCATGGTGTGCATTAAATCGGGCGTCTGGCTTAGCTGACCTTGCGCTTGACAGTTGGCCAGCTAAGACCGGCGTTACCTGCCTTTTCATGGAAATCAGTCGGCGGAAGAAGATCGCCACTTTTTGCACGTCCGACGACCAATTTATTTCGAACGATCTCGCTCAAAAAGAGACGACAGCGCGAGCTGAGCCATCGCCGCGTTTCTGCGTAACGGATTTTATTGTTGTTTTATGCCAAGTTTCACCGAAGAACTAGAACGGCGACTGTTCCAAAGATATGCGAATCGCTTCATTTAGTCGATCCATTGTTAGCGAATGGACCTCGCTTATCGTCGTGTTTTGCGGTTTCGGTCGTCATTCCGCCAACCTTGATGGGAAAGATTATCGACGATGCGACCTTATCGTCACGAAAGTTATTCGCTCGTAGCTGACCGCATCCGCGATTTAATTATTTTCATCTTTTTTCCGGGCATTCATATGAAATCAACAAATATGTATGCGTTATCGTCTGCATTTTTCCCGCAGAGAAATAAAAATACATTTCTAAATGCGTTTTATGCCAAATGTAAAATGACAAATAACTCGTTAAATAGAACACTCGCTGCTAACTGTTGACATTGTTCGTCGCGCAAAAGAAATATGCTTGTGAGAAAAGCAATTTCTGTTATATTAATTCAGATACCGCAGAGAAAAATTAAGATTAATTTGAAAATTCTCCCAACTGAACACAAATTATTCTAACGTAATATTTATCTATTTATATATTTTCAAGAAAGACTTACAGCTAGTACAGAAATAAATATAATTTAATAGTTAAACAGAAGCCATTTAAAAGTTTCTTCAATTAGCAATATTGCAACATCTATTAGGGCAGTCCAAAAGTTCATACGCATTATTGGGAAAATTTTAAATAGTGTAAATAAAACAATTTATCGTCGCTTGACTAATGCCCAAAGTTGGAGAAAGTATTTATGATGAACCCCGTTGAGCTATCCAAATCCAATTGCCAGCAACGAATAAACATCTGCACTTCCCTTTTATCGCACGTCGAGAGCCATTTTTGACCGTTTAATAACAGGTGACGAAAAATGGATTATTTATTATAACGCCACAAGAAAAAGACAATGGACAAATAAAGATAAGCAACTAATTCCAACAGCAATGGTGTATTTACATCCTAAAAAGAAACTTTTAAGTGTTTGGTCGAATGTGTACGGTGTGATTTATTTTGAACTGTTAGAACGAATTGATTTGTGATTGATGAATATCAAGAAAGTGTTGTTTCATCATGATAACGCTCGGCTCAAACAACACTGCCAAAAATGAATGAATTTAATTAGGAGTAGGGAATCCAATCCCGAGTCAAAATTTCGATCCCGGGATTTCGGGATTTCATTAGACAAACCCGGGACCAGTCCGTACGGGATCCCGGGATTAGGATTTTCAATATTTTAAGAAATAACCTTAATGAATTTGATCAAAAATTACTAATAAGTCCATTTGTTCAGTATAAAAAATCACTTGAAGGCCAAAGAATTTTATTTATTTACGAAAAGATAAAAATACAATTAAAAAATAGATAAATAAAACACTAAAAAATTCAAATATTATTTTGAAAATATGCCCGAAGTAACATTAACATTAAACATTAGTGTTTCGTCATGTAGTCTGGATCTGATTTTGGAAGTCAGACAACTTGCTGCTGAAAATGCACGCTCAGCTTCCACACTCGTTGGAGGTATCGTCATCAGATATTTAAATACTAGTTCGAGTTGATGATCGCGTGAGCCCTCATTTTCGTATAACACCATCAATGTGACTGATAAAATTCTATTCTGCTGAGACACGGACTAAAAATCGCAAAATTCCCGATTTCCCAATTTCCCGACAAATTATTTATTTCTGTCGCTGCAGATGAATACTTTTATACTATAATACTTTGATGTAATTTGTAATTATATTAGGGAGGAATATAAAAATTCTGAACCCCGTATCTATTATATTTCATATCGATATTACCATTGAACTAGCCACAATTTTAATAAACTTTGTGAAATTTACAATTTTGACCTTTTTAATACTAAAATTAATACAGCAAAACAAGCCATTACCAATTCATTTTTTAGCTTCGGGGCCTAATATGCAAATTTTATAAAAAAATTATTATTAGTTATTTTTATTATTTCATTATTATTAATTGTGATTATTTATTATTATCAGTTATTATTATATTATTATTATTAATTGTGATTATTTATTATTATTATTATTATTTATGATTATTTATTATTATTGATTATTATATTTGTTTTTATTTATTATTGGATATTACTATTTTTATTGTTATTATTAAACATTATTAATTGTTATTATTATTATTATCATTATTATTTTTGTAAAGATGTATTTAGTGACTTTTTTTTTTTTCTCTCTTTTTGTACTTCGTTTCTATTGGCGAATATCTTTTATTAGCTTTGAGTTGTTTATTGTATTTTTCTATTTTGTATTATCAGCTGTTGATATTCCAAATAAAATAAAATAAAATAAAATAAAAAATTAGAGTCGATGTGTAGTAAATACATCACCGGTAGGGAAAGGTTACTATAACAATTTGAAAAACATACATGTATACATAGATTAGACAGTCGCTAAAATAAAAAAATAAATAAAATAAATAAAACCAAAAAAAAAATTGG
Source organism: Stenopsyche tienmushanensis (assembly GCA_008973525.1). Taxonomy (NCBI): domain Eukaryota; kingdom Metazoa; phylum Arthropoda; class Insecta; order Trichoptera; family Stenopsychidae; genus Stenopsyche; species Stenopsyche tienmushanensis. The sequence goes on along the minus strand of WACJ01000006.1, from coordinate 579,937 downwards.
TTCTTTTTCTTGCAGCTTGCAGTTTGAATGTATCTTATTGTCGAATTGATTTTTACAACAGCTTGATATTTGATATATTCATTCCATTATCCATATTTAACTAATTGATACGATATTTGCCAACATAATGGATTTTGAAAATCTATCCTATCGAATATAGTATTGTGAAGTCCTGTAAGCCAATTACCAAGAAAAAAAAGATGAATCGGCCATAAGATGATTTTCAATTCCAACGACTAAATGACCGCGATGGCATTGGTCTGGGCAATCTATTTGGGGAAAACCCCTTTGAATCACCGAACCGAATGGTGATTCAAGAAATAGATTTAATACAGTGTTGTTTTAATTACATTCCAAGATTCATTCTGTTATTTGAGACTAGTTCCAACTCCTTTTTAATTAATTGTATTGTAGGCGTTGTTTACCTAAGGACGATCGTCCGCGTCTTAATTGGTTCACACTACATCGGGGCTTCCCGAATTAGTTTTGAAACCCGATCGGAAGATTGCTCATTATCATTCAAATGATCCGATCGATGAATATATTTATTCGAGTCTGCAAAAGAGAATTCCATCAAACTCGTCTTTTGATTCTTCGCCTTCTTACCCTCTATTATTGTTCGCATTAACTTATATTTTTAGCTTCCCATAAAGTGTGCAAAGCTCTGAGGTTGTTTTTTATGCTTTTTATACTGCATAAACAATTTCTTGAACTCGGTGAACTTTGCTCGCGGCATGTGTATATGCAAACTTTAATATCTAATTTTGAGTATGCTGAGGTATTTGTATTATTGCGGCCTTTTTAGTAATTCTTTTGCATGTTTAAATTGCACATCCGGAGCAAATTCTCGCAGTATTTTAATCCTTTGCTGGATGGAGCATTTTGAGGATGTAACAATTTATACAGCGAGATGCCTTCTAAATAGCTACTAAAAACAGATGGAAGATGAAAATCTAAAAGAAACATTATCACAAATAGTATTTTCATATTTCAGCTACTATCTGCGTTTTTATTTAAAAGGATAAATTAATCACAATAACCACTATAATTTTATTAAAAAATATTTCTAGAATGCATGTGGTCTAATAACCCATTTTCTTACATGGGTCATGCATTGTAAACGAATACTGTATATATTCATTGATGTAATGATATGAAGCGACATTATATGTCTTATATACAAGGAATATCTATATAACCACTTCTTTCGATTAATTCATTTAATAATATAAATCTTTCGTTTTTTCTGCGGTAGTATCCAACTTTTCTGATTGTTTTTGGACTTATACATATACCTATCTCCAAGTTTAATTGTGTGATAATGTTCCCTGTTTCGTTTTAATCTTAAAATAATTCGCTTATTAAGTTGTTATATCAATTGTAGAAGATCACGCAAATATTTATTTAATAGACAACTAAATCTTTCAATTACGTTAAAAACTGCAGATCCCACGTTTCAGGTAAAATCTCACAAAACATGTAATGAATAATGCATCTGTTTAGTTCATTTTTTTGCCACCGCTTGAAATTCTCATGTGAAAATTTAAATACTTAGTCAGGGTATAATATTAACACAAATAAGAGATGAAACTATAACAATTCTTGAGCCCCAAGAAGCACTGTTGGTATTAATAAAATGTCTTTCCATTATTTAACGCCCTGCTTCGGTTTATAAAAGGGGATCATTGGATACGGGAGCACTTTGTGGTTTAATAATAAGTCGGTCCATATGGACACGTGCTGCGATGGCAAAATAATTTGCCTAGGCATTAACGATTAAATGACGCAACTTTGAGGCTAAATATTAGCAATCGTTTTTTGTCGAAGTCGTCCATCGCTTAATTTTAGAATCGAGGGCTAAAAAATGCTCGTACGTCCGTGACCGTAATTTTCAGAGGGTTACGTCCTCACCGCTGAACTGTATACCCAAATTCTATTCATTCGCGGTGTAGGAAATCGCCAAGAATGAAGGTCACGATTGCGACTCCGAACAACGACTAATACCCTGCTGATTCATACAGTAATCCTTCTGTTCATATTTTATAAACACCTATAATATATTATTGCTGCGTTGTTAATAGCAAATTCACAATTGAAGCAATAACATTTTTATCATGCGATATGCCATCCGTCGCATTGTCTCGTCCCAAGGTGATCTTTAATTCGTCCAAAGGACGGGAACTGTCGCTTTTGTCTCGTTTTCATGACGAATCGACGATTGCGGACTCGTTTTGCTCGACGCGGGAGAAAATGATTTGAAAACTGTTACTCGTAAAAAGGTGAAACCGTATTACGCTCGCTAAAAAGAAATCCTGTCCCGTTATCTTTTTTGTCGATTCTGCGATTGAAATGCGGCCTGCGGATAGATAAATAATCAATCAGAGAGAATTGCATAGCCGCAATGAAATTTTCGCTTCACTTCTCGCGCCGTTTCTTCGGCGGCATTAATCCGCCAAGGATAAAAAAGGTAAAAGCAATTTTTCGACAAACGGACATACAGCGACCGTGATGCAATCACTGTTTGCTCGAGATTTTCAATTGTACACAATCTAGAGATGCGTCTCGAAGACGCCGACCGTAGAGATTAATATTCGTTCACGATCGCTACTTTACAGTGATGAATGTGCGGTCAACCCTCACTTCGCCTACTGGATTTGCCTCGCTATCATCAATCGTTAATTTTGATGACGTATCCTCTCGCACGTTAAATTGGCGTTAATTTTATGATCAAATAATAAACCGACCGCAATTTTGTACAAATTAAACGTTCATTTCATAGAATATACTACACAAATAACGAACCAAATTTGATAGCGCGTTTATATCATGAAAAATGTTCAATGAAATAAAAAACTTATGACTTTTGAAAAAAAAGTTGAACATTTTAGATCTATCGATCTTATCTGTAATGTATCGTTTGCCATTATGGAAGAAATCGCGTCGGACAACCGTTAAATGATTTGGATTCGGCAACGTTAACTATCATTCATTTGGACTACTTATATTAACAACAATAAGACAAAAATTAAATGACGCGAAGGTGAAAGATTTCGTGTGGAATCAGCTTCATGATCGATTTATTGAGCTTAATAATATTGCAAAAATATCTATAGATCTTAATAAAAACGGGATTAAAAAGTATTGATTGATTGATTTGATTCGTGCTGCTTATCTGCTAATTTTAGCATATTAAACAAATTTTCCTCTAAGAATTATATTAAAAGTCGATCACGAGAAAATTATAAATTGAAAAGTAGCTCCCAAAGCAAAAAAGGTTAGACACCTTTGTCTTACAAAGTTTCATAGATGGTTCTAGTCCAGCGATGGCGAACCTTTGAAATGCGTGTTAAAGGTTCAAAAATGATACGCAACGACATTTTGGTCGATACGTAATATACTTTGGAATCAATCGTTTTTAATGGATGCATAATGATATGGAGATGCATGAGTATAGAATGTCAAGACAAGATAGAAGCTTGTCAACTTGAGATCAAAATTTGAGAAACTGGAATTAAATCGCTTGGAGAATGAAAAAGAATGCCACTACAAAAAGAAAATTTGGAGTACTTCGAACCGATATCCGAAAACTTAGTACACCAGAGCCGTAACAAAGGTGTGGTAAAGCTGGCGCTCGCCACGGGCGCAACTGAGCTTGGGGCGCAAAACATACCGACCAGATCGAGAGTTCTTTAGGCATGTTCAGGTATGGCGTCCGATCGCGAAGCGCTCATTCGTCATGTCAGCGGTCCGAAGAGCGGACCAGTTGGACACACATATCTCGTGGCTAATCCGTTTTCTTTTAATGCTCTTTGCGGCGTTTTATACGATCTGTATGATCACGGAAGCTCCCCCAAAGGCTAACGTACATAGGTGGCTTGCGCCAAATGAGGTCGCGAACGATATTTATCGATTTTACTAATTTATGCTGTTATCTTAGCTAGTTTTTTAGTTTTAGGTTATATAATCTAACTAATTTCTTCCTTGTGCGCCATAATAAGCGGATATTAAATTTAGGTTTTGCATTTTGCTGGGCACTTTTGTTGAGCTGGCTGAGATGGTCCCGAATAGCGGGATATAGGGCCAATGAACAGGTCGCGTCAGTGGAGGGTTCCCATGTTTCATCCATGATGCAAAAACTCGGGTCTTGCTGTGAAACATCGCCAAACCCTCGATTTAAACATCACCACGACGCTGCTTTTGTTCCATTGTGAGCAAACGTGGCACCCATCTTGAGCACAGCTTTCTCATATCCAAAATTTCAGTCTATATGCGATGTACAGCGTTTGAGGGGAAGGGGGGTCAGGTAGATATTTGCCAATGGCGCTTCATACCCTCGTTACGGCTCTGTAGTACACAAATAATAGTTGAAAATATTTTGATGATAAATAATACGACCCGCAGTAATCCGGCCCTACTATAATCCGGCGCCCCCTGTAATCCGACATGCCAATACAAATATGTATAGTACACATGTATTGCAAAGCTTCGTCCCTTTGTGCAAAACTTCAAATTATATTCATTATATTTGCACTAATTTCACCTATTTTATTGTCGATGAAGGATTTTCGAAAGCGAATTTCATCGATTCCAAGATGTCAATCAATCAGTGCGATTATGCACGAGTTTTCAGTTTTGTGGAATGCAGTTCACTTATCAAAAAAAAAAATTATCAAGGTTCTAAAAATAAATCGAATGGATTGTACATTTCGAACGAAAATTTAGTGCAAATTCTCCCATTTCAAACTGTATTAAATTCGTAATTAAATTGGCAACGATTCTGCTCAGCGGCGTGCGATGCGCCACGAGTATCAAAAAACCATTATCCGTGTTATGTGCAGTTTGACATTGCAGACTCATTCTCTTCGTAATCACCTGGCGAAGGCTACGTTTGGAAGTAAATTCAGCCGATTGCATAATGTCAATATGCAAGTCATCGATTTTTGCAGACTAAAGAATTTGCCATTGCATGCAAACACTTCGATCGCTTATTTAAGGGGTTACATGGGTTTACTCGGCGAAAAAAAGGTCTATTTTCAACAATTTTTTTTTAATGTAAAAATTGAAATATTTTATTCAAACTTTTTATATTCATAAAGATTTACATTTGAAAAAGAATTTTTGAAATTTTCAAAAGAAAATATTCAAAACTCCGCCATTGTGACGTCATTTCCCGTGACCCTCCAAAAAGCGTTTTGACAGTAGAACTCATGACAGGATCATTTTAAATTAAAAAAAAATATCCTTATTTTTAGTTAAGACTATAAACTAAAATCTGAACGAAGGAAAAAAAACAAAAAAAAAATTTGGATTTTTGGTAGACCTTTTTACAAAAAAATGCAAATTTTGGTGAAATTTGCTCAGTATATATATTTTTTTTAATAGTTGTGATTGAAAAAAAAAAGAGTCCTTCGTCCAAGTTCTTGTGAATCATATCTTGAAGGTTAGTGTAAAATTTCATCAAGATCGGTTAAGTAGTTTTTGAGAAATTTTGACAAACAACTTTGAAAACACAGTTTCGAGAAAAACGCGTTTAAAGTTTTGAGTAACAATAAAACTGGTTTTTTGTTTTTTTTTTGTAACGTACATTGAATCGTCGATTCCTGGGCCATAAAGTAAAGAACCTGCAGTAACTGCAACGTCCAGGTCATCCTTTTGCTCTTGTCTATGATGAATCCTAGCTTCGCGAGTCTCGCTCGCTGATTTTTTTTCGGCTGCGCACATACGGTTTTCATCTGAATTTCGGACATATTCGTGGGAATTTCAACCAAGTTTTTAATCCATACCTTGCATAAATAATAATGAAGCTAATGTTCTTTCATTAAAAGTGCAAGCAGCGACTAATGCAGCAATATTAACGATCTTTGAACCAGCAGGAAGTATTTTTGGAGTAACCTTCCAGATATAGTATTTTGGTTCAAGCTTTCATTATTATTTTGTGTGAAACCACCAACACACCGCTCCAGAAGCTCATTTTTACTGAGATCTTCATAGATAGGTTTCATTGCAGTCAAAACATAATTTGGTAATGGAGTATAATCATGTTTGAATGATTAAAGAGTGTTCGTAGCCGATGCTCGCTGCCAAGCGCACCAGGAGTCTGGACCTTTCGGGCAATTTCCGTGCTGAGGATTTTTGTCTGTAGAGCTGTAGTGATAATATGTAGCCCATATAGCGTCTTTTATTTTTCCGCTGACTCACAAAATTCTTCTTATTGCCAAACCATAATAAACAGTTAATTTGTCAATTAATTTACCAGTAAGTTTACCTTTGCCAGAAAGAGTTTTTTTTTTCTAGTTTTTTTACCGTTGACTATTTTTTCCTCAGCTATTTTGTTGACTAAATCACGTAAATGGGTACTCATCATCTTCTGCACATGTCCAACGTATTCTTTTTTGTTGATAAGAAGATCTTCACCGTAAGGTTGGGCTTTAAGAATACCAGAGTATGTTTGACTGACTTTGAGCACGCACCTTCCCTGGGTTGTATCTCAGAAACTTTTATTCGGATCGACTTAAAAATTTAGGATAATAATCTCAAGATGTTGTAGAAATTAATAAGATAATAAAAAAAAAATCGATTTTTTCAAACTGCGAAACCCATGTAACCCCTTAATGGATCAACGCGACGGCTTGTTGTCATAGCGTTGTCCCACTTCGGTCCTATTTTTATAAATGTGATATTAGCGAAGGACATGCGATAAGGCGAGTCTTTAATAGGACGTACAATTTGACCTGATTTTGATGAAAGGCTTTGATCGCTCGTATCTTATTCGGTCGGGTCATCATGGGATATGTGAATAATTTCGTATATATATAGGTCGTTTGAATTAATTAGTTGCGTTGAAGTGAAATTAGTTTTAGGAAAAGTTTCATTCGTCTCCGGTTAGGAGACTCCTGAAAATGGTCCCATTTACCGTATTAAAACAATGTCCTTAATTAAATTACGATCCTCGAGCGTAATACTTCATTACTTGTCGCTGAGTAATTTATTTACGCACGCTGAGATTATTTCACGGCGCTGTTGAATATTTTAATTATTTCTGTGAACATTTTAGTCCATGTTGGTCTGATGTTGCGCCATACCGATCGTTCCGAGTTTTCTCCTCTTTTGCTGAGTTTTTACTGAACTTTTTTCGTCCGTAAACGCTACACTGATGAGTGACAAAAACTTATATAAACTTGTCAGTGTGTCATGATGGGATTGTGAAAAGGAGAAATCACACTTTTTCAATCGGTTCGCATTGTCCCAAATTGTATGTCGCCATTTTTACATACTCCACAATAACCTTACAGTGTTGACCTGCATGCATTAATATACAATGTGAATTGCAAGAACGACGTTAAAAATTGTACACGCACACGCTTTACGCACAAATTGAAGCCGCGACTTTCGTACGACGAAATTTTGAAGGCATTGTATAAGGGACACCCTCGTATCGATGAAATTGGGTCACGGACAACCCTATCAAAATTCTCATAGACCCTTCCAGGGTCGACTGTCAATAACGTTATATTATATTTACACGCGATCTAGGTTATGCTTAGGAATAAATACTTATAATTTATACCATAATAAGATATTCATGAAGCGTCTCAGAATGAAATAGCAATAAAGTTTCTGAGCATATTGCAGATTTAAGTTCTTACTCAATCACTTAACTCCGTAATGACTTACTATTAAAAACTGTATAGTATCATAAATAATGTCGTTTATTAAATTAAATAATTATGTACTGTGAAACGTGTTATTTTAATTCAGGGATATCTCTCCAATTTATAATAATATTAACCAATCCATATTGACTTGTTTTGCGATTTTTCATTATTTCAGCATTATTTTATTGCTTTGTTCGATTTTTACACGGATCTTCACTTCATGAAGTTGGATTTTCATCAATATCGCATAAACTAAAATAATTAGTTGCTCTTGGACATAAATCTTCTAAAAATAGATTAACATTGCTATTTGGTGGAAACTTTCCAACAAAGAGCAATGTTAATGTTCATTTGAAATAGAAGTCAATGCTAATTTATTAAGCAGAAAATCTTAATACTATTTTTTTTCAAATAATGTTTGATTGAGTCTTCATTAAAGCAAGAATAATTTACCATTTAAATAATTATTACTCTTGGATGATTTGCTTGACCACTGAAAATATCTGAAAATGAATGTCGTATTTATTCCTACCTAAATTAAGAAATACTGGAATAAAACATGTTTATAAATAATGAACGATTTTATAGAGCTTCCATAATTATCACTACGATTTATCCAATTAATATATTAAACTTGAGTGTCAACAATGTAGATAATAATCAGTCTAGTGAATCTCACTAAATAGTGTTTTCAAATAACCTAATTGATTCACAAGGTTCTAAGTCCAAACAAGAGCGTCTATTTTAATTTGTTTTTAGAAACAGTTCTTGTATAAAAGTTTTGAAATGCCTAATAAATTGATATACATGATGTACTGAATCAAAGACTTTTCGTGATCCATACGTACAATCAGTTAATTTTTATGTATGTAACAAGTTTGCTTATATTTCAAATTTCCATGAATTGCTTTCAATTTGTGAAAAATCCTCAGTATATCACTGATTTTTGAATGACTACATTTGTGGACTTTTCCCCATGCTATGCTATAATAACATTTTATGCCATAATCAAATTAAATTTAAACCTCGTCGAAACCCTCGAATCCGCACATATATTGTTTAATTTATACTAACTTTGGTATTGGGGTGCGAGCTACGGAAATAGACTATAATTCCACTTGTGGTATTTTACCCCAATATTGGTACGACGTATTGCTTCACATAAATTCAACATTTATGTAGAGCTAATTTATTGCTAATAGTTATTTATTGCAATAATAAAAAGCAATGTTATACCAAATTGCAAAATTAATAAATTGTGACATATCAATATTTTATCATGATGACATCACACCCACATGGCCTTCTTCGAATTTGACCTACAAGAAGTGTTTTATTTTATATCAAAGTAGATAATTTTTAAATGCATTATATATTGTATGAGATTGGGGTAGTCTGAAAGAGCATAGTGCGTGGATAATTCACATGACATACATTTCAGACTGCTTCCAAATTTATAAAAACCAAATGTAAATTTCTATGCACCTTATCAAATTTTTCATCACAAAAAACCAAGACCAAGAACTCTGATTGTTTCGCATACTAACGCGACACTTCAATGCTTAATCCAATCATTATTATTGATTTTTAACAAGAGATATAGGGATAAAAAATCAAAACTGGTATAAATACGTTTGAGAAAGGTTGCATTATTGCATTAGGACGATGATTGATACTAGGAAGCATATAATGCAGTTCTCCATCATTATCTATAAGGTCGATAATCTCATATTGCATCTTAATTGGTGTATTATAATTTATTCTATTGATTCAGTAGCAGGAGAAAAAAACTCATAGATACAATCTCTTGCAATGTCAACGATCTGGTTTTATTAGCACAATAGTAGATTCTGTAATCTGATGACGCTGAATTTGATATTAGAAATGCATTCATGTTCGTCGTGGGCTATTATTAGTAGTGTATATTTTTTGCGTGGGCTGCTTAATGCTAGAAAAGAATATTAGAAACTTTATAAAGTCAAATTACAAGGTGAATTATTAATATTGTTGGCTTTTGAAATTGAAACCATTGAAATATCAATTTCCTCATAATGGAATACATAATTTAAAATTTGATATAAGTTCTTAAATTACATATTATTTTTGAGCGTTCTTATCAAATATTCATCCTTTGAAAAATATTTAGCAAATTATTTTGCCAGTGGACATCAACCTTCTGAATAGACCTTCCGATGAGAAAATATGACGCGTGTGTTATTTGAACTCTGACCGACGGTTGAGCCTTCAATGGATAGCAGAAACTCTAAACAATCGTATCTCGTATTGTAACCGAAGATTAGAACACAAAAACGCATGGAAACTTCATCATGACAACGCGCCAATTCACAGCGCCAGGCAACCTGGTTGGAGGTATCGTCATCACATATTTAAATGTTAGTTCAAGTTGATGACCGCATTTTCGTATAACACCATCAATGTGACTGATAAAATTCCTTTCTGCTGAGACACGGACTAAAACTCGCGAAATTCCCGATTTCCCGACAAAGTATTTATTTCCGACGCTGCAGATGAATAATTATATACTATAATACTTTGATGTGATTCGTGATTATATTATGAAGGAATACAAAACTTCTGAAGCCCGTATCTATTATATTTCATATCGATATTCCCATTATCAGAATCGAAGTGTAGTAAATACATCACCGGTAGGAAAGTTTAATATAACAATTTGAAAAACATATATGTACTGTATACATGTATACGTAGGTTAGACAGTTATTAGGCGTCGCCTAAGCTCACCAATTAGTAGTTAAGCCACTGTTTCTAAGCGTCCAGATTTCGACGGGAATGTCTCGATTTAGTAGCATTCATCGTGCTGGTGAGGTATACGATTTATGTTAGATAAAAATTTCAATCCCGATTTTTTCGGGACTACGTTTATTAATCCCAAGATTCATGAGCAGCTAAAACTGTCCTGGATCCCGGGATTGGATTCCCTACGCAGGAGGGTGCTATTTCGCAGATTTTTGACTTGTTTTACAAATATGTTCAGTACATGATTTTTTATGAATTTGGACGCATCCATATTTAAACAATCAAGCGCTTCCATGGATGCACGTAAGATAGACTTTAATATATATTATTGAAATAAATCACGCAACATTACGCCAAAAGATGGACAATGGCCCTCTATCACAACAGCAATAAAAATCAATCAACTGAAAAATAAAGTCTCGTCATGAAGAAAGTTAATGATGGCAGCACTTGGTAAATTCAAAGATCCATGATGGATTCTATGCATGAATATTTCACACTATTTTTGAGCATTGATTTTGTATTAAGTAATCCTGAAAATCGTCTTGTTGAATTACGATTAAAAATGCGTGACAAGTTTTTAAATTGGTTTTTAATTATAAAACCATTTAAAGGAAATTAATCAACTGGCTCTATTGATTGGTCCGGCGTGCAATAAATCTTATTTAGTGTCGAAAAGTAGGTAGAAAGTACAGTTATAAATTGTTCGTTTACTTCCTGGGCATTTGTTTGTCGTGGAAGTGTTTTTTTTTCCACATATTTCAAACACCTTTGTCATAGTGGCTCATAAAGAATGGCATACTCCATATTTCACAGCTTATTGTAATTTGAACGTTGATAACGGGTCAATGCTGCGTCGACTTCCTTGAGCTGAAGGTCTTCGCTTTTTCTTCAGCGAGCCTGCCGAGCCGGTGGCGGCCGTTAAACTTTGCTACCTTCCAAACTCGTAAAAATCGGCGCTAGGTCATAGATTTTTATCGTCAATGCTGCTACTTCTTTTTTCCGCGGCAGATTTTCGCGACGCGATTTTTTCCCCCCCGGATTGAGACGTCCGATCGAGATCTCCGCATGTAAATTATTGGCTTTAATTTGGACGCCATTTCTCCTCGTTTTGATCCTCTCTCTCCGATTTCTAATGAACGCGTCGTTATCTCGCCATTATTGAGATATTGGACGTAATTGGTGTGCATTGATTCCGTTCGGATGTAATTTATTTTGTCACGTTTGACCAATTTGCAGTGTAAAAAAGTGCGTTTAATTTCGCGCATAAATATTTGGCTTCGGAACGAATCCGGCGATCATTCGCACTGACCTGGCAGTGTAAATGCACGTCTCTCGCTTGATAGTAGGTCAATGTCCAAAAGTTTGTTTTAAATTGACTCCGACGCTGATGGCCCTAACATATTCTAATTCAAAATTTTCATACATGACCTATCATCCTACTTTTGGTAAATAAATGTCGTTATAGGCTACCTTGACGGAGAATCTCATTATGAAGTCATTATGTATTCATGTGATATACGAAATGCTTATAATATTTGCTTGTTTATACATATTCAATTTTGTCACTTAAAAATAAGCAAAATTTGAGTCAACGTGTATGTTTTTTAAAGCAAATTGTTTCCAATTACTCATGTATGATGCTTGAATTTTAATGCACGGCGTTCTCAATAAGTATTGGGATTATTCTTCTCATTTGCATTATACTGTGTCACGAAGAACTCGTTCTTAATATTTAATTTCCATATACAAATAGATACATGTGTGCGATTAATCATTTAAAAAAATATGCAATTTGTAAGGCTGAATGTAAGATGAGATTTTCCGGTAGGCATATTTCTATATGATAATATTCCAATCATTAAAAGCATTTTTTTTAAATGCAAACTGTACCATAACTATTTTTGTGCATACTATGATTTGAACACTTTCCTGGCTTTTTGTAAAAATGTGGAACAAGTTCGAAGCTTATTAATTGCACACATATCGTCCATTTCCGCGTTGCTTGAAAACTTTTCTCTTTCCAATGCCCAAAGTAAGTGTTCCAAACAAACGATAGTCACAAATTGACAAATCTTCGCCGAAAAGGAAACGCAAGACCATTGCCTAATAAAGTTTCTCAAACTTCTATATTGTTATGGCAGGGGAATGTGATATTGAGTTGAAGCAATATATTGTGATACCGCAAATCATTGAAATATATATTTTTTCTTATCCTTATTGAATTCGTAAAATCACGATAAAACTTCATAAAAGATATTTTCAAAACCATCAGGATTTAAAATATTTGACATTTTATTTGTGTGTCTATTCTGCAAATTCAACGTTGATGATATAAGAAATCGTGTGAGATTTAAATTATGCCCACCCGTTAAAATAAGGAAGCATGATGATAAATGATGCTAACAGTCTAATGAATTATTGCTACTTTGTATTGTTTTATTTGTTTGCTGCTTCATGCACACGACTGCTTGATAAAGCATTAAATTATTTATTTCTTTAACATTCTTGTCATGATCATATCGTAAAGTTTATTATCAACTTTATTAAAAAGAAGAACGAAGAGGAAATAGGTGCAAGTTGGGAATACGTCATGGCTATAATCGGTTCTGAAATATGTTTAGCGCCTCGTTCGACTTGTATTATCCTTATCGTCGTTATGATTGGCAACAACCCACGCATAATATTATTAAACGTGGGTTATAATGATTATGAACATGATATAATTATACAAAAACTATCTTAGCTAGATAGCAATAAAAAATGCATATTAATTGGATATGTTTTAATTTACGATTTTGCTGATGTATTAGCAATGATCAGGGTGTTAATTGTCTTTCGAGTGATAAGTTCATTCATATTGCTATTGTTCTTTGACTTGTACAATCAATGTATCGAGAAGAATGCATTGGATGGTTGGAAAGAAGGAATATCAATAAGCGATGAAATTATCAAAATTTGCGAACAATAAGATATTGATAGTTGTTGTCAATATGGAATAATTTAAAAATTAGCATTATCGTGTAAGATTATTAAATGTTAAATATAAATAAGCTAGGAAAATACCAAATTATGGCTAGTTGATATTATTATAAGTTAATTTACCTTGGGCCAGAAGTAAATTAAGATTATTGCTATGTCAAGGAAACTGTAAGATGATTCGATCTGGACGCGCCGCCAAATCATAGTCAACTCCATATTTTTGTTAGACACATGAATAATTCACAAGAAAAGGAGCGAAATATATACGCATTATGTTTTTACCGCATGTTGAGGCTTCAGCGGAGAAGTAATATTAGAAATTAAAAATAAACCAAATTCTACACTGTCTGTCTTAAAAGAATATTTCAATAGTTCTTTGAATATATTGTATATTGGGAGGATAGAATCCTTGACGGTATCATAGCTGGAAAACTGGTGAAAGAACTGATCTATCCAAAGACTGAAAAACAGAAAATGAAAAAAATGTTTGCAAACAAATAAAAATTTACTGTAAATAAACAAAATTATGATCCTTATCTCATTTTAGCAAAAAATAGACGTGATTAAAAAAAATGGAATATAAGTCCTTTAAGGCTTTTTCTCAGCAGCGTACTTTTATGTGTTTTTTTAAATATTTTTATAGTAATTACCTATTTTTGGAAATGTGCTCACAAAAGCAATGTTTTCGTCATAAAATGAAGGTTCTGTGGATGCAGGATGCGTATGTCTGTATTAACATATTTTCGTGCATTTGAATATTTATCATGTTTGACACTTCACATGTGTTTTTTTTTATTATCGTCAAAGTGAGGATGTAGATAATGCGGACTCGTGCCTCACTATCTGTCCAACCTTGAATATGGTTAATCCATAATTTCGTCGGTTAAACAATACGCCTTTGTCATGATTTTTTTCCGTGGTTAAATATTTAAACTAATGCCACGATAGCAGCGTGTGTGCTTTAACCTCCTCTTTTTGTGGCAGTAAAAATACGTCGAGATTTTTTCTCCTTATCCTTCGAATTTGAGTCGTGATCACTCAAATATAAATAAATTAAATGAAGTGTAATCCAGAAGCGATCTCGGGTTTTTGTCATGTCGTCCGTGACTGGTAGTCTTGGCCATCGCGAATGAAGGGGAGAGAAATCATCGACTTTAATCGTTACTATCTCTATGGGTCCAAGGCGCACGGCAATACCTCGACGACCTGGTTTTCGCCTTTCGTTTTTACTTTGTGAAATCGCTATTTTTGTTCGTCAACGCGAGCCGTGCATTCTTGTCGGAATCCAGCTCCGTTCAAATGTGATCCATCTTAGAGACTGGTGGAAGCCCTGACGTCTCGATTTCGCTGATTAATTTCGGGTCCAGCTCTTTCTTGCCGCAGTCATTAGCGCGGTACTTCCTTTCTCCGGAGCCATCCGTATGGCATCTGTCTGATTCTATTCGTCCGTTACGGGAAGCAAAATAGGGCCCCTTTTCCATTTGATGCATTGTCTTCCATTCGGCGAAACGATCGAACGTATGATTTTATGAATTATTCAATTGGACGTAAATAGGATGCATATTTTGAACTTTGAATGCACAAATAAAGACGGGTAGAAAGCAGCGAAACATTATACAAATGCATTGTGCTATTTAGTGAAAGTGATCTATTGTTACTTTAGAATTTATTACGGTGATGATATCAAATTCAATCCCTCGTCGATTGCTGAGCTTTCAACGTTCGTCTTTGGCTGAACACATCACCATCTTGAATATCCTTGAATATCTGCGGTTTTTATTATACTCGTAATATCACTGAAGCATGAATTCGTAAACGTTTGAGCTTTCAATTCTGATTGAACCTCGTGTATTGCTCTATAAATGCGCTTGAAGATTTATACCTGAATCAATTTATCATCGTCGTAGCTGAAGTAAATATTTTATTTTGATACGACCTAAAAAGTCTTTTATCATAAAATTGTCAGATTTTATATGAATACCAATTTATTTTGTGTATAATGTGCTAAATATATATTTTAATGTATTTAAAAAGCAGTCCATATCCACCGTCCAAAGTTTGTCATTGATATACATTTTTCATTTCGGTTAGTTTTCATCTCAGAAACAAAGAACCTCAGGCACTAAATTCCAAAGAGATTGGATAGCTATGAAGCGTATTGCGTTGATAATCTTCCTAAAATATAAATATATCGAATTGATCGTTACTCAAATTATATTATTGGTTGGCCAGAAGTAAAGGTGAACCAAAATAATATAATGGTCTTGCTAAAATAAAAACTTCACGGATTTACTATCTTTATCCTAATTACAAATATAAATGTTAGTATTTAATCTATTTTATATATTGCTAGCTGGTACCCGGCACTTTGCTGCCACAGAAGTAATGATTCTAAATATATCGTTTAAAATTTGAAAGAGTTATCTTGTTTAATTAAGAATGAAATTAATTTTCTTTCCTATTTAGGTTTTATTATAAATATGAACAAACATACAAACATTGATTTTTATATATAAGATCTAGCGTAAGTTAATTGTATTATACCTATATTATTTGAGAAAGTGCAAACAATAAGTTGGCAAAGTTTTATCGCAATGGAATGGACGGTATGGCAGCGCATAAAATACGAACAAACATTTTTTTATTTTTTATATTAGACTATGCCTATGTTACTCGCGCAATCCTTAGCAATAAGTGGACGAAATTTTATTGCAATCTGATGAACGGCATGGCGGCGCATTACATACGAACAAACAGAGATTAAGTTTTATATATTAAAAAGAAGAAGCTTATTTCATAGGGAGGAAAAACCCCTTTGCGACACACTTTTTTATCTTACAAACTAAAAATAAATAATTCAATCAAACATATATCCATTCCTACATCTGTGTTGGCATCTTGTGCACATATCTGAAATTATTGTTTTGTGTGGTATGATTGCCTAGTGTTGATATTAGTCGATTTGAGATTTTTGTGTAAAAATTGTGTTAGTTATGAAAATATTCATTTATAGCTTATTTTTTATGCATTCGTTTGAGATTGGTGTATTAGTGGAAAAGTGTTGAATGCAATTTTTACAGCTTTGTTTTGTAAAATTTGTAATGATTGTTGTTGCTCCAGACGGGAGCGACATATGTGATTATTGGTCAAATCAGAGTTTTGTATATTAATAATTTATTGGAGGCCAAAAGAGCACTGCGTCGACGAAAAATGGAGTGCAGTGCCGCCATGGCTGTTATCCCGCGACACATGCGCTCCCCATCTTAGTGTCCAAAGTCACCCTCAAAAATTCAATCTCATATGAATTGTCGATTTGGGAGTAAGAATATCATCATCGACTTGGTGACGATTGATCGTATTTTATAAAAATGGACGTTTTTGCTTATGTTAAAAAATGGATCGATTGATACAATGAAATATTTCTTTGTTTTATTTGTATTTAGGTATCGGGGGGTGTAAGTGAATTGTTTATGAGGTTTTGTATAATTTAATGAAAAACATGCTACATCATGATTTTTAACCCATTTGAAGTGATTGTTAGCGAAGCCGTGTAATGCGGCTGTTATATTTTTAGGATATTTTATTTAATTAAATATATTTAGAAGTAAAAATGCCTTCTTTCATGTTTCACGTTGTTCTATGTTCGGTGAATTATTTTGGGAATGCGGCGGGTTTTGCGGTTTGTGGGTCTTCTTTATAAATATCCACGATTTATTTTAGAACCCTTGGTCAATTCAAGGGTGGAATCCGTATGATAGTTTTCCCTCGTTGTGAAATCCGATATATATTTCGGGGTCGGCAGGTAGTGTGTAAATAACGGACGAATTGGCTCCGTTAAATCGGCTGGCGGTTAGCGCTCGATTGTTTTCCGATTTGGTTGCGAAATCGGCCCAATGCATTCACCTGGGATATACCTGTCTTTAAAATGAGGTTTTTACGTGGGCTCTGGGTCGGCCCTCGGAGCCCACCACGCCTTACTTCTTTGTCTCTATCTCCCCATTTCGGTTTATCAATTTGATATAGATACGTTTGTGCAGCTTGTCATTTTTGCCTTCGTTTCATAATAATTTTTGAATCGAACGTAGGCGCATTTGTTCGATGGCTGGATCTGTCCTAATCACCTTTGGTATTTGTCGGTCGTACACGCAATACCTTTTGCATAAGACAACGTCGGGTGCTTCAAGACACCGCTCCCAAAATAATGCATGTGCGTCTCTCTGATTCTGTATATGACATGCGTAGTGACCCGGAAATTGTGTCAACTAAGATTTTCGTAATGTTTCAGGCAAAATGGGATGGGATCGAAATTGCGAGCTAAAGTGAAATGTTAAAGGGAAAATACGACTAAATTGCAATATATATGCTGTGTGTCTTTCTCTACTTGGGATTTCAGTCGAATTACAGGGTTTATTATGAAATGTTTTTAAAACGAAATATTTGTTAGATAGTTCCATAACACATTATATTGGAGTTCAAATATTTAGGAGATGTGTTTTTCCATCATATTTTTGAAAATATATATATATACAATATGCAAAACATTTTACGATGTGGTGCTTTGAGGGTATATGAAGTGGTGATACTCAATGCTCCCTTTGAAGGAACCATTTAAAAATATATGTTTTCTTCTACGATTTGATACAGGATCTTATATTTATGTCCGAATTATATTACATATATTTGTCTATATTTGAATGCTTAAATTTTTTCGTATCGGCTTGAGATAATTTCCATGGTTCTCTACATCGAAAATACATAAAATTTTACTGCAGTGTGATTCTCAAATTGACGTTTTTACTACAAAAAGTTTTTCTTGCGTGAACCAATTACTCGTTGAGCTAGTATCAGGTATTTATATTAGTTTTCTTTATCCATTTTGTGTCAATTGTTTGATGTATTAATATTACCCAGTATTTATTAATAATTAACTATCTGCAAGACTAACTGTGTCTTCTGCATTCTTGAGATTTCTCCATTTATGACTAACTCGCCAATTGTTTAATCCAGTGGTTCTCAACCTTTTTAAAGTCATGGTGCATTTTTGATCATGGGAAAAAGTGGCGGTGCACCAGAATTAAGAAGTCGAAAAAAATATGGGGACATTTCCTTAGAATTTATGTAGAAGATGTATCAATCGTAGCAAATTGGTTTTTCGTATCCAGTCATAATTTTCTATATTTAAGGAAAGAAAATAGTGTGCAATATTTTCTTCCAATAGAGTTAAATGTTCTATCATTGCGGAAATAATTCCCTTGGAAATCTTTTCGTTAAGCGAAGGAAAAATATCTACTTTTTTTTTCTTCTATTATTCGATTTTTCCAAAGAGTTATTTTTTTCCGAAATCTTGTCATTTTGTCAATGGATTTCCAAAATAATTACGCTTTTTACTTGATAGCTTGTGTTAAATTTATTTAAGTAATTAAAAATATCTGTTAAATATGCCACTTTAGCACACCAACCATTATTCTGAAGACGTTTTACAAAATCATCCATACCTTCATTTCGAAAAAAGATTAACAATTCATTCTTAAATTTTATGAATCGACATTATCATTCGTTTTTTTTAGACCATTTTTTTCGCGGTGCACTTGCAATAAGCTCGCGGTGCACCGTGGTGCAACTGTTAAGAACCACTGGTTTAATCCAATGATTCGCTAAAAATGGCTTCGGCATGGAGTTTGAACAGCATTGATGGAAACCTTGATTTACATCTAATATTTATGATTTTTTTATTAATGATTATTTGAATCTACGAACAAGAATTTCATTTTGTCACTCTAGAAGCTAAGCTATGTGAATTCTTTTGCGCGATTATATGTTGTAAATATGTTCAACGATTTAAACACTATTTTTGCCCACCTTCTCATGAATGATAATACCTTCTCATGAATATCATTCATGAGAAGGTGTTACATTTATATCATTTTTATCAAATGTTCACCGCCGCATGCGCTCAATATTAAAGGCATCGAGGAATTGTTTATTGAATTGGTCACTGATCTGATTATTTTCTATACTTAAATGACGCATGCCCGACCTTCTAGCATGTATTTCTTCCTATCATAAAAAGAGCAATGAATGCCTATAGACGTATTGTTTGCTTATTACTTGCATTCATGCATCTTTTTTCATTCGTATGTCTTATGTTAATCTCCCATATGCTAACCATCGACCGATTCATGCTTTATGGATGCTTCAAGTTCGTTTCTTTTATTCATAACTTCTTTTGTCCTTTTGTTAATTATACGATTATCGTCGATCGTTTACAGATTTACACTCGATAAATAATGCTACGTCTCAAAGTGTATAATCATCTGTGTGCAAAGGTGATAAAATGTAAACGAGCATATTGGAGCCGATCTTCAAGGATTGAAAACGCTCATGATATTATCTCGGTGCTTTTTTATGGATCGAAATTGAATTATCGCAACCTTGGATCGTCCACTTTATAAGACGTCGAGACGAATTGTCATAAGTCGATATTGTCGCATTTTATGCTCTATACTTTGTTGCAGCAATGTAAAAATATTTGAAAAGTAAACCTTGGCGATACTCGAATATTCAGCCAGTTCGTAGGTTTTGAAGTGCGTTGTGTAATTTGATAATTCGATAGTTGTACGATCATTGCACTGCGCCCTGGGCAATTGTCTCACATGTCCATGACTCACTCTCATACATACAATAACAAAATCAATTCTTTGTATGCATTCTTCGAATAGATTTACACGTGTAAATGCATGGACGTGACATATGGACATGAATGTAGGATCGATAAATATTTCTGTCAAACATTGCTGATTTGTCTCATTCTCGACTGAAATATGCTCTGATTATTTAATACTAATGTGTTACCAAGTCATTCAGTACATTCGTCATTAGAAAAATATTTTAATTGAGCCTTTTATCATAACCTTGTTTTGTTTATTGGATAATTTGTTAATATTTAGCGATAACTCTCGAACAGTGCTTAGTATAATCCCTAGATTGTGATACGGGAATTATTTTTTAACGAAATTAATTTAGGCACTAGACTAATATTAATATTATTATATCTGCCACAGTAACACTTAATTAGCGGTGGATTTTATCAAGGAAACAAATTTAGCCAGTATCACAGAATAGCAATTGACATATTTATTAAACACATGATATATTTTAAATATTTTTATATGAGAAAAACGCCACTGACTTATAATGTGCGATTTTTAACACTTTTCGGTCCTATTTTGATAGATAAACCCGTATTGATGGATATTTATGAATACAGCACAATTAAAATATTTTTATTGAATACATTTTTAGAAAGGTTTTGGTTAAACGGGGTTAATGCACATAATTTAGTGACCTCTGCTTTTAAAACTGTACAAAATAATTGCTTATACGCCATCGCTGTCTAGGTGCCATTGTTACATACCAATGGCCTCTTCAGTCAATAAACAAATGTTATTGAATTGATCTTGTAAATGTTATACAAATAAAATATTCTGATTGAGCCAAATAACTTGAGTAACATTTCGAAACGTTGAAATATGTAATTACATCCATTGTCCATACATTAAGCGACCAGTCGGTTCTGCGCGCTTTTTGCAATTCTAATAAACGAGCTCGAGTAAAACAAAGCTTATCTAACGTTTTGCAATACCGAATGAAAGTTTAATTTGTCCGGCCACTGCACGTGAATTGAATACAATTCTGTATCAATTTTACAGAATATTAAGGGTTACATGACGTTCTGCATTTGCACACATGCTAACGCAAAGTTGACAAGTAAATTTATTTGATCGTTTTGCGTTGGAACAACAGCATCCTTTGATAGATGCGAAGTATGCAAAGAGACTCGAAAATGGATGCAATTCGGCGTCGAACTTCCAGATTCTAAAATTGAAAATTTCAATTTTTGTTTGACGCACAATCGCTGCCAAAAAGTAATGCTTTCCCATTTTTGAACGCCCTGCCAAAAAATGTTTTTCCACTGATAATAATTTGCTTTTTATTGCGCTTTTATTTCGGCGTGTCCTCTGGCGAGTTGTCTCCAGACGCGCAAATAAACGCAAAACGACGGATATTTGTTTTGCTTCCCCCTTATGTATGAAGCCAAATTCGCATAGTATTCAGCGGGAATACCAATGTTTTTGCTCCATGATTAATCGAAAATATTTAATTCATATTTTAAAAGCTCCTCTCAGCAAAATAAAAATATTTCGCGTTTACCATACAGGATGTTTTGATTGCGTACAAGTAACGAATATTGTTCCTAAAAATATTGCTTTACTAAATTCTAATGGACCAAATCAATATTATATATTTAATGATATAATTTTGTAATAAAACGTATGAAATGTTTAATTTCATTTAACGGTTGAAAATATCGCTAGATGCTAACATTGTTTCGGGTCGATTCCTATTTTCTACTCTATATTCAGAATGGTCTTCTAGAGTAGTTTTCCACTGTCTTCAGAAGAAAACTACGCAATCTTAACAAACCTCCCACACTTCCTCGTCAATACGTTAATTCAGGAGACCCGCTGGGTGAGCGTTCGAAATGAAACTCGGAGGTTATGCTACCTTCAATATCGAGCGAATGAGGTGATGTATGTATGATACAGACGAGATGGTTGTAATTAGGGAATCTAATCTCGAGCCAAAATTTCGATCCCGGGATTTCGGGATTCCATTAGACAATCCCGGGACCAGTCCCGGGATCCCGGGATTGGGATTTTCAATATTTTAAGAAATTACCTTGATGAATTTGATCAAAAATTACTAATCAGTCCATTTGTTCAATATAAAAAATCACTTGAAGGCCAAAGAATTTTATTTATTTAAGAAAAGATAAAAATACAATTCAAAAATAGATAAATAAAACACTAAAAAATTCAAATATCATTTTGAAAATATGCCCGAAGTAACATTAACATTAAACATTAGTGTTTCGTCATTTAGTCTGGATCTGATTTTGGAAGTCAGACAACTTGCTGCTGAAAATGCACGCTCAGCTTCCACACTCGTTGGAGGTATCGTCATCAGATATTTAAATGCTAGTTCGAGTTGATGACCGCGTGAGCCCTCATTTTCGTATAACAACATCAATGTGACTGATAAAATTCTTTTCTGTTGAGACACGGACTAAAAATCGCAAAATTCCCGATTTCCCGACAAATTATTTATTTCCGTCGCTGCAGATGAATACTTATATACTATAATACTTTGATGTGATTTGTAATTATATTACGGAGAAATACAAAAATTCTGAACCCAATATCTATTATATTTCATATCGATATTCCCATTATTCGTCGAGGTGTAGTAAATACATCACCGGTAGGGAAAGGTTACTATAACAATTTGAAAAACATACATGTACGCTATATATAATATGTATACATAGATTAGACAGTCGCTGCTCCTATGCGTCGCCTAAGTTCGCCAATTAGTAATTACGCCACTGTTTCCAAGCTTCTAGATTTCGTCGGGAATGTCTCGATTTAGTAGCCTTCATCGTGTTGATGAGGTGTACGATTTCTGTTAGATAAAATTTTCAATCCCGGGATTTTCGGGATTACGTTTTCTAATCCCGGGATTCTTAAGTACCTAAAATTGTCCGGGATCCCGGGATCCGGGATCCCGGGATTGGATTCCCTAGTTGTAATCTCTTCCTGTGAATGGATATTGAAGAGGCCCATAGCTCTGCAGTGGACTGTTTATGATTGCACTATGACAACGATGATATAATTTTATGTTTTCAAAACCAATTTAAAATATCAGCCCTTCTTACGCAAGTCATCCTCATTAATGTAATGCGGTATCCAAACGGTCAATGTTTTTTTTTGCTATCAAATTATTTTTAATATATCAATAAAATATTTTATTGGTACTAATTCAAAGATACGCGTAATGTGTTTTTAATTTCATGGCCTACCAAAAAAATAGAGTTTACTCACTTGAAGCCGTACGACGCCCTTGTACGACAATCATTGAGTACACAGAAATGTTGGCTCTTTGAAAATATATTTTTCGCAGTAGGCTCTTTCGAAGGTTGTCATTTATGTCACGACCGGCAGATAAGACGTTCTTTGATTTTCGTTCGATTAACACACGCCGAATCGAACGCTCGTCCGAAGAGCCCCTCCAAATTATGCGGCGAATATGTGACTTTTTGCATTTGCATACATATGTTTGTTCACTTCCGCACAATGAGAGTTCAAGACAAAATTAATGCAACGGATTCATGTCACGGCCATCATCCCAGCGATTTCCATATCCCATTAATTCCCTATAAACGAATCGCTCCTCAACCTACATTTAGCCGTCAGAGTCAGTTTACGACCCAAATTTTGAGGAATTAATTTTATCGCCGCGATTAAACTGCGATGAAAATACGTTTTTTAACTGAACGCTTTTCGATGCTCGTATTTTTACGTTCAACTTTTCTGACTGACACAATTTCCGCCGCATGAAAACTGGATTTCCCAATTAAATTTGTTGAAAGCTCCCCAATGAATGATATGAGATCTATAAACAGAAGCGTGTGATTCTGTGTATTTTACATAACAGAAAAAAAATATCGTGATATCTAAAGACGCTGTGTTGTTATATTGCAAATATAACCGCTATTTTGATGTGATGGTATTAATCTACCTTGAAACTTTTATATTTTCCCAACAGGAAATACTGCGAGCTTATACGGATGAAGGTCTTATAAAGTGTCTCCTAAATTCAATTTCGAGATAAATCCTTTCGCTGAAAGGAATAGAACTCAACGCTTGTTGCCATTGGAGTCTTGAATCTTGCCGTTCAGATGTAGGAAGCACAACCAGACTCGCAAATAATAAAAAAAGAAATTCCCCCACTAACGAAAAGACGACTCCAGTCACAATGTACGTACAGCCAGATTGTATCGTATACATACGTAAAAATCGCGATTTCAGTGTCGATTTTCCACGTAAATTCAGATTTATACGAACATTACATAACGAGAATCCATTATACGGTGGTCTTAATGACATTTGCGAGTCGAAAATGAATTCAGCGTGTATTTCGCGAATGGAATTATACGCTTTTAAAGTCTCATCTGCTAAAGTGAACTGCAGATAAGCTTAATAACTGGACTGTAAAACTGTCCACTTTTTGTCAACCCATTCGTGCAAGTCAAGTGGGCAAACCTATTTTTGGAGTCCCCTTATTTTAATTCTAATGATAAAGGACAGAGGAGTCTAATGGACTTTGTTCTTAACTGGAGCTCGAATTTAATGCAAATATTTTACGCCGAAAATATAAAGCGACAACAAAAATACGTCAAATGTAATTAAAAATAATAAAATAATAAAAGCAAACCAAATATGCCATTCGACCATGTTTGTTGACACATAATAAGCCTCAAATAAAGTATGATATCATGGGCTTACTCAGTTCAAGACCTTCTATTATATCCGGGAAAATTTCAATGAATTCAACAGCTATTTTTAATCGAAGAATCAGAAATGACATATTTTAGATGGTTATCAATTTCAGACTTTAATATCTGATTGTTGAATGTGTGTCTCCTTTCGTCTAATGTGCCTGATTCTGTGTACATGTTCAATTTATTAGTCGTATTTCGGAGTACCGATCGATACGCGGCCCGCAACATCTGACTTGCTATTCTCTCTAACCCTTTCATTCGTTCGGCATCGTCGGAAAACTTCATGGATAACTATTTAAACTTGTTGATCTGCTTTATTTTAATACAATCAGGCCTTACCGCACATTGAATATTCGATATTACACGACTTTGATCTTTCGTTTGTTATATTCACACATTCGCAATACGCGTAGTTGTATTCCCAAATGTGATATTTGTAATGACGAAAATTAGTGAATGCATCTGAAAATAGACTGAAAACATTGAATATTTTGGAATACAATGATAAATTGTTCTGGTATTATTATAATTTGTCAGTATCATGTATTTTTTACGCGGTTATACTATAGAACCTCGATTATCCGGATTGATTGGGGATGAAAGTAGTCCGGATAATCGAAAATAATCATAATTGATAGGAAAACTATGAATCATTTTTATTTGTCTAGATTCTAGATTATCGATTTTGGCTTTAAGCTAGTTTTTCTTTTAGAAGCTGCCAAATCGCGAATACGATGTAAAAGTTGTTCTGAATTACACTCTTCTTGGTTCTCAAACCATTTTATGGTGACATCTAAACACTGAAAAGCTTCAGAATTTGTAGGATCAATATTTCCCCTCTTCGCAAATCTCTTCTTCGTCTGTTTGATTTGGTTCTTCTGAGGCAGATATTTCTTCAATTACTTCCTCGTCGTTCAAAATTTGTAATCCACGCTTGTAATGTAGTTTTATAAATATAGATTTTTTCTAAAAGCAATACACTGCCTACTGAAGAAATAGGGCCACTTGGTGTCTATTTTTTGTGAACGGTAACTCGTTAACTTGTCGGAAAATACTTTCGTAGCATTCTTTGTTAGACAGGTGATAGATTTTTTATCCGTCGAGTAGCTTTCATTTTAATTCGTTTGGTTTAATTTAAGGTTTTGTAAAAAGTATTTTTGTTTATAAAAACCATGAATATTGAATGTTGGGGAGTAAAAGATCGAAGTTCTACGTGATTTTCAGAACAAACACCATGCTAAAAATCCGTGCAATTTAAGTTGATATCGAATTTATCTCGGCTTAGCGTTCTACCAATTTGCTACGATGATTAAGATGATTTATGTAAAATATTGTCAGATCAAGAAACGTGTCAATACCAATTTCGCCACAGAATGAAATAAAATGTATCTCATGTAATAATTTGAGCTTTCTATACATCAATGTTAAAAATTACATCGTTGGTTTAAAGTTGAAAATTACATCGATGGTGAACGAATTTCCAATTAATTTTTGATACAAGCGTTGTATTTTTTTAAATAATTTTAATGGATGATAATACTAATATTATTAAATAAGCAACTTGATTTTTTAAAATTAAATTTAAACACAGTTCAGTTGACGTCATTTGACACTTGACATTGGAATTTATCAACACAATATAGGTCGCACGGTTATGTGGGAAAAAATCTCCAGGGACTGGCAACTTTTTTAAGACTTTTAAGAATCTAACTGAAAACGTGGCACAGGGCTTGTGTCACTGTTATATCATTGTTCTTGTTATGGCACACGCGCTGTGTCATCGGTTAGTGTTGTATAAATGTAATATCGTTTAAATACACTCAAACCTCTTTTTGTGCGATTTCGAAGTTGTGCGGGTTTTTTTAAAGCATTTTTTCTTTTTTTAAATTTCATAAAGAGACGTAATCTTTATTAAATTTAACAGTCGCCATTTTGTGCTTGTTTTTTGTTAGGGACTATAGTGAAATCTTTACTAGTTTATATTGTTGGAAAGAGAAAATCTACACAGAACAATGATGACATTGACATTTGGTTATACATACTATTTCTTCCGAAGAAGAGATTGTTTTTGAGTCATCGAAAATCACAACGAAATTTATCATATAGCTATGATAGTTTGTAATTAAAATAATTAGTATTTCTCTAGGGAATATCTGGCATTTGAGATGCCAAATATCCGATATCCTTAAAATTTTACCAATGATGCAAGACGTCCTTTAAATGTTACCAAAAATGTTATTTTTAATTGTCTCATTGTTTTACTGTTTTTTTATTAACTTTTTTTATGCGATATTGGATATATTTTATATAGCTGTTTCAAAGTTATGCGTTTTTTAAAATCCATGGAACGCATCTTCATTTTTTCTACGTAAGTCATTTTTGTGCTATTTAACGCGGAACGCATCTATCGCACAAACAAAGCTTTTAGTGTTTAGCATTCTGTCTTATGTTATGTTGCATTTGATATTATAGTACAGCCACAAACAGTCCACTGCAGAACTTTGGGCCATTTTCAATATCCATTCACAGGAAGGTTATATCCAATTCGTCTGTTTCATTTAGAACGCTCACCCAGTGGTACAACCTGGATGAACGTATCTAAGGGCGCTTTTGCAACTGTTTCATTAGCATTTGATATAAATTATAGTATATAGATAAGATTTTTATCCACGTCAGCTACGGGAATTCCATTTGATCCCTATGCTTTAAATATACTCTCATCCGAGAATATCACCTCTTCGCAGCCTTTTTGTGTTAAATTTTCGTATTTTTTTGTCCAATCCAGACGCTGTTGCTTCGCTTTCTATGTCAGCGAGGATTTTTTTGCCTTCTGCAGAGCAAATCCCATGAGACGTGCCTCCGACAAATTGTTCGTTTTGCTTCTTCCTACAGATGCTGCAATGAAAAAACAGCATTGCAGAAACAATCTTTTGTACAGCACTTTGTTCACGTAGAATAATACTGTCATTTTCACTCGCAGGTAAAAGCAATGGGATGAAATTTTAAATTATACAAAGAATATTATTATATCGTCGCATAACACTCCATTTAACATCGGATATGTATATCGTTTGAATTTTGCACTAAATTGCGTATTTATAGCAATTGAATGCAAAATTCAATTAAATTAATTTACATCATTATGAAATACTAATGCAAGAGAATGATGTATTTAAATCGATTCGTTAGATCTTTATAGTTGATAGCATTTTTCTTGTTTGACATTTAGGTCAGATCGTCTGCAAAAGTATGATAAAAACTTTAAGCGTATAAATTATTCGAAATTGCATATGATCGATAGAAATATGCTTATTTTATGAAAGTTAACGACAAACGGACACACTTTCATGAATAAATTTCATCATTGTAATGCGACACGGTAGTTCATTGTTTATACTTCGATTTTGCAACGTGTGGGTATCAAACTGTTCCTAATGCCGACTCATAGAAAGTTTCATCCAGTTTTGATCGAGCTTGAAAAGGTCTTTCGATATTATGCTGAAAAATACATCGTAAAATTTTTGAATCACCAAATTATTACAATTTGCTTAAATATACAAATGAAAAATTAAAACCAAACTTCTTTTCATAACACAAATTTGCATACGCCGAATTTATTGTTTTGATACGTAATACAACACAAATAAATGCTTGTTTTCAAATAAAACAGTTTATGTTATGAATGTTGTTCATTTCGGTGGTTTCAAAATGAAGTTGAGTCGACCGAAGATAAATTCTTGACGACGTCTTGTTTTAAACGTGTTCATTAACATCATCCGGTACAGAGTTAAATCGTTGCAAACAATACATTTTCAATGTAAATCAACTATTGTATTCATTTTTATGTTGTATTCATCGGCCATAAATATAACCGTATAAATGATAATGATATACAATTTAAAAATAAATCGATTTGCTTTAACCCTTTGAATTTGAATATGTTCTATAAACAATCGTAAGACTCGACTATTTTTTCATGTGATATTGGAAAGTCACAATGAAGACCGTTGTAATATCATGTGATTTATAAAAAAAGTGGTCCAAGGAATATTGAGAAGGCTATCTATGCATAAACTTTAGATATTTTATTTCAGAATTCAATTGACGAAATAAAATCGCTTTCAGATGAAATTGTATTATGGTTATTTATGATTGCTAAATCGTAATATGTTATATGTCTACTCCACTTTGTTGTATAGGTAGACCACTTTTTCTTGTTGATTTCTTATAGTTTCATTATGTTGGCCGCATATCTGTTTATTTCGCTAAATATCGCATATGTGATTGATATCGTCGGTAAACTGAAATATGTTGTAACTAACATGAGTTTAACGACTTCTTGTAGAATTCATCCATAGGCTAAATATCCATTTTGGGGACATTTTATACGATTATTTGAAATTATTGAAAAAACGTTTTTTCCGTCACTAACAAATACACTTCTCATTGATTAGGGTGATATTTTTTTCATTATTGAAGACTGATACTCAATTTATCTACTATTCATTGCTACTTTTACAAATCATGACTCGCTATCCCTTCAATAGTCGACCCTACCCAACAATATGGAGCACGATGAACCTTACCGGTTCGGAGCCAAGAATCTTTAGGAACAGAACAAGGACAAGAAGAACATCAAATAGAAGGTCCTGAGGAGAGGCATATGAAAAACCTCGCTTTGCAACGTTAACAGCATTGTTTTCCGTTGCCTTCTATATCGTTTTGAAATCGCCGAACTGAGAGGATCAACCTGAAATAGGAAAGCATTCAGTCTCGAATTCGCTCGGGTAAGTTGTACGAGGACTTGGAAACATCCTCAGTTAGTGTAGAAGCGAATCCGAGGAGCGAGAAAAGGAGGGACTGGACACTTTGCACTTCAGAAAGCCCTTTCCAGTAGAGCCAAAAAGATCGTCTAGAGTAGTTTTCCACTGTCTTCAGAAGAAAACTACTCAGTCTTTATAAACCTCCTACACTCCCGGGACGGTCACGAAAGCCTTCGTCAATACGTTCATTCAGGAGACCCGCTGGGTGAGCGTTCGAAATGAAACTCGGAGGTTATGCTACCTTCAATATCGAGCGAATGAGGTGGTGAATGTATGATACAGATGGATGTAACCCCTTCCTGTGAATAGATATTGAAGAGGTCCATAGTTCTGCAGTGGACTGTTTGTGGCTGCACTAATATGATGATGATATCATGTTAGATATTTAATATTCTACATTCTTATTAATACAAATCTATGAATTTAGTGCACAGATTCAAACACCTTGAAATTATTCATTAAAACAGAATGCTGTGACATAAATATGTATCAAATTTATAATAAATATATTGGGGGCTCTCGTGCTGCTTTAATTTGATTTTCTGAAGTTATCGATATTATGCAGTCATCAGTATTTTGCGATATTTAAATATGTTAATGATGCAAGCGTTCATTCGAAAGTGGCCATAACTAACTTGGTTAAATTTCTCCAGCGAACTTGGTTTGAGACGATGCATCTAAAATGCTCTGACTTATGCTTATCCTATATGCTATTCCCATAGATCGGATGCAGGGTAATTTCGACATGATGTGTTCGTTTAAAAAAATGATATTTTAATAATTGTTGCAAATCTGACTATCAAAGGCAACCTTGCCTACATTTATCAAATCATCACTGTATTTATTATTATTTAAATGTATTCATATAATAAAAGCTTTCGTAGATATTTATAATGTATTGTACAGATTTTACAACCGCAATGCTATCGTTTCTTATATTGAAATATTTTTCCAGCGTTGCTTGTGATGTAACTGTCTTCTTTGCTTATTAATTTATAGCACGTATTAGCATCATGAATATTTTCGTAAATCATTAAACGATAGTTTTCTGAGTATCATAGTTGACATATTTCCTGAACTTGTCCTGCAATTTAATCTTGCTCGTTTGTATTGTATTTATTCTATATTTTGATAAGCATATATATTAAAACGCCAATCTAAAATTACTCTTGTAAAATTACGTTTATTGATTAACATTGTGAGTTGCTTTTTTCAATTTGTGTTTTAATGCCAACAAAAAAGCTAAAGTCATTAATAAAGTTATCTGGAAAGCTCTGATAATAGAAATTTGCAGGGAGGCCCTAAGCCAAAAAGACCTGCTAAAATACCTGATTGAAACAATTCTTTGATAAAAATATACAGATATATGTACGATGTTCCAAGTTCCGAGGAATAAAAAAGAGCATATTAATAATTGCGATTCTTTTATCATCATGATAGAGAATCGATATTTTTTCGCTTGTATTTTTATTTTTGTATATTTGTGAAAAATTTTTTAGAGAATGGAATTTATACATGCAAAATAAAATCTATATGAGCGATTACAACCTTAATGTCCACTTAATATTTGATCCTCCACTGTCCAGGTGCTTCTATTATAAGTTTTATAGCTATAAGATTTAATGGGATCGTCGTGCGCTATGTCATTATAAAAACACATCTTGCCGACATTTTGTGTGACATTATTATTGTCAATAGCATTTTTTTAAAATTAATTTTGAAAGTAATTGAATGGTTGCAATTGAGGATTGAATGGTTTCATTTAATCTAAATGATATATATACAGCAGAACCTCGATTATCCGGACCTAATTGTGGATGAAAGTAGTCCGAATAATGAAAATCTGGATTATCATAATTGACCGGAAAGTAAGAAGAAGCTGCAAAATCGCGAATACTTTTAAGATATATAAGATGTCCTGAATTACACTCTTCTTGGTTCTCAAACCATTTTATGGTGATATCTAAACACTGAAAAGCTTTAGAATGTGTAGGGCCAATATCTCCCCCATCGCAAATCTCTTCGTCTTCTTGATCTTGTTCTTCTGAGGCAAATATTTCTTTAATTTTTCCTCATCATTCAAAACTTGGAATCCAAGATTATTTGCATCGCAATTTAACCACTCGGTTGCATCTTCGTCGCATTCAGCACATATAGAAATTTGTGCTATTGCTTCCGCAATGTCTTCTATAACAGATTCTATCGCGTTACTGGAACTTACTAAAGGTCTTTTTAAAATGTTGTTCCATGATTATTTCAAAGTTGACACAACTAAAGAATTCCAACTGTCTGCTGCAATGTAGGAACAATCTGTTACATTTATTTTCTTGTGGAAGCTGATGTGTGAACTGTTTCTTCATTATTTTCGTCTGTTAGCAATAATCATCGAAGCATCTGATTTCTGTATAAAAGTTTGAATGTTTCTATTACACCCTGAACCATCGGTTGTATTACCGACCATTTGGTGGAAGATATTTTACCGTAAACATTTCATCGATCTGGTTTAAACATTCCATAGATGGGTGGGACGGTGCATTATCTAGTAATAATAATGTTTTTCCTTTTTTACCTATGGAGTTTTGATATTTTTTTAACTTCTGGTATGAACTGTTTTTCATACAATCGTTTAAAAAGTCCATCATTCATCCAGATTTTTTTTCAGACTTTTAAAAAAAAATTATCATAATTTAACTATACGTGGAAGGTAATATAAACCAACACATAATAGACGTTGATATCGACTGATGATATTTAGATTTAAATGATAAAATCTGGTTGACTCAATGTGTGGGCGAGTCAATATATACTCTCATCGTGAATCTATTTTCTTAAATGTAAATTTGCGATTAAGTACTGAAACGCAAGGTTGTTGGTATTGAGTCAATTTTGTGGCACTTTGAGAGGTTTCGATGTTGATTGTTTTTTTCGGCCATGAATTCAGAGGAATACTCTTGCACTTTAAACTGTACGCGGACATTGGAACGAATTTCTTTTTGCACCAGATTCGATCCGGCACGTTTCGCAAGAGCGATACAGTTATTGAATTTAATTGTCCGTGTGTATCATTTGTACTTTGCGTTTATCACAGCTCGTATATGAATGTGTCAAAATTTCACCACGCGCTTTTCCCATCTACATCTCCCATTTTAGAAAATATATTGTTTCGTTATTGTGAAAGCGTGGCAAACTGACTGACGCATACATTTACTTATAAAACACACGTATATTTATTTGCTTTTCCACCGTTGTTGCAGGTCGGAGAATGGCGTTTTTCTTCTGCTTCTGAGACAGACGCTGTGAAAGTGTAAGTTTCTCTGCCGGTATTGTCTCGTAATATCTACTCTACTGCCATCTCCAACTGCTCCTTTGTCCGCCTCCGCCACAACCCATCCTCGATCCACTCGAACCAATTATATTGCGACTAATTTTTGCATCGCATAATCGTTTCGACAATCGGACTGAAGTGTATGGCAAATATGACTCCACAGAAAGAACTTGTTTGTCGTTGCGAAAAAAAAATGGACGGAGCGAATGTACCTTTTATCGGGGCTTGTCGAGGGCTTATATTTAGAACGATGAATCCCTGACCTATTTTTGGGTAAGCATTGTGCGTTTGCCTCAATGTGTAAACGAAACTCACTGATAATAAATTACTATATCTACTGCGAGAGTATCATAAATATATATTTATATTTTTCAATTAATATACATCAAAGTCAATGATATAATAATAGCATCGCATCGAAAAGGTTAAACAAAAGCACATTTCAGGCTATTAAACGCGCGATTCTAACGCAATTAACGCTTTCCTAAACATATTCAACTTGAATTTATTCTTCCGCAAACCTTCAACGTTTCTTGTAAATGTTTACGAATACAAAATTCTTGAATATGAAGGTTGCATCCGAAAATAAAAAACCCGGGATTTGTCCTCCATTGGATTATAACGCATTAATAAATATCAAAATTAGACGTGCGCTGAGTTAACATAAGATATAAAGGGTGCGTTTTTTATAAATTCTTTTAATTGATTATTCATCATAGTTTGGTTGCTTTGTATAGGGTGTTTAAATGTGTGAATTATTAAGCAATTTAATTTGAAAGAATATTTTATTCTATTAAATATGGAAAATAACGTCGTTCAAATGTCCGTCGCGGCTTTGCTTAGTGACACTTATTCGGGAGGTCCAATTTTCAATGACTGTCGGATAAATCTGACTGAATTTGCTGGATGGTTCGTTATGTTGACTTTGATGGCATTAATTATTTGCGGCTTATACCCCTCGGTAGCCAGTTCACATCGCTGCCTTGCGAAATAACTGTGCACTCAAATCGCTCGTGAAGAATGTCCATCGTGGCATGCGCTATGTAGTACGTAGCGCCGTTCTATTAGAACCACATGTCGTCGGTATTCATATCATCCAGCTTACCTTACAAGAGGTTGCTTATCATAGATCTGTAGCGCTCGCCTTTGACTATTATGGCAATGCCAGTTTCATTTTGGAAGATCCACACCAAACAGTGACTTTCTCGGGATGCATTTGGAGCTGAAGCATCTCGTGTAGTTTGATATCGTTCCAAATCCGACAATTTTGCTTGTTTGCACATCCTTTCATCCAAAAATTGGCTTCGTCGCTAAAGATGATTTTTTTGGTGAAATTTGGCTCAAATTCGAAGTCCCAGAAAGATCATGTTCTTGTGAACGATGAGAAATTGACTGCCTCGGGATTTTTCGTACACACTCATGCCCAGTAGCGATGTTTTCAGCAGGCATTGCGTTTCGGTGACGTATGGATGTTGGTCGATTATTTATCGAACTGGTTGATTTGAATTTAGCCACCAAAAATCAGGACAGTTATGGCGAGGATAAAAATTACTTAATGCCCGGGACGTTTCATAAACGAAGCACTATTTTTTATAATTTATACCCGTTGTTCAATACTATTTGACACACACAACTAAATAATTCATAACAAATTTGAAAATTGTTTAACAGCATGATCTAAAATAATTCGAGCGTCCCTATTGAATGTATATGACTGATAAATTCCAATCTCGAGCTCAGATATATGAGCTTGTATAAAATGTATAGCTTTGAAGGTGAATTGAGCTAAATTTTAAGCAGAGCGAGAAAAAATAAGCTTACAAATACTGAGAATTTTGTGTGCAAGCGCGGTCTTATTGAACATCGTATTTTCGCATGACAAGATATTAAATATTTGACGTCTCAACGCTCAATTTTTTTGTTGTCAAAATTGAATTACAAATGTTTTTCAGCTGTGCATAAGTGATCCACCGCCATTGCAGCTTTATAGCAAAGATCGGTCTTCATCAGGACCTTTCCTAAAGGTTTAGACAGTTTCAGCGGGAAATTTGTTTGTGTGTTTTTAGTACATGACACTCACTTGAGCACTCGGAATGATCTCGTCTGCTGGTCATGTGATGCCACTACCAGATGTATTTCATGTTTTTAAGGCTAAGCACACATTTGGCGACCAACGTTGTCAGCACGCGGCTGAAAACAAACAACTCCCTTTATCTATTTGAGCACAAATGGTCAGCTCACAGGGGAAATACGGCTTGGCGCATAAAGCTTTGATAGTTGCTTGTAGCACGACCAGTTGCCAATTTAATCAGATGCAGGTGCGGTCGTATATAAATACGGACGTATCTCCAGGCACGTGTGGCGTTCAACTGTTTGGTCAATATCTCCTTGATTTGTTGTCTTGGTTTCACGCCCTAACTGATTCCTTGGCGTTGTGTATCTAATCCACGCGACATCTCGAGATATGACCAAGCATCAGTCCTCCTTGCTAATGTCGTAGAGCTATCCAAATATAGCAAAATCTTGCATCTTTTTGTTACCAACGCATTGCGTCTGGATTCTAGTTTTTCTGTTTGTCTGGACGTGTCTAGGCTATGAAAATTGTAACATAACATCATAGCTTTCTAGATTTATATGCAACATGTATTTTTCTATGATTCTTTGAGTTACAATAAAAAAATTGAGTTGCGTTCCATCGAACTGTTGCGAAAAATTGTAATAATCTCTAAAAAAAATGAGGACTATTTTTACTATGTAGTTTAATTGATAGTGATTTTAAAACAATGGGCATTAAGCGATTAACTTCCATACAGCATTAGATTCAGCCACATTTTTTATAGCGTCATCGTGGAATATTTATAAGACACACGTGACTTGAATGTTTGTCTGTCTATCTGTTCTTAATACAACCCCACCCTCTTCCGAACATTCATTCTCGCATATCTGCAGTAAATCATTTTTGATCCTCGATAGTAAAATAGAGTATGATCTCCCGAATTAATTATAATAATTGAACTAGTCTAGAGAGTATTTTGAGAGATTGGTATTTTGTTTTGAAATCTTTTTATTTCTGAGTTAATTTTTATGGAAATTTATCACATATTAACCTCTTGCACTATGATTTAAGTATCGACGACGAGGTTACAGTCACTTTGTCTTCAACGACGCGTCGAGCTATTAATCTTATGCAGATAATAAATTGCAAATTATGACTCATTAACATTTTATTTTTATCAATGCGAAACTAATCGGCGACACTTAACAAAGAGTATTATTGACCCTTTTAGTGCCGATCGAAAAACTGTACCTTATTGATAAATGTCGAGCCAATTTGACTTTGAAAAAAATCATAAAAAGTACATTAGAAAAAAATGAGAAATCGATTTTCTTATTTAAACCGTATGTGCAAGTAAGAAAAATTATCATTGGATATAAAGCTGCTACAAAACATGATTTGCAGACTTAGTTAGATTCCTCTATCTTACCATCCTAGTTATGGGACCATTGCCAACCATTTTGACATGGATTTCCATAGCGAATATATGTTTTTAAAAATATGATCGCCAGCCACACCTCCTGTAGAATTGAACACAAGATGATAGAATTACTAGTCCGACCGCTTAATCGTGGGACTACCTACAGGACATTAATAAATCATATTGCAGTACCATATATGTACATTCATCTAGGCCACCGAAATCCTTATTTTGGTCCGCCCTTGATATGAATGTCAATTCAAGATATAATAGTAAATGCCAAAAGTATCATTGAGTCACTGACAAATTTATTTTATTTCAACTTTTTTGCCAATACTTCATTACTTATTTAGTCGACTCACTGTCGCAATTGAAAAACTATTTTGAGTAAGTATTTTCTCGCAATCGGGCGCCATCGCGTACGCAGCGATATATCGTCATAGGAATTTTGTGCTAGTGTTACCATTGACGTTATATCAAACATTCGAGCCTAATGGTGCTATTTTTTGTACTGATAAAGTACTAGTAACAATATTGTAGATCAGGAGGTTAAACTTATTCCCCTAAGCTTAAATAATTGTGATCGATTTCTATTGCTATTACTTTTTAAAAATAGGTTATTTCACATTTGAAAAAATATATAAATCTGTAAATTTGATGTCAGCGCAAAAAATAAACCGATCTCCAAACAAATGATTCACATGCTGCAAAAAATGGGTCATTAGTCAGCTTGTCTATGCAATAATAAATCAGGGAGGGGAAAAGGATCGGAAAGGACACGGCCGTGGCCTGTTTTTGCTCGATTATTCACAGATCCGTCGCAGCCTATTGGGAAAATGGGTCATTTTCTCCTTCATTTGAGGTTTCAAACCAACCGCGAGCTGTATTCAATTTCGCGATAAGGATCTGCACAAAAACAAATCGTAAACGCCATTTATTTTCTGGCGTGGCAAAGTTACGCTTGATATTCGCAGCCTGTCGTCAATTTATAACGAATTAGTACGTGCGATGCCTTTTGTGCGAGCAACGTTATCAGGTGTGAAAAAGCACATCGTAAATTATATGCTTCGCTCATTTCGTCGTTTTTAA
This sequence comes from Stenopsyche tienmushanensis, assembly GCA_008973525.1. Lineage (NCBI taxonomy): Eukaryota > Metazoa > Arthropoda > Insecta > Trichoptera > Stenopsychidae > Stenopsyche > Stenopsyche tienmushanensis. Next base: position 542,408 of record WACJ01000006.1, on the reverse strand, counting down.
TGCGCTGATAACCTTCAATATCTGAATAATTCCAGTTAGTTACGATGTTTGAACCTTTTAAAATCCGATGGAATTTTTTTTTCATTCCAAGATAAACTATTTTTTCTTACATGCTCCTCCCAAATGCGTCCATCATCTGCAAACGTTTGCTAACATTGAACAAAATTATAAATAAGAATGACGTTTTTGCGATGACCCATTTCAGTGGTAACCCGATTTAAACGCAATATGTATAATTGTGCTCTTGTTGAGACTGAAAGGGCATAAATTACATTGAAAGTCTCAATCTAGGCCAAACATTTACGGTGCATGTTTATTTTGACCAGCTGGAGCACTTACGCGAAGAAATTAATAAGGGGGTTATAAAATTGTCAGTAATGTGTCCAATTCAAAGGGATAAATTATATTTAATATCCGATTTTTTTTTTGTAATACCTTATTCTACAAATACGAATGTAAAGTTTTGTAGCTATAGTAGAAATAAATAGAATATCATCTTCATCCAGAGCAAGTCAGAAGTCAAGTACAATTTATAGATATATATAATACATAAACTATACGAATAAAGCAGATATGTCTTCATCCCCTGACCTAAACGTCCATCCTTCAGAAATCTGTATATAATTTTAAACAAAATATAATATACATACTTTATTTTAACATCGGTTCTTTGCCAAAATTTTTTGCCCAATTTTATCTGGCATATATTTATGTGGCTTTTGATAGAGTGAATTCACCAATTGAAATATATTTGTATGCTACGCTTGGATATTGTCTATTAATTTCAGCCGTGTTTCTGATATTAGGGCAAATGTTTTTGTATATTTACATCGTGTTGTTCTTGTAAAAAAACGTATGAATTTAAAGATTTCAATAAATTTATCTTCTTAGCCTTTTAAAAAAGAAAATGAGCCCCATTTATCGGAAAGAAATGCATTATTTTTCTGATACGACTTACATTTCGGAAATTTTCCTTTTCGTGTATGGAGATTATTTATTCTCTTCGCTTTCAGATTCGGGAATTTCATTTTCATCCTCGCTTTAACGCAGTTTGATTTCGTTGCCTTCGGAACTTGTAGCAGATCGGTCTTGAGGCATCATATTGACTGATATCAGTAGAAATATCTATATATCATACGTAATTTTTAAGTTACGAAGCTAAAAGGGGCATAGATTTGGGTATTTATTCGTACTCCATAAATAATAATCAGTTAAAAATACTTTAAAATAATATTAATGGTTTGGTAGATGACAGACAGCGACTGACGAGCGTGGGGGGTTTATAATAGACTACCCTATTGCTGGCGTTGCTGTGCGGTTTCTTTTGGGTTTCCCCGGACTAACCACATAGAGAGTGTCTTCCACTGATCTTTAACCCTATGGGAAATGCTATACGCAAAGCGTTCAGGCGCCCACCCCTTTCACTCCGCGCCCTCCAGAGGAGGCGAGGTTTCCGCAGGAAGACCAACTTCAGACTATGTGCACCCGAAGGTGCGTTGGGGGAGGAAGGACAAAGGTTATGCTAAGATCAAAGGAACTACTAACGCGGATTCACTGCCACCACGAGTCCAACCTCATTTTAAAGGGGACTGCAGCAGATGACGGTTTGCAGGGGCTACCTCTTCCCAATACTCGTATCCGTTTGGTCATTTGTTGTACTTAGCCACGGAGATGAGTCGCCGTTCGAGCAGCTTAAAGCCCCTCTCCCCTGTATGCATTACGCTGTTGAGAATAGTTGTGATGCCTTTGACATAGACTGCACCAATATCTGTAATCAGCAGTTCCACACACCCCTTTACCCCGAAGAAGCTGCTTTCGCGCACCTCTACTCCACATCATTACCCCAGGGGTTCAACCGTTATCCATGGGCGTAGGGTTGGCTCCCCCTCTGATGGGCATCGTGCAGTCTAACACCCAACCTGAATATTAACGATTTGTGTAATATAATAACATTTATAGTTGAATTATCAAAATTATCCTCGGTAAATAAATGGCTTACAGCCAACGTATAATGCAAGCACTCGGACATTGAGAGGTAGTTGATTCTGGTTCAACTAAAGTAAATTGATTTTCCAGGTTGTATAATGAATGATGCGACCTGAAGAAGAGTTTATTAAACTAATGATTTGATCGCATAATATGTTTTTAGATAACATGGTTAGGGGTCCCAATCGAATATTCGATATTCGAATATATTTGCCCGTTTTCCAATATTCGTATATTCGAATATTTGTAAAATTAATCGAATATTATTCGTTATATATTTTTTAAGAAAATTGCTCGATGTTCTTCTGCCAATCGAAATAGCAACAAAGAAATTCAAAAAAGTGCCAAGTTTATTGAAATTATTTTATTGAATTTGTGTAAAGTTTATTAAAAAACTATTCAAAAATATCGATCATGCCAAAAAAAAGGGTGATATATTAGATACTGTCGATAAAACCAACCTCAATGACAACTGAGAGGGTTTTTTCAACAGCAGGCTCAATAAAAATGAAATTACAGTCAAGCTTAAAAGTGGAACGTTCAATGCACTTTTTTTAAATATGTATTTCTGAAAAGTAAATAAAATTCTGATCCGTTTGATTTCACTGAAACTAAAAACCTTAAAATTTCACTTGATTTCTAGCCTTTGACTACGAGAAAACGCGTTGCGCAACAGAATATGATACTTCTCGCCCTCTTTGTGTGATGGGATAAAGAACCTTCCTTCCTGAGGGAATAAATTTATTTCTAATGAAGGGAACTTTATAGAAAAATAAGATGCTCCATTTATATTTTTATAAAATAACACTAATGAAAAATTCCGGGTTATATTTGAATCATCCTCGTCTACATATATAAAATATTCGAATACTCGAATATTCGAATATTTTACCAATTTCACATTCGATATTCGAATAATTGATTTTACGAATATTTGGGACCCCTAAACATGGTGTCATATAACTATTTTATACGAGTTTTATGTGTGTTTGATGTACTATTTATTTATATATATAGGTCACCACGCAGCGTCTTCGACTTTCACGCTGACATAATTGTTTTTACGGATTATGCAAATTTAGGCCCTTGTTCGTCAAAGCGATCTGTAAACAAGGAATCAAAGCGGAGCCTTAGAGAGGATGACTTAATATTCTAGACGAGGATCGATTTTTAATTGCATTTTTGTGGTGAGCATTAAAAAGAGCACATTGTGTACGTTTGCATATTAGCATGTTGAAATGATTAAACGTTCGTCGACGGAGCGAAACGTTGTACGTCCATAATGGTCGTTCGTGTCGCAAGAAAGATTCAAAAGAGAAATTTCACTAGGAAATTTCAATTAATGGGCATCAGTACAACTGGACTAAGTCTGAATCGCTTTTTGTCAAATACGAAATTTATTCCGCACGCCGAGTTACGTCATCGACTAATACTATCGCTTTCCTTTCTTTCACTCCCGGTTTTGCGATCTGCAGTTGTTCAGCTCATTGTTCATCGGCCGAGTGCTGTTCGCAGCTGCCGCAAGAACTGTCGCCGTTCGAGCACACGCACTCTTTGAACTTTTGCCCAACTGGGTTAACTGCCACGATTCTGTTTCTCAGACTGGCGTTACCTTTCAAGATGATTTACACAATGTCAGACATTTATCTTTCGAGTGGGTGAGACGATTCTCCTCGTCTATCTCCTCTACAAACATATCAAATTCCTCGAAAGAGCATCGGTGGATTTAGACCGAGACAAACTTCCTGAATCTCGAATCGAGCCATCCGAAACGATCAAATCAATCAAAATACCTTAAATACACGTTGGTGTATATAATGACCTAAATATTTCCTTAGATCATCATATCTCGACTTCATCATATCATACAGCGAATTTTCCATTTATTATATACAAAATTGATACAAAGCATCTGTCAAATGTAATTCAATAAGTGGCTTACGTTGATTCACTGCTTGAACAAAGTGGTAAGAGTACAATAATTTTCTATTTTATATCCGCCATTCAAGGGTATAAAACAAGCTATTATTATTCTCTAGGGCATGAAGAAAGGGGATAAAGTTTTAGTTAAATTCACCGAAGGGTTAGACAATTTAAACGTTAATTATATATAGGATCAAAATACAAGAGCGTAAAAGGTGTGGGTATTCAGCCTTTATTTAATTATATCGTATTGATTTTTTTTACCAGATTAAACACTATGAGAAAAAAACTAGTCTTTAAAATAAACAAGGTCCGTCAGGCCAAAATCAATTCAATTTTTAATACAAGACAATCACACTATTTCGCTTGAATTTCATTGCAAATATGTATTTAATTTTTAAGTCAAATTATATTTCTCCACTTGTCATTTGCTCTAATTTTAAGCACATAAAATAATAACTTCTACCCTAGTTCGCTCATTACACAAACCGTATAAATCTGCGCCAACCCTTTATGATTACTTACATGGAAGTCAGCGCAAAACCACCACATTTAAATCGCGCCATCCCCTGGGAATCTCGAAATATGATAATTCAGAAACAAAAACTACATCATAATAAGCAACAAAATTCGTGATACTTGCATGAGCATTTATTTTCCATTTCTTTTATTGTCTTACCTTAAATTTGTATTCTTATGTAAATATTACACAGGGGAGTATTCCAATATTAAAGGGGAACAATCTCACATTGTATTTTATATTGTGCTAATTTACAAGAAGATGATTATATTATATCCTAAACAAAAATGTATGCTTTGTGCCGTTTTAAATTCATTCATCCCATTTACCTATTTAAATTTACCATTTTATTTGATATATTAAAAACTATCTATGAATATGTTTTCGAAGCAAAACTATTCAAGCATCAGTGTGATTTTACATACAAAGGCGCAAAAATATACATATGAATAAACGCAAGATTATCACTTATGATAACGACGACAATACATAGGGTCATATCTTTAATTTGTATAAGTAATTGACCATGAACATTATCGAGTAATTTATCTCTATTTTTGGTCAATTATACAAAATATTATTTTATTTAGAATTGAACAATGGATTGTGCAAAAAATATGATTATTATGTACGCGTGAATTTATTACGATGTCAAAGTTGCGCATGGATCCTTCATAATAAATTTTATATGGGTTTGAATATTATTAAATCTATTATTGGCAATCCTGTTTAGTCGTCATACAATAGGCTTGATTTTTAAACTATGAACAAGGATAAGTTGAATGCCTCGATGATAGTTGAATCAGATTCCATTGACGTTTATTCATTGTTAATTTACGAAGGATGAAAAATCAGACATATTATAGATGTGTAATATTTGAATGGAGAAAATATTTTATAAGAAAATTTCACAAGCAGAGTGAACACAATAGTTACGGTATCAATTGTCGGTAAAAGTTTATCAACGTGTTGCGGAGTCGTGAACCAAATCTTAAAAGTTGCCGGTAATTGATTTTATTTATTGTTGATGTTGAAGTAGAATAAATTCTAAGAAGATATCATTTTCTATTCCATTGTGATTTTGTACTATAGTTGTGGCAATTGTAAGTTGTTGTGATTCACTTGTGTGTACGGTGCAATCGGTCATTGTAATGCGTAGAATATTCATGAAGAGCGTTTAGATAGTTTCAATTAAAACTTATCACCGCTGATTCACATCATTGTCTGTATGAATAAATACGCTAGAGTTTTTGGTGAAATTGGGGTCAATTGCGAAAAAAGGAAGTCGGGTGGTGAAAATCGTAAAATGATAAGCAATCTGCAACGGCTTAGCGCATAAAGAAATTCTGGCGCGTTATGCAAGACCGTCGCTATATGTCGGCGAGGAACGGGATCTTTGCCAGACTGTAGACGATGGAAAGTCTGGACCGCCGGTGGATGTGCAGCAGAATGTGTGTAAAAAATGCAGCATGGACTGCATAATTTGTGCGGGACATAGACAAAGCCAGAGGGGGAAACTTGAAGGCTTAAGGTCCTCTTAAAAATTAATCTTTTTATTAACTGCGAGTAAAAACGTTTGTTTATTTCTCTAATTGTGACATTAGAAATGTATTTTATTCAGTCGGGGAACGCATATTATTGAGCGATATTATCTTTTTCTTTAATAATGTTGATATCAAAATCGCATATTGCATATTGATCTGAGTGACCATGAGTAGGCGAGAACCTGCTCAAACTATATTTTGTTAGACAAATATTCATTCAGATCACAGATATTTAAAACGCTTGTTAGTTATGCTTATTTCTGAAATGTCGCGCTTCTGTTTCATGCAATCATATTTTTTAATTTGATGTGTTTTCTATTAATATTTTTATGTAGAATTTGTAAAATCTCTTGGAATTTCATGAGCCAGCAATGGACGAACGCTGTCGAATTTAATTTCACAAATCTAGTCAATTAATGTAAATGTTTTGATGTTAACCAACTTTCCGTCCGAAATATATTTTGTCACATTTCTATAGTTATAACATGTGGTCCCATTTGTTTATATGTGCTATTTTTATGGTGTAATATCAGATTAACTTGAAAAAAATATGTGCTTACATAAAAGGAGCTTTATATTATAGCTAAGGACAATGCTATTACAATTCGGGTCATGAACATTGCGACGCTTTGTAAAATTAAATTTAAAATTCTATTAAAGACGTTTGCTATGAAAATAAAACCGAAATGGTATGAAAATATTTAGATGTTATTGCAGGATGATTGATTGGGGTCGTATTATGTACGCTCAGTAATCGGACGAAGATCTCGTCCATGGTTGTTCAAATTTTGAGTAAAAGCAGCTCGACCTGCATGATTGTGCTCTTTACCGGCGATCTCACTTCTGTAACGCATTTGGCTAATTTATGTAACATTTGCGATGTGCGGGAAAATGCTCAGATTATTGCGCAAGAAGCGCTCACAATGGCGATTGATTAATTGGCTTTCTCGGCTCGTGCGAAAATATTTCGATTCACCCATGGACGAGAAAGCCTTTCAGAGCTGCACACCGTACAGAGAGAGCATCGCCTCTCAACGTTGGATAACGACGAGTTTTGTCGGCTTTCTAAAAATACGTTCGCATTATTTATTTTACTGGCGGAGGCTTTCATTTTTCACCATCCGTCTTAGGATAGTTGCTGATGACACGCGAAGATATGACACTTCATCTTTTTGGGAGTTCACGCACTCGCTTGCGCAATGGATTTTCTATTGTCATCGGAGGATTCTCTTTTGCGAGCGGCTAGATTTAGTCGAAGAACGTTTTCTCATTTTTGCTTTCATTTCGATGTGCTAGGATATTTTTTTTAACCTATGCGGCAAAAAAATATTGTACGATCTCAATCATTCGGGAAATATTTTCCAAGTAATAGAGCACTATGTAAACGTTTAAAAGGAACACTTTCAAATAGAAATGAACGCGGATTTTCAACATTATGAAGTAATTCAATCGTTAAATGAGTAAACTTTCCAAGTGTATTAAAGCAATTCAGCCAAATGAAGCCGGAAACATTCGCTCTGAAAAAATCTTTATTTCCATAGGCTTTATACTATTTTGTTTTAAGAACAAGTGCCTTGATCGATCGTAATGGTGATCACCACCAAAATGAACGCCCCATTTTCAGCGATTTTTTAGTTAAAATGAAATGACGCATTTAATAATAAATTTGCAACTCAAACTTCATATATCAATATACCTAAAAATAATTGTATTTAATTGAAAATTTTAACGTCAATATTTTTGAGTTGCATTATGAATATACATTGAATTAATAATTTTTGGGTTTTTTTATTGGAAGATTTTAAATCAGTCAGTGTTTTTAATGCTAATAAATATTGTGCACATTCTTTATGAATTTAATTTAAGATATGTCCAATGAATACTTTCAACTCGTCCCCGCTGTCGAAGGGCTTTATTTAGTTCGAAAAATATCAAAATTTCCAGCAAAAGCTTTCAGAACACGCTTATTCCCCGACAACGTGTATAATTTGCCTTAAAGCTCAAGTGAAAATGGAATTGAGCTTTCGACAAATTCGAGTCAAAATGTAGAAGCTACGTTTTTTTTTATTTTCTCTGACAAATATAACACTTTGCATTTCCAAGAATTTTATCACTGATGAAATGAATTTGTTAAAAGTGCACTTAAAATACACCTTTATTTATTTTAATTAAGAATTGAGGTATTCATTTTCTAAGTTATTGTCATCATCATGGATCCAAGGCGTTTAAGATTTAGGGTCTTTTACATTGATCCATCGTATAATCATTTTTTTTTGTTAATATGATGATTGTAGATTTAAATTAACCATTTGTTTTATATTTAAACATATGCGTATTTTCATTTTAACGCTTATGCTATCATAAGTGATTTCAAAGATGATAAAAATATGGTATTACTTCCACGTGGCAAACCCTGTTTTCTATACTTACCTTATATATTTTATGTTATTTTACTGAATATTTTACTATAATATTTTTTTTATGTTGTGAGTGCTATTTTGACAAATATTTTTTTTATGCTTTCAGAAGTAAAATTCATACTAGATTGCGGCTTATGCTAAAACTAATTTAACTGAGATAGTGTGCTCGTGACATTTCAATAGAAAATGTCAGAGCAGTTTCCGTTATGACCCACCAGAGCTACGTAACAGGTATTTTTTTAAGTTCATATAAATGTACTATTCCTAATGTTGTATTTGGCATCTTGTCGTTTTGTTCGTAATTTTATAAATGTATAAATTTTTCAATTGTGAACAATCCGAGTGTACAAGGTTTCATATTATATAGAAAATTGTGTTTATTATACGTTCAAATGATTAATAAACACTTAACATGTGTTTTTCACGTTGTGACATTGAATAATCTTGAATTGTTCCACGTGGTAAACAAAGTTTGTTTAAGCTTTTATTTAAAGCGTTTTAAATCAAAAGTTCTGCAGCAATTGATGAGGTAAATGTTTCTGAGGCTGATGAGAAAATGGTTTTCCAAGAAAAATAGAAAACCTTACGTGACCAATTTTGACAATCTAAGAAAAGTGTTTTGGTCGCAAAGAGAATGAATTGTATATCGCTTGATATGGTAGAGATTTGAAAGTCATCGGTGTTGGAAAGTTGGAAAGGTAGAGCACGTGTTGTTTATGAAATAGGCAGGGGTCGTCACGTGGGGCGTTCGAACTGGAGGCGGCCGTGTCCTTCGCACTCGATGAACAATCGGAAAGCTCCATACAAAGGGAAAGGCAGGCTGACGGGTACACGTGCGACATTGAGATCTGAACTCGCCCATGGACGGGAACGTTCAAAGACCCGGGCTTCTGATGAACTCGACGCTGCGACACGAGCAGCATTCGAAAATGACTTCCATGGAAGACGTCAGTTACTTCATTGTTATTGGAAGCTTCTTCTCCCGAACTCCTCGGAGTCCACGCTGGACGCTGTCGTGGCGAAGATTGATGCGTCGGATATGACACAGAGATTAATTTTAAATTCTGTCCCTTTTTCTCGGAAATTTGGCATAGTGTCGTCCGATTCCTGGACGTGTCCGCTATCAATTTTACTTCGATCGCTTCGAGGCTCAAATTTTACATAAGTATGTTGGAAATCTGTTTTCAGTTTCAATCCCGCTCACTCTTCCCAGAAATAACCATGTATATCAAAAAAAAACACAATGTATTTAATCCCATAAATCGATGAACGATATATATATTATATATTCATTCTCATCAGGAAACAAGGCACTGAATACACTGGAATTCAGTAATTTACCAATTAATGTACATACCATATACATTGTGAAATGTTGCCGTATAATTTTATAAAACTCGATAGTCAATCTAAATATTCTGTCTCAATCTAATTATTATGGTTATTCAATTGAACCACCAGTACAAACCCAACTCACTTCAAGTTATTTGAACTAATTTGATCATATACTTCCGAAAATACTCCTGGCTCTAAAATATACATATATAAAATTGTCAATGGTAAATTTGAATGGTTATTTACTCAAATGATCTTAATCATCTCCTTCCACAGAGCAATATACTTCATTACTAATGAAACAAGAAAAAATGCCCTAAGCGTCTCTAAACGCGTATTCATCTCCACAGGCCGTGCGCGTCTAAAGCCGCGAACCTCGTATTTTAATTCTGATAGCTATATTCTTAAGTTTCAGTCATTAATGACATCTCGGGATATATCCAAAAAAATATGATATCTCATATTTGGTGTGTATTCAAGTTTATATGCAAGAAATTCATGTGTATTTATGAAAAGCGCTAGGGCTGTCACTCAGTACGCCAAAGAACAAGCAAGCAATATTTCACGCCTAATTCGATACACATGTGTACACTCTTCAGTATTATTTTGCATATGCGCTTTTGGTGTTTGTTGATCGTTTATAGTTTACCTGTGTTTATTACGCCAAATAAAAAAAGTTAATTTTTCTGAAAAATATTGCAAATATTCATCATAAATTGTTTTTTCTAAAATTATTTTCAAAATATGCATACATGGAGACAGTTTTCGTTTTTTTATACGAGGCGTTTAAGGAGTTATTCAACTGCAAAGGCATTTAAAGTGTTTCACTGCCTCAATAATTTTTCTCTAGTTTTTATCCGATCTTATGCCATTATTAAATATTAAAAATCATATTTTAAAAAAAAACCTACTGTCGTCGTCTATCCATTCAATTGAAAGATCATCAACACTAAGAACCAATTGATAATCGTCTATTTTTTCTTGCACTTATATAATGGGATATACTTATTTATTACTCTAAAATAATTTAAAAATGAGAAAAATCCGTTTCAGCCCGGGGTCAGATTCAGATTGCCTGCGATGCCTCACCAAACCTCGCCATTCGGGCAGACTAGACGTCGTAATGGGTGTGCTCGTTGGGTGGTTACGTGTGGGTGGGGATGTCGCATTTTCGTGGGGATACGTCTATGGAATATTTGAGAAATACTGGTCTATATGAATATTTGTAGAGCTTCATTGAGTCGAAATTAAAGTGATCGCATTATTTGAATTCGTACTATTCGAAGCTTTAGGATAAATGTTTCCAGCTTGTTGAAAATCGGCAACGAATATGTTTTATATACACGAACGATATAATTTAGGGAAATTTTATGTAAAATTATCTAAATGTATTGTGAACAAAATCAAAACGATTTATACAAATATATATAATATTAATAAATGTTTTGGGCGTTTTCTCTCTTCCTTTAAATCAGTATACATATACAGCTCTCTTTATCTCGGCGAATTTGCATGTTTCCATCGACGTTTTAGGGTCAGCATCTATGATTTTTCAAACGTTTGAGACTTGTGTGATGGAATACATTTTCCATCCACTAGAAAATTCTGCTTCCATTGAAAAGGTTCTCCATATTTTGAATAATGTGCGGAAAGAAAGGTGAAAATAGTGCGGTGCTAAATCATTTTACTGTTTATTTTTATCCATTTTTCGTTCGATAGAAAATAATATGGTAAAGCTGTATGTAATATAAGCTCACAAAACTTTTTTATTAAATCGAATGCCATTAGGACTGAACTGTCCAACGATTTAAAGTCTCCGGAGTGAGATAGTTTTGAATGAGTTCCATTCTGCATTTTCCATTAAATGAATTTAATTATAGAAAAAATTGTTTTCATTCTATGAGAGTTTATTTAGATGATAAATTCGAAGCAGGTTTTATTCCTTTTTACGTCGTCAAGTGATGAGCAACAATCCGAAATTCTTGAAGCGTCGGACTTCCTTCATGCTCTGTAGCTTTTGTGACCTCAGAAGAAGTACGGCGGAGGTAGTAGACCTTAAATTATATAACCACGCTTCGCTTGTGCGTTGCATATGATGAAACGCGGCGTTAATGTTAGGGTTGGTATCATTTTTACATTTTAAACATTATTCCCCAATTAATTAAACCTCGCCGCCTTTTATTGATTAACGACTCCCCAAGTAATTATTTGATGAAATTTTCTCATCCGAGCACAATGCGAGCTTTTAATGACATCATGGGAAACTTCGACGTCTGCGTGCGTTGGAATATAATTTATGTCCCTAGTTGAGTCTTTTAACTCTTCCACAATGCGAACGCAATTGGATCGGGCGGAAATCGGTTCGGCGCATTGAATGGAAGCGACCGAGTGAAAGTTTTAGAAATGTGAAAATGGAGTGGCATAGGAGGAGTCCGTCGATGTTAATTTGAAGATTCGTGTTTAAGAAATATAAGTATATTTGAACCCGACGAAAAGAGAAACAATGTGTGCTTTACGGACGACGTATATGGCGATCGATGCTTTTTTGGACCTAAACTTTCCACTTATCACTCTCGAGTTGATGAATCACACTTTCTACGGATTACCAGCTACACAGTGGATCTCCGAAAGAGCGACGAAACAGAGTCACGCACTATTTCTCCTGTCGAAAATTTAAAAATGCGTACGTCAAATCTGCCATTTGTCGCTTTCTCGCAATGCAGATGTCTTAACGCACGATTTCGTACACCCACTCGCGTTGCGCTTTGATCTCATTAACTCGTCTTAATATATGGCGATGTGCAATTATGGAATATGCGTTAACTTCTTGCATCATCTTAATCGACTGTTAACTAATAGCGTTTCTCAAGCCGTTGTCGTCCGTCGTCTCTCCGCTGAAGTGCTTACGCCCTCTTTCGCATTTTAAACGAAATAAACACCTTGTGCGCTCTAATCGCGTTTTTTGATGATTAATTATAGCCGATTTATTTATACTAATGCCCTAAAAAAATGTGTATTCTGTTCGAGCCGAGAGCTTTGCGTCAGCGGCCCTGTCCTCTTTCTCTCAATTTTTTGAGAGTTGCGGACAAATATTGCTCTGCGCGCCTAATTGACGCTTCCAGTTCGATATCCGAGCAAGTTTAGTGCGGCATTATCTCAAACCGCTGCATTCGAACTGATTGATGATTGCGGCATTTAATTGGCTCACATTGCTCGGATTCTTCGTTTGCTATTCTTAATTATACGTCGATGAAGCAAAATTTTCATTCTCAGCAACTTTGAATGTTGGCGAAGCCTTTGGACGCGGAATTTTCTAATCCGCAATCGATTATGTGCACAGCCTCCTCGCCTAGATATAATTGTGAAACCCGGTCGTCAACATCCTCGAAGGGTCTCGCAAGACCCGAAACGGTGACCCCTGTCTCATATACTTATTTAACACATGTTGCATCATCACGCCACATCTCGCCGCTTGTCCGCCAGCCGTTGCGTAGCGCCTGCATGTACAAAATATTATATGACCTGCTTTTCTCTCGGCTCGTATTTATGCTCGATTAGTGTCATCTTTCTGCTGTGTTTAATTTTTCGTCCAATTAGAGTCTCCTGGACTGGAAATTTCAGAACATCGAAAATATTTTGGACGCTTTGAAGGTTGAATGACGATTAAAACGCACATGTTTCACATCAGAGCAGCTTCACAGCTCAACACGCTTCTTTGAGGATTCCATATTGTTGAAAAAATAAAATCAAAAAACATCAATGATTATGCATAAAGGAAACAAATCGTGTTGCTATGGGTTCATTATGCGTCTATTCTGGTTGACATTTTGTGTAAATTATTGATTTTCAATGAAAATCCTACAAGTTGTGAATGATGCCTGATAATCCATTTGTAGTTTTTTTTTTTGCAATAAAAGGAACTAAACGAATCAGTAATGGCGATGCATTAATAATATATAATAATGGCGAAATGTGGCCCAATTATTCCATTTGCCTAAATGCACACCAAACAGTGTAGACATCTTTCCTGAATAATACGAGAATTTTCATCAGCCCAGATATGATAATTTTGCTTATTGACGAATCCATCCATTGTGAAATGAGCTACATCGCTAAACAAAATTTTGCTTCAAAACAATCGATCGCGTTGTTCAATAATCCATTATAAGAAGATCTATTTTGATGAATAATTGACCAAGAAATGTTTGTTTATTTGAAAAATTAGGTTTTAAAAATCATATAAAATGTTGGAATGAGGTGAAGGGTCGCAAAAAAACAAATTTTCAAGAGGGGGTCTGCATAGAAAATTTTGCTCAACAGGGGATCCGTGGGCTATATAAGTTTGAAAACCGCTGCTTTAGATGATAAATATTTTAAATCTGGGACAATGGATGAATAATATTTTGCAAAGGGACATTGGAATCATAATGCTTGAGCAATTGCTTACATCGATGTCATCTCATTCATACGTATTATTTAATATGGATGGAATCTTCAAGTAGAGTGAAACACCCTCTTGAACGCTTTTATTCCCCTCCCCCGACTATTCGCTAAATCAGGGGCGCCCAACCGGTCGATCTTGAATCATTTATGAATTTTGAAAAAAAAAATTACTTTATATAAATATATTTATAACCGACGATGAAAAATAAAATCCCCGCAATCAGATTATTCGGCTCGACTTGATTCGTACTTATTTCCTAATTTAGGATATTAACCCGTAAGAGAGGACGATCGCAAGGTTGCGAGCGCATTACAAGTATGCAGTACAAGAGCACTCTTGTACGTTGAGCTCGGAGAGAGACAAAGGCAGAGAGCGTAGCGCAGTTCTTTCTTGATTGCAGCACAAAAGAAGAACAGCTGAAAATACTGTGAATATGAAAATATTTATAATATTTTTTAAGAGCTTCGTTATACCAAAAGAATTACCACTACGAAAACTCGTCTCTATTACGACAGACGGTGCACCTTTAATGGTCGGCAGTGAAAATGGGTTTCTTGCATTTTGCAGAAAAGATAACGATTTTTTAACGAAATTAAAATTGCTTTTAGAAGAAGTAAACAAATATTCCGAAGACTTGCTGATACATAATGAAATAAGATAGTTGAGTAAAGGATTTGTTTTTGTTCAATTTCGGGAGTTATTACCCGAAATTAGAACATTTTTAATCGAAGGGAAGGATGAAACGTCAAATTATCTCCAAAAATAAGGAATAGCTATTAAAACTAGCATTTTTAACAGATTTAATTCCTAAATTAAATGAAATTAATTTGGAATTACAAGAAAAATCCATTATTGATATAGTTTGATCAGTAAATTATTTCAAGTTGAATTTAAAACTATGCTTACATAGATTTATATAATTACGAAGAATATACATATTGTTGTATTGAAGAAAATATTGGATCAATTCGAAAAGAAATTTGCAGATTTTAAAATTCACACACAACTCAACTCTTCTCATATACGGAGGGTGATGAATCCAGAAAAATATTCAAATTTGAAAGACGCCTACCTCCGAATTTCATCATGCTTTGGAAGTGTACATATTTATGCGAATCTTCATTTCCTCATATGAATTATATAAAATCCGAACAACTAATTTGACAGATAATTTGATCGATGACTGCTGCTTCAAAAATAATATGTCAAAAATATACGAATATGGTAAATTTTAAATTGAAAAGTACCTCCCAAGGCAAAAGAGTTGAGCACTCCTGCACTAAATGATGCGATGCATATGTTAGAATTAGATATGTGCATATGCAAACTTCTTCGGGACGGATTTAAGCTTGATGATCCGATATGCGATTTTAAAGCTTTCGTTAAAATCGACAGTTTTTCTCTCTCAGAAAATAGTTTTTTTCAAAAACATGTTATATAATTTTTTTTCATTATAATTTAAATAATAAATTCGAATTTATTTTTGTCATCAAATTTAATTTACTGTTAAATAATGTTTGAATAAAACATTATTTTTGTTTTATATTAAACTTAAATGTCAATCAGAAATAGAAGCGTTTGTAAATTGATTGCGCTAAAATTATAGAAGATCCTTTTTATCTTGTCTAATTGAAGCCTTGGGATTTTGGTAAGAATATTTTTTAATTATCCAAAGCGCCATTATATATATATTTTTGTGTATTTATGCTATTCTTTCTTTCAGTCAGATTTCAAAAAAATGGAAATTTTATTCTTATTGGAGGTATATGTCAGAAGAATCGAAATAACATTCACTGACGAAGATAAATACAAGAATGCGAAAAAAATGTTATTGGACGTGGACTTTTGCGACATCATATCGTTCGAAATGAAGCAAAAGGATTTGATTTCAAGGGGTATTAAAACAAAAAATGCAAAAAGCGTCGATGATATTTTTGAACAAGTACGGCCCATTTTCAAGAAAAACTGTCTTAGTAAAGAGTTCAAATTTAATGGGAGTGTTTCGGTTATTTTCTTTGCTGCCCTCGATAAATTTTTAAAATGTATATCCACGCATCCGATTAAGATCGTTTTGCAGGATGACACAAATGAAAAGATCGAAATTGGTACGGCTGAATTGAACCTCAATCCTGAACCGTTCTTCCGTATGAAGATTCATAGGAAGAAAATATCGCGTATGTCACCTATTATCGTCGTCAAGGATTTGCGTCTTTATGATGGTCCCAATAATGTAAATATTGGAAAGTTGGAGTTTTGTCTAAAAATTACAGCGTTGGGGATTCAAAAGTCGATGCACAAAAATATCAATGGCAGTGAGTGTATAAATCCATTGATTTTCAAGAATGATAAAAATGACTTATCACCTAAGGAATGTTCCGACGACAAAGAAACGTATAGTGAAAGATCCCATTGCGGAAGTTCTTGTTGTCATTCTTGTTCTAACTCGGGAAGATCTTGCAGCAGTCGCGACGATTCTTTTAGAGTCCCTAAAAGTCATAAAAATGATCGCTTGATCAAAAATCTTCGAAAAAGATATTCAGATTGTTTCTCCAAGCGTGCTCATGACGTCGAATGTTACAAACCTTGTTCCGCTTGTTCGATATATAAACAGTACATTTCTCTCGTCACTCAAATGCATGAATGTAAATTTAATGACTGTGCAATTTGCTCTTCTTACAGCAATGCAAATTCTCCCAATGATTGCTCGAATAAAACTTGGCGTAAAACATGCAATGAAAACAGTTCTCGTATCGATCCGAAACGCGACCAAGAAATTGGAGAAACGAATACTGATTCCAAAGATTGCAAAGCGAAAGAATCCGACGAATGCAGAAAGTGTTGCCGTGATCGATCCAATGATTCCAGGCCCAGTGCGGGCGGAATCACATACGTACATACATGCTTAGATCGGAAATTACAAAATGTCGATCCAAAAAAAATCGTTTTGTTCGACGGTGCTGAGTGTTCTAAATGTGGGGGAATCAAACTGAAGCAAGCAGCATCCAAGGGTCAGAACAAACGTAACAAATCTAATAAATCGAAATTCAACTCCAACAAAGTTTTTAAAACCGACCAGAAAAGCATTCCCAATTTGAAAATATGATTATTTTGTATTAAAAATAATGAATAAATAAATTTTTTTTTGCTCTTCAGAATCTAATATAAAATATGTCTTTATTATTTTAATATTTTCATTATAGAGTTTGATACATTTTGAAATGGATTCTACTCCCTTTAATTAACATTCACGTCTTTTTTTGACTTCAACATTCTTACAAAATAAGATAAATTGATCATTTCTAATACCTGGTAGGTTTTTCGTTAAACAATGTTACCCTGAAGGAACTGATGAAAATCAAAAATCAGACAGATTGTCTTATCATTTTTATTCGAAAAAAATGTATGTAAACATGTAAATATTACTATAGATGAATTAGGTATGATAGGTTCCATGAGTGTGTTATATTTTTGATGCATCCTTTGTTGCATCCTTTTTATTTCCGAATATTCGAATTCGCTCGGGTAAGTTGTACGAGGACTTAGAAACACCCTCAGTTAGTGTAGAAGCGAATCCGAGGAGCGAGGAAAGGAGGGACTGGACACTTTGCACTTCAGAAAGCCCTTTCCAGTGGAGCCAAAAATATCGTCTAGAGTAGTTTTCCACTGTCTTCAGAAGAAAACTACTCAGTCTTTACAAACTTTCCACACTCCCTATCGGGACCGTCACGAAAGCCTTCGTCAATACGTTAATTCAGGAGACCCGCTGGGTGAGCGTTCGAAATGAAACTCGGAGGTTATGCTACCTTCAATATCGAGCGAATGAGGAGGTGATTGTATGATACAGACGAGATGGATGTAATCTCTTCTTGTGAGTGGATATTGAAGAGGTCCATAGTTTTATAGTGAACTGTTTGTGGCTGCACTATGATGTTGATGAGAAAAATAGGCAATTTTGTCCAACTTTATTAAACGTATCAACCCTTTCAGATCCAGATAATCAAATTGAATCTGAATAGAGACGATCTATTGGAAATATCAAATTTTCCGATATTTCAAATTCGTTATTATGCTGAAAATATTTTTCCAAGTGTTGATTTGAACACGAATACTTATTGTAACTCAAACCATAATGCTTCATCCAACGTTATGCTGATATGAAATGAATGTAATTTAAAAAAAAAGCATTTTTGCTCTGCTCAAATGACCTTTATGACCTTTTTGGTACACAAAAACAAAAGGTCGGCTCATATTTAAATTCGCATTTTTCATCGCACTTTATTTATAGATCGCTCTCGGGCCGATCTCGGTCATTAGATCGCCATCGTAAATTTTCTTCATCACTCTCACTTTTCTAACGCTCACCACACATACCCATATTACGCCAGCATCATATTTCCCACTTGATTTATCGCGATTATAAATATTACCTCAGCAGAACAGAATACTCGACGTGCGAACGATAGATCATTGGAGTAATAAAACCTTCGAAACGCTAGTGAAATTCGTTTATAAGCCGCCATAAATTAGAAGGAGTTTAAAAATCGCCAAATATGTTTTTGCGCGCTCCGAGCGAATATCGCGTATGACAAGGTCCCGCGCTAATAAGTTCATAAACTTTAAGTGGACCTATAAATAAAGCGTATTTTTTACTCGTCTCAACGCCTGCCTGTCAACCCATAAACTTTCCCATAAATGCTCCTAAAACGGCGACATGTCGCAATGTGCAAACCGCCTTTCCTATTATTGTCGTAGTCATCCTGAATTGAAATCAATGTCATCCGCCAATTTTTTTTGCTTAAATCTGAATTGACCCAAAAAGAACAATTTAGAATGTTAATTCTTTCGTTCTAGCCGCGAATGATTCTCGTATAAATTCATTTCGTCAAAAACAAAACCATTAATAAAATACTTTAATCGGAGAAGAGCTTTACAGCTTTTGGAGAATTTTAAGCATGCTATGAATAACATCAAAATGTTCGAGTTCAAAAGTCATAAAGTCAGGGCAAAAGTCGAAACAATTTTGTTAATTCAACGTGATCGTCAAATCTCAGCTACACTTAAACACTCATTGTAAAGAGTATACTTTTATGATTTTACGATGTCTATAAATTGGTCTTAATTGACTAGAATCCTTGGATTGTATATAAGCTCGATCGCTTTAACACACGAACCGTCAATATATACGTTATTTTTGTATTTATTTGTATTTAAAAAAATCTAACTCAAATTTATTGGTTTTCAAAATCACAGGACATATGGTTAGTGACCATATTAAAAAAGGATTTACTGCAATATCGACTTATTTTTATAAATTTGATTTTTGAGATATTTTCGCCGATTGTATATGACGTGTGAATGAATGCTGTTTATCTGTCAAGTGCGACGTTCAGGTTTAACCCACGTGCTATAAAAATATTTTTTACGGATGCATCGGAATGCTATTGAATAGACTGCTTTCCGGATAGCCGACATTCATTAATCAGAAAAATAAGTGCTTGTGTAATGTAATAAGTGTAATGTAATAATCGCTTCATCATAATCCCACCCATTATATTTATATATGATGCACTTTGGCGTCACATAGTACTTCATCCTAACCCGGCAACACCCTCCCGAGGAAATGGGCGATTGGACTATTTGTATTCCAGAAAGCCTTTTCAAGTAAAATCAACAAGGTCGCCTAGAGTAGTTTCTATTTTATATATCATCTCTCGAAGAAAACTTATCAGTCTTTATAAATTTCGACGCGATCATCCAGGTGCCCGCAAAGTGAGCGTTCTAAATTAAATTCAGAGATCATGCTACCTTCAATATCGAGCTAATGAAGAGGTGAATGTATGATAAGTCCTAAATCTGCAGTGGACTGTTTGTGGCTGCAATATGATGATGATATTTATATATACACAATGACAAATAAAATAGTGAATGTCTATGAATCGTTGATGATTAACGTCTATTGACGGTTTTCATATGAATTATACTATTTTTATATTTTTTATCAATGAAATATTCTTTTAAATACAACAATAGTATATTATTTTATACTTTAAAGGAATCATCAATATTATTCATAATTTATCTTGTACACATTCGCCTCGATGACACACGGGATAATTATTTTCATACTAAACATATTTGATTATTGACTCGATTATGTTTGAGTAATCTAACGTTGATTCTCATCTCGTGATGCTATAAGTGAGGAGATGATTCTGCATGATGCAGCATTATACACGAATATATACCTGCCATCTACCTGTGTTCCGATCTTTCTCGCCGATGATCTTCCTCGTCAGCGTCACTTTTTGTAAGGGTGGATTGGAATAATTTATCCCATGCGCCTATGCAATTTGATATGATTTTTTTTACGATTCATGTTTGTCGTCTTCGCAAATGAGGTCTGATTTGGAAGGTCACATATCGGGATGCAACTGCTTTTCATCGGCAAATTTTCCGCTTCGTTTGGTTAATTGAAGAGTTTCATATATTGTTCGCAATATCAAAGTCGCTTCGAGGGTCACCAAATTGTATGCACTGTTGGAAATCGTATGCGACCAATGAAATGCGGTTAGTGCATTTAGAACACTATTTGCATAATTTAATACAGTGATGCAACGCGCTTGAAAAATTCATTAATATTCTCTTATATCGATGAAGGTTATAATGAAAATACTTCGAACGGTTTTTTGTGTGTAACGATTCAAATTTTCATAGTTCACGATTGCGCAATCTTTTTCGCTTGTATATTGATCCTATTTTTTTCCTATTGCATCGATTTAGATTGTGTAATATTGCGTTTATTTTTTTGTTTGTTCGAAATGTAGGTGACTCCAATATTGTTGTCACAATGTTTTTGATTAGCTAAAATGGATCATGCTGATTGTTCGTTACTGATAGTCCACCAATTGGAAAATTGAACTAGGTTTTAAAATACCATCAGATCCATCTCGCGGGAGATGATTTTTTAACATTTCTCGCTTGGCACGCATATGGGGTTTCTTCGTTCGTTTTTCTTATCTAATTCGGACATTAGAAAATCGAAATTGTACGATTCAAACATCTTATTAATTATGCTCGCATTAAAATAGTATCGCAAAAGTACGCTCGACAAGAAGCAATCATTTCGAGTGCATTTCTTACACTTTCACTCATTTTCTAAGTCAAAACTCTCACTCGGTACAAGAACAGCGAGGTGCACTCTCTTCCATAAGAGATATCTCGATTTCGAAGCGGTCTCTAAAGATATCTCCAATTTTTTATCGAATACCAAATTGCATCCTTGAACTCAATGATGGATAAATCAAAGACGCTTTACATATCTTTATGGTGATGGGGAATTAAAAAACGTCTTTAGTCTTGACGAATGTCGACCATTTGTCATAGAAGTAGTTATATTGCCACCGGTTGGTGTAGACGGTGTACTAATGTCCTTGTTAACCCCGAGGCAGATGCAGAATGCAGACAAAAAGCTCATAATAATGCAGCTTGCATCGAGTCTTATTCACTTACCTCTTCTTGTAACAGTGTTGCATTCGAAAGCTCTCGTTAAATGTAAACTTTGCGTCTGAACGCGCGTCCGACATATCGATCCGTTTAAAGGTTTTTTTTCTTCTTTATTGGCTTCGTTCAACATTTGTGCATAAGAGCCTATATCTTTATGCGATGAAAAATTACAATATTATAATAATAAAATTCATCGGAGCACTATAACGATCCTTAAATGTGATAAAATGTTCATATTCAAGAATACGAGGAAGGCCATAGTTAGTCGGCACTAACCAGTTTTTCAGCATGTCTCCGATCAATTTAATTATATTTATGTTGAATCGTATACATATCAAATATAATATGTGAAGATTTTATAAAAGTCTCAATAAAACCATATCAAATGTAGTACTGACATTAAATATTTTTTTGCAATCTTCTAGATGTATTTGACTGTTCGAAAATCAATCAATAGAAAATTTGGGCTCGTTTAAACCTATTATTTTATAAAAAGCATTTTATGATACATATTTTCCAGAAAGTCTTGAAATCTTATCAGAGGAGCCTTTTATTAAATGTGTGATGATTGAACACTCTCCATTTGATCGTTAGATATGTTCTACGAATCACCTTGCAAATCAAGATTTTTTTTTATTATTGAAAAATATATTTTTTAAACTGTGCTCTAATTTAAGATCATTAACAATTAAGTGATTTTCACAAATTTCTTGTCGTTTGCAATGCATTTTTTATCATAATTTTCGCAATAATCGGTGAATCTGTTTTATCAACATTAGGTTTGCTTTCGACTTTTGAAATTATGGTGACAGTGCTAATTGCATCATCTTCGAGTAATTCATATACCGAATGTGATTTTCAAAACTTTTGATCACCTAATAATGATCGAATGGTATTAATAATATCTGTACTAAAAATACATATAAAATAACATTTTCGCAGGAAATTCGATAAACATCATGAGATATCAAATACATAATATAATCTCACATAAGGGGAATTTAAAAACAATGAATATAGATAGAGAAAAAAATGCACATGACAATATATTTTTATATACTTTTAAATTACTAAGACTTACTTGCTTGTCACTCGCTATCTCTTGCATAGTCGATCCTCCTCAACAATATGGAGCATGATGAACCTTACCGGTTCGAAGCCAAGAAGCTTTAGGAACATACAGAAACCTCTAATTTAGGAGTACCTGATATAATTGGACTGACGGACATGATCAACATGTATAAACTGTTGGAACTTATATGGGCAGTATTATCACATTTTGCAAGATTTAAACTTAGTCGTATCGACTAACATTGAATTATAGGTATTGGGTAATTTTTTTCTTATTCGATAAATACAATTATTGTGCGATGCTTTTGCATTATTTTATTCGTTTTGATATATTCTGTACTTTAAGTTATATTTTAATTCCAATGCCTTTTTTCGCTAATTTGCAACAACTTCATAAGTTATTGTTCACTATCTCACCATGAAATTATCCATTCATACCCTCTGTTTGGCTAATATGCGCCATTAGCTTAATGCTAATTGGTTAAATAATTAAAACTCCATGTAAAACACTTCCAATGTGTATTTTTTGTTTGTTTATGGTTCCTCCGCAAGTGGAACTAGAGTACTGTAACATCTTCTTTGACCACATTCCATGTGTTTTTCTGTTTATTTTAAAACTTGTAGCCTGATTCGATTAAAAATCACATTGAACAGTCCGCACAGAATCAGACCATCGCCGCCACGTGGCGGTCGCATTAGCATTATGGAAATAAATGCGCAAGAAGACATTCATTGCTTTTTTCAATTCTGCTCTTTTCATCGCGAATGCGTGAACGTTACAAATTGGTTGCGGTTAAAAATAATTTTGCATATGTTAAATGCACACAATTAAGAGACATCCTATTTGCTTTTATCTCTTCAGCACAACAGACTTTGAAGTGAAGGTTATATAATTCATATATACTACAAACACTTGATATTTTCACGCACAAATTTAAAAATCATTTGGATATTCACAATGATGCTTCCCCGACTTGCGCCCATTTTCTAATGCTATCAATGTGTCTGTATGAGCTTTGCATCATCAAAAGCTTCATATCTGATTGCATAATGCATTTTGTAATAATCTGCAATATTTTTCGCTTTTGAGAGGCGTTTCGATTCAAATGTCTGTCCGATTGAGAACGCCTCTAAGGAAAAAAAATCATTTATTTTTTTCGACGCCCGGAGATTTATGGGCGTTTCGCCTCGAAAATGACCTTACGTTCGATTCTTCCAATTATCGGGTTCACACTTTCTACCTAATTCCCAATATATTAGTCTAAATCCGTGTTATTACGAAGACTCCCGGCGTAATTGAGAAGATCGTATATTAATTCGAGATGCGATGAGTGGCCTTTGTTCGCCGGCTCGGGTCACTCCAATTTTCTCCGAGCTCATTATATGACTTTCTTTTCAATTGCCACGGTACAAATTCAACTCGTTGTAAAGACTTAATTTCTAGAGCGCATTTGGACAGACTCTTTGTTCGGTTTATTTGACGGAATGGAGTATAAATTTAACGCCTTTTTGAACATCCTGCATGCGATGCACCTGGTCAGTGCACCCTCGCTCCGGCTCGAAATTCTCCCCTGCATATCCTGCTCCTTGGATCGCTTTTCTCTTTTTAAGCCCAGGTATATCTTCAGAGCGTCTGGCGTGTCTACCTTCGCTCTGACATGTGCTCGGGTCTTTACGAAATTAAAATAAAACGCGTTCGGGCACCGTTCAAACAAATATATCATTCTTCGAGACGTATTTGACCTTTCTAATTGGAGATATTTGAGCGTTATAGGTCGATTTGGTCGAAGAAGAAATAGACTTCGTTTGCACAAGTTTTCACCTCGATCAATATTGGAACGAAAATTATGGAGGTCGATTCGATATGATGTATTGGCTCTGAATGCACTAAACGCTATTTTCGCATCGGGACCGCACCCAGACCGTTTTCAGCTGTTCATACGAAAAATTCAACCACCTATCGACCTGAAAATTAATTAGTCAAACGACATCTTTTATGTTAATCGTATAATATGCTCGTAAACTCCAATATTACCACCACAATTGATAATTGTGTCGTAAGTTTGCTCACAGCGGTCAATAAACGGTTAAACTACAATTACCAACACTAATCCGCTATATCTAATCAAATCGTTGCATTTACTGCTGTCGACCGTGTATTTTTATAGACCATTTATTATTCACACAAATTCATAGAACTGAATCAATTAATTAGTCAGTAAATGAATAGCTTAACGTTAAAAAAGCTAAATCATTTAATAATATCTATATCATAAAAATATCTCTTTTGGAGATCACTTGCGTCTGCCCTACAAATATGCGTAATGCGACATGACATGATACGTACACTACAGACAATAAATTTGGAAATATTTAATATTTATACTTAGTATAACCCATTTAACCCGCCATAAAAATATGCACTTTGTTAGACATGTCCTTTTTAGAATAATATCATATAAACATTTGATAAGTAGCACAAATTGGTTAAAAAAATATGATACTTTCATCAAAATATCCACCTTTAGTATATGTTGTTAGTACTTTTGATTTAAATAAAAAATCACTTAATACTAATATTCTTGTAGGTAATCAGTGTAATAATTCAATCGTCTTAGGTTCAAATCTACAGGTGTGACTAGGGAATCCCGGGATCCCAAACAGTTTTAGGTGCTAATGAATCCCGGGACTAGTAAACGCAATCCCGAAAAATCCGAGATCGAAATTTTTATCTAACATAAATCATACACCTCACCAGCACGATGAAGGCTACTAAATCGAGACATTCCCGCCGAAATCTGGACGCTTGGAAACAGTGGCGTAACTACTAATTGTCGAGCATAGGCAGTAACTGGCAGTAGCTAGGTATTAACTGTATAATCTATGTATATATATATATATACAGTACATATGTTTATCAAATTGTTAAATTAATCTTTTCCTACCGGTGATGTATTTACTACACCTCGACTCTAATAATGGGAATATCGATATGAAACGTAATAGATACGGGGCTTAGAATTTTTATATTCCTCCGTAATATAATTACGAATCACATCAAAGTATTATAGTACAGTAGAACCTCAATTATCCGAACTAATTGGGGATGAAGGTAGTCCGGATACCGAAAAATCCGGATAATGGAAAAAAAATCATAACTAACAGGGAAAGTATGAATAATTTTATGTATAAGTATTCATCTGCGGGGATGGAAATAAATAATTTGTCGGGAAATCGGGAATTTTGCGAGTTTCTGTTCAAAAACCCTTATCTTTGAGCTAAAAAAATAAATTTGGATTCGCCTGTCCATAAGACATTTGTGCCCATATATATTGTTCATTTCTTCAGCTCGATGCAAAGTTTTACGAATTCAATCGATACGTTAAATGATCTAGTTTCATTCAATTTTGCAAAGTTGTCCTTGGCATCTGTAGTAGATTTTGGACGACTCGGTGTTTTTCAGCCCTTCAAAGCCCCAGCCTCCTGTTCTCTTCTAATGGTATAATGCAGCACCCCTTTCATATACATTTTTTTTAGAAAATCTAATTGGAAAGCCTTAATTTCGTAATGGTAGAGACACGAATCGCAATACGATCGCGACGCGATACGAATGGCTAATTTTATCATTTTTTTAATCAAAGCAAAAATACTCTCAATGTTCAAAGAGTAGTTGAAACGCGTTTTTCAAAACATCAGTTTCAAAATTGATCTATACACTAAATAAATAAATAAGAACTTTTATCTTTAAAGTCTTATTTTTTTATGTTTATGTTAACATTTGAGTGCACATTATGATATATTGTTAAATTTAAAAAATATATTTTTAATTATTATGTAGATGTCAGTCAAAGATTTGGTTTGAAGTCATTTTTATTTATGATAGCTGTGGAAAATCGTATGTAATGAAAATTTAAAAGAAAATGTGAAAATAGGTTTGATAAAAGGGTGTCTAAACAAGTTGAAATTCCTGATTATCGTAAATGACTGCAATTGTCTTCTGGAATAATCCCGATAGGATAACGCATACAGATTATATCAACAAGAGTTTCATGCAAAATTAATCTCAATATTGATCCCTGAAGAAGGAAAAACTCATTTAAATTACTATGAAGTAAAGTGAATAGTAGTAATAATTCGGTTGTGGGCAGATAATAGGTTAAATCAATGTTAAAATAGGTAGCAGGTTGGAACTTCTCCAATAGTAGACGCTGGAGGAGTCCGAAAGTACCTACGCTGTAAGCTGTAGGGCAGGCCCGAACTGCTTAGCCTGATTATGGATGATTGCCAGAACAGCCAGAAATAGAAGACCCATACCAATCTCAAATGTATGGAACAAAGAAAAAGAAGAAAATATAATATCAAATGCGATATGTTTCATAGGAGTTTGTTTTGAGATCTCGATATCAGTATGATCATTTCAAGAAATTTTGAAATATGTTTGAAGCGTTAATCAAATATTATTAATTATAAAATTATATTTATACATCTTAAATAAGATAATTTGCAACAATACGCCATTAATAAATGTTAACATGTCTTAAATTCAAATGAATAAATATTATTTATAGCGATGATACATCATCCGTAAATTTTTCGATTATAAACCATACAATGATTGATTTTTTTGTCCATAGATATGGTGGTAGAACGGGTATTTAGACAAGTTCACCTCGACGGCCTGCGGGGTATACTTACGAATTTAATAGCATAGACAAACGTGATACTCATCATTGAACGAGCATTGAAAAGGTAACAATTCCGTGTTGTAATGTTTGTGGCTTTTGTGTAGTGTTGTAGAATATTTAAAAAAAAAATGTCGTTATGAATGAATTATGGCAAAATATTTATTGTCGCCATTAATATAATCGAATGATGTAAGCCGATCGACAATAGAACGACGTTATTAGCGAATAAAATTTAAGCGATTTATAATATCCTCGTGCGTTTTTTTTTCGTGGAAAATGCGCCAAAATTGGCTGGATTTTGAACACATTCTCATTGTAGTAACTCGCCGCGCCCTGCTGTGGCTCGCAGTGCAGATTGAAGTGTATGGTTGTAACCCAATTTTGTATGCTACAGAGGGTTAATTAATATCGTCGTCGGATCATTGCATGTTAAAGGATTTGGGTCGCCATAGCACTGTTACAAATGATATTCGAGAGCATCGACGCTAATAATCCCGTGTGATTGGATTAACTTTGCCGAAATTCGATTTAACGTCGATATGGGGCCTAGTTAGTGTAGTTGGTTAATCGTGCGAAATTCGTACATCGACAGACAATTTCATTAGCATAAAAACACGCCTTCCTTGCGAATCCTGGACTCTTTGATGTATGGTTATCGGTCAAATAATCATCGCGAGATAGCAACTATCGTGCACTAATCTTATATTCGCACACATTTTCAAGGTTATCTGATTATTCGTATATTATCTATAGATTTGGATAAAATGTTGTGTATGTTTCGATTTTGTTCTTTCTATATGTTTTACGGGCATGCACATGTTTTTTTATCATTTGATTTGGGGTTGCAACGGAAAGGGTTGCTTCGCCCCCTTTTAATGTATATCATCACTTAAAAAACCCTTTAAATAAATAATCAGAATTTGTTATTACTGATATTGATATGAAATATCATTATATTTCGAAATTATTTGAATCCACTCAATTGAAACAATGTTGTTTGAAAAATTCGTCAAATCGATAGACATCTATATTGTTTTCATTTGTGATAATCAAATGCTATTTTTGACTGCTATAAATATTTTATATTAATTAATAGATTTTCAAAGATAAATTATATTAAAGATCATGATGTCAAATGTGTTTTCAATACCAATCGTAATAATACCCATTGAACAACTGGTTCTGCGAGAATGGACATTTGATATGTGTTATGTTTGTTTTAGTGACACCCCAACATCATGGTGAATTTAAAACTCCAAGGGATTAATCAAAGTTAACCCCCTGACGTTTATTTATATTTCATAAAGTGATTAAAGTGATTGCTTGGCAGCACACAAGTACTGTAGCTTATTGTCGATGTTCATAATTTTAAACCGAGTCTTCGACGCCCTGTAATTAAAAGTTCATGGTCTACGATCATTATTGTACCATACGGAGTGTTTGCATTCAGAGCAACGAACCATAGATTACGTAAACTTTGAATTTGTATTAAAGAGAAGCATGAAAATGCGAAAAATCGGCGTTAATGGCTGAAACGCTCTTGAAAATAATAAGAATGGTTTTCAACGAATACAAAAAATCGATAAACGATAGTATCTTCTTATAAACGTAATTTCTAATTTTCCCAAGGAGACACAGACGGCTATTAATATTTGCTATATATTTAACCGTCAAGATCATAAGGGCAAAGCTTATTATTCTTGTTATTAAAGCATTTATAAGGTTATATCCAGTATTCATGACGTTATACGAATAATAGATATCGTAGGTTGTGACCCCGCTAGAATAAATTGATTTTTCCACGTTAGATCCATGTTTTAAATTTCAATGGCAATAAAGTAGATTATGTCATGGTTATTCGTTAATGAATTTTTAGCTGAATTACTCGATGCTCAGAGAAACATCGTTCCATTAATAATACGTTTTGAATTCCAAATATTGAGCACGCATTATTGCATTATCTCATAAAGTACAGCAAATGTTGATATTAGATTTGAGGAGATGGAAAAATACATTTCAGAGAATGCTTGCAGAAATATTTATTTGACATAATTATGCAAAGTAATCAATGGGCGACTTTACAATTTGCTCTTGTGAGCCTGTTATTTATTACCGAGTGTGACTTAGGAGGTATTGGTTCGTATCGAATGATTTTTAACACTGTCATATATAAGATGTAAACTTTTACGTTTATGTAAGGCAGCAGGTGGAAGTATGCTCAACGCGAAGAGATAAACTGTATGTTATATATGTTCAATACGTGTCGCTAGGTTCAGGTTCAGGTTTTAGTACATCCCGAAGAATTGTGCGGACAGGTTATAAAGCGAAGCGAACGGATGATGATCATCATGGAATATTAGCCGAAATCCAATGTGACCACTGAAACGATCGTTTGCTGAATGTGTGGATAATAACTCCCTATATTAGGAATACATCGGGCAGGATAGGGGGGACTATATGGGGCAGATTATAATAACGATACCCCTCTATAAATTGCTAATATTTTAACCCTTTTCGATCCTCGAACACTTTTATTTTATAAATAAATATCATTATGTATTGAGTATTGTGCAAAATGCATATTCGCCTTTCAATTTTAATTTTTCAATTTGAACATATCCAACGCCGTGCATTCCCTCAGGATGTAAATATATGAAATGGAAGTCTTATCCAAGCGTTTTTCTCCTTTCGATACGAATGCGATTCTGCGATCTTTTCTTCTTTTTTTGTGCTCTGAAGTTTCCAATAAGTAGCATCGACGAGGTTTGCCTGCACCGTTTTAGACTCATATGGGTTTCCATTTATTATTGCACTTTGTACGATAATAAATAAATAAAAATATATTTTGCGGACAACGAATCCTGGGTGCGAACAGCATTTTACTCGAGAGGTTTTGTCGATAATATTTTGCGATACTCAAATGACATTTATACAATAATACGATTAAAGACAGTTGATTCACATTCATCCTCGTTATTTAATACCGTACAATCTGAACTTTTCGATAGGTGTAGAAGGTCTTATCTGAATATCTTGATGAGGGTCTGTTTTTTTAATACCCAAACTCTCATCCACTCTGATGGATCTTCGCCGGAATCTTGCTTCGACTCTTCTGACAACTTCCATGATCAACTTTATTTTACGCTTAAAAAATCAACGAAACTCTGCCCCGCACTACAAAGTTCATATTGAAGAATGTTGTTGGCCGTTAATTTGAAACGGTGAGTGAAATGAGGATATGCGCAGGTCATGATATTTTATAAGATTGTTTGTATTGATCGTTGTATTTAAAATCTGTTTCAAGTATTCGATCGATTTGCTTAATGCAACTGTGAATGAAAGCGCTGTAAAATTTGATATTGGAATTCGAAGGTGAATTTTGGGTCGCATGAGGTGTATTATTTTGGATGCTCGTTTTGGGGTTCGTCCCTGAGGTCGTCGGGGGGTTTTCTTTGTTTTCGGGTATTTGCAGTGGAGCAGTGCGTAAGCTGGATGAAGGGTTAAGTGGGTGGGTGGGCGGGCGAGGCGGAGGAGGCGGCGGGGCGGGCGGCGGGGGCGGCGGGGGCCGCAACGGTGTCGGTGTCGGTGGGAGAGCGCGGCCTCAGTAGCCGTCTTCAGCTCGGCCGGTACGCGCGTGCTGCACATCGCAGACGCTCCGCTCTGACTCGCGTTCTTTGACGTTTACCACTAACATGTTTATTTGACCAGTACGCGTACCGAACTCCGACCCACCGCACCTACCCTCCACCAAAGTGCAAACCGCCCCATATTCCTATTTATTACTGTGTTTTTAACTATATTTAAATAAATCATCTATCGACGAACGCGCGAGCGCGTTCATTCAAGACGAGACAGTGATCTGTTTTTTATTATTTTTATTAAATTATTCATACATGATACGTATTTTACGTTCGTTCCTCGCGCGTTGAACGCGCGACAGACGAAGTGATCCGTGCGACTTTCGCGCAAGAAGGAAAGTCGGGTCGCCGATCAATTTTGGACCAGCTCGTCGTGTCACAATCGTCAACCGTGGATATTCTAAAAGCGAGCTTCTCCGGATTGCCCAATGTTAGAATGGCGTTAGCGAGGTAAATCGACTTATTTTTTTATTTCATCTTTTTATCGTTCCGAACGTCCGTGTGACAATAATTTTTGAATTGCGCGCCGATCTCCGATCGTGTGTCGTTCTCGTCGACGCCGCACGACGTCGTCCGTTGCGCGAGAAAAAAATAATTACTACTCGATCCAGGTCAATGAAATATTTTCTCAACACAGATTTTTTTCTTCATCGCTGCGATGGCTCAATTAGATATATCATGACGCAGCCTTATTATCTTGCAAATATGCAAGAGTCGAGTGTCGGAAGATTTGTCGAATTTTCACAGGGGAGGGGCGATCCCCTCGAGCTTTCGTTTCGCGCGAACGCAGCGGTCCGGGGCTCCGAACTCGGGGGGCCGCCGAGGGGAGCTCGCCCCCGTCGACGCGTACGCGCGCGACCCGCCCCGAATCCCCGAACGAAAAAAATAAACGTCAAAAGGGGGCACCCTTTCGAGTTCGGAGTGCGGAATCGGAAGACTCATTTTAAAATTTATCATACCTCGATCCCGAACGACAATAATGAGATAGTTACGAACGCATCGTTAGGATAATGTCTCCGTCGATCGAATCGTTAATGTCGAACGAAGATCGCACAAATTCCGCGATCTTCCGTCAGACGATCTTCGAAGCGGTCCGAGAGCACGTGTCGTCTGCGCAAGACGATCGACGCGCCGCCGCTTCGATTTTCGCGCAATTTTCCATTTTCGCGGAAATTCGTCTCGTTCGCATCTCCTCGGGCTCTCCTCGCGTTATTGTTGCAAAAGTCGACGAGCGAGTTTCTACTTTAACCGGGTCGCCGCAAATCATAAATGGAGAATTTACACACACACCGACTCGCAATGCGCTCGAGAGAGTCCGACTCATTGTGATAATGCTAGACGAGACCTTGTTGCGAGCCTCACTTACCCACATCTTCGGATTTGAACGCCCGTCCTGCCCGAAGATCGCAAGATCTCCACCGTCGAACCGAAATTCGGCGACGGACGACCCTCGTCCGAAAGAAATCCTCCCCATCTCGCACCGCCCTTTGGCTGCGAGAGCATATTTACATACGACAGAATCGGAGCTTCGACGCTCATCTCCATGTAAATTGTATAATTATCACGACGCAATCTACGAAAATTGATTGACCTTAATCTAGAAATGGATATATTTAACACGCTCCGTCCGGGCGCCGCATTTAGCGCTGGAGCCGGACATTTTCCGGATAAAATAAAACACTCCAAATTGATATGCATGGACTCGGGATGATGTATATATGTATATATATTTAGAATGATTTGCTGCATAATTTAGAATACATTTTTTTAAATGAAAATCAAAACAGTCCAAAGTAAATCGATTTGATTCTTTGTCAAATCCGCAATATAATACTCATCTAACAAATCGGCCATTCATTGGCGTTTTTGGCATTCAATGCATGGATCAAATATAAACATAAGATCTGAAGGCTCATTCGAAGGATATGAACTCGAAATTGATCTCGTTAAACACACACATACAATCGATGCTAAACGAGGTCTCGCTACAGTATAAAATTAATCAAATACGTTTCGAACTGTAATACGCGATGTATGCTTCCGATACGACACATGATGAACCCTCGCAGGTATAAACGCAAAGCGAAGGGTCTTCTTTGTCCTTAGCCTTTGTATCCGAACAATTGTATGCGCGACAGCGCGAGAGCAAACATTTTCAAACGAATCAAATAATTATGTCGCGGCAGCACGCTGAATGTTTGTATTCGGTCCACATCTTGAAAATCTCCACGTGGCATCATCTCTTCGGCTATCTCGCAAATGTATCATTTTTTGCCCGTCGAGCGAGTCACGAAGTGCACTAATTCGTGCGTATTAGTGATTTAATACATACCAACGATCGAGTTTACATAGCGTTTTGCAACATTTTTGCGTTTAAAAATGCGTTGTTACAATAACAGACTCGAGAGAAGATCGACCTTCGTTTTCGCCCGCGTATCTTCGATTCGCACCGATCCGATTCGGATCGTACGCGACGTCCGAATGTCGACGGCGTTTCTGTTGCGACACGTCCGAATGAGATTCGTTCAATAAAATTTGTATCAGTAATTAGATGCGATAATAAATGTATTCGAGCCGACATGTCAATGCGAACAAAATGCCATATAAACAAGAAGAGTAACACTATACCTTGCGATATTGAATTATGTCAGTAGGTTGAGCCGAACGTACACACTCCTATGTCGCTGATTGATACGATTTGAATCGTCCGTAGGATTTGCTTCGTGGGTTTCGTTCGGATGCACTATACCGGCGATTTTCGCACGCTTTTCCAGCAGCGGAGGTGATGAAAGCGCTCCGGTCTCGGAGCTTTCCCTCGTTGCATTGAATGCGATTGGTTTTTTTTTTTTTTTGTAAATATTTAATGCTGAACCTACATACTGTAATCGGTGGCCCTAGCAAACAATACGGTCGTAAAATGTCAAGGGTGTCGACGGACCGCACGCCTTGGGTCGCTAATAGCCTTTACGTTTTTACTCGGCTGATATTTTCACAGTGTATAATACGGCACAATTTTGTCTGATTTAATAGATTTGTGCTGTAAAACATTATTGTCATCGCGATGACACAAGAGAGAGTGAGAGAGTGACCTTAGCGTGTCTTTTAGTAGCTTTTCTGCGAAAATTTTCAAGGTTGGGTCTCGAACGCTTCTGTAACAAATTGCTTTTGCGACATTTGCCAATTTTTTTCGCCTTTTTGTATGCGCCGATTTAATTTTCTTCGTCGTCGAATCGAATATTCAACGCCGATCATTTGATGAAATTTTATTGAAATTCGGAGATCAGTTTTTTCGCACACGATCATTACGCACGCAGTGTGTAAAACTATTACGGAAATTCGTTTATCAGCGCAATGAATGGTCGATTTTTAAAATTTTGGATGTCATCGGTTTTCATCAATCGCACGGCTTGGGGATCGACCGAAGTCGGTTCATCGCATGCGTCATATTTTTGTGCAGACGATCCACCAGCGATCTGGTCGGAATGTCCTCTTCGTCCGAGATGGAAGCGTGTCGACAGCGCGCGGTCCGAGTCGCGAATGAGTGCGGAACTCGTCGTCGGTGACGTACGCAGCACCGCACCGGTGTTATGCAATGACGCGCCACATGGCCGCCGCAATTAATCGGCCGTGTACTATTTCCTACATTGCTATTGCGATATGCAATCTTCGTCCTCTCTTCGTCGGTTCAAAACCCATAAACGGACCGGCGCCTAATTACAATCCGAGCTGACCGTCGGGAGATTTTCGACCCGGTCGCGCAGTGCCGCTAAAGGCTACGCAAATATGCAGATCAACAGTTTATACATCACGCGGTCCAAACGGTGTAGCATTACGGTCGCCGCACCATGGACATTGAACACTTGTCGATATTGACATTTTGTATCCTACTTTTATATTCGCTCTCGGAATCGCAGGCATTCATCTGCATTTACATGCGAACGATAACCTTCGGAGCATGTAAACTCATTCGTTAACCAGGAAAACGACCGGTTAAGTTTTTGCTCCAGTCATGATGATTTGAATCAGTGCAGAGCAGATTTCTCTATACTCGCCGCCGCGAGCCATTCGATGTCATGTTCGCCAAACCAAAACAAATTCGCTTCGGGGACAGCGTGTAATAAATACAATTTTTGGCCAAATATATGACAGGACGCGATGTAATGTAGTCCCTTACAAATTTTAAGTATTAACGCATATATTCATTATCGATAAGTTTCATAAACAAATGTGCTAGATTTAATTTTGAAAAGCAGGTTTTTCGATCCTAATAAAATAATAGTTAAATCGAGCGTTCCCACGGAGACAAACGGATTTATGTGTGTATGTAGAAATTTATTAATGTAACGCTGTAATTATTCATATTATACACGTTATATTATGCATTTTTTCAAGAACATATCTCTTCCGCGAAGCGGCGAGGCATTGGTGACACGTTGCAATGTTCCATTTTCAAAGCTGTATCTATTAATCACTTCGATTGATCAGGTTTTGTTTTTCCAATCGATTTCCGCCACAGGGAAAACCTTCGCCCGCTGACTGACGCTGCCTTTCGTTGCAGTTGCGATATTTATTTTTCAACAATTTAATTCAAATATATTACGGCTCCGTTTCAACTCTGCGTGTCTCGTTTTAATGGCGACTCTTTCGTATAATTACGGCAAAACGAACCAATGTCATATTCGATCGAAAGTAAAATTATAAAAGACGATTGCGCCACATGGGCGTCGTTAAATAGGTGTTTCGCGAAAACATTAACGGCTGCGATTAAATTCAATTCCGAAAAGACATGCAAGCTGCGTGCAGTTCTGCAATTTTTGTATTGTTTCGAGCCGTCGGTATTGAGGTGCTCCAATTTCGATCGATCTTGTTTAAAATCGCGCATGTGAGCCGATTTCAAAACGGCCACCGTGTCATTGTTGCGTCGAGCGACTCTGCATTCGTTCGGCCTCTGATGTGTTAAAAGTCGCACAGTCCGCCATAGCGTCTCGCATAAATTCCGCGGCGTGTGCATCGTTCGTTGGCTACAATGGATTAATAATGGAAAATCGTTGAATTATGCTTCGTTTTGTATAAAATGTGCGGCTCTGTTACGTAAGAAAGTGTGTCATGGCCCTAAAACGAAGCCAGGCCGACGGTCTTCCCGCGGCCGACGTCGGGCCTCGAACTTGTAGCCCCCTTTCCGAAGAGGCGCCCTCCGAACTCCGGGAGCGTCCTCGAGTCCGCCGGAGAGCGGACGTCGAATTCCGACTTGTCATTATCATATTTTGAGCCGAATTTAGGTGGAGGTCTTTCGTCAGACCGAGCGCAAGAGACGCTTCGGACTTTTCATCCGTCTCGGATGTGTGCACGGCGTTCACAAACATACATCCCCTCGCGGCCGATATCAGTGGGGCATTTTTTGTTGCGCATGAACCCCAATTTTTTCTCGAATCCTCTTTCCGGCGAGGGTCGAAACGACCTCGGATCGATCGTCGTGCGTCTCTCGATCTCG
Source organism: Stenopsyche tienmushanensis (assembly GCA_008973525.1). NCBI lineage: Eukaryota > Metazoa > Arthropoda > Insecta > Trichoptera > Stenopsychidae > Stenopsyche > Stenopsyche tienmushanensis. The sequence continues at coordinate 505,848 of WACJ01000006.1, read as the reverse complement.
CTCGATCCGAGAACAAATATTAAAATCATACATTCGTCGCCCAGAGAAGACCTCAAGAACGCATGAACGCACATGTTTTCGTATCGAATGTCAGCATGGATCGTGTTATTGGGTTAATGTGTCACGTTATTGACCTGTTATGCGGAATTGGTTCGCTACATTAAAACCTTAGCCTGTAATTGTCCATTGTTCACAAATTGCTTATCGGAAAATTTGGGTCGTCAGATGTGTACAGCGAATGGATTTACTTTGCCGAGTGCATAATGAAACGCACATGCGATTAGTTTTGCACGTTTCCATCCCAGACGATGATGCAGTCCGCCTTGGAGAAATTTATGTACACCATGGAAATGCGGTTTCGTTCCGAGTCGACCCGAGAACTCTTTCTCTAATGGGGTCGTTCCTAATCCTACCTCATTTTATAAATAGCTCCGACGGTGTAAGGTCTCAGATGCGCTAGAAACTCGTCCTCTCGTAAAAGTAACATCCATTAGTCGAATAAAACTTTGAACATCGAAGCCGAATCGCTTCTACGTTTCATTATAACGATGGAATGCTCCAATTCTTGAAATATGTTGATTGAATTTCACCATTAGAAAAATTGCATCGGCGAACTTATCGAATCATCTGTAGGTATTTAAATGACGCGATGCCTGCGGTACATTCGATGGTAAATTCTAAACCGTCGTATTCGAGGAAAGAGGGTTTGATTTCCAATCCGTCACGATTACAGTCGAGTCATTGTTTTCATTTAAACTGTTGTATTCTTCGATCGAATCTGTTTATTTTGAATTTTGTCACGGTTTTCCCCTGTTCGATTTATACTGGCTATTGGATTGAATCATCTGTGTCAAATAGAATTTTTCAGCTTCCGAATACATTTCGATGCATCACGATCGATGCGCTGAGAGGGCGAATAAACTAATTTCGATCTTTAATCCGGCGTAGATCGATGACTCCACTCGCGGCTCGATCTCCGCGTGTGTTTTTTTCGTCGGCTTTCCTTCAGTTATTGAAATTAATTGTCGACATTATTTTCTGACAAGTGAATGTTTGAAAGAGAAAGGCATAATAGATTACTGGTCTCGATAGATTGATACATACTTTGGTGCTCATAATCAGAAAATCCGGTACGAATTCATAAGGCAGTTTACTCGGAACGTTCGACGTCCATTGTGATGCTAATATCGTGCGACTGTTTGAGTTTCGGAATAGCAGCATGGAACTCGGTCATTCTTTGGACAAATATCCGAATTGCGTGCCGACCGTTCGGAGATTAGACCGGATAGATGCAAGGTGTAAGGCCTATGCCTTGCAGCATCAGCATCAGCATCAGCATCGGCGAGTGCTGCAAATGCAAATCGGAGCCGCTTCCGTCTCGCTCTTCGTCAGCTGCTTCCACAAGTGGAGCGGAGTAAATCCAACGGAGTGGCCGCGCAAGGCCGCCGCTTCGCTCTTATATCATCCGCTTATTGGCCCGCTAATTTCGTCAAACGTGCCAATTTTCAACTCATCACTCTCGACATGCAACTCCAATTCCTACCCGGATCGGCGGTAATCTCCTCGACAGTTTCCATTTTCGCCTACTCGGACCGGCGCACATTTTCATTGACCCTCTTTCGCGTCCGTTCAGCACACATTCGATTGCCCTTTATCTTCGGGACACCACCGCTGCTCCAAAATCTCGCTCGATCTTTTGTCGAGTGCGCCTGTCAAGGCGATCGAATCGAGATGATGCATTACACAACGCCGATGACATAGATTTCAATTTTTTGCCAGAACGAACGAACGCGCGTAAAGTTCGACTATCCAAACAACCGGATCATCGAGAAATTTATGAATATCAAATTTTACATTGTAATAATGTAAATAAACCAAATGTATTCAGTCTTTGCATTGCACGCAATTATTATGTTACTTATTTATTTCAGCAATTTGATTTTGATTTTTATTTTTGCTAAAAATAATAATGGTCAATTAGAACACTCGGAAGTCTATAACGTGATCTTATACATTGTCGAATAATTATGTATCTAAATAGCATGGATTGACATGTTTATAGTATTAGTTTCGATCTGAAAGCATCATCAATTTGCATTACAATGCTTCGATTGAATCGTCGCAATATAATTTGGATGTTTTCCATCGGCGACTAGTAATTTAGTACAATCGGCTGAATAAAAAAATTGGATCTGTAATTTCGATATCGCAATTTCTGGGTCAGTCATCAAAAGACTTTTTTTACGTCGACACACTCGAAAGGATCGCTTGTTCCGCTCTTCGACAAAAGTTTTCGACACAATTACGCGAGTTTTTCTGCAGAAAATGAGAAGGCAGGTGCGATATTAAGCGCACCCGAACGCACGACGGGGGTGGTTCGGACGAAACGATTTCGAAATAAAATCGGTCGAGTGAAATTGTTCTCGTAAATCGAGTTCACGACTTGCCCAATGAGAAGCGGTCGAAAAGCGCAATTCTCTCCAAATGCCAGTTTTGGGAGTCTAAATTTCGTCCGATGGCTGCTGCTGCAATCCGTCCTGCTTTCCATTCGGCGCTGCTTATGAAAGTCTTATATAAGCTCTTCGCGTCGAAGAAAATAATAGAATTATTTCGAAAAGTCATTTCGCTTTCGTCCGTTTATGAGCGGTTTTCTTCAAAAATAAAACGTTTCTGAACGGCGGCGCCTTATGAATATGTGAATCGTGTCAATTGTGTCGAGCGAACCGGTTCCTCGGCGGTTTGGCAACGCATCCCCGGTCCAGCTCTATATGAGGGGCGGCGCTTTCCGCGCGTTTCACGAAATCGATTATTCAATTTCGCATCTCCGAATGGCAATCTTCTTTTCTGGGTTGCGAATATGATTTACTTCTTCGGAGAACGACTCGCATATCGAATGCACCGCCGGCTGTAATCTGACTCCGGTAAGGTTACGCAGCGCGTCACGGATTTGAGGTCACCTCGAAAACCATTGAAAATTGGACCGCCGCTCACATGCTCGATTCTTTGTTGTGTTTTTTTTTTCGCCGTCCTTTGTTGCGGAATGGAACCTGTGCGGCGATCGTTGTGTAATTCGGCGCTTTGTAAGTTTTCGGCTGACCCCCGAAGACTTCGACGTGTGTGAACTTTGGACGCATAGAACCCGATTCGGATGAGATTGACTTCGGTCGCAAATTGCATACGCACCGCGTGCATCGGAGCGAAGACGTTGACCCGTGCGTCGCGCTCGTCTTCGTTTTTGCGATGTCCTCGTGTCGTTGAGAAATTAACGAACGAGATTGGATCGAGGCGCGTCCTCCGTACGCCGATGCGATTTATTGATCGTCCCGTATCTTTCGTCGATGACTTTGCCTCTTCTCCCGCTCGGCACCCTCTTCTCGGGGTTCATCGATCTCTTCCGTTTTCATTCACGACTTTCTACTTCGCGTCTTACCTTGCGTTTCTGGATAGTCTCCCCTCGTTTCGCTTCCACTGCAGATGTTCTTACGTTCGGTTGCGGTGCCCCAGAGCGACGAACAGCTGTACGGGCGACTATTGAACGTTGCGATTGAATGTATTTTCAATGCGCGAAGGGAGAGTCGTTAAGCCTCATCTGCCAAAACCGGATATTTCATTGTGAACATTTATCAAATTTGTTGTTGCCGTTTAAAGCGCTGTTCGGTTGGGAATAACGTATTTTTCTCTCCCGGGATATTACTGCGAAGTGCGGTTTCCGTTTCTGGAAATGACATTTAATATTTACAATTATAACCGAACTGATAATGAATGGAAACGGCAAACAACATAATTTGTATTGTCATATGCACACATAAACAATGCGTGCGAGTTCATAATTTTATTTTTATCCAACAGACGCTAATTATAATATTAATAGGTGTAACAATTCACTTCGCGAGCGCGGTTTTAGACATGCACGCATCGGTGGCCCGCTGACGAGTTGTTGTGATTGAATCGATACGCTTGGGGGCTAATCAATGGACGCATTCACTTGTACGCCCGTTATCGTTATTTAATTTCCATGCATCTTTGTTTTGAACTTCACGATTGTGAATTTACATACAGTCAATTTACTCGTCGTTTTAGGCAACTATGTTTTCATGACCTTTTGGCTAAAAATCGTTTCTTTGTCCCATTAGTCATATCCTTGGCGGGATGCATGTCTGCGTCTCGTTCTCCTTGAATTTATTATTAGATTTTTCAGTTACAGCAACTTTATTCCGATTGTATGCTCAACTTGAGATGCAAATCAAATATTATGTCAGTTGGAGCTCGTGATAAAACGAAACGCTTCAAGAGTGCGATCACAAATTCGTTTCGGATGTGCGCAAGCTTGTCGTAAATTTGTAGATTATGATATTATGCTTCGAGAGTGTCGTCTTTATCCTCGGAGGGGGGGATCCCCTTTTTGTTTTCCCCGGATCTCCGCCCCGCCAGATGCAAGACGGAGGGTCAGGAAAAAGGTTCGCCAGCAATGGTCGTCTGCGTGCCGGAGGAGCTAGCGAGGGTCGTCCGCTCCCTCTCGGCCGAGGACGACGACCCCGGCGCCCCTCCCGTATTGATTACCGACTCCCGTGATCCTTCGACTTCGCGGGAATCCGATCCAGTCGCTCGATCTCGCTGTCTCTATTTACGATGTAATTTCATCGATGATTTCAGTCGTTTTTTCGCAGTTCCGCGACATCGCCCGACTGCCGCATCGAGTGGGCGGCATAAAAGCAATAAAAATGTTCGTCGATTTGGGTCAGTTTGTTACTAAAACGTTGTGCGTTATTTATTCGATCTTCTTCCGAATCGCGACGGCGATCGATCGCTCTGCGATCCGAATTCGAATCGATTTTCTGTCGAATCGATCGGCAGTCGGCGTTATATTTGGGATTTATCGTGGATCCGATGCTTTTTTATTGTATTTTTTAATGCTATTATTAATCGGCGCTTTCGGCCTTGTCTCTTTCTTTCGAAGCCGTTTTGTCCCACTTTTTACTTGCGCCGGCAATCCTTGCCGGTATAGTAATAAATGTGCCATGGCGCTCTACAAACTTTTATGCTAATGGGCTCTTATGTAACAGATTGTTTTCAAATGCGAAATCGCTTCTCGATGAGCGTCGATATCTAGGCGATCGCCTCGACCTCCCGCTCGGGCCGGGAGTTCGGAAGACCGGCTAGACGGAATCGAGTCCGCGAGACCGGTAATTCGGCTCGCATATTCATTCGATCATTTTTACGCGATATCGTTCGCTATCTTGTCAACGGAGAGCGAGCCTTGAGAGATAGCGCAGTCGCTTTTTTTCTCTTCGGCGATGGACTAATTCCGCGGTCGCTCATTGTAATCTAACGGTTCCGCGGGAGATTATCGCGTACGATATCGATTACTCGCGCCGATTGCATAATCGCACCTCGGCCCGGCGTCGATTCCGAGGCTCTCTTACGAAAATATCTTGACCTATACCTACGAATAAATTTGATTGGATTTTTCTTGAATTCCAATCAAATCTGGCTTGTCGTAGGTCAATCGATTTTTCGCCAAACGTTCGAATGCCAAATTGAGGACGTCCGCCGATTTGAGGCTGTTTCTTATGCAGAAATACATGCGGTCGCTCTAATGCGATTGGAGGGAGTGTCCTCACTTTTGAGCGGTTTTCCATCGGAAAATGCGGCAGAAGTCTGCCTTCGGAAGAAAAGCGTGTCTCGACGGTTGCGCCAGAGTGACCCTAATAAATTCCTATATTGCCGCCTCGCATTTAGCCGAAGATAAAAAAGGTCGATCCGGTGGTGTATCGAGAGAACGGCGACCGGCCCGCGATGCCGAGGAGAGCGGCCCGAGCTCGTCAACCTAAATTCTTGCAGAGGCAAGACGACGACGGCGAGCGGCCAATAAGGTTTCCCACAATCATATTTCGTCGTTCTCATTTTGATCGGATTGACACTAATAACTCTTCACGCGCGCATTGTGAAACGAGCGAACGAACGCGACGAACTCTTTATTCGTATTCAGGTGTCGGCACACGAATTGCATCATCGCCGATTAGATTCGTTTTGCAGTGCGCGCGCCGACAGATCGCCGGGAAAACGAGCACTTTCTTCATCTCTCGTCGCTCGCACCGATGCGTACGCACGATTTTTCATAAGAAACGCCCCTTTTTGTTAATGCCAGCGAAAACTGTATCATCTATAATGTCGAGTGTTCAATATTTAACACATATTATGCGGGGTCGATTTAATCAATGCTAACAATTGTAGTGGGCTGTGAACTTGACTAAATTTAAATCGCACCCGATCGTGTTGTTCCAATTGTATCAGATATGTCTTCTAATGTCCAATATCTACTAACTAGATAAATAAATTTAAAAAAATAGTATCTCGGTTTTATAAAACATATTGAAATAAATAGGATTGCGATTAGTTGGTCGTAAAATAAGATTCAAGTATCCCTCAAAAGATGTGTTAAAATATCAGGAGATTTAGTATGCGACAAGATGAGGACTATCGTAGTATAATCTATGACATTTCCGACCAAGGAAACGATCCAAGGATAAACAATTCTGTCGTTCGAATAAATAATAGCATAGGTCGCATAATGTATTTATTTATACATATATCATCAGCATTGCAGCCATAAGAAATCCACTGCAGGATTAGGGCGTGCTCGATGACAGTCGATGGGAAGGGGTCACAATCGAGTCATCTTCATCGAACGTTCACCTCTTCATGCGCTCGATATTGAAGGTAGCATGACCTCTGATTTTTATTTACGAAGGCTCGCCTAGTTTCTCGACTATCTCTTTGGTTTATTAATTTCACCAAATCTGCATAGATTCCAGTATGTGAATCGAACGTAATTTATCCCAGGAACTGACCGATTAAATACATTAACAATTGTCGATTTTAAAAACTACTCCCCCTCTTCGTTGACGCTATCGCACACAATGTCAGACGATCGTATAATTCAGATAAATTATAATCTCTTCGTTCCCCCTGTTTCAGCGTGTCCGACGTTAACATCATTCGTATGATGTATCTCTGTGTGTATATTGTCTCTGATAAATTGTATAGATCCATGCCAATCTTGCAAGCAAATTAGATCTCGCCGCTGTTATTGAATTTACTGAATAATGCAATACCGATCCGTTGTGAAATTATTTTAATATGATGTTCGTTAAAATACGACTCGAAATTGAGACTCAGGGTCGACTCGACTCTTGTTCTCCGTTTTGGTTCGAGTGTTGATCTCGACGCGTTCCGCTCTAATCTATTTTAGAAGCATTTTCATACGAATTTCATAGTCAAATGTCGCCCTCGTCGGAGATTCTTCGCGTTTTCGGAGGAGGCTGAGCGTTTTTGCGTCCACCGGGTCGAACCGCATGTATCCGCGTTTCACTGCTCGATAATGAAACGATCGGAGCCGAGAAAAAGGTCATCGTGTCGCACAGAGGTGGAAGCGAGAGACGATGGGCTTCCAAAGCCATCGACATGACGCTCGTTCGAATGCGGTCGACCCTAAAACTGAAAGTGGAGTAGAGCGGTGCCATGATATTTATTATCAAAACAAGTTCAATACAGACTTTTTTCACATTCATTACGCCTAGACAGATTCAGATCAAATTCTCGACACACCGTGCCAACACCATTAAAAACCGCCCATGTGAACGAATCGAAAGAAGCGCCATCGGACGATAAAATAATTGATGGCCACGCGAAGACGACGACCTTGTCGACGACTTTGTTTATTGAGAATCAATATTGACAATATTTGGCGCGGCGGTGTCTCGTCCGTTCGGGATGACGCGTATTCAGACGGAGGAACCGTCTTCCAGGTAGTCGACGAATCGAGAGGGCTCTGCGACCTCGTACCTGGAAGATGCCCCCTTATACCTGACTCCCGGTTCTTCTCGGATTACTGCGGGACGTTCTTTGTCACTCACCCTTTTTATGACCCATCAAAGACGAACAAAATGAGACAATTTTACTCGACTGTCTATAAAAATATTGCTATCGCTGCGACCGAAATAAACTTTTTTTTTAAAAAGATTGCCAAGAAAACACTGTTACAATAATTAATTGATAACATCTGCTGGCACTTGAGGTGTTAAATTGAAAAAAATTCATAAACGAAATGCATTGATCATACTATGAAAATAATATGCACGTGCTTTTAAATTATGCGCTTAAGAATTACATTTATGTTTGTAGTTCCGACTGACATACAGTGGATCGTATGTTTTGATCAAGATGCATCGTTTATAGTTCACTGCCCCGTCTTTGCATTTTATGATTTATTAAGATCAAGCAATCGAAAAGCCAAAGAACGTTCCATTGGTGCTGAGAAAAAATCCGAGCTTATTGTTTTATATTATAAGCCCGAGTTTATTGATCTATATAACCTCCTTTGAACCGGATGATGGCGTTGAATCGAGCGATGAACGTATGAATTCCAAATTTTAAAAAAAATTCACGTCTGGAAAATACATTGCGTTGAATTGAAAATTCTACGGTGTTGGGTTGTTATTATATTGTAATATTATAAACAAACAGACTATGATCAGAACGTATTCTCGCTTCATTATCGCAACTCGTCGCTTAAAATGATTGTTTGAGATTTATTCAACCCAACGCGGTTGTTGTGTTCGCTGGATAACTGCTGGATAGTAAATGTATTCCCAATGTTACAAGAGGGTCGTGCTTTCTTACACATGTTTAAGTGCCTACAATCTTTCATAATGTACTTTCTTGCTTGTCTGTTGCACTTTGCACTCACAACTGCACGTTAATAAGTAGTTAGAATATGGGATATTGTCACGTTTCAAGGAGGATGAACAGCTTTCAGATGAAATCTAATTTAGCATCTATTCTCCCAACGATGGTATTGTTTATATCGATCTGGGAAGTATTATAATTTATGAATTTCAAATTAGATGCTAAGCGGCGGGGCTCAGATGCGTCGTAAAGGGTCAAGGGCCAAATAGTCCATCGGACTGATGACACGCCATGTCATGTTAGCTTTTGAAAAACGAAGGGCGCCTCTCGCTGGATCGATCAACGTCAGAAGATTTGATATCGTCCAGATCTAGGGGCCAAATAATCAATTGGACGTTTATCGACGAAGGCTTCGTTCGACTTTTCCGCAGAAGCTTCTGTCAGAATTGGCGTCCTTCGTACGTCTCGCGTGCGATGGTATTTGTCGCTGTCCCACTTCGCCATCACGATTACCCATTTTGATCCGACTTCAATGACAAATAGTTTATCGAGACGTACGAGAGTCGACGTTTTCGAATCTCACGCTTTTTCTCGGCTAACTGCTCCGGTGTGTTCCGATATGACGTTTTGTTTGAACGAGCGATATTTACATTGTCGAGGTCTGTCGGACATTTTTTTCGAATCGCTATCCTCGTTTCGTTGACCTTTTTTCCTTGTTTCTTTGTTATCGTGTGCCGTTGTGACGACGCGCTCCGCGGCGCTCTTTTTATGCATATTCATAGCGTTGCGTGCTTAATTTCGTTATCGTCTCGTTCTCGTTTTGCGTCTGCACGATCCGCTCTTCGATCCTCTCCTCGGCCCCTGGATGAGGTCGCATCTCCGTCGGCTCCGGGACGACGACGGAGAGGAGGCGGGCGGACGTCGCAAGTAGGTTGCCGCTCCGGTTTCGCTCCGAGCGACCTCTCGGCCCCTCGACTCCCTTTGCGTTCCCAGATCTCTCTCTTCGCATCCCAATTTTCATAAGACGATTCGGCTAATCTTGTTAATAAAATATTTCGATCCGATTTCGAACCCGCGAATCTCTGTGCTGAATACGCGTCCACGTTCCGTTGCATCTCGGGGATATTCATGCTTGGCTCGAATTACCCTAAATGATCGGTTAATTCAAGCTAAAATCGTGCATCTGGTATGCAATTTGGATCGATTGGCATTTATCGCGTTGGACACGCCTGATTTAGATCTTGAAAATTTGTACAGCTCGTTAATCCGGTACGACCGAAATCCTTAACATACTTTTGCAGCGCCGATTAATATCCGACAATCGACCAGTCCGGCGATGTTGCTCCGCAACCCTGTCGTTAAAATCGCTCTTGACATAAATTATGTCAAACTTTAAAATTGTATTTGTTCAGCTTTCGTTCGTTATTGTCGATCGCATGCGCCCTTTTGAATTCGAGGCTGATGCTCGCTCGCCTTGTCCTCGCATTTTGGACCTAAATGTGGCAACGGACGTGCAAAATTTCGCCGCGTCCTAAGTCTCGTACCCTTCAGGTACGAATCCTATTAATACTGTTGACCTCGTCCAACTAAATGATGTTCCACAACTTTTCCCACATTCGGAGAGATTATCTGGGGGGGCCTAAATCCCGGGAAGGGTTGTCGACGAGAGGTATGTCAAGTTTTTCGTTTGCGAGATCGTCGAAGGTTTCGCCGTCGCGAACTCACTTACCCTTCGCCGAATGGGTGTTCGGAATCGCATTAGACTTTCTCTCTTCTTTGCAATTTCTTCTCGCAACGTTTCGTTTGTACACTTTTTTTAAGATATTATTCACATCGGCGTTGGTGTGTCGGCGATCTCGATGCGTTTATCTCGCGGTGATTTATAAAACGGCGCGTTGAAAAATTATTTCAGATGCGCAAAATTTATGAGCGTTTCGTTTGCATCTGCGTTAAATTTGAAATTTTTGTCGCATATATTTGGGAATGGATACGCATGTACGTTTGCTCTTTGATATCATTTTTTGCGGTCAAAAATAATAAAATTTCGCTACGCATCCTTCGGATGCTTCGTCGATGCATCATCGTGCCGCTGTTCTCTTTATCAAACATAATAAAGTAAATACGGCGAGCTTGTTTAGCACATGTTGCTAAAATTACTTTGGGCTTTTTTCTAAACTGGGTCACCCCAATAATTCGTATCATGCTATTTTATCCAACGGCTTGCATGTTTTTGGAGATTTATTTCATTCGCCTTTGGTTATTTCCAGTGGAGCGCGTTGGTACCGCTCCGTTTTGTATCTCGTGCGAACCCATTTTTGCGAGTTGTTTGACCGTCCGGATATAACGCGGGTTTTTGCGCTTTGAATTTATTTCTGGGCGGATTTCAGTTATATCTGAAAGAAAATCGATAACGACTGGAATCAGAGACGTCGATGGGCGATCATCTAGGGTCGGCCTTGCGCTTTGTCTAATTCTAGCGTCGAGCTTGTGTGACCCACAAAACGTTTGCGTAAACTCGCCACCGTAACTTGCTTCAAAGTCGGCCCGATGGATCCGTCAAAAAAACCAATATTGTGTCCCAAATGTGGCAACAGCTAATTTCCATTGTGAGCCAAGAGCGACTTCGAGCAGATCCCGCGAGTCCGTTTCTTCGCGGCGCATCAGCTGACGGGTCGTCGTCGTCCGCCGAGTTTCTCGTCTTCGGCAGAATTTTTTCACACCGGTCGTCACTATCGGTCGTTTGGCCGACTTTAACCTTTCTACGTCGCGATGACGCTATCGTTCCACGTAGGCACCGGAGATGTCAGCTACCAGATTAAATTATTGCCTGTCCCCCTCGATGACAGCCAGTCGTTGAACGACGCACAGCTCGTGGGTGTTTTGTACAGGCTCAGCATTAATGATGCTTATGCCATTGATAGGTCATTGCGCCCATTATAATGTATACACACGATCTATATATGTCCTTTACTTTATTAACACTCGGTCGCTTTCTTGCGTCCTCGTCTGTAGAGCATCAACGCTAACAGTCATGAATCCCGGAAAATTCATATGAAATGCGCGCTCAACGATCACAATTCGACAATACCTGAAGCTTTGCGTGGGTCGTACTCTAAGACCGTTGCTGTAAAACTAGATTAAATAAAAAAACAAATCAACAAACATTTCGCTTCATCGATATACGATTGACAGTTCAAGCAAACCCCATTGATCGCGCACGATATGTCTTGGAGAAAGTTGCTGTAATCTTTGTCGTTTTCTGTTAACAACTCCATGCATTGATTGTGAAGAGAAAGGGCCTTTTAAATGATATTTGTAGGTGATTTTCGCATGGGAATGACTTCTAAGGCGTAATTTTCTTGGAACGTGGTATGGCACTATAATTTATGTAACTCTTTATTGGTTAACCCTTTTAGTGCCGGGCTAAATAGAGGTACCTATGCGAGAAAAACCAGCCGAATTTTACAGTTTTACAAGGATTCGGAAAAATGTTTATAAAAACCAAACGAGGAACAATATTTACATGATTCAAAAAACCATATATTGTGGATGAAATACAGAACAAAATAATGGCACTAGTTTTTTTGTATTCAATTAAAATTTTAGAAAAAACAAAAGTATAAATGTTTAAAAATAAAGTAAAAGTTGAGTTCTCTTATACAAAACATATTTGCATATATAAACAGTCATCTTTCCATCATAATTTTATATGGGCCAATTATTATGAAGTATATACTTTGCATTTCCAATGCATTTTGTACCAAAATAAACAAAACTACATAACAAAAATAAAACATAACTCGAAGGTACATGGTAGGCGCCGGGCGGATTATCTCTTTCGACATATGTAATTGGTATAGGTAATATAACATTGCTGAAACAAAATTATGTTGTCATAAATATTTATATTTATATATTGTAAATGTGTAAAATTTTGTTGTAAAACTCACACAAATAATTTATTTAGCATTCGTGGCTGCTAATGCACGCTCCATACAATCCTTTGTTGCACTTATTACAAATTGTGCGTGATTTTCTTTTTGGACCACCATCCTTTCTGCTGCACACCACGCAAACTCTTTCCAAATTTCCTGGAAGTTTCCGTACGCCTATACGTGACACATTTGTTGAACTTTTATGTTAGATTTTGGTACCTCCAAGCGATAGGAAAATGTTGTCGTCAAAGAAATAAAACGAAAAACTATTTATTTTAATTCTCTCGTAATGAAATTAGATAATTTATAACGTATTCTAAATTTATTTTGAGATAGAGTTTCTCGCAATGCAAATAGTAAAGCGCTACAAGGCGCGGGCCGATATATCGGCTCTGGCACTTCTCGCCAGTGCAACAAGAGCCGATATATCGGCCTCCGGCACTCAAAGGGTTAAGGGTTCGCCGTGTCATTTATGCAAGTTTGTACATCTCAACATCAAAAACTTCAATGGCTGGAAGACTTTTCTCTTAGGTGATATTTTGAATATCAATTTCATAATTGATGTGATCGTCATCAATTTGTCTAAACAACCTTCATAAACAAATCGGTAAACTTTATTCTACATTTGGTTTCTGATCGCTTTCATAATATTAAATTGTTTTCATCTAAGCTAAATCATTTTATTTTGAATAACTGAGACGATCATGACGTAACGTGGAATTTACTAATCGTTCCGCTTAAAATGTGTTAAATTCAAATGATTTTAAACGATTTTCTATTGGGCTGAAATAATCACAGTTTTTTGGTAAGGTTTATACATTTTTTCCTGTTTGTGCTTCATAACCTCAAAATAATGCGAGTCTTGCTATATATTATTGCTTTTATCTCTGCTATGCTAATCGTTTTGAATGTAATGCTGTTGCGCTTTGACATTGAAAGGGTCCACGGATAACGTCACCGTCAATTGCTTTAATTTTGCATGGTCGTTCCTCGTGATGGGTGCTTGAACCACGCGACTCGGGATATCGAGAAGAGCCTTCGTGTCGTCGTGCGAAGGTTCTTTGCTGGTTTCCATCCTAAGGGACCTTGGTTCTTAGAACGCTATGCGTCCACGTCGCTAGAACCATCCGCAGATTTTCTGCAAGAGTTGCGGTATCTACTTGTATCGCTGCGAGTCAAGGTTCCCATTAGAGATAGATGATATCTGCTTATCGTCTTGTTGAATTTGATTATGTGACCATCGTGGTCGAGGTCAATTTTTCCGGATTTTTCGCCCACGCCGGTGAGTATCTCGCAGTCCCCTTTCGGTCTGTCCGTTCGCTCGACGTGGACGCGAGAAGCACTTGCAAATTTCATATCAATCACGATGTGTTTCACCTTCGAAACGTCGAGCGGAAGCTTGTCGCGTTGACGGCGTTTTTGGAAGTCGAAAGACGTTCTCTCCGTAAGTCTTCGTCGGAATCGATATTTTGCTGGCTCGCCAACGCTCGAACGCCATGCTCGCAGTTTAAATTGCTTTTACTATGCGAGTTGAATGAACAACTAATTTTCAATGTCAAGAAACGTATACACGTTACACTAGTTAACGTGTTTTTGTTTCTATTATCTCTACCGAGCGTCGCATTAGCTGGAAACGTTCGCTCGCCATCATCCCAATTAAATTTTTATTGCCTCTCGTCGAACGAACTTCTTCAAGAATCCATTGTATTCCAGCCTGAGAGCCCTTCAGGTCGCTGATAGGCGATCGTCTATTACGCAGTTTTTTGACAATATAATCTTGACAGAGATTGAGCGGTTCTAATGTGTATTTATTTTTCTAATTCGAACAATTAATTTTGAATCATAAATGTGATAAGAAAGACCACATTTCGAATTCTTACGATTCAATCTTCACACGAATAAAATAATTCTTGCATAATGCTATATCAACCACTCCAATTGACCGAACATAAAAACATTCAAATAAATATAATATTGATTGGCTTTATGGAATAGTATCGTCTCCTATATGGTCCAAAGGGAAATGCTTCATTAAATTCAAATTGTTCTCCAATTGTTACTGACACACTTACCGAGTCGAATGTCTTTTCGTAGTCAATAAATGTGCAGCAATGTACATCATATTCAGCGATGAACCGCCTTTCAGAGTCGGCTATTCTGACCATAATTGAATTTCAAGATTGAGTGTTTTATAAACAGGATTATCTAAAAATATTCTTTCATATTTTTAAGTTGCCATATATTTTATAAGGCGTGGGCGATGTCCATAGGAGATTTTACTTGTCTCGGGAAAATCGCCATGTTAAAATATCATATGGATAACCCATTGTTTCCATATCTTTTTTAGGGTATTAATATGCGTGGCGAAATTATTCTTAAATTAAAATGGTATTTTTAATGCTTGTTCATAGGCTTTTAAGAATTTATTGATCGATCGAAATTTGTTGGTGGGATGATTTGTTTTTCGAAGATCTGGACTAGAATCCGAGTCCAAGCAATAGTCCACTATACTAATATTACTTAAATTTACACAAAAAAATAAATTCATATGGAAATGGTTGCAATAAATCAGGTCAGAATGGGGGTGGGTGGGGGGAGGGTGCTTGCATCATTTTCAAAACGATCGCCTCTATTTCGTTCGATATAATTTTTGTGGTATTTTAAAGCATTACATGAACGTTTGCTCTATTTCTTAAAACATTTATACGACCAAGAAATAGGTTATCGGGTCTAAATTTATCGAAGAGGAATTAATGTCAGATTAGCCGCTTTTTATTAATACGGAGAGCCGGTAAACAAGAAAAGCATAAATTACCACAGCAATTTCATTAAATTATCTGTCCATTTTTTAAAAGTTCGAATAAATTTTCACATCCACGAAGATGTGTGGCAAGTATGTATCTGGTATCTTTCCATCAAATTGGTAATAAGTTTAAACGGCTTTGTATACGTAGTTGGGACGCACTCCGCGTCGGGTTTGCTCATTCGATTCGCACTATGCATACTCGAGGCGACCTTCTCGTTAGCAATATCGACTGAAATAACCGCATCGTCCTTGCCAATGGGGTATCCACCTGTTCAAACATTTTTTTATTAAATATTAATTTTTAATAAAAATCTTCGTCATTATCATTTTCAAGATCGAATGTGTGCGCGCGAAGCGCTCGTCGTGTTTTTCGAATGTATATTTTGATCTGACACATCGGAGTCAATGTAATTCGAACTAGCGCCCGTTTCGAAAGTTAAATGCTAAAAGGACGCATGAGGTCAATATCTCGTTAATATGAAAAACCTTTAGACCATTGCCATCGGTGTTTTCTGCTATTTAAAGCTATCAATAGTCTTGTTGCGGTCTTCCGTAAACACGCTTTTATTCAAATATATACGTTTTGGGCAATCATTTAATGCGTATTCAATCAAATGCATTTCATATATCTACCACAAATAATCTATTGTTATGTAAATATGATAATTTTACATAGGCAAAGGATTCGTTTAAAGTACGATCGATCGCCATTTTTATTGCATTTATGTATAAAAACATAAATCAATCGTAAGATGCCATGCGGGCTTGATGGACAACAATTTGATTTATCCCTCGTTGATCGCGATCCCCGTTAATCGCATCATCAAAAATGTAGATGAATTTATATTAAACTTAACTTGCTTAAAATGCATTTTAGAGTTTTCTCAGAAAACATTTCTATAATGTGCCGATAAGAATAATCAAGTCTATGTACTCTTTAAGAGTTGCAATTATGGGCAATGAATTACTATCAATGTTTCAGAGAGCATTCTCTCCCATTAGTGAGAACTAATATCTATATTGGCGAGCTCACTGGTATTTAAATCATCAGACTCTTCATAAAATTAAGATATTTTACGTTTCATATAAGGATTTTTATATAAAAATAATTGCGAGTTATAACAAAATTTCCTCGCGCGAAATTTGCGGCTATAATATATTTCTAAATCCCCGCTGCTTGTTTTTCTTTAATTAAATAGTTCAAAGTTAGATGATATTTATACGGTACGGAAATCACAGATGCTTAAACGATCTATTTTTGCTGACAATGTCGACGTTCTTGTTAGCATGTTTCATCTGGTTTGATGATGCTGTCCGAAATGCGATATTTATCTTGATTCTATTGTGATTTGGACGCTAATTTCCATCGACGTAGCAGACTTAAGGTCGTAGATTGTATCAATTGGTTGAAATAATTTCATATTCAGTAACCGTGATGCATTAAGGAAACAAAGTTAATTGTATCCGCTCTTTTGACCTCGTTAATTGAGTCTGTTGATTGACTGCCACATATACGTTATGCGGCGTTCGCGTTTGTCAATTACAAATAATTTTTCAAGATGGAATGTGAGAAAATCTCCATGTCACGCCTATTTTGGTCCACGGTGAGAACGACCGAATTCGAAGGCCCCACAGTCCCGGCGGCGCCACGGTCACCCCAGCCGGGCGTCCAGACATTGCATGCATTGTGCGAGACGATTCGTAGGTCTCTCAATGTGACCCTGTCTATCCTTTTTACTTGGGAACTCGCGATTAACCACTTATTTATACCTGACTGCCATTTTCTGTCTGCCTCTTGTCGAATAACGGTTCTCGTACTCTGCATGTCATCCACGAATATCGTCTATTCGTCGCCATTGCCCTTGGACGGCTCCGAATTGAACGCCCACTTTGTGACTAAACATTTAAATATTTTACCTGATGCTAACCAGGTAGGAAAACGCATCATACGTGGCCATATGCATCGAGGGATTTTCTCATGATCGTTCCAGGTCTCAGTTTTGCAAAACTGGACACGTATTCCGCATCTACCTGAACCTGATCTGAAGATGTAAAAATATCGTGCCGAGACAACAACCGGATCCTTCGAGGATAGTGTATTGTTTCATATGAATTTCGACCTCTATTTTTTCATAATCCTTGGATCCTAAAGCTTGGGAATTCAATGAAACTTCAAGGGTATTTAACTGCGGAGACCCAAAACTCTCCGAGAAGAAGCTTATCGTGAATAATGTGTAACAATTGAACGAATCTACATTGTTGCAATTGTTCAACATCTTTTCATCAGATCAGAAGAATTCTACAAAAAATACTACCTGTTTTAATTACAGTCGACCAGAACGACAACTATCTTATTTTGAGACTTGTTAAATATCATGTATTTGCATTTATCATTTTATATTATCGCATTCCAATGATAAATGTCTCTCGATCAGTATCCGCCGGAATAAGTGTTATTTTTAACACGTTTGTATCGCATTTTCGGACAATATTATTTATATTACGAGTTACTGGAACGCTTCCATTCTCCTTGATGATTCGCCTTCAAACTGTCAACACTTCGCTATTTTTAATCGACGCCTTGGTCTCCAAAATACACCAAATTAAGAATTCAGGGATTCGTGGTTTGTGAATTAAAAGGTCATCGTCGTATCGAAATAAATCCGCAAATTTAATATACGCGCTCATGAGCTTTCTACAATGCCCTGCAAGCAGTATTTTTACTGCAATCCAATCATGTCTTAATTTTGTCATAGTCACTCGTTGTTCAAAATTATTGATTGTTATAAATCATCTTTCTTTTTAGTCACACCTTCTGTTTATCATGATGCTACAATTGATTACAGCTTATATCAAAAGCCTACAATGAAATAAATTTAGTAACACTTGATTTGGCGAAATTCATTGCTTATCGTCCCATAAAAAGTCATACCCATTTAAATTTGGATTTCGGATGGTTTACTAAAGATGATATATGCAAAGATGATCGTTTTTCACTTTTTCACAAGTTGTTATTTGCGTTCTTATGTCATTCGTAATTGCTTTTTTTTGTATTTGATGGCCCTGAATTATTTTGAAATTTATATTTAATGTTGTTTAATATCTCATCAACACAATATGAAATTATGAATAAAAAAATAACCACGTTTAAATTAGTATTAAGCCCTTCAAGCGAAGCAAAAAGGGTCATAAAAAATAATTAGACATAGCCATTAATTCCACATCATAATATATAACGATTTGGATTTAAATCTGATTTTTTTTTCAATAACCACTGCTTTTGGAATAATAAAAAAATCATTTTATCTTTGCTTTATTCATCGATATAATTTTAAATGAACGTTTTTAAATGTTGAATATGGAATAAGTTAAAAAGTCTATTCGAGCCTGCTGAAAACAGTGGACTTGTAGGAAGAAATTCTAATAAGTCTAAATGTCTTTGATTCTGATGGGAAAATATTGCAGTTATAGAACGTAACTTCTTCTAATAGTTATTCGAATTCCCACAACATAGCATTTTTAGTTTATTTAGTTTATTGCATGTTAAAAATAGTTTATCAATTTTATGATTGATTATGATATTCTACCATGTGAATACCATTCTAACATATTTCAAATTCGAATATGAATTGATATTGTGGTCAGAATTTTCCTTGGTCTGATATTTATGGTAGTATAAATTCTCTGCATTTTTTACTATAATTAATAATATGTTTATGTTATTTGCTAATAAGATATGTAAATCTAAATAATTTATGTCGAAGGGGTTCGACATTTCGAATCGATTTTGCCAGCCACGTAGAGCAATGGTGATATTTTTCATCGGCGATGGTCGGCTCGGATGACCGAAGTGTTGTTACAAAACCTCGTTAGAAGGTTCTTTCTTCCGTGAGACGTTGATTTCTATTACCTTCATCTGCGATGTTAACTCACTAACGCCCACCGCACCGAGTGTTAACCGTCGAGGCATTGAGCAACATGGCCCAAAGTTCACTTTCAAATCCAAGCTTAGATCGTACACTGCTCACTTTCATATCCAAACTCAGACTATGAAACAATGGGTCATTATTGCCGCCATACTCATTTTCAAATAGTCCGTTTCTTCGTTTTTCACACGATCAATTGGAAAACGCCCGTCTATTGACGACATGTGATTTTTGTTAGGATCGAGACCGCGATATCCCTGGAAAGACCGCATGTTTCCACGGTCAGATTTATTTGTCGTACGAATGATCAGAACTGTATACTTTAGGTTGCGCCTTGGCAATTTCCGTCCGGTCGAGCACATATTACAAACTGTTTAACTTTTCTAAGGTCGAACGAGATTACTTCGACGATAAATTACGTTTTGCTTTCATACGCAATCATAAAATATTTATATTTGTTCTCTGAAAAACGTACGTTATTTTTAAAGTCGAGCAGTTGATGTACGATATTTATGCAGACTTTGCGTGACGTCTTTCAAACAATCCAATCAGATCGATCCCCTCGACAAATACTCGGTAAGGTCAGCTACAAGTCAAATAGTTTTTTTTTTATGTAGTCTATGAATTATCGTTGTTGTTTATTAGTTCGAAACATGACAAAATTATCGTTATATCTAAGCCCATTGTTTTATTTGAAGGTGACATATTAATTTTACGACGTTTGCGCTAGCATCTTTTATTGCAATTTAAAGCGTCACTGTTGTATCGATTTTTTTGCGACGGTTCATAAAGTGTTAAAAAAATCTATATGGTATTAATATATTATTTTGCTTCAAAGTTATCCAAACAATCGACGCGATTGGCAATAAATGTATCAAATAATTGAATGGGATTTTTTTAATTTGAGTCTCGAATCGTTTCGCTCATCTGATTTTCTAGCGGTCGTGTGCAAGGGCATGTCGAGGAACTCTTTCATCTGGTCAGTCCACCGTGTTGGTTAACGCCCTCTTCTTTTACTTCTTCCTACTAATACCAGTTTTTCCAGATTTTCTAGTTCTCTCCGGGTGGATATAATGTTGAAGGATTTTTGACATAAAATTTATTTGGATTTGTTTATGGCTATGCAAGATTCTGTCCTTGATGATTCAACAAATCCTATACGATTTATAAATCCTGCTTTTTATAAGCTACATATTAAATGTTCTAACTGGTAATCTTATAAATGAGGCATAATTAGATGAAAACTAGTTTTAAATAATTATTTTAAAATGTCGCCCTGTTGAAAAAATTAACTCATTTACGTTAGCTTCAACTAAACAACCAGGGCTTATCGTGCGAATTTTAGATGTATCTAACAGTTTTATCGGAACAAAGACAAACGCAAGCAATTTAAAAATACGTTGAAGGTTAAATATTAGTATTCGAATTGGATTCGTCTCGCATATCGTGAGTAAAATGTCATCGTCCACTTTTTCTGCCATTGCACTTGTGGCCATGTTATTTGAGACCAAATCTTCAGTTCGAATATTTTTAAACTAACTCTGACTTTGTTGAACATTGTATACATTCCGCGCAAATATCACAAATCTCATTTAATGCAGTCGTCGCATTGTCGTTTTATGATATGTCGTAGAATATGCAATTTCGCAAGAAATGTTTATCTGGCACAAATACCACCAACGTTAGAAACAAGATCCCAATCATTTTTTTTCTTCTTCTGATACATGTTACACAGATGTCGATTGATTGATAGAAAACGAAATAAATATGTTTAACTAATTGATGACCGAAATACAATCGTTGATCAAAAATCATCCTATGATTGAATGAGATTTTGTAAAGTTCCTTATAAGAATCCAATCCATTATTTAATATCTTTGTAAATTCAACATGTTTATAGCAAAGGACAGAAATTGCGTTAATAAATATGGATAATAATGAGGTTCAAAGGTTTTTTTAAAATCTGGGGTGTGTGTAATGTAAATAAACTGCAACGTTTACTAAGTTTATAAAAGCGTAAGAGATAATATACTATCGAAAATATACTGGCGGACTAAACCAGTCCCGCAAGTAAAGTGTCAATAGATATTTTGTATATATATTGATCGCTGATCTGTTGTACACTGCTGAAAGTTATTAGCGAAGAAAGTGATTTGGCTTGGTTTGATTGACTCATCGTCGGCAATTCGATATCGTCCAGCTCAGTCGTCGCGAACTTTGCCTCCGTTGTTCAACGCGGATGATCTTCGGAAAAGCCCTCTGCATTTTTCTCAGCATTGGAATTGAATTTAATTTCGGCGTCGTTTCACCAACGAGCCGCTTAGCTTCATTAGAACGCCTCTTGTTTGCTTTCGAAGAGAAAAGCCCCAGGTATCGACTGGCTGGAAATTCATAATAGTTTGCTTTCTCCTTCGCCGGGGCCCTCTCTCTGCTTTCATCGACGGAGATTCGTTCGAAAAAGGGATCGCTAATTCAACACGCGATCCGCATTCGATCGATCGATCGAAATTTCTTCGTCGCGCGCGCGTGTGTGAGGAAAATTCGAGCGCGCGCATATATTACGATCGTCAATTGCGCCGTTATCAAGTTCACGGCCACATCTGACGATTTTGATTCCTCGTGGTGCGAAGTGCGATCGGCGAACGCGACGATGGAAGCGTCGTCGTTTTGAAATCCCCGATTGCGTTGTCCTAACGCTTTGTTAAAAATGAGATGTTCCACAAAAATTGGGGGCGCTTTCTCCTCATGTATATGTGACCGTCACCGCAGCATTTCTTTGTACAGTCGAATTGATACATCTTTCCTAATTATCAAACAATGAGTGTTTGTAGAAGTGTGTCGGCAACGAAACTACCAGTGGATCGTTACCCAATCGATTGTTCGGCGCTTCCGTCGCTGGTTTCTCGACTTCCTTATGTAATGCTCGGGACGCGTCGGGCTAATCTCATCCATTGTTTCTGATTTCATCCACTCATCTGCATTTCTGCATGCCAATTTATTGCCGCGATATCTTCATTTGCTTCAGGATCGCCACATCTCTGTCTACCTGTGGCGATGTCTGTACTTTATAGATGCGATTGTTAAATAGATCATCGAAGCGTTTCAGCCGTCTGCATTTTTGCCAGACCTTGGCTCCTCGTTCCCGCTTATCGTTTTTATTTTTTGCAATATCAATTAAAAGAAATTACGATGTGTAGAGAGAGGATCTCCGCATCGATGCCTCGGACTGATTGCCTTATTTCAAAGGTTAAAAATTTAACAGCTGAACAAATATGGATTGGATCTCGTAAGGTCGCGCTTTCAGCGTCGAAGTCAAACGTGTGCAACGCGACGGATGACAGGTTAAAAGCGAACGACGGACGAAGAGGAAGCTCGCATGGTTGCTCATAATTGTTTCTTTTTTCCCGGAGCTGCATCTGAGTGTTAAAACCGTGGGTGAATGCGCTAATTCGGTTGCAGCGACGGCAGGTCAACGGCACGCGGCGCCGCTGCACGCAGACACGTGCCGCGATGCACTCGCTGCATTATTACGACACCGATGCACTCTTAATATTTATCATCTTGTTTATCAACCTGAAGATACTCTTCGATCCGACTCCTTGCTCAGCTTTGAACTTTCGCTCCGCGGTCGCTCGCCCGTGAACCTCACGCGCTGCGAGCTTTTTACGACAGCGATTTTAATTCACTCGTGGAACTTATTTTAATTAGTCGAATTAATGCGGCAATGCAGGAAATGTACTTTGACTATCAATGCAATCATTTAACCGCTCAAGTGCGCACCGATGCTTGACTTAAACGCGTCTATCGACTTTTAATCCGATCAATATTTCGTGGACAATGTTTTTCAACAACCCATCGCACTCCTCAATAAATTCGACATACACTTCCTATTTAGATTTCACACGTTGTTTAAATTTATATATATAAATGTCAATATTTACATTTATCCTATTCGATAAACCGATCACGTTCTTAGAAGACGTCCGTGTACAATTCAAACAAAAAAATAATTTATTACAATTCCCCGTGCGTTGAATTTTGATACAAATCTTCCCAAAATACATGCATCACCTCTTAGTGCAATTATTTCATGTCTTGCTAATTAAATATTCATATTGCAATGATGTGCGCTGGTTTTGCAGCGTTGTCCGTGCATCAATTGCACCCTCGTCAAATGCTTCAACTTTAATACAATTTTGATTAGTTCATGAACTTTTTATTAAATGGCCTGGGTTCAATAAATTTGGATGATCAGAAGTGATCGTCTCGAAGCGTGTTTAACCTGATTTCCTTCTTCTATGAAAGTAAATGCTGATATGATTAATAAATTACGTCTTGCTGCTTGGCATCTAAAAATCATTATCCTGGTTTATAACCATATTTGGAAGGCATTAAAAATCTCAGCCCGATTGAAAACTCGAAACGGAATTCAAACGATCATCGTTGTATTGGGTGTGCACAAGGACCGCGATTACGTCAGAAAACCATTGAGAAATCCTATTGTATGATTGGCTTACTTGTTTTCCGTTCATAACGTCGAGCAATAAGAACTGTATGTTTATATTTTAATGAAAGGCTAAATATAAATAAAAATTATACGGTCAATGTCAGCCGATAATGGATATGTTATGTTTATTGCTTTAGCATAAATATATAAATTTGCCGTTTGATATATTTTTACATAATCATCAACGTGTCGCGTTCAAACTATCGCACTTTTGACACGACGCTCGTGAAGCAATATGGAAAGTCAATTGAAAGTATGATTTCAAAAATTGTCACGACGCACGATGCACATATTTGCATTGTTGGGGTTGTTTCGCGGGAATGTTTACGCAGAGGGATGACCGAGTCGAATCGGGGTACGCAATCCAAATAGCGTGTGTGCATTTTTGATGATTGTCGGTGTGCACACGGAGTTGATATTGGGGTAATGCACTTCCCTCGGACACGTGTGCCGGTATCTTGCGTCACAGCCACTTGCGCCGCTGCATTATGCAACCGCCTCTGAATTTCAATCTCTGCACCAGTTAACACCGAGGCTATCAACCCTTCACCTCGCGCTTACGTGCTTCTGAAGACATGATGTCATCTCCGTTGTACTGAGCCGTTGCTAATTGGCTGCTGGGCGGAAGACTCTTAAGTTCTTCCTCGCGGAAGACGCGCTATTTTTTGACGATCGCATTCTGTCAATGCATCAATTTTCGCTTTCGGATGTAGATTATCTTCATGCGCTGATTTCTTACTTGCATTCCACGCGTTGTAACTTTATTAAGGTTCTGCTGTTGTCGTATTTCGAAACGAAGAGACTCGAAAGCAACCGATAGCCCTCCCTGTTGAGGTTCCTCTGTCGAGACTTCGACGAGCGAAGGCTTCGTCTCCTCAGTAGTACCCCTGCATTTTTATAATTGCATGATGCAACTTTGTATCTCGCGTGCTCCAATCAAATCATCTTTGATAGAGCTATGGCTAAAACAAATAAATATCTCCTAAGATGCAACAAATCGCGTGATTGATTCGAAAGAAAAGGCATGATTAGTCCGCCCCTTCTATGATGTTTAAATGAATCTCATTCGTTCCCAGAATCCCCCTCCGAATTTACTCAGTTCGGCTCAGTATTTACTTATTCAGATTCAGGAAATCAGGATAAACATGAATTTATGATCAATCATTAAACAGTTCTCCACGATCTGGATTCTGATTTCGAACTTAAATAACAAGAGTCCAAGATCTATGTATATTACTTTAGTTACATGGATTTGGTCGGAGATAAAGTTGTCTGTTGATGCTTTTAAATCAGGTATTAATTTATTTGGATGCTAATAAGGCTAGCATCATGACGATATAAAATATATCATTGTTTTGTCATCATGCAATGTTCATATACAGGAAGTAATTTATATTCTTACGTAGTGGATTGCGACACGATATCGTTTATGTGGCAATTATATTGATAATTTTGAAATCAAGTTAAATCTACTTCATCTTTGGTTGAGAATCTTTCTTGTGGACGTCGTTGAGTCGACTCGATACTGATTGATATAAGACAAGGCCTGGACTGGGGAATCCAATTCCGAGCCAAAATTTCGATCCCAATAATTTAATAATCTGATCAAAAATTACTAATAAGTCAATTTGTTTAATATAAAAAATAGCTTGAAGGCGAAAGAATTTTATTTATTTAAGAAAAGATAAAAATACGATTCAGAAATAGATAAATAAAACACTTAAAAATCAAATATTATTTTGAAAATATGCCTGGAAATTTAGTCTGGATCTGATTTTGAAAGCCAGACAACTCGCTCGTTGAAGGTATCGTCATCAGATATTTAAATGCTAGTTCCGCGTGAGCCTCCATTTTCGTATAACACCATCAATGTGACTGATAAAATTCCTTTTTGCTGAGACACGGACTAAAACTCGCAAAATTTCCGATTTCCCGACAAATGATTTATTTCCGTCGCTGCAGATGAATACTTATATACTATAATACTTTGATGTGATTCGTGATTATATTACGGAGGAATATAAAAATTCTGAACCCCGTATCTATTATATTTCATATCGATATTCCCATTATTAGAGTCGAGGTGTAGTAAATACATCACCGGTAGGGAAAGATTAATATAACAATTTGAAAAACATATACGTACTGTATATATTTATACATAGGTTAGACAGTTATTGCCTTTAGGCGTCGCCAATTAGTAGTTACGCCATTCTTTCCAAGCGTCGAGATTTCAGCGGGAATGTCTCGATTTATTAGCTTTCATAATGCTGGTGAGGTATACGATTTCTGTTAGATAAAAATTTCAATCCCGAATTTTTCGCGATTACGTTTACTAATCCCGAAATTCATGGGTACCTAAAACTGTCCGGGATCCCGGGATTGGATTTCCTAACCTAGACTAATATATCATCGCTAATATGGACATATTATTTTATGTGAAAAGTGCTAAATTTGCGTATAAAATATGAAAGTTACGATCGCAATGATTGTTTGGGGTCACTCGTGACTGAAATCGCATTAAGCAGGGACGACACCGACCCCGCGTCGCAGCGGGAAGGTTATCGAAGCGCGTCGCGCATTTCCTATTGCCCTCGCACGAAAATTATTGCATTTTTCGCGTATTTCGCCGCTTTATCTATTTTATCGCAACCTTCGCCGCGTCGATAATCTGCGATTACGCTCCGCAATCTAAGAATTTAAGCGTCGTTATCTAATTTGAATAGTACAATTTCACGAGCGCCTTTCGGCGGCGTATTCAAATCATCGCATTAGACACATCTAACGGTTCAAGGCTGATGATTTTTATCTGTTTTCGTACAATTTTAGAATATCTTCTCGACGGGCTCCGAGCGGCCTCAGACGATCTTAGGCGATTTTCTATGTTTTCTCTGTTATCGACTGCGAGGCGATTCCTCGTCGGAAATAGTTGGCTCTTCTGCTGGTCTCCGAGGCGGTGCGTCACGCGTTAACCGCGGTGCTGTAATTTTAGAAGTTAATCGCGGCAAGGTTAATGGGTGGTGCCCGAGCATGTGACCATGGTCGACGTGGCCTCGCGGTTCGATGTCTTTCCATCTGCCGGCGACGAGCCCGTGGAGATGTGACCGACGGTCCTTCGCGACAGGACGTCGAACCCCGTCGAGTGTTTAGACCCCGCGCGTCGGTCACTTTTCATACAACGGACCCCGAGAGCGCGATGACAAAATCGCGCGATTTCAGCACATAAAACAACATTCATAGTCGACATTCTTGTTTGCGTATGCGTCGCTCGAAATAGATGGAAAAAATGTTTAACCGAAAGTAACCTTGCAAATTATAGGAAATATCATTGCGATTAGAGGTCAAATCTGCGAAGCGTCGAGCGCCATTTTCCATTTACATTTGTTACTCCACAGCATTTTCAAACGTTCGACGTATCCTTTGTTGCGACCCACGTTGCCGTCGAAAAATCTTTGGGAACCGCTTTAATTTTTTTTTTTTTTTTGGACGCACTAATTCGTCCTTGCCGCGCACACAATCTATTTTTCTCGTCGATCGGTGCGCGATCGAATAACGGTTGAGATTCACTGCGGAACCTTGAGTCGTTCCGAACATTTGGAATTTCGACGTCAAACTGGCCGTTTAATCGAAAATCGCCATTTTGCGTTGGCAATTTGGAAGAATTCGATGCCCTCGCATGGATACAATATCATTTGCCATATACAGTTAAATGCAACGGACGTCATTATAACTTCACCGCACATTACAGATCATGATTGATTGTATCGTTATCCCTTATATATAAATCAGTTTTTATTAATCGAGCATAATTCAGTTATTCTTATAATTTATTTTTTCTCGCTCGGATGTATTCGATAACAGTACGGCACTGTTCGCTTGTTTGTCCGTGAATCGATTACATCACTTATTTGATTATTTAATAAGTGCATACCACACATTTTAAAAATAATAATGTATCCGAGAGCAGATAGCTTATAAATTTAACCCTCTTACTGCTGAACGTCAACTAGTATCGTCGACTACATAGGGAACGAAATATAGCAAAAAAAGATTCAAAGATAATAAATTTAGTAGTGATTCGATGATACTTTTGATATTTATTAAAATAATATATCTATTTGCTTCCGTGATCGTACAGATCATAGAAAATGCCGCAAAAAGCCCTAAAAGAGGACGGAGGCTCGTAAGTCCAATCGGTCCGCTTTTCGGACCGCTGATATGACAAATAAGCGCGTCGCTTCGCAATACCTGAACATGTCTACAGAATTATTACAAACTCTCATAATGAATGCAGGCTTATTCCGGCTGGGTCGGTCCAATGTTTAAACGATAAAAAGAAGAAAAGAGGGATTAGACAATATATATTATAAAAACGTACATAGTTAATCAGTGTCGGTTCATATAAAGTAGAACGGTCGAGCAAAATAAAAAAATATGTCTGCGTTTTGCTCCCCAAGCCTAGTTGTGCCCGTGGCGAGCGCCTGTTTTGTTGCGCCCTTGTTACGGCCCCGCCTGAAAGTTAATGTTATACCAACTATTGTACAAGAATCATTTGATTTACAGCAGATAATACTTGCTGTCAAATTGTTTCATTTTACCATGAATTTTATCATAAATTCTTCAAAATGCTTTACAAACGAAGTGTTGAAATATCGTTTGCATTAATTTGTTCGCATTTTATTAATGATTTTTTTTAAAATTCAAATCTTGTCAAATTCACTCGGCATTCTTTGGTGCTCAACACTAAAAGTGTTGAGCACTGTATGATCGGAACGCTGAAATACGAATCGTTATTGTTTGATCCATGATACACACCCTATGACATCTGCTGTTGGAATTGAATCCGAGTTCATGTCTTTTTGACCGGAGAATACATCGTGTAAATTATCTTGGATGTGACCGTTCATTGTGTAATCAATTTTATTGAAGTCAATGTGCATTTAAACCTTCGGTAAGGGTTCATCATAAATTAAATCCCAACCGTCCTAGACATGCTGCTCTATAATATGCATTTTGAATTTCGTCTCCCTCATATTCTTCGTTTATTACAGACTGTTTTAAAAATGCTTGTATTTTAAAAAAAATATTTTGCAATGTCTCCATATCGATCTGCTGATGTCTTTGTATTCAAATCCCAGTTGATTTATATAGCGCAAAAGCAAAAAAAAAACAATACATGGTAGTGTTCTTATCTTCTGATGGAAGATATAAGGATAAAATGTTATGAATTACTGTTCGAATTGGATCGATTTAATGGTATAGGTCCTAATGGTCCGATGTTCTGGGTACGATTTCGTCCGCAGGTTTCAATTCCGCTTATGACGAACTGTTGCCGGGCAGATTCGAGTGGTGACCTCGAGGGTGGCAAAACGAGCAGCCGTTGAAAATCCAACATTGTTACTGGGGAATTAACGGAAGAAGGGGCACGTTATAAAGAAGGATAGCGCAGACTCGGGATCGTAAATATGATATATGAATAATTTAACCGAGCCTCTCGACTGGAAGCGTTCCCGAGGTGAAATTATCCGCACCTCGACCGTACAGTTAATTCACGATCTCGATTCGGATCGGCAGAAGATCGCGTTCAGTCGGAGGCGAAGATTACGTAAATAATTAAACGAGACCGCGAAGGTTCATCCGCGATGCGAACGATTACGCGCGACCGATGACTCTGCGAATATTTTGAAGCGTAACCCACGTGAATGGGTAGTAACTCGCGTATAAATAATACTTGACACCTTTGGGCCGTCGACGCTGGTGTTGGAATCGGCGGTGTCAGTGGTGTTAGTGGTGCTCGTGTGCGCAGACGAGAGGCCGTTGCTGTGATTTTGTCTTCCTTACTTAGGAATGATGACCTCCCTCGCCTGTTAGCGATAGTCGGCGAGCAGCGCGCGTGCCCTTGCGGCAATGATGTACGACCATTAGGTAACCTAGGAAGTGCTATTTAATATTTGTAAGGCGTGCAGGTTGCATCGTCGACCACCAGCTTTCAAACTGTGAGGCTGAACTTCCATACTGCGACCCCGGCACTCCTGCGCTCGGACTGCTCTGGGACCACTGTACCGAGCTGATGGCTACGTTCAGCTCGAAATCAGAACCGATCAATGCCAACACGTGTTTAAACGCGTCTTCTTTATATATCCTGCCCTCTGAGGACATTGGCGATCGTTAACACTATTTTTACTTTATTCATGACCTTTCCGAATAACAACGTTATGCGCTCTTCACTATCTATGATACTTTACTGCGACAAGACCTTCCAAAATTGCGGCTTTGTATTCGTCGAAATTTCAAATGTAGTTATACTTATCGTATATAATTGTCCTTCCAGTGTTCAAAATTTGTGGAAGAGCCTTGTCGAACCAATACGATTCAATTATCCACTTATCTCCGCCGTTTAATCCTAATGTTCTCATAATCTATGATGAATCCTAATCGGTTATTATGGCTAATTGCGTCCTCGCATTTTGGATTGCGATCGTGGCCCTATAAGAGGGTCTCCGCCGTTTATTCGAACATATTCACAGAATAACAAACGTAAGCAATTTACGGCCGAATCCGTCTATTATACAATTGATGTGCGAATCGCGGATGATCTTCACCGACGCGGCCTCGTTACTGCGAACTGTTTACACTGCGGAACACATACTTCAGATCTCTCAGCTAGAACCAATAAACAATCATCGAAAATAGTCCGGCGAATTATACACTCGATATGTAGTGTGATCTTAGCTCGCGAAACGAAAACAACATTTTCTCGCGTCGTAAGCGGGGTCATATATCGGTTGCGGATATCGGACGAGGAAGGTTGAAGGATCGATCGACAGTTTCTCACGCGAGCCGGCGAACTGCTACTTTTTACATATTTGTGAAGCGCTGTGCTTCGAAGATGGTTAAGTTTGCTGTTGCGTTTGGGTCATTGCACCATTGTTTTAGAGCTACCTTAGGCCATTCCTATTCGAGTCTGCGGACCGGTGTCGCCGCCGCACGCCGAGGATCCAGGAAACGCTATCCTACCGACAATTTTAACATTGCATGCTAACGACCCTCGCATGTTTCGATGCCTCGATCATCGTATTAGCAATTTAGTTGTCGTAAATCTACGTTCGCAATAGATCGCGCGGCACCTTTTGCTCGATCCTTTATAGTGTCGATTGATTATGTACAAATTATACAAATAAAGCAACCCATTCACGCTCAATATCGATACTTGAATAATGTTTTAATTAAGCGCTTATTGATCGATTCAGTCTATCCGACGTCGTTTATCGTCGAATCGATCATTCATCATGGCTTCTAAGCACATTTTTATGGTATTGATAGTCGTCATTCTTTAATCTGCCATTATCGCGTTCGGGTGACCTCCGTATGCTTCCTATCTATATGCATATGTTCAAGGCTTCCGACGTCGGTCGGTCCATTGTAGCATTATTTATCTTATTCATTTATCCGCGGGCGAATTGTATAATATCTGCGATAGAAATGCGCAATCTTAGGATTGCATTGCCGTCAGTGGATGTTAGCATCCTTGCGTGCGATCGCGGGTCCTCAGGTCGGCTCGAATGTTTGTCGTCGATTCGACGATACGTCATGCAATCGATTGCACGACGGCTCATCGCCTACGATGACCGTATCATTTTGCACAACGTCCAGAGGTTGTTAATTTTATGCGGCAGAGCGTTTTCGACGACTTTCACAGTTTTGCCGGGGCACTCTGTGCCGAATTGTTTTCTATACGCGTCCGAGGTCGATCACTTGTGAAAGAATCGCCCGAATATCTTCATTCGACACTTTCTTTTTTTGTTGGCGGCTAATGGGTCACATTCTACGCACTGGATGCATCTCGTGCAGGCGGTGCATCTGATATTGCATCAATTATGCGCTTTCGTAAGAGGCGCTTACTCAATTCTATCGACTTTCTTGCCCATAAGAGTGGGATCGACGTTAATTTAAACGCTTCTGACGAAAATATATACATTTTTGATGTCGCTTGGACGGATAACATGCTCGATGTTATCGTGTATAAATTAAAATTATTGGACAGATCATATTTGCATATGCATACATCAAACTGTCCTTGTGCTCAGCTTCCGTTTAGCTCATAACAAAAAGGATCGTCTTTTTTCAACTGCTCAATGGACAAATACTTTTCATGGAAATACATATTTTGTATTCAAAGGTTTTTTCAAAATCATCTGAAAACTGATGTAAAAATGATCATACATACAATTTTTATGTGGAGATATATAGGCATAGGAAAATATGGATTGATTTACTTAATCACGCGGCTTTATATGTGCACCAGATCATATCATTATAAATTAAATACTTATAGAAAACATATTTATAATTAATCCGATTATTTTTATTCATTTATGTTTGAACGTCACGACAAAAAATTATCTTTGATCTTTAAGACCACATGTCTTACATTTGCAGCAGACCTAATGCTCGGAAATAAGCGAATGCATAATGCTTGTAATATTTAACAACGGAAAGCTACGATAGTCATCAAATGTTAGTTCTTGAGATGATGATGCGTGTTACGTCAATGTGAAATAAAGCAAGCGCATATAGAACGCTTTTGAAAATGATTGAGGATGTGTATTTTGTCGTGTTTAAATATCGACATCACGGATATAACGAACAAAAATGTTGAATCGTTGAGACCAGTTTATATCGTTTGTTGGTTTTATTATAAATATGAACAAACATACAAACATTGATTTTTATATATAAAATCTATTATAAGTTAAATGTACTATGCCTACTGTGCCTATATTATTTGAGAAAGTGCAAACAATAAATAGGCAAAGTTTTATCGCAATCGAATGAACGGTATGGCAGCGCATAAAATACGAACAAACATTTTTTTTTAATTGTTGTATATAAGACTATGTCTATGTTACTCGCGTAATCCTTGGCAATAAGTTGACGAAGTTTTATCGCAATCTGATGAACGGTATGGCAGCGCATTACATACGGACAAACAGAGATTTATTTTTATATATTAGATTTAATATAAAATTGCTCTACATTAAATTATTTGTATCAAGGCGTCAAAGGTAAAAAGATATTTATTTATGATTTTGACTAAGTTTTGTGATAGTGGTTTAGATACTGGACTTTTATTATAAAAGTTTGAGTACAAATCTAGGTCGTGGATTATTTATATTTCCAAACGATCGTCTCGATCCAGATTTACTTCGATTTCCTGCATCTGAAAAAAATAAATACTGAGGGGATTATATAAGTCATGCGGGATAATCTGTGAGTGATTAGATTTGTAATAATATTGTATTTAAAATGTCATTTAAAAATAATAAATAATTCGCTTAATCATATATGTGAAGGTTCGATAACAGATGTGATATTTTAAGAAGAATTATATTTTATTAGCAATAAATTTAAGCTGACCCCTCGATGCTCGTTATAACCGATTTTTATTGCCAATAAATTGAAATCGCCATAAAATGTTATTCTTTAACATTCATTAAAAGTTATACTAATCGAGGTATTAGCAAGTATTACTAACAACATATTTGATAATCTATTTTGGGATTTATTTCGATTATTTTTCTTTTACAACAATCATTTAATTGGATTTTGAAATGTTTGCGAAAAAGTAAACCACGGAAGTGTTTCACTCTAATCAGCAAAAAATTAATATCAGCTGATCAAAAGTATCTTACCAAAAAATTGAATAACTATTTTTAATCATGAAAATGGTAATGAAAAATAATGTATTTTATAAATATCGTTTCTTATTGAATATTTTTATTTCCTAGTATTTATAGCGATACCCGTCAATTTGACGGCTCTATTATTTTTATACTTAAATATAATAAACGGGCTATATCTGTGAAAATATTTCTCCAGTAACAATTGTAAAACTAATCAGAATTTGAATCATTC
Organism: Stenopsyche tienmushanensis; assembly: GCA_008973525.1. Classification (NCBI taxonomy): domain Eukaryota; kingdom Metazoa; phylum Arthropoda; class Insecta; order Trichoptera; family Stenopsychidae; genus Stenopsyche; species Stenopsyche tienmushanensis. The sequence goes on along the minus strand of WACJ01000006.1, from coordinate 472,071 downwards.
ATGCGAATTATGTATTATTCTACTGAGATCTACTTTCCTGAGGGTCGTACTATGTATCGATACGCCGCCTAGAGACCGCTCTGCTGCAAGTTCCGAAGATAACGAATTCGGACCGGGTTAAAGCGGGGATGAAATTGAAATTCCTGAATTTGAAAGGGTAGAGATTGAGGAATATTCATACAGCGGAATATATGTCGTGTCAGAGAAAGGATGCATTTTCGTTCAAAAAATAGGATAAATTTATGGAAATCCTTAGATTCGATTTGTCTTCGCAAAAAATAATGTACAAATGAGCTCCCGAATATCAAAAATATAGAGAAAATTTATAAATCAAGTGTAACATACGAAAATATTTCAATTATATATAGTAAAGCAATTAATTTATTCGAACGTTAAATTTGGCATAAAATTTTGAAATTGTATGCATATTATTGCATGGGTGGATATTTAGGCCAAGGAATAACGACACATCTGAAAGGCTTTATTCATATAGTTTGTGTCTCACGTGTATGTACCAGTTTTCACGAATGCACTTGAACTTCCACTTCCCAGAATGAACGTGATATCCAGTTTTTATTTTCTTACAAAAAAATTACATTCAGTCATGCAGTTTTTGATTTAATCGTCATGAACAAATTAATTTTTAATTGAAGAAAGAAGGAGACTGTGTATTTTTCTTTAACTGTCAATTTAACGAGTAGTTTAATTTTGATTGCATGATTTTTGTTTTTGTGTTGACGCTGACGGCTTACATATTCCCATGATCTTGCTATTGCGACAGAACTGTCTTACGACAATTTACAGCTTCCAAATATTGTCAAATTCTAAACTGCTTTTCTTGGCGTTATCTCATTTCTTGTCAAATTGTCAAGGGAAACATCAATGGACGATTGTAAAAATAAAAAAAAAAACGAATTCAACCCAGTGACTGGGATCAATGACGGTCCCGTCAGTCAGGATTCGGAAGACGCGTGGCCGGAGTGACAGCGGCGATCCATCTTCGCTTCGTTTCGATTCCTAGACGTCAGTCACTCGTCATTGTTCTCTTCGACCCGAAGACGACGGGTCAGCGCGGTGGAAGTCGATCCACCCACCGCTGCTTTCTACGGAGTCGTGATGGGTCTCGGCGGCGGCTACTGCTCGTGGTCTCTTTAAATTTCGACATTCGGTCGCTTCTCGCATTATCGGCGACCCGAGAACTACTCCTCGTGGACAGGTGCGATTTCTACGACGGCCAGATTATGTCACACGACCGCTCACTCGCAACGAGACCCGAGCGAAACACTTTTCGTTCATAAAAGATAATTTCTCCTGTCGAGTTCGGTAACGCTCGCCTTTCTTTATAGTTTCTCTTTTGTGCATATTCACTTCCTAGTTTCACCTTTTGCGATCGCGGTTTCTATCGGTCGCGGGCCGTTCCCTTCGGAGACGAGACGCGTCTTCCAGCCGCCTCGAGCTCCCTCATGATAGCGCCGCAGTTTACTTTTATTTATAAATCGATTGACCTATCCCAACAAGCTTACGGGCGGTGCAGGGCGAGGCTGCGGACCGACAACAGGTTCCGCGACCAATCAATTACGCTCTGTCCACATTACCCACACCGTAATAAAACTCATAAATTCACTGCGAATTTACAACCGATCGCCTCGAGTGCCAGATTTCGTCTCTGCGAATTTACAAAGCCTCATTGTGATTTGGATTTATGCAACGTCAGTCCGAAGAATGCGTCTCCTCGCTGCGTCTGTTGATACTCGTCGCAGCGGGTGTGCTTTATTTCTTTGGCGTGTACGCGCAGTCTTCCCCGTCCGTCGAAGACCACCGGCACAATTTTTTCAACAATGAGTCGAACAACAATGGCCTATGTTAATATTAGTCCTTACAAATATTGACCAACAGACGGAGCGGCGTCGAACGAAAACATTTTACCCATTGTCCAAAGTCCTCGAGCTCGCAAATGATAACATTTCTGTTCGTCTCGGTGTGCTCGCTTTTGCAATTACGGACGATCGATTTGATCTGACGCACCTTCGCAGCCGCCCTTCGGTGGCTTAACCCATTTTCCCCCTTCGGCTTTATTAAATATAAACGGAAAGAACAGCTGTGGTGTTGTTTGTCGAGTCGCATCTCGCATATGTGGATGAATATCATCACTGTCGTACGGGGCCACCCACAGCGCTCAATATCCATCCATCCAGTCCAGGACTTTCAATCGAGCGCTTCGCAAACCTGTCGGGGTCCACATACAAAACAGCTTATTTAGCTAAATAACGTTTATTTTATCTAAAACCAATGCATTCCATAATATGATAGCCCTGAGCTAATGACAAAATTTAACATTAATTCTCCACGTTTCGCAATCGCACGTCAACATTAATCAAATATTGTTTTTAAGCATTTTTCTCAATATCACACATTAAATCATCATCATGCGACTTGAAATCATGTTTATTTATTTATTTCATAAGTTCCAAAAACGGTTTAAATTTTTCGAGGTCTCAGGATCGCTTTACCACAATTCTGATGTCATTTTATTATGTGACGTTTTGAGCTTGTTCGCTCGCATTTTTAAATATTAAAATTAGATCGTACAATAATGATTTTAAAATAATTGCCATGTGAAATTCCTTCCGTCCATATGGAAATCGCTCAATTCCGACATCGAATACGGATGTCTTCTGTCCGAAAATCTTTGTTTCCGCGCGTAATCCTGTTTTAATTTTATTTTTGGCATTTCGATGGCTTGGATTTTTCGAGGTCTCAGGATCGTTTCGATTTAATCGCGCTATTATTATTTTATGTTTTAAGTTTAATCCTTTCATTTTTGATTTTCCATCAAATATTAATAACATGTTTTTTTCTTTCTCAGGAACTTGAAAAGGTAGGGTTCGCCGTTTGCTCGATTTCGTCTTCACGTATCTCGACCCGTCTCCCCCGGTCCGGCCGGCGCCCCCGAATTCTCGTACGACCCGCCCCCGGTCAACCCCTGCTCTCGGGGGTGGTCCGGACCAAAATTGCTTTTTCAATTCACAAAGCGAACCCGGCTATCCGCACAGGACGAAATCGCAGTCCGCTCCGAGGACGAATTCGTTACGCATAATTGGCTGCGATTCACCGCGGCCCGAAAGGGCCCGGATCGCATTACGCGTCTGTCAAATTGCAAATTCGCAAATCCGTCGATCGTTCAGGTCCGTCGTTCTCGACTTCGTCGACGCCTCTGCGGATCTGGCCGCAACGTCGCCGTCGATCCGACGTGTCTTTTTCTCTCGTCGAAATCGAAGATTATTGCGATGAAAGTCGCGTTCAAGATCGCCGAGAGAAAGCAAAATGGAAAGGCTACCAAATTAATTGTGAGAACTGCTTACGAGACAGCTTCTTCGACTTCGATTAACTAATGCCGCTGACGTCCGATCGAAAATGTCTTTTATACATGAAATATGTTCGTCATCCGCTGTTACGTCGATCCGATTGCATCGCATGCGATAACGCGAGCCTGCGTTGACCCACTGCCGTACGCCGAATGCATTTTTTTCGGATCGACGGATGACTTAGCCCGGAGCCAAAATCATCATTCATCATCCCTCGACCGCCCGCGACGGTTTAATTAATTAATCGTAGATTATACGCGGACTCCCCGTTTTCGATGATGGTTTTCAGCATTTTTACCTGACGGTCTCTCGAAGCTCTCGAGAGTCGCGAAACGCCCGAAAAGATTACAAGTCCTCCGATATCGAAACCCGTTCGCACTCTCGGATGGCTTATCGTTTCCTTTGTTCCACTTATCTAAGCGCAAACAATAGAAACCGATCCTATAAACGCTAAGATTTAATTCACAATTTACACGAAACTTAGAACGGTTTTATCTCCAAATATCATATTTAATTATGATTCCATTATCTTTCAATACTTTGTAGCTTTTAACATCTATCAATTACGTCGGATACGTGATACGAAAACACTCTAAAGCGTAATCGATTTTCATACGATAAGGGTTGACATCGTGCTTCAAATGCGCCTCGCGATTGAACGAAACTCTCGCGCTAACGTTCAAATGGATTATTGTTATTTATATAGACCGTGGTTATAATATCACTTTAATGTCCCCCCCGAAAACCACAGAAACCCATTTTTTTTCTCGGACCGCCGGAGCGGCAGGGGAAACCCCGGTAGCCGGGGCTCGTGGGTGGTACGACGTCGCGAGATCGTATCGGCGATCGTTTAGGCATTTATTTTGTGGTCCACTCGTAATACTATACGCCGAAGATGGCCCGTCGGATAAGAGTTATGCCCGTTTTGACGGACGGCTCTGGACGCGGATGACTCGGTGACACCGCAAAGGGGAACATTTGATACTTTATCGAATCGCATAATAATGGACCGGATCGGGTAATAAAATTAGGCGTCTATGTATTCGGGCACGCCGCGCGTGTGAGGAGCTTTTTATTATTCGAATTCGTTTTTAAATACGCTTCGATCGCGCGCCTCGAGGGATTACGTCTGCTTCCTATGCGTCGACAAAAGAAATCGCTCATGATCTGGACCGCCGGTTTTGTACTTATCAAAATCCTCAAAATCGCACAATCCGAAGATCGATCTTCGGTCGAGGGAATCGTCACTGTTTGCGCGTCGAAGAGAGACTTCGAATAGACGGTGATTCATACGATGATCGCATTATTATTCGTAACAGGCGAAATCTTATTATTTTACGAAGAAACGTGCATCACCGCCGTGAAGATGCCCGTTTGATCATGATTCACGTTTTTGCGTTGAACTCGCTTCCGCTGTTATCTTCCGTCGAGAAGCTGAGGCTTCTGCGAGAACCGTCGCAACTGTCCCTCGGCCAAATTGCAACTATTTACGGACCCGGAGACGTTGCGACCCCCCCGAGTTTGATTGCATTATGGAATCAATTATTTCCAGGTCGTAACGTCTGTATAAAATGCGCATCGATATGGGGTCCCATTATTGTACTTTTAATGTCGCGCTGGATCGCCGCGGGTTCCTTTGGTCGACGCGTTCCGACATTATCATGCGTTTCGACATGCAAATCTTCGATCGATTCCTAATGCGGACACTTTAAACGATTCGGCGACGCCGCGCTTTTTTATTTCGGTTCCGCGAGGCGAAACCCTCTCGATCGATCGAATTCATCGAGTCTTCCAAACAGGAAACGATCGCAGACGTCGATCCGTTCCGGGCGGGTGCGTCTCGGGCTCTGCGTCGGGGGGCGCAATTGACAATTTGGCGTTGCATTTTTTTCTCTTCAGGTATAAATCAGCATTTCGGCCCACCTATGTGGCCTATGCGACGGATCGTTTCTCGTCCTTTTTTTTTCAGCACATTAGTGGTGTGGCACTGTTTGTTCGTTTCGTTCGGGGCTCGCTGGGGGGTCTCGATCCCGGTCTCCCGGAGCAGTCAGTCGCCCCCGAGTCACCGAGTCGCGCGCGTCGTCCTCTCGTCCGTCCCTCCCGTGCGTCTATCATGTGCGTCGAAAACGGACGCGCTCCTCCCTCCTCCCTCGGCGACCCTCCGACGCCGAGGGCCGTCGACTCTTGTTACGGTTGCGAAGTTCACTGCACCATGTGTAGATTGATGAAGACCAGGTGATCATCCCTATTTTCGAATACCCCGTCGATCGTTTCGATATTTAAAAGATTGCCTCTCGGATGATAATTTTTAAAAAGCTCTTCGCGATCGCGCTCTGCGTAAAATAAAACCGATCTGTGTATACTGTTCGACTGCGCGCGGCTCCGAAATGAGATCTTTCAAATCGAACCGAAAAGAGAAATTGACTCCCGTTTCGTTGCGAACGCTCGCAATCCGACGAGGGTTAAATTGGCAATCCAATCGGGGCGAAATTCACTCCGGTTTGTCAATGTCGTCGACGATTTTAATTCTGCGAAAGCGATGTTTCTATTTGAGCGCTTTCGTAATTAGACGACTATAAGAACGCCGGAGGGTTCCGATGTTCGACCTTCTGCCGCAGAGTCGTCCGAAGGACGAGCATGAACGGAAGTCGAATGTTTCCGAATGCGTTCTTATATCGCGTCATGTCCAGGTTGTCTGTTGTGAGCGATGTGATGCGATTGTCGATGAGCGTCGGAGCTAACGAGGGTTGGTGTTTGCAGGTTGCCGGTGGCTAGCGAGTGCCCCTCGGGCGGCCAGCAATCGGGACGAGTGTCTTCAAACCTGCACCCGGCGGGGGGCGGCATGGCCGTGAGTCGAGTGCCGAGCCCGCCACTACAAGACGGGAACACCCCCGTTGCAGAAAACTGGTGCTTCACGCAGGTCAGTCACGCGTCACGCTGCGCACTCGCGTTTCGGCTCGTCCGGGTCGACGACCGAGCCCTGGCCGACGGCCTTCGCGGAACCTCTTCGGAACCGGCGCGGAGAGAGACGGCCAGCCTTGAACTGTTATGTCACGGAGTCCCTCCTGCCTTCCGCCGTCGATTCCGCTCCTCGGATTCCGAGGAATCTTTTCCGTCGCGGCTCAGAATAGTCGGACGGGATCGGACCGGTCCCTCGGATCGTTCCGGGAACGTCGAACGCGAACGCCGGACAGAATTAGAGCGCCCCGCGGCCGCTTCGAGTCGGAGCTCCGCAGCGAGAGACGATCGATTCGATCTTCGTCGAATCGATCCCGACGACCGAATCGATTTTCGCTCGCTCGGACGAATTGAACCCTTCGCCGTTAGATGGCGATCGTTCCGTTTGGATTGCGAAAGCGCGATTGCTCATATTTGCATGCGGATGCTACCCTTAAATTTGATATTGCAGATTTGCCAAACTCGCAAATATTAAAATTCTTGGCCGCGAGACGCACCCCGATTTCTGGTCCTACAGATGACAGAGCCTCGAAGGAATATCCAGCCCGCGGTCCCCAGTCGTTTCGGTGGCGAATGCCCTCCCGATGACTCGAATGATATTTGACGCAACACGTGGGCCGCGTCGCGTGCTGCTACATGCGAAAGAATGGCGAAGATCAGTGACCGAACTGGTCGAGGCTCTGTGACCGTGGATATGCTTCGATCTTAAAATCTGATTATTTTCGCACTCAGCGCGCATCCCGGTTTCGCTTTCTGCGTGGAAATGTGACATCCTCGAGAAAGTGACTCGATCGGTATTCGCATGGATTCCCAAAATTTGTTTTCTGGACGACGAGGTCGACGGATGACGGCTGTCCCGTCCGGAGAGACGATCGCGTGGGACGAATCGCTGGCAAATAGCGCTATTAACAGTTGACCTTGAAAAAAAAAGACGTTAGTGCTGTGTCATAGATAACTCCATAGGCGAGCGAGGGTATTCAACCCGTCAGTCCTCTGCCGTCCGCCCTACGCCCTGCGCCCTTCGCCCTTCGCCCTCCGCCTCGTTACGCAATGCGCACGTGGGACTTTCTCCGTTTTGCCTTCTCGCGGTGAAATGCCCGAACGGCGCAACTCTCGCCGTACGGAACTTTCTCTGTTGCGAGAGAACGTTGCGAAATTTAATTCAATCGCACACGATCGTCTCGTCGATCCACGTGCGCTCTTTCGCCCTCTGCACTTCTCTCTTGTCAAAATGTTTCAAAAAAATCAAAATAACTTCTTTCATTGATTCATTTGATTGTGCACATTCTTGTAAATAAAAAAGCTGCAAACCGCTCTCGCGACGCTCGTCGGAGTGCGTGCGCCGACCGTTCCGTCGTCCGACAGTTCCGTCGTCGGACGGCTCCGTCGCAGCGGCGAGGGCAATGAGCTCACGCGAGACGACTGTATTTCTGACTGACTTCCCACTTTGATCGAGTGCGCTCCGATGGCTCTCTTTTATGCTGTGTTCGTATCTTTAGATTTGTCAATGCATGTTTTTGTATTTCTTATAGATTAACTCGCCTTTGGATGTCTTGAAAAATATATTTTTACGAAAATTAACTTTACTCTCGAACAATATTATGATTCATTTGGCTCGAATTTTATTTAAATAACGATATTGAAAATCAGAAAATTTCTTTTCATTTGATACTAAATACGCCTATGATTAGTCAATACGTATCTAAGAAACTATTGTGAACTTATCGTTTTTTTTTTCTTTTTTTTTAGGTGAAAGTGGTTAAATTCAGTTATATGTGGACTATAAACAACTTTAGTTTTTGTCGGGAAGAAATGGGAGAAGTTTTGAAGTCGTCCACCTTCTCGGCGGGCGCCAGCGACAAGCTCAAGTGGTGCCTGAGAGTCAACCCGAAAGGCCTCGACGAGGAGAGCAAAGACTACCTCTCCCTGTATCTTCTCTTAGTGTCGTGTAATAAATCCGAAGTTCGGGCCAAATTTAAATTTTCCATTCTGAACGCGAAGAGAGAAGAGACCAAAGCGATGGAGTCGCAGAGGGCGTACCGATTCGTCCAGGGCAAGGATTGGGGATTCAAGAAGTTCATCCGGAGAGACTTTCTGCTGGACGAGGCGAACGGACTTCTGCCCGAAGACAAGTTAACGATTTTCTGCGAAGTATCAGTGGTAGCGGACAGTATAAATATTAGTGGTCAATCGAATATAGTTCAGTTTAAAGTTCCCGAGTGCAGACTGTCGGACGATTTGGGTGTGTTATTTGATAATGAACGCTTTTCTGATGTGACGCTCGCCGTCGGTGGGAGAGAATTTCAAGCGCATAAAGCAATTTTAGCCGGTAAGTCTTTCCTTCGACAGTTTCCTAATGTGAGATGTATTCAGTCGACAAAATTTATATATTTAAAAATATCATTTTGTAAATTCTACGTTTGCGATTTTTTAATTTATTTTTGAACGCTCGTTTCAGCTCGAAGTCCCGTGTTCGCAGCCATGTTCGAACACGAGATGGAAGAACGCAAAAGAAATAGAGTAGACATCACCGACGTAGATCACGAAGTCCTTCGAGAAATGTTACGATTTATATATACCGGTAGAGCGCCGAACCTCGATAAGATGGCTGACGATCTATTAGCCGCTGCCGACAAAGTGAGTTTTGTTTTGTGACAATTTTTATGCATCGCAAACTGTGCGAGTTAATTGTAGATTGAAATATTTATGTATTGATAATTTTATTAATACGGTGTCCTTATTTATTTCAGTATGCCCTCGAAAGGTTAAAAGTAATGTGCGAAGAAGCATTATGTATGAACCTTTCAGTGGATACGGCGGCTGATACGTTGATTTTAGCAGATTTACATTCGGCAGACCAACTTAAAGCCCAAACTATAGAGTTTATAAATACGTAAGTAAATTGCCTACGACATGTATACACAAAAATGTAACATATGCATTCCCTGCAACTTAATTTAGAAATCGTACAGTCCAACTGATGTTTTTTAATCAATAGAAGAAAATTACAATATCTTTGTAGATGTAAATTTATAATTCTGTACTGATTTTTTTTATTCTTGTTCGGTTTCAGAAGTCATGCTACAGACGTAATGGATACTTCCGGATGGAAAAATATGATTTCATCACATCCGCATTTGATTGCGGAGGCATTTCGAGCTTTAGCCACACAACAGCAACAAATTCCACCTATAGGACCGCCTCGTAAACGGGTAAAACAGGCGTGAGCGTGCCCGCTCAGCGCTCCAAACCGACATTGTGATATTCATTAATAACAGATCTTTTCCTGCTCATTGGAAATACGGTCACCGAGAACGAGCCGCCGACGACGAATGTACATAGTCATCGACGATGAAGACGCTCGATCGACGCGTCGTCAGATCTGCGCCTCGAGTGACATCGCGTCTGAAAAGTGATCAGGCGAAGTTTATTTTAATTAGTAAATTATCAAATTGTCTCCGAACGCGAGTTAAAATTTGAGATAATTTGATTTGGCTGTATGATAATGAGACAATGATTAATGCGATTCAAATGTGTTCAGTGGAATAAATTGAATGATGATAGACATTTTTTTGTGTGTATGAAATATTTGGCTGATGTTTATTTCACTTAAGCAATGTAAATTATATAAAAACAGTATGACTAAGTAACGAATAATATACTTGTAATGTTACAACTAGTTAATTATTATAATGATTGTAGAATCTCACAAATCCCACCAGACCATTTGTGTGAACCTAAACTGTGGTATATAATAATGTCAGTAGAAACTGATTCATAATATTAATAAATTACAAATAATACAGTGAGACCAAATTTTCTTAATGTATATGCGAAAAATGTGCCAAGTCCTTCGATCGAAACTGGTAGCGTCTAAACATTTCTATTAATTGTTGATCAATACGAAAGCTTTAAATTATTTACGTAAATCAGTTTGATTGATGTGTGCATTTTCAAAATTATTTTGAATTGTGAAAAATAACTGGCATTAAAAATATATACATGTAAAAATCCTATTCCAGGTGAAGTTCATATTTTGAACAATTGTGTGATATGTGGAACTTTTCAGTTGCATTCTCGAGTTCCTCCGTCTTATGATTTAGTTGTCATTTTTTTTTTTCATTTTCTTCTTGTGTGATCGGGCGGCTTTAAATAATTTTTGTCTTATTCTTTTTACCATTGTTAATAATTAAGTAGTGTCTCTTTTGAAATTTAGCCGTTCGATCACAATAAAATGATCTCTGAAGAAAATATGCAGCGAGAGCTGTAATAATGGGTGTTGCAAACCCTGTATATTGTAATTAGTTATTCGTATTAGAAGATTTATATTTGTTCTAGTTCATTTCACTTATAATTTGTTTGCTTACTTTTTTGTTTTTTGTCCACAATATGTCCGCCTTGTTTAAATATAAAATTTAATTGCTGTGAAATTGTAAATTATATTTAAACAGATTTTAATGGTCGGTTTAATTTGTCGTTTTTCCTTTGATCCTTTAACAAATTATTTTATGTATCATGCTTTTAAGTACATTTCATTTTAACGCTTGTATCTGTTTCCATTGTCTATTCGATAAATGAAATGAATTTAATTCAAATTTTTGACTTATTGCTGTGCTACGGTAATGATTATTTTTTCTGGATTTATTTTAACTGTCATGTCTGTTTAGGGAACAGATGTATTAATTGAAATTATTATTTTTGACTAAAATGTAAATAAATTTTGTTATTTGCCTCATTTTATTAAGTTAAATTAAATTGAAATGTATAACGAAATGTACTTCTTAGTCGCAGTGTGGACACTTACATTTTGACAAAACATTTTTAATTTTTATGACACAAATCAAAATTTAAAAATTCATTAAGTCTTTTGCGGTCATGTTAGTTCTTGTTAAATGTTATTGTAAAATAAGCCATAATGTTCTGTGATAAAAGTAATAAATATATTTCATCTTGCATAGTGCTCTACTCCGTATCATACTTGCATTTAACTTGAATGACTGTTTCGGGAACAGTAGCATTGCACGGCCAAATAACCAGAATGTAAGGTGCAGTGAGCTCGTCGATTGGATTCCCGATCGGCGAGCCTATGACTGTGGAGAGTAAAATATAATGTGTACTTTTATGTTATTATCACCAAACTTAATACAAATGTTATTATAAATTACACTTTTAATTTTATCTACATTGCATCATCCATAAATAAACTATCATATAAATTCTTCCTGTTTTCTTTTATTTTTGTTACCTGTGTAGGAAAGTTAAATGAAATCACTTATCCAAGAATTTATATACAAACATACTGATTACCTAATTAAAAACAATGAATAAATAGGTGTAATAATTGAATAAGTCAAGTACTTTTATGCATTCCTATTTAAATATGGATTGAAGTTAATTTTTACCTTAACTCTACAGTCTGTACTAGGGATTCTGAAGTTTTAAGGATTCATTTTTAATGTCCCGGGACTCGAGATTTTTATTTTCTCTTCAATTGTGTACAATTTTTTTTAAAGTAAATATTTATATGTGTAAGTTAAAAGAACTATCTTGTTCTACCTTTCTGACTTATCATTTTTGGAGTCACTTTCTTCAGTGTTTTGTTCATCTTTATTGGAATAATCTAAATCTTCTTCTGTTTCTGTTTGATAAGTTTTCTGGTACAATGTTTCAATTACAACTAGATGATTTTGCATGATTTATGCAAAGTTCATTGATGACAGGACTTTCACGCCCAAACTTTTTCATTGCACTAGCATCATTCCTCTTCACAAAATTTGTTACTGGTGGTTGGAATATTTTAATTCTTTTCGTACTGTTTGAACATTCCGCATCGGTGGTGTCTTCTTCGATATTTTTATTCAAAAAAATCCGATACACCCTTTCAAGATATTTCGCTAGTCCAGCTTTGTTTATATATTAGGCACATTTTAAATCACAAATCTCGAGTCTCGGAACTTTTTCGTTGATAGTCCCAGGATTCAATACAGCGAAAAAGCCCATAAGTTCCGGGACATCTTGACACAGAATCCCTAATCTGTACCTGCGTTTGAGTATGATATTAGAATTTACGTTTTAACGTCATTCCTAAAATGTGTGTACCTATAATGTGTGAGCAGATTTTGTTATCAAGGCACGAATCATAAAGAGTTTATTGAATTACAGATCTTAATATAAGATTGCATGGAAAATATCATTAGTGAATATGGTGGTTTTTTAATTTTTACTCTTTATTGTAACACTTCCTAGGGCTTCAAATCAGAACTGTACTTGAAAAAACTGATGTTTTTAGTTGAATGAAACCCATAACTGAATCAGTTCGAAAATATCATTTATTTTGGTTTTGCGCATCCTTTCTCTCCCTGTCCCCGCAGCCTAAACTTCATTTCACCAGACCAATATGCGGCAACATCCGTACAATATTTTTACTATGCCTATATTATTCTCGCGAGTGTAAACAGTAAGTTGACAAAGTTTTATCGCAATCGGATGATCGGTATGAAAACTTGCTTTATACCTAATATTTGTAACGTCTCACTTTTAAGACTTTCTTTTTTTGTCACTCTATTTCAACTTTGTTCTTCCATATGCTTGAAAGCATATTTAAATTTTTGATATCCGATTTTAGAATTAGAAAAGGAAAATCATACCAAATAAAATGTGATATAAAAATAAATACTTTTTATTTACATACATGTCTTTTTGAAAAAATAATAAATGACATGAAAAAATATATAAATAAGTTTTTCACACACAGGTTCAATGCTTATTGTAAAATAGGTATATTGTAATGCAACGTTTTCTGCATTTAAGGTTTTTATGTCATGATCATCTTTATGATCTTTTATCACATACACAAATAATGGTTCAAAAATGTATTAATAATACTTCCGAAGAGATCAAATCGAAGCTTACTTATTGAAATGGTAAGATAGAGAATTTTTCAATATTTAAAGATGAATTAAACCTCATGAAGATCATTATAATAGGGGGTAGAATTTTTGATTAGAAGACGATATTAATAAACCATCTTAGTTTGAGTATAGCCTACTTTTAAGATATTTTTGAGAAACATCATAATTTGAATAAATATATTATATTTTTCACTGCGCTTAAAATAGTGTTACATATGCAGTGTTGGATCGGCTAGAGTTTCAGTTATTTTAGGCAGCTCATCATTATTGGATCTTGTGTCGATTTTTGGATCTTCGCTGTTTGAAGAACTCTGTTGCGGTGGAACAATAGTATTATAGGCTGGCGGTGGTACATTATAATCCGGATCCTGCAATTATAGTTTAGGTCTTAAAAGATACAGTGATATTGATTTAATATACTGAATAACCCAATTAATTATGAAATTCAATTTATTTAGATTATATGAGAAATATACTTACAAAACAGTCGTTGATATGTCCTACATGATTATCTGAAACATTATATGGAGGTGGCGTGTCTCCAGGAGGAGGTAAAGGAGCGCGAGTATATGGAGGCGGCGCATCTTGTAAACGTTCCTGCTACAATTTGTTGTAGTGTATCAGTGCTTCTTGTACTTTCTCTCGGTCTTCTGCGATTACGTCTCCTTGGAAAGTTTCTTAAGAAATTTAATCGTCCGTTATGAATTTCAAGCAATCAAGAAATAATTTATATTCTTAATATTAAAGACATATTTTTAATCATTTAATATGATTCAACATTATAGTAATTGTTGAAATTGTAAAGAGCATATCATGCGTTATCTCAGATTTTACAACAATTATCGTATGAATCATCACACAAATAATAAAATGAATTATATAATTGTATTGTTTTCAAATTATGGGTAAGATAATCAATAGTTTTATAATATTCAATATGATTGATATCTTTTAGTTATACGTTTTTAAAACATTACATTAGCCAACACATTTGCTAAATTTTTGTGAAAATTTTTATTTGTGTATTTTAGCTGGTTTTTTAAAAAAAATTGTGGACTACAGCAGAATCTTTTATGAAATATTAGCGTTCCATAATGAGTTAATATTGAATTTGTATTAAAAAAAACATTTTTTATATAATATTTAGACAAAAAATTGGGAAAATTACCCAAATGGGAATCAGATAATTTTTATATTTCAGCAATAAAATATTTGTTCATCAAAAATTACTAACCTTCGCGTTGAATCTGTGCATATTCTCCAAAGAAGCGTTAAAAATGTAACGATTCCAAGAACCAACGCAGCAGACATTGCTATTCTGGTGGCGGTAATGAGAAGATCTTCATTACGTGAGTGAGAACTGAAAAAATAAAAAAATATTTAAAGCGGAAACATTTCTTCGCTCTAATTTTCTCTGAAATCTGAAGAAGACTTGTGGTCATTATAAATTCAAACGACAAAAACAAATTTAATGCTTTTGAAACAAGCTCATGGATTATCAAGAGTTATAAAATATAGACCATAAATAGCAAGGAATCATGAAAAAAGGGAGAATGTTTGCCGATTGAAATAATGTCAAGCAAACATAGAATTGCTTAATCTGGTACATTGAAAACAATGGAAGGAATATAGTACATAATGATGATGGTGATATTTATGGTTTTCAATAAGAAAAAAGAGAACAAGTGTATTTTTTTACCGTCAAGCGAAAATATCGTCAATCAATAAAATAAATACTTTATCAAAAAAATGTGCATATCAATTACCACATGACAATCTATTATTTTTTATTATTGTAATTATAATTTCTTAATGTAACTATAAGAAATGTATCTTCCTCTTTTTCGTATGATTGACATTGTTTTATTCTATTTCAATATACAAATGACTTTGAGAACCAATTTACCTTCTACCATTCCATATCCAATTGGTTAAATTTACATTATGAATTAGGAAATCACTCTGTCTTGAATTAGATTAGATAAGGTGCTCCTCAGCGAATCCGAGATGCACTTAACATCACATATGTCATCATTGTTCTGAGAAAAAGTGCTCAGTCTTAACAAATGCCCAACACTTTCTATTGAGACGGTCGCTAGAGCGCTTTTAAATATGTTTAATTAAGTGATTTGTTGGGTGAGCATTTTAAATGAAACTCAGAGTTCATGCTACCTTCAATATAGAGATGAACATACGATACAAACGAGATGGATGCAATCCTTTGCAATAAATCAAAATAAAAAATATAAATAAAAATGTTCATTAAATCTAATATATAAAAATTAATCTTTGTTTGTTCATATTTAATGCACTACCATAAAGTTCATCCAATTACGATAAAACTTTGTTTAACTTATTATTTACACTTACGGGAAAAACATAGATATAGTATCACTAATAAATAACTAAGCAAAAAAATCTGAAAGTACAAACAATTTCTAATGAAACGACGGCAATGCATGGCCCAACATCTAATAGAATCAAAATATAAAACTTTATTTATTTGTGTGGCATTGCAACGCATGCTGGGTAATCACTAGTTTTAAATAAATTATGGAGTTCTATCAAATATGACAATAGAATATTTTAAAATAAATTAGGACTTAAGATCATAAAATTGCCTATTAATAGAAGTTTATAAATGTACATAGTTTCTTAAATCTATATCTTATGAATAAGGAATTTTCAATGAATAGGAGTCTTAGAATAAATTGAATGGCTTAGCAGAAATTAGTAAATTCATATATAAACATAAAAATATGTCCGAAAATATATCTAATCATTACCTGCATTTAAAGGTTTGGCCATCATAACAATCACGACAACGGCCTTGGAAGCATATAAGAAAATTATTTTTTGTTGAATTACAGCAATCTATGCAAATTTCGCCTTTACCTTAAATTTAAAAAAATATTAATAAAAACACAATATAAATTTCAGATAAATAATCTTGCTCAATTAATACTATAAAAAATATCACTATTTTTAAGTTGTAATTTAATACAATTTAAAATATATATATATCTCACCAGGGCATACTTGATTGAATTCATTTGAAATTGGATAACCTGTGAATCCTGCAAAATTAAATTATATAATAGTAGTATTAATTATTTATTCCTTAATATTTTATTTGTAAAATAGGCACATGGATAAAGATTTAATAACGGCTCGAGACATTTATAAGAAATATTCAGCGGCAATGAAATAGCAAGACTATCAAATACGTGATGCGCAGAAATTGAATTAGATAAATATTTCTGGAATATTGGACTGGTTATAATGACTTACAAATTATTTTTACAACTTTTTGAATTACAAATGCAGATTTCTATATAAAACATTAAGATTTAGATGATAGTTGGAGTATAAAGCATAAATATAGATGTCTGGTTTGCAATATTTTCATGAATTATAAGAAACTATTGCCTGTAATCAGATAGCAAGATCACATTCACTCTTAAAAAAATAATTCATATATAATTTGTACAACACAAAGGAATTGACATTTTGTGATATGTTTTAAGAGGGTTCTTTGATTCACGTATCTGAATGTATTAGATATCAACTATTAACTATCTTGATTTGATTTTTTAAGCATTTATGTGTTTATAAAAATGAGTTCAATAACCATCTTTCATAGATTTGATTAATTTTAAAAAATTAATTGTCTGAAAGTCTGATGGCTAAACTTGATATTTATATGAATTTAATTAATATTTATTCAAGATCAAACATCTACAGAATACATTTATTGAATAAATTATATATAATATTATGACTTGACGTGATTTCAGTTGGCTTTTAGTAATCCCTTTTATGGGAATATTGCCAACCATTTTTACATGGTTTTTTATAGCGAATATATGCTTTAAAAATGTGGTAATTAACCACACTTCCTGTAGCTTTAAACTCGTGACAATCGAGTTATTAGTTCGACCGCTTAATCGCGGGACTACATACAAGTCTTAGCTAATATTATGAGAAAAATATTAATCAAATGCTATAATTTATTGAAAAACAAGGGATCAATTATAAGTTTCAAATGTTTGTTTATAATATAATATATCAAACATATCAAATCCTTCACCAAATGAATCAACGAGACTAAAAGAAAGCACAATATGTATAATAATGAAATATCCAAACCAAGTTATACATATCATTATTAATTTTAAGCTCCATATATAGAATAAAATGATAAAGAATCACTTATAAGTATATAAGATGAATATATTTGATAGTAAATATTCAAATAATAATAAAAATCAAATATATTTTATATTTTCAATACAAATATGTTACACGTTTCTGGATTTAATTTTTGAAAATTTTAAGAAAAAAATTATAATTAAAGAACTATAATTAATTGACATGGCTATTGGGTCTCGACCAAATTGATTTTCAATATGTCGCTTATTGACCCCTTGACGAATATGAAGCATCATTTATACTATCCATATGGTATTAAATTTTATTAAACAGTAGTGCCACGGACCTTCATCAGAGCCATCTTCAAATTCCACATCAGTTGTAAACTCACACGATGGCTCAACGAGGAAAACGAACAATATGCATAGCCACCACTTGACACGATTCATACTATTTTTTTGATGTCCAATAATAATGAATTGCACTCATCTGAATAATTATTTCAGTGTTTTTTTAAGTCGCTCACTGGATTATTAAAACGTTATAAAAACATATAAAATGGCGTGTGACAAACTTTTCTGTCAATAACGATATCACGATGCAGAGGCAAGATAAGTGAAAGATAATTCGCCAGAAAATAATTCAACATAGTCACAGATGTTTTGTGATAATGTACACTATTCAAAGAGATAACAATAGATAAATATTTATCAAGCAAGTGCCTCTATATGATATGACGAAGAATGAAATCTGAAACATACAAGCAGAACCGTAATAGCTATCGAGTTCTTTATAAACCTATAAAAAATAATGGAATATTACGGCCGTATAAAATATATGTGAGTATTTATTGTCTGATCCATTTTCAATTTATCTTTAAGAAATGTTAGGCATTCCACAATAACGGAAAACAAGGTGTTTTGCTGCTTTATACATAAAACGTTAATGTAAAATATCCGAGCCATTCAAAAACATTTTATATAAATGAAGATTATAGTTCATGACTAAACAAAATAGCATATTATATAACAGTTGGGAAATATAAAGATTATATATTTATTTTGTATAAAATAAAATTTCATTTTTTAACATTTGTAATTTACTTTTTTCAATCAATATTTTCCCCGTCCTAATTTATTCAGTACAAATTTGTTACAAATGTTCGTATGCATTTAAAGCAATATGTTTAATTAAGTGGACGAAATGCAATTTCAATGTTCCATGAAGT
Organism: Stenopsyche tienmushanensis; assembly: GCA_008973525.1. NCBI lineage: Eukaryota > Metazoa > Arthropoda > Insecta > Trichoptera > Stenopsychidae > Stenopsyche > Stenopsyche tienmushanensis. The sequence goes on along the minus strand of WACJ01000006.1, from coordinate 453,457 downwards.
TGTTAATTCTGACTATTTTTTGCATTTCAATCAATCTCTTCATTTTTAAGTCTTAAATCTCCATTTTTTTCTGGATTAAATTAACATCCCCTAACTACTTCTTTTACTTGCGTTTTTACTATCGTTAGATTTTCAACCATGGATTTAACGGGATATAAAATCAAGACAAATTTATCCCTGTTATATATCTTTATAATATAAACAACAATTATGTGATGAAATATTAACATTTATATTAATTTATTCAGGAACCGAAATGAAAGCTTTCAAGGAAACTCGTGCGATTCCCTTCTCAATAACCGTTTTTTAGTCCAAAACCAATATTTCTTTATGGAGTATCAATTTATGAAACGTATGATTATTTAAATTCAATTTTAATGTATGATTATTTTATGTACCATGAGATTAATTCCAGTTTTAAGCGAGTAAATCAAATAGTTTTAGCAATTTAATGAAACAAATATTGTTTGTAATTTAAAACTATAAAATTATGGAGCTAAAAATAAAATTTCCATATATTCTTCTAGGTAGTCCTGATATCTATGTTTTTAGATTGTTAACAATTTCATGGACTACTTCAAAGTTAGCTGGGACATCAATCAACGACGCAATTCATGAAAATAAAATAAAAAGTTTAACCATCACTAAAATACACAATAATTATTAATTATTTAAATCATGAAAAATATTTGAGTAAGTTAATATTATTCGAATACTGGAGAATGCGTCCCATGCGACATACAAAAATTGACTGCAATTTCAGACGTGTCTGTGAATACATTAACAGTGTTTTTAACAGTCGCAATTACTCGTACCATATAAAAATCCAATTAAAGAACAATAAACTTTGTACTGGATTACACATTGGATCTGCTATTTTTTTATAGGAAAAATATTTTAAAGTTGATTATAGATGGAGGTTATTCAACTTGTACATTGAATATAGTTATTAAGCTCACATCATACTTTTGGAGGGATCCTTGTCGTTTATTTTTCAGCAGAAAAGAACATGGTTAAACTGAACCTTCCATAAAATCTGACCTCCTTTAGAAGACTCAGGTTTGTTTTCTCATTGACTTACAAAAAACTAAGCTTATCATAATTCTAGTATCTTTATCAAATAGTTTATCAGTAAAAAGAAAGCTTTTTGATCATCACCAGCTTGAGTCACTGCAAAATGAAGATTCCTCCCACATCTTTCGTGAGTTAGTTTTTCCTTTTTCATATATCTGCTTTACGATACAAACTGTTCAATTATATCATAACAAACATGATTTTTTTCTCAAGAATTAGATGTGCTTAATAGCTCTTGTTTGGGTTTTAATTTATTAGCATTTATTTTGCATGTTTCATAAAGTCATATCAATTATGGCAAAAACATTTTCCTCTCCAAACGAAACTAAAGATTTATTTTCAGTATTAATCTTTGTTTCAGATACACTGCTCCATGTGTAATTATTTAAATGCCTTTATTTTATTGCGAAAGGTCGTCTAGAGTAGTTTTTCACTATCTCCCGAAGAAAACTACTCAGTCTTTACAAACCTCCCATACTCCCTATCGAGATGGTCGTGAAAGTGTTTGTCAATATGTTCATTCAGGATACCCATTGAGTGAGGGTTCGAAATGAAACTCTGAGATTATACTACCTTTAATATCGAGCGAATGAGAAGGTGAATGTATAATACAGACGAAATGGATGTAACCCATCTTCCTGTGAATGGATATTGAAGTGGCCCATAGTTCTGCAGTGGACTGTTTGTGGCTGCACTATGATTGATGATGATGATTTCATTACAAAATTTAAAGTATATCTTAAACTAAATAATATTTATTTAATTATGGAACAAATGTCAAATTATAAATGTGCTAATGAAATGTTGTAATAAAATTTTCCATTAGTTTATCAATTTTATTTGAGTTTCCGTAAACATAAAACAAAGTGTTCCTTTGCAATACATACATATTCAAATAAAAAACAATAATTCAAACATCAGATATCTAATTAATGCATATTTCCAATAAAAATGCATTTAGATTTTTATTGATACATGTTATTTACATAAAAATCTGACATTTACGTTGCAGACATAGGATGGATAATTAATACAAAATAAGATCATTGTTCAATTAGCCCGTATATGATTGATGTTATTTTTTTAATTATTTAAAATGACTGTTTTTAAAATGTTATTCACAAATTAAATTTATAAGACTGAACTAAAATTGATATACCAAAAAACCCGATAGTCTATATACTAATAATATTTATTGACCAATTAATATCTCGCTGCAGGCACAAAAGTGTATTACACGTCTTTATTTGGACAAACTGTTACACAAATGAACAAGCAAAATAAGATTTGCATGTGATGAATTTCATTTATGATTATATGAAATATTTATTTCATTAGTCATAAATTATATTATTATGAATTAATGTAATGGTGTCAAGTGAGATGTAAATGCGTAATAAATGTCATACACAATTCACATAAAAAATAAACGTTTTCAGCATCGGTAATAAAATCTGTCATTTCTTAGCTATACACAAGTATAAAATTTGTCTGAAATGGGAAACATTTTTACATTTCTAGTAATAATGTTTCCTAATTTATTACTTTTAGTTTTATACCCTGCTTACATATTAATTTCTAAAATGTCAGTAGATATTACTTTACTATTCGGGAAATTTGATCATTTACAATACAATTCACAATCAAAAGTTCTTTTGACAACCTTTAATGCTTAACAATCAAACACGCAGATGTTTTTTGGAATCTAATGATTTTCTTATTTTCCACCGTGGACAAAATTACCAAAACATATTCTAATCTGTTAAAGCAGTCAAAGCTGCAACAACATCGCCATGGTGTTCGCGGAGTGTTCGTTCTGCTACAGGTTCGAGATATTTCCATTTCTTTGACCTTAAAATAAAAACACAATCAATATAAATCACCATAGTAAAAGTAATTATGAAGAAAAAATATTCTATAGCAAATATATTTGAATAGTTTCAAAAGCTATAAATTATCTTGTTTTCATATCCATTAGATACATATAAAAACAAAGAAACATACGATAAGATCTACGTGTTCTTTCAATATAGCCACTTTGCATAGCTCCTTTTCCCGTTCTGCTTTTTCCATAGTTTCTTTTGAAGCGCCTATCTCTAATCAAGGATATCGCCTGGAATCATATAAGATCATCACTTTCAAGAAATTGAACAAAAGCAGGTGAAAATATTTATTTCAAAGCTTGAGGTTAAAAATTGGATGGCGATCACTTTACCCCAAGAATTTCTTGGGACGATATTTCTTTTTCTTCTGCATAGTCGGTGACTTTTTCGAGATCGGCTACCCCGCTATCGTGCTTTGCGGTTTTTCGCGCCGCGGGGGCTTCGCACTCGCCATTTGGTTCGGAGCCCATTCTGTCACTTACTTAACCTCAATTCTAAATGTCTATGCTTAGTTATTAGCGAACGTCACTTTGAATCAAAGCTTACTTTGCACCACTTTCCAGAGCATACTTGTCGCTAAGCAAATTTAAATAAATGTATACATAAATTCAATTTGTAATAATTTTAAATTATCTTATATGCTTATGATATAAATAAATATTAATATTCGCATAATGATTGAATTGAATGAAGCATTCGAATTTCAAACAAAAAATGAAATTCTTATAAAAGCATTTGGATAAAATTTAAATATCAGTTTTTTAATTACTTATTAAAAAAGAGCGTCGTTATGAAATATGAGCCAAAATATTTTGAAGCTTAAAATAATGTTGTTTAATTATAATTATATAAAAAACGCAATCTGAAGGATTTTAAAAATTATCATCTTAATAATTTTTTATCGGTTTTTAAAAATTATTCACTAAAACGAACAACATTATTCTGTATTATAGTATGGTGGAAAAATATGTTGATATACTATGAATGTTTATATTTATATATATGTTTTGAAAAAATTGATTAAATTTTTAAATTCATATTTTAAAAAATTAAATTCATTTATTTCATTTAAAAAAAATGTAAATATATATATTTATGGTGATTAAATTCGAGAGGGAAATTGTAATAGATGTTTGATGATTGTAGAAAATTTTCGAACGCTAATGTCGATCTTTTCTGTGTTCGTTGTGCAGTCGTGATCGATTCGACGATTCGGGCTGGGTAGTGTTGCCAGTACGTCATCGGCGTTGGTGCGGGCCGGTGGAGGCGTCTCGCGACTCGCGCTCGTCGCCCCCTGAGCCATGGAGAAGCGCATCGCGCTAGAGAGAAGGGGCCGGGACCCTAAACAGGTGAGGATGAGGACTGTTCGTCTACAACTAGAGCTCACGCTGAGCGTATGCGACTTTTTATACCGAAAATCGGTTGCGGCGCGCTTTTCTCCGCAGCGAGGTAGACGCGTCCTGCGAGTGGGTTGCGTCGAAGGGGGCTCGTTTGCGGCTCTCTCGGTGGTAAGAGCCTCCTCGCAGAGTGCCAGGTGGCATTCGATGGGAGCTCCGCTGCCGTTTTTCCACCCGCGGCGTTTGTTTACGTCGCAAATCCGAACGGGAGAGTCGGCTTCCTATCGGGAAATGGAGAGAGTCGCCCCATTCCGGCGGCCACGCACATTATCAGATTCTTGTCTGGATCGTTTTCGACGAACTGCGCCTTCCGGGGGCTCCCTTGCCCCTCCCGACTCCCCGCCCCTTCTTGCCAAATCTGGAACGCTCCTTTCTGGACCTTCGGGAGTCAACTTTTCAACGTTTTATGACTTCAAATAAATCCGACGCACATGCCACATCACTCATAAATACCACACCACACCAAAATTTCATGTAGTATTCTATCACATTCCAGATTTTCAATTAAATGTTCAAATACTCTCCCTTCTGTGTGTATTTGATAACCTACATTGACACATGTGCATATGTAAAAAAACGTTATGTCATTTTATTTGCAATACAAAATGCATTTTCTAGGGCAATCGAAAGCAAACTTATATCCATGCATTTTAACCATATGTCACTCTTTACACGTCAAGGATCTTGCTAGGTTTTAGCTAAATAACAAGATAGACGATGGCATCATATAAGCTATTATTGCTGTACTTTTTAACCAATTTCTTCAACACTTTCATGGGTTTCTTTTCGATTACAACAATAAAATAAAGAACGCAAAGAATAGCAGATGTCAAAATGTTCTATATTTTATTTTAAATTATTAACACTAATAATGAAATAAAATATGTATATTTTAAGCCGCATAAATGTCGTTTGCACATGACGATGTAGTAGAATATTGATTAATCTTATTATACCGTTTTTAAAATATGATATTTAAAGTCTCAAAACTGATCAACATCATCATCACTTAATGCTGTGATCTTTACATACAAAATTAATATGAGATATATCTTTAAAATAATTTATTTCAATTGTTAAATATTTCGACTATTGCAGATAAAGGATCTCAACTTGGACAATTGTCGCAGTCCTGCCATTGTAGGTCTGACGGACGAATATGTCGATCTCGAGTCCCTGAGCTTGATAAACGTTGGCCTCCTTTCGCTGAAAGGTTTTCCGGTGCTGCCCAATCTTAAGAGGCTCGAGCTGTCCGACAACCGCATCTATCAGGAGTTGGACAGGCTCAACACGAGCCCTAATTTAACTCACCTAAATCTTTCCGGGAACAAAATAAGCGATCTGGTGACGCTCGAACCTTTAAAGGAGTTCAAGAAATTGAAGAATTTGGACTTGTTCAACAACGACGTGACCAACATTGAAGAGTACAGATCTAAAGTCTTCAATCTCATTACCTTCATTGAAATATTTAGATGGGTGAATGTTTGTTTTTATTTTTGTTCGAAATTGTTCAAATTTATATTATTATTTTACTCAAATTTGTTTTATTTATTGCGAGCAGATATGATCAAGACGATAGGGAAGCGGACGATTCCGATGCTGAAGACGAGGAATTGAATGGGAACAACGAGAGTAGTGATGATGAAGGTATTTTTTTTAAAAGTCATTCTTGAAACAGTTATCCCATTTTGTGCTTTGCTATCGGTTTGTTGCCCTGAAAATGATATATTTAAGATTTAATTCTGAAATATCTGTTTGTTTGCATTTGTTTTTTATCTTAAAATCTCGCAAAGGAGAAATTTTCCGTATGTGGTGATGAGCAGTGGGTTTTGCAGGCCTGGATATTGATTTTTCCAATATGAAGCTCGATGGCTGCGAATCGGATGATCCCGAAGTTTCCAGAACCGCTCCCTTGCCTTTGGTCATGTACACTATCTATGGATTGATCTTCCATTTGGGCTCTATTCTGTGTAAGCATTCAATATTGAGAATACAGTCCGTCTAAACTCGTTGAAACCTCGACTATCCATCTTTATATCGGGACTGTTCTACCGAAGAAATTTTAATGCCATATAAATCAAACGATTGTTTCAGAAAAATAGTGTTGTGGAGAAGGTAAGAGACCATTCTTATTAGCATTAATGTATAATGCTGTTGTCGATTACGCAAATGGATATTAACTCAAAATATAATTAAGAATAGAGACGCTCGAAAGAAAGTTCATTGAGAATAAGATTTTAAGAAGCATGTTTTTTTTAAAAACAATAATAACAGCAATACTTTAAATCATGTGCTGAGATATAATATTTACAATTATATTTGAAGCAGCAGTTGATTGGACACGGGATATTTTGAAAGATATCTAAGAAAAATGATATTAAAATGTTCTGCTGACACTAGATTGGATAATTGAGGTTTCTTTGTTGTAGAAAGAAGAGATAAAAATTGTTATAAGATAAAATTTTACTAGTAAGATTGAGTATGCCTTTGATGTGTGATAATGTACATGTCATCTATCTGTAATGCATTTTTTTAAAAATATTACTGTTGAATATCACCACATATCCATTTCTCCTGAGATTCATCCGTTCGATTGCCACAACAGCTGTCTTGATTTCGAAAAAAATATTTTATGCTTACGGATTATGTTTTAGGCACGTTTTGAGAATAAATAAAATTAGGCGTTTGCAGAACCTCATATTTGTTATTAATTATATTTGTAACGAACAGTATTCAAACATAATTTTAGCGTGTGGGAATCAGAGTATTGATTTTGCATAGATAAAAAATGGAAGATAATGTGCACAATTATGTAACATTATATGTCGAGAAGTTAAAAGGTTTTTAATATCAAGATTCATCGATTTGATGCTTGATATTTCAGCTGATTCAACATCATTTTCATTAACCATTTAGTGCATGATTTCATTATTTTAATTTCTAATACCTAACTCGAATAGCTCAATTCAATTGTCACTTTGCCAAACTTATAATATTTAACTGCTTTATTTGTGGAAATCAGTACTGCATAAATGAAAACATTTTATCTGTTGGTATTAAGTGGACAGAGAAATTAGTTAGAATTGTCTTGAGATACTATTTATATCTTTGTTTCACAATTAACAAAGACGAAATTTTCAGAAGGAGTTGCAATATTAATATTAATCAATTGCCAGTTGAGTTTATGTGAACCTGAAATATCTGCTTTTCTCAGTGACATGTTGAAAGAAGCTAAAATTTATTCCTTCATTATTAACTATTTATTTATATTGTTTGCAGATTCCGAAGAGGAAGGAGGTGACTTATCATTGCGAGCTCTTTATAATGATAAATTAGGTAAGTTTTTCAAAAACATAAACATGAATGTTGTAAATTACGATAATTAATTAAGTAACGGATATTCATTTCAAATTTAGCATAAATTTAAAAATAATACAGTTTGAAAATATTCTTGGTGTGAATTTTAAGGGATGCGATCCATCCACAGCATCTATAAACCGCACGCTACTGATGTTATGTTTGAATTGATATTATGCACTCCACTTTTAAAAACTGCATAACTTCAAATTTGTATTTGTAATATAAGATTTAAAAAGATTTTTAACTTTTATCAAGAAAAGAGGGATTGTGTATATTTTAATATATGGAAGAATGATAAAAATCACAAACGCTTCCTCTTATTAACCCTCGCGTCAGTCGCAATGCAAAAATGTATGAGTTTGTTCGTAATGCGTTTAACAAATTCAAACACGCAAAGTGTGTAAACTTGTTTATAAAAAACATTCTAATGAACGTGTAAGTAACAGATGCCCCCCTATTACATTTAGAAATAAACAAATACTATCCAGCCAGGAAGAAAATAAAAATATTCCAGCAATTGAATGTTAAATAATAGTCAATTAGATTACTCATTTAGATTACGCAGCCTTGTTGCAATAAAACCATTCTCGTATGTAAATAATCGCTACATATGTGCCAAGCACAAAAATTGTTTGCAAAGTTTGCAGAAGTATTTTGTATACCTCTAATACTTGTTTTTGGTGCAAGGACAAGAACATCGTTTTCTTTTATTTGATAAAGTGCTAGCCTCTGGTTCTTCTGCAGGTGATTCAACATCAGCAATAAATTTCTGTAATTTACATTTGATAAATACAGAAATTCTCATTGTATCAGAGATATGTATATATTAGACAGGCGGGCGACTTACAATAATGCGGTCGACGCTTTGGCCTCTCCTGCTAGTTTAGTTATTCGGTTGTTAACCCTATCGGATCGGAAATTGTGAGACAGAGACGGGTGTCTTGCGGCTCATCATACACACGTGCTTCGATGGCTAAGTCGAGCCGTAAAGGTACCCCCTACACGTCTCAACATTCTCAATATATGAGGTTTTAATTTTTTTATAGAAACTCGTAAAAGTTCATACTTAATATTCAATAAAAAATTGCATTCTAAAGAATCTTTTAACCGTGAAATCACTATCGTCAGATAAGCTCTTTCAACAAAGAAAAAACGACTTTCGTTTGTGTTGTCTTGAGGGCAGGCGTTTGTTTTGATAATTAAGGTACGAGTATTATTTTTATCGTTGATCAATTTTGTTATTCCCCTTTGACTGTTCTGGAGTGGCGTAATTAGCCTAGTATCACCACTCCTTCAGAAGTAAATTGGCAGACTTGCACCGTAACCCTGTCATTTGATTTTCGCAACACATAAATTGGATTCGGATCCAGCTTGAAATAAATAAATTAATTAAAACTTGAGATATGATGTCAGCCATGTTGAAAAATGTAGTTTTGAGAAAAACGCGTTAAATGATTTCATTATGGTAGGAGCGGCCAAGTTTCCGCATCATTGAAAGAACTATAACTCCGTAAGTAGTTAGAATTTTGGAAATTCGTTTGGAGAATGCAGTTTTAAAAGTCGAAACATTGGAAAAATGCAAAATAAAACTAAACCAATTTTTTCGAAAATCTAAACCAGAATAAAGGGCGTGGTTGTAATTCAGCGATAGCAGATGTAATTTACACAGTCCCAAATTTTTTTTTTTTTTAAATTTCGGTTAATGTTGATGATTTATTTCCTATTTTATTCAAGATATCTCGATACATACTCTTTATGAAATTAATAAAAAATTGCTTTAAAAAAACCGCATAACTTTGAAATCGTACAAAAAGAGTTTTGAGTGTAAAATTAATGAAGAATTAAAATAAGCTAAAAGATATAGCTTCTATAGAGATATAATAAAATGAGTAAAACTTGTATTTTTTTATATAAATTTTACAATAAAAATGAAATAGATTTTTTGTTATATAAAATAGGCTTGCTGGATGATCATATTAAACAAGGATTAGCTCTTAACACTTTTGTGGCCGATGATGCATATGCTGCATCATCACGGTTTCAAACATTGGTGGCCGCATGATATATGCATCACGATCGCGCTGACTTTGATTTTTTCATGCGGCCACGATAGTGTTAATAATAATAAATTTGATCCCTGAGCTAAATAGCTTTTATTGCTAAATTTTTCTTATAATTATTTTATTTTATAGCTGCTGAAGGATCTGGTAGTGATTTTGAAGTAGAGGCATACGGTAAAAACGATAGTGATTATGAAGAAGAAGAAGAGGACGATGAAGAGTGGGCAGAGGATGATGAAAAAGAAGGCGAAAATCCAAATCTTGAGTCTGGTACGTTTCAGATTTTAACTTTAGATGAATTGATTTTTTTTGTTTTCCTTTTTGTTAAATTTACGTATTTTGCAGAAAGCACCCGAGGTAAGAAGCGGAAACACGAAGAGAGTGAACCTACCAATTGAACATTGTCCTCTTTAGCTTTAGTGAAAAATCATTGTTCCAGCAGTCTTAATGTGTCAAGGTGTAAATAAGATCGAGACATCATATGGACTCCTTGTAAAAATACAATGACCAATGACAAGCAGGCTTTTAAGAGCTCTGATTATATATACATACATATATATATATAAATATAGGTTTACACATATTTTTTTTATCATGTTGATTGATGCCTGGGTAATGTTTTATGTTATATAGTAATGTTTAAAGTGCCAGCTGTTTGTTGAAACATATTTAAATTTGTCATTAATTTTTAAGTTACATCATAACATGATTTCTCTTTGAACACATAAAACATGTATTATATCATCTAGTTTGCATTTGTGAAATGTGATTGTTATATTTTTGTTAAAAGTTTCGAAAGAATGATGCACACATCTGTTGCATATGGTTTAACATAGTTAAAATATACTAAATTGATTTCAACTTAATATTTGAAAAGAACCCTTTTAAAGAAAATAAACAATATTTTTATAAATAATATATATTCTTTTTTAATTTACCAAAGTCACCAATATTTTTTGCTAGATCATATTGCTTAGTAATTTTTGAGAAATGACAAAGATAAATATTCTATCTTTAGGGTATGCAAACAGAGGGAGACTGTTGTCTGTTGTGCTCTCTGCTCTTTATTTTATTCAGTGTCTTCGTAGAACCACACTGAAATACGAATTTGTCAATTTATATCCATATAATTTTGTTGATATATCTAGTGCACGCACAAATCTGAATATCAGCTCATTTAACAGTCATATACATTTTCACTTAAAAGTAAAACAGTATAAATAGAAGAGTATTTCTGATGACCAAATACAATAATTACAATCGATGAATATCAAAATGATGAAGTCTATTTAATGAAAACTGGGTATTATAATGTCAATTGTATTTCGATGTATATGATTGATATAAATGTTGCTCAAATAGTTTTATAAATAAAGGAGATACAAATTTGAGAACAAATAGTGTAATGTATTTATTTTTATTTGGGCAGTCGATGTCGAATTTAAATATACATGTTTTATCAGTCAATAAGTAAATGGGTAATTAGTTAGAATCCATGGATAAACTTTTCTCTGGATAAAATGCCTTATAATATAATGCTAGTCACTTTTTTATCCATCGAGGTCAAAAATAATACAATAAATAGATACCATATCAATATCCTTATGATATTATATATATTCTAAAGAAATAATCCAAGTGACATTATTTTGTGAATTGACCCATAGTCGTCATATTCAAATCGTCGGTTTGAATCGCTTGGTTCATAAAAAGAGGACCACGTGATTGTTTAATATTAAAAGAGTCGTCGAAGCATTCTGTTGCAAATTTGATAATAAATAATTCCATGTATATTATAAATCTTTGAAATTGATTTATCCGCATTATATATCGTCTTCTCTTAAACTGCGCTTGCAAATAAATTGATTTTTAAATTCTTATGTTAAGATGCATTTTATTTATCAAATATGTATTTATTATTATATTAAAAACAGTATGAGTAAAAACATAATTAAAAATGTCATAATTTCATGAATAATGTAGTTTGCTATCCAGTTTTCTTATTATAGATTTGTTGAATAATAAACAGTACATATGGAATGTTCTGCAGGGTTAGTTCATTGTATATTTTGAAGGGCTGATAATAATGAACAGCTTTACGTTTAATTTTCATGTCAATTTTATAGAACTGAGAGCTTTCCTGCATTGTATATTACATATCGTACTATTCATCCGCATGAATACCGTTTGGATATGTAGTTGTGAAATTCGATTGAATACTATGATTTCAAAGTGATATGGATTTTAAAGGTTCAAAATATAAATATATAAAATAAATATATGGATGTATTTATATTTATACATTTAAGATTATTATTAAAAAAAAGTTTGACCAAAATAGGCAATATAAATATTAATTATTTATGTATGACACGGTTTTTAAATATATATATATATCGATTCACTTTGTGCGTGCCTTAGATACATTGATGATTGGGACTTGTGTAAAGAACTTTGTCATCGTATAAGGAAAAATGAGGTAAATTAGAAAATCGTGTAGTGCAACGTATGAATTTGTCACGAATGTAACCATTATTGTGCATCGTTGATTTTGGATAAATATAGTTGAATAAGTGATCTAATTGACACGTGTATATATGTATATACTCTGTCCTGTCGTAAATATTGTCACGCTTGGATTGAAGACGTGGAGAAGATTAGTAATTTTTTTACTGTGTATAGATTGATCAAATAACCGACTTCATGAGTAAATAAATTCTATTTATTCTTTGGAAATTTGACGAGAACAAAGGTAATAAAAACAATGATTCTTACACATTTTTCTGTATTAAATATCCCTATATTTTGTTCAACAAAAGGAAGATTTTTATCAGTTTAAAAATAGTTTTACTTGCAGTCAAAAATCTTTGCAGTAAATTATTTTAAATAACTTTCATATCATCATAAATAATTCCTTTTGAATCCTTTGTCATCCAATTTTCTATCGATACAAAATATTAGGTTTAATATCTCTGATATATACTGTATTTGAATCCAATCATTTTCTATATGCAATGTATAAAAGACTAAAATAAAAGTAAGATGTACGTAAACATCATTCCCAGTTATTTCCCTTTTATTATCAATTTAAGATTTTTCATTACTAACGAAGCAAACTCGTTTAACTTTATATTTATAAATCTGCACGAATATGTTTAACCATCATTACGAAATAAATTGCATAATTAAAAGTCTTATTACAGTGGATGTTCATTTGATCTCAATTTATCGATACTTACATTCCGAGCAATAATCTCATCAATTATTTAATAGTTTTTGTGTAAAATTAACAACATTAGTATTGTTTTATTAATACTAAAAACCGTTTAAAACGCTATTATTAAATTTCAAATATATACGCACTTTATTTTCCGAGCATATCATGTGTGACTGATGAATATTTGCTAGTTTCGATCAATTATAATCGTATGCCGAATCATTAAATTGGGTTTAAAGCGGCGTGAATGTTGTGAATCCGGTTGTAAAAGTATCGCTTTAAAATGTTTATCACAGGATGAGTGTATATGTACATATATTGGTGTTGTTTCCTTATCTTTAATGTAAGATTATATAACGAGGTTAGGAATTATTCTGTTAGCATAAGTACGTTAAAGATGTGAATCTATTAGTAGTTTTTAATTTTATTATCAAAAAGTTTTGAGAAACTCGACACATTTAATATTTGATTTGGTACAATTTGATGAGATGCTTTATTATGCCATTTCCACGGCAAGTGAATTTTTATTGTTGAAAAAATATCTATATATATCAGGTTAAAATGCAATCAGATGACCCGTCAACTTGGATATAGCATAAAGATAATTTTTAAATGTTAAGTAATTCTAGAATTCTACTTTGAATATAAGAATCCCGAGTGAGTGCATAAATCACCCGATTTGTAATTTATTGCTATTGACATTGATTCGCTGTTGTATGGCGATTTTTGTAAATAATTTTTAAAGTTCCGAGGTAATTGCGTGATTATGCACACACTCTGCTCAGTGATAAAACCTGAGTGAGCCTCTATTTTTACTTATAATTTAAATTATGCATATATGAATGCGCCTTGATTAGTCACTTTATTAAAAAAAAAAATCAATGGATTTATAAATCTATGTATTTATTATTTTGTGATCTTTTAACATGTGACCCTTTCGATAATTGTAAAGGCGGTTGTTTTATTTTGTAATGATTTCAGTTATGTACTTTTAATTTTTTTCATACTTGTTAAGTGCACAATATTAAAAAATAAACAAACATGATAAGAAGGAGTATTGTTTATTTTCCCTAATTATTCAGATGTACAATACTCAAATTTGTCATGACTGGAATTTTATAATAATCTTTTAAGTATTAAAATTCAAAATTTAAGCAATTCATGAAAGTCATGGGTTTTCATTAATCAGTGATATGATCAAAAAAATACATTCAAGTTTGTTGCAGAAACGTGATTGGTTTACATTAATAGTTTTAATATTTAATTTTACATCTACCCTTTCATTTATTAGATAAAGTGAAAAGAAAAGTCTTTTTTATTGGTTGCGTTTTTGCCGTCAGTTTGCCTTGGGTTGCTGTCGAGTGAATACATCAAGGTTGGTGTCATTTTGAAGCTCTGTTGTTTGTCTTACTTTTTCAAATGTTTTTACATTTTTTTAGCCATAGTGAAAATGTCCAAGCCAGAAAATGATGAGACCCATTTGCGATCTTGTTTACTGTTTTTATTCGATAAAGGATAAAAAGCAAAAGAAGCTATCCAGAGCATCTGTGATACATAAGGCAACATATTGAATATTCGAAAATGTCATAGATGATTCAAAAAATTCAAAAGTGGCGACAGATTTTAAAAATAAGCCAAAATCAGGACGACCTCTAAAAATCGATGATGACGCATTAAATTCTCTGGTAGAATCTGATCCTCGAAAAACAATAAAGGAATTATCACTGTCCCTGGTCGACATGACCATTTGAAAAGACTGGGGGGGGGGGGCGAAACAACGCAGGGAATTTGGGTACCACACAAGTTGTCATCAACGGTCTTGGAACAACGGCTCATCGCTATTGTCCAGGTATGAAACCGATCCATTTTTAAAAAGGATCGTTACTGGGGATGAGAAGTGGGTCCTCTACAACAGCCCGAGAAGGAAAAACAGTGATTCAAATCAAGTACCTGCTTCTACCCCTCGGCCGTCATTATCCTTGAAAAAGGTCCTCCTTTGTATTTGGTGGGATTTTTTTGGCGTAATTCACTAAGAATTATTAAAACCTGGCCAAACTGTCACAGCAGAGCTATACTGTGCACAATTAGATAGGTTAAAAGCGGAAATGCTCAAAAAGCGATCAGTACTAGTTAACAACCAAATAAAAATATTACTGCATGATAATGCAAGACCACACGCAGCAAGGATTACGCAGAACAAAATAAGGGAGCTGGATTTGGAAGTTCTGCAACATCCACCATATTCTCCCGACATTACACCTTCAGACTATCATCTTTTCAAGTCATTAGAACATTCGCTTCGCGATAAAAAGTTCACTTCTGTGGAACAAGTGAAAATCATTTGGATTCTTACTTTAGTGGAAAACCGGTCGTTTTTAGATTTTAAAATTAGATTTGATGAAAAAAGTAAACAATTTTGATATTTGTGAATATGAAAAACTATGACAAAATATGAAAATGCCTCCATTATATCCAAATATGTGGAAAATGAAATTCAATTTAATGATACTATTCCCTTGATTATATCTTGTAGAATCGGGCTTTAGAAACCGTCTAAATATTTCCAAAAGAGGAGACCTTTGTTCCTTACGAAAATTTAACCAGATATCAAATATTTACTTTTGCAGTATCAGCCTCAAGGAACTCATTACAAATTAATTAAATGAATTTCAATAAACCTTATATGTTTATATATGCAAAGCATAAATGAAATTATTTAACTACATATTTTTACTAAACCTCCACTCGAAAATTAAGAGTATTTTGCAGTTGTGCTAAATTATGTTATTGTGGAATCAGTGGGTGGTGAGAAAATTTTACTACTTTAATCCTGACAGTGCTCTGCAACCAGTGTGCCTTGAGTCGATACAGGTGTGACGCAGTCAAATAATAAAACATCGTAACTAAATTCTGCGACAATGACTGGTAGTAAAAAAGGTTTTTTCTTGTGTGAAACAAAAAAATCCGTTAATACAATTTATACACTGCTGCATACATTGAGAAACATTGATGCTCAAAAATTCACTTCGCTTCAAGGTGCGTGAATTTCTTTTAGATCAAAATATGCCCAAACTAACCAGCACCTTAATGATAATTACTGGATTTCTATTCAAGTAATCTATCTTAACTTAACCATACGTGGGAGATAATAGGAAACCACAAAAAAAATCTCCTATGGAAATTAGCTACATCCGATAATGAAGGATAAACCTTAAGAAGAATATATTTTAAAGCAGTAATTAAATCAATTAATACCCTAACCTTCAGTTATTACTGCAAACAAATATCTTCATATATTAAATCAAATACAATCCGCAAACATTCAAAAATATATAATTTTCAGATTATACCCAAGTATCTATATGTAATCTGATGTCCATTTGCAATATTGTTTCATATAAAAAATATATACACTCATCCCTCGCTTAATACGGTACTTGTTTAACACGGTTTCAGTTTTGGTAAAAAAATATATGTTTTCACGTTTCGTAGATATGCACACAGCTGTGCAAAATTCTAAGAATAATGGTAAGGGGATAGAGGAATAGAACTGCGCATTTCAAACAACAAATAGTACCTAGAATATATAGACAGTACATCAGACGTTTAGTCTCGCTTAACACGGCGATCTGGCAGAACCTATCTTCCGTGTTAAGCGAGGGATGGGTGTATAAGATAAAGAAAATTAACACTTTTAACAATAAAATGAAACTACAAAAATCAAAAAATTACTTATATTTAAAAATAAATAATACAAATATTTTTGAATGCTAAAAATACATTGGGAAATATATTAATTTAATAAGTGAAATACATAAAAATTCATTTTACTTTTGTAGAATGTTATGAATATGGCAAAAAATCAACTAAACAATAATTCATCTAATAATTATAATGGTAAAGTAATTTGAATATTATTGGCATTATATTATGGCATTTTAAATAAGAATTTTACATCCAAATTTAATACTTACATTTTGCTTCTCCTGGGAAGTGCAATTTTGATATTAATTTTTAATGCAATAAGATGCAGGTAAATAAAAATGTAAGCAAGTATAAGTATTTAATGACCCGTTATTGATTATTTCAATGTATGGTAATAATAAAAATTAAAAACAAGTTGGGCTAAACATGCTTGTAAAATTCATTACAAATTAATAGTAACGAAATGACTATTCAGATCTAAAATTATCAGTCCATTAAATTTGGTATTGTATTTATTCATTTTGTTCAGAAAACTGCTGAAGTAAAGCATTCTCAATAGGAATTACTAAATTTTCAGATCCATCGATACTTCGTTTGCTTTTGACTAATTTATGATCCAGAAATTCTGTTAATTGAGCTCTCAGTGCAAGATCAGAGCTGACCAAAAAGCTTTCTCTCGCTGTCCAATACAATTCTTTAAACGATATACCTGGAAAAAAAAAGATCAGATAATTAGCGGAAAAACTTAGCTTTTAAAACATATATGTGGCAAAAATTACCCTGATAATGAGGTATTTTTTTGTTTTTCAATTGGGTTTTAACTATGATCATATATATTCCTTTGGCATTAGTTGTCAATGAATGGAAAACATTCTTCAGCGAAGACAATGCTAACGCTCCGGATTTGTGAACAAGCAAAGAGCTTTCATACGACGTCTCTTGGATGTACGGTAAAAATGTTGTAGTATCCCACCACGAAAAGTTGTAATCGCTCAGTTTTGTATGATCCCAAACTAAAAAAAATGCACGTGATATTATAAAAATGAAGAATATAAATACAATAATCGGATATATAAATAAAGGACTCACTTAACGGTGCATTGATATAATCTACCGACGCTATCAAATGGATATTTTTTATTTTTGCCAATTTCGACAGAACATATTGAATCTTACTATTCCTCAACATTGGCCCATCGATGTTATGCACTAGGAGAAATATATTTTGATTGGCTATCTTTGTCATTTCGTTCTCGATAACGGTGACTGCTTCGTAAATATTCGCCGGGGACGACGACTGCTCTAGCATATCTATGATTATCGAGTCTAACACATCCTTTAGCGTTAAGCTCGGAAAAAATCCATTTATTACTATGCACGGATAAGAAGATATCTTTTTACATTGAAAATTTTGTATTAATTTTTCTTTTGATCCGATGCCGTACAGAAGTACACTGAAACCTTCGCTTAAAACAAATAGCCACTTATCAAACAGTCGTTCGTGATCTTCGTTCAGCTCTTTGATGGCAGTCTTATGCTCTTTGGATATAGTTTGGCTTTTTAATATTGTCTGAAGTTTGTCCTCGGTCAATCGAGGATTTTTTAATCGTTCCAAAGTACGATTCGACGTCACAATCTGTCAAAATTGTGTATAAAAATATATTTTAACAAGTTTAAAACATAAATATGATGATTTCATTGATTCATTATTACCTTTTTGTTACCGTGCATGGAAAAATAGTCATCCGATTTTAAGATGAAGTTATGATCCTTTTCACCTCTTGTTCGTCTTAACGAATATGGTTTGGACGGAGTTTTTTCTTGCGATACGGTGTTCTTATGAGTGTTCGTTTTGTATTTGACGCTATCACTATCGCTGTTTGATTCGGAGTTTTTATCAGAAGCGCTCTATAAAATAAAACGATAATAATATGCAGGTTAATATTATTACTAATTTATATTACTGAGCGGTATGTAAAAATTGTCGTATTTACATCATCACTGATTGATTCACTATCTTCATTGTCTGAAGGACAAAAATCACTTCCACTCTCAGAAAAATCAGATCCTTCACTCTCTGATAATGCCAATGTTTGAAGTTCTAAAATGTAATAAAAACTATTTTATATACATAAGATACGTTTATATTGTACATTAGTTTGATTTTCGGATGTTTTGTTATACTTTTTTTCAATTTATTTCTTAAACGATGTGGTGTTTTATCAACGTTTGGAATAAATCGCACACTTTTTGGGGTAACATTAGCACTCAGTGGTGGACGCCCTCTCCGTTTTGGAGTATTCGGAGTAGATTTTAGCAATGATTTTGGAGTTTGAGGTGTGCTTGATATTCCTTTTTTGGAGGGCGTTCTCGGGCTGTCCAATACCGTTTCGATAGCTTTCCTGAGTAGATCTTTTTTTCTGTGGGACATTTTGAACCCAAATATCTTTTTCCCTTCCACGTCATCTTCAGTAAAGAGACCTATAAAACTGATATTAGAAGACAGCACAAATATATGAAAGTAAAATAGGTAATACATTGGATATAAGATTACTAGTAGTTTTTTCAGTGGGCAATGTTCCAGTTGAATCATCCGAATCGCTGGATGATTCTACGGTCAGCTTTTTGAGTCGAATTGAAGTTTCTTCAGCTTCGATAGCAAGACTTGTTTTGCGGCGATTTCGTATACCGCGCCGAGGTGTTAAGACTTGGTTTCTTGGAGATTTTGCAACATTTGGTAAATTCTGCAAATCTTCCAATATGACTCTAGGAGTTTTATTATGCTTAGGAATATCACAAGTCACTTCTGGGGAGTCATTATCCGAACTGTCAGTCGCATATGGAATTTCCTGGTTCCTATTTTCATGTGGTACTTTGGGCGATTTAAACTTTAATCGTTCTCTTGACCTTGCGGATAATTTAAAGTTCTCTTCGATAGATCGATCGACATTTTTTTCTTGATCGGGATCTTCGGCGAAGGAAGAATCGGGTTCTTTATAAGAAACATTCGGTATGGAACGTCGCGAACGCGGAGCACTCATGTCAACTTGCCGCGGGAAACTTTTAATTTTGGCCGTAACACTTTTCGATACGACCATTAGCACACCGTCCATTAACTGAACGTTCACAAAAATATTACAAACCAGTACGTCATCAATAGTTTTTGCTTCGAGATAATGCTATGAGATTAATGCTTCAGCTTTTTTTGTACAGGTAAATTAACTGTTTTTTTTATATTACGATCATGTGTCAACTACGTTTGTCTGATCACGTACGCCATTAAATTAAATTAATAAAAAAATATATATTGAAAGCAAATTTTATTATTAATAAAAAATACTTAGGGCTCTATTTGAGCAAGCAAATCGAACTTAATACTTAGAATTTTCTACAAAACTGTAATTTTAATTGAACTTTCATAAAAACCGAATTAACACCCCTTTAATTTTAAAAATAAATATAATAATGAGTGTATTTTATTACAGTTAACATTAATTTATTTTATTAATAATACAATTTTGAAACATTAATTTTTCCGACTTGTTTCGATTGGTTATTTATTTATCTAATATATAAAAATAAGTTGCGTTTCCCGTCTAATGCTCGGGCGAAATGGGTTGATATGCGCGTTCATCGGATTGAGACAAAACTTGGTCCACTTATTGCCAAGGGATCAGGGGGTGACATAGGCATAGTACAATTAACTTACAGTAGATTTTTAATTCAAAACTTAATGTGTGAAAGTTGTTGATTCTGACGTGTTTGAGATTATGCGTTGCTAAGGCTATAGGTATATAGTACCTACAAGTTGCAGTAGGAGGCGTCGTGTCGTCGTCACATACAACACATACGTCAAACGTCAATGTCATTTGCAGGTTATCCATCGGCGTGAGTCAATTATATCCAAATTATTTATCGCAAGCACTTTTAAAATGCTTCATTTCATTCATCGCTTATTCACGTACGTAACAATCGAAAAAATACGTTTGAGTGTTATCCGATCAAAATCAGACGACCAACGTGCAACGAGAATCGAAAGTACATGTTGATTTGAATATTGTTGCATTTCAATATGATATTCATTACGATTACAGTTTGCATCCCAGTGTAAAATGGATAAAGGTTAAATCCTGTTAACGGGGGACAAATTTATTGGTAAATTGAAAACGCCTTCATTTCGACACAATGAAAACAAACAAACCTAACCTAACCAGATTTGAATTTAAATTTAATTTAAAAAATAAAAACAAGAAACAAATGAATAATTCTTTTATTTAATAACAATATGTTGACGTTGAAATCAACAATATATGGATCTTCTTTTTCATCGAAAACATTCAAAGCTCATACCAACGTCGGATATTGTCGTGCAAATTGTACATGCAAATAGGCAGTGATATGGCAGTAGTCAGTATTAAAAGACTTGATGCGCGCAACGATCGAGTTCAAACTCAATTTCAAACAGGTAGATATATCAGCAGTGACGAGGCTCTTTGGCCTATTTTGAGCTTCCTAATTCACAGAAGCAATCCGAATGTTGTTCATCTCAGTGTTCATCTCGAAAATGGACAAAGGCAGACACTGCAAGAAATGTTGCTGCTGAACCAACACTTGCGCTGTGTGAAGAAGATGTATTTGCAGAGACATTATGGTACGCACAAGTTCCTAACTATTTTACATGAAATACTACATCCGAGAATTTTCAACGACGTAAGCAAGGGATGCGTGATGAAGGCTATCGAAATCTGTATTCATCTGATGCATTGGGCCGTATTTACACATTACATCCAAATAAAGACGAGTGTTACTATTTAAGAATGCTTTTGGTTAATGTCAAATGTCATACTTCATTGAGAAAGGTCGAACGGAAATTAGAACATTACTCGCCATCATTTTAACCACATGTCCGTCACCCAACCCGAAAGATTTGTGGTAAAAATTCAGAGGGGATTTGAGCGAAGACATTTTACACACCGTTAGCGATGACAATTCAATTGAGTTTTCGGACAATATTTTCAATCAAGCTCTGATCGAAATCGAAGACATTTGCTTAACCATCAATATCAAAGAATTCATTCAACAAGAATTCGTTCTGCACTTGAACAGCAGTACGATGCTAATGATTTGGATGCATTTGTCGAAGCAAACGAACAACTTTTGCTTGCGGAACAAAAATTGACCTACGATACAATTACAAATGATCTGTTCTCCCTTGATGCGCCCGGCGGTACTGGAAAAACGTATCTCATCACTTTACTATTGGCTCACATTCGATCTCAAAATAGAATTGCGTTAGCTCTTGCTTCATTAGGTATTGCGGCAACATTATTAGATGGTGGACGAACAGCGCATTCGGCATTCAAATTGCCATTAGATATGCATTTATTGGAAGCTCTGACATGTAACATTCCTAAAGTTTCTGACATAGCTAAAGTTTTGAAAATTTGCAAGGGGATTATCTGGGACGAATGCAATGCTTGATCGAACTCTTAAAGACTTACGATCAAATGCAAAACCGTTTGGTGGCGCTCTAATTTTATTATGTGGCGACTTTCGACAACCTCTTCCAGTGATGCTTTCATCGACACCAGCTGATTCTTGCCTCAAAGCATCGCATCTTTGGAGAGACGTGCGAAAACTGACATTAAAGACAAATATGCGCGTACATTTGTAGCGTGATGCGTCGGCAGCCACATTTTTAAAACGACTATTGAACATTGGTGAAGGAAAAGTGCATGTTGATGCTACCAAGTTTATTTCATTTCCATCGAACTTTTGCGTTGTTGTGCCATCCATCGATTTACTCATTCAGAAAGTTTTTCCGCAGATTTTTAGTAATTATAAAAATCATTATTGGCTTTGCGAACATGCTATTTTGGCAGCAGAAAACACCGACGTCAATACAATCAACCACACAATACAATAACAAATTGCAAACGATTCTGTTACCTACAAATCGATTGATAGCGCCATGAATGCAGACCAAGTTACTAACTATCCAATCGAGTTTTTAAATTCGTCAGATCTTCCTGATGTGCCACCTTACAAATTGGAACAAGACTCACTATGAAGAAATTGATGCCGAATATCATCGAAACAACTATATATTCTTAATGGAAAGTCGAAAGGAGAAGATGTGCTCATTCCCACCGACGTGCAATTTGATAAGAGACGACTGCAGCTCCCCGTTGGACTTGCATTCTCAATGACCATCAACAAGGCACTTCAAGTGTGCGGAAGAATCTAGAAAATCCACGTTGGACAGCCGAGAAATTTATTTGTATTTGTTAAAGACGGAAAAGCCAAAACTATTCTCTACCCTAAAGCACTTAGTAGAACAATTAAGTAAGCAAAATGTATGCTTTTAATATTTTTTTCTTTATATATCATTCAATATCAATAAATGTATTAATTGTCGGAAAACATATCATTATTTATATCATTGCTAATTAAACAAGATAACTCTTTCAAATTTCAAATGGTATTTTTAGAACTATTTCTTCTGTGGCAGCAACGCGCCGGGTACCAGCTAGTTTTGAATAAAAAATCTTCATTTTGAAATTTTCTCCCCGAGTTTAGATAAGGTTATTTATACAATCCTTCACTTATAAAATTGTAAAATAAAACACGAATATAAATGAGTTTGAAAGTAGGGACGACAGTGATTATATGTATGAACAAGACGCTGAATTAATTAATCCTATCGGACCGGAAATCGTGAGATAGAGACGAGTGTCTTGCGTCTCATCATACACTTTTGCATTGATGGCAAAGTCGTGTCGTAAAGGTACCCCTACACGTCTCAACATTCTCAATATATATAGTTTTAATTTTTTTAATAAAAACTTGTAAATGTTCATATATACTTTTCAATAAAAAAATGTATTCTAAAGAATCTTTTAACTGTCATAAAATTTAGGTAAAATTTTGTCTAAAAGCAGGCGTTTGTTTTGATAATTAAGATACTCGCATCATTCTTATCGTTGACCAATTTTGTTATTTCATATTGACTGTTCTGGAGTGGCGTTATTAGCCGAGTATTACCACACCTTTGCAAAATCTACTCCTTCAAAAATAAACTGGTAGGCTTGCACGATAATCCTGTCATTTTATTTTCGCAACACATTAATAGGTAAAACAACAGAAAGCAGATATCATGCAAGTTGAACATTAAGAAATATTCCAAGGAAATGAACGAATATTGTGTACTATAAACAGTGTTCAGATTCATTTAATGAGCCTGGTTCATTATCGAGCTTGTTACATGCTGCGGCGAAGCTGACAGAAAAGTGAATTTACATTAGAGCGTAGCGTGTATGTTCTCCGGTTTGAAACGGTTAACCATGATATTTCTTGTATAATGCAAACAACCAATGAAAACAGCATTAAATAATATACCTCTGTTTCCGGACCATCAAATTTCGTCCTTATCTGATTCTGATTAAGAAATTTAGGTTGCTAATAGTAGATGTAATAGTAATGATGATTGAAGTCAAAATATCCCAAAATATCTAACTAAATTTGAATCGCCTCGTTGCATAGAATTCAACGTAACGATCTAAATTTACAAAGTTTACGACGCTAAGCTTCATCAATTAAAAGCTCTAGCAATGATGCTGCGTTTAAATAAATATTATCAATATCCATAAAATGCGATCCTTTCTAGTTCCATCTGTGTTTATTCAAAGATAAAATTATGACTGAAGACGGAAAGGGATAGAGAATGAATATATGCTTTAATACAAAAGAAATGTAAGTCAGATTTCAAATAAAATTCTATGAATGGCGAGTAAAATGGGTATGACCAACTGTTGTTTGAACCATGACAAAATTCAAAGCAATTCATATTGAATCTTACTTATTAATCTGTATTGTAGTACGATCGCGTATTTGCGAGCAAATTCCAGTGATTCAGAAAGAGCATTCTTACACTTAGATTATCTTGCAGGTCGGAGATTCTGAATGAGAGACGAATATAGATCAGTTAACCCAAGTTTATCGACTGTTAATGATGTGTGAATGATATAATGAATCAATTTAAAGTGTATTGTTTATGTTTAATTGAAGAAATGACCGAACATTGTGTGCTATCGATAGTATTTATTTATTTATGTACAAGCTTCATACACGCTGCGACAGTCCTGACAGATAAGTAGATTTGTTTGACAATAAGTGGCGGACAAGCAAAAATAGCATCTAAGATTGTGACTACATATTTGTACAACTGGGTTATCATATGTATAAAGTGTTTAATATATTATAACATAGACCAGTTTTATATTTTGTTTACTTTGTTGATCCACGATATGAACAGTTTGTGTTGATGTGGTGTTTCCATTTTATTTTTAAATAAATTCTATAGAGATAATTAGGGCTGCCCATTGAATTATATTTGCTAAAATTGTTCTTATTAGTATTACAGCAGACCCGCGGTAATCCGGCTCCAGTCTAACCCGGCGCTCTCTGTAGTCCGACATCCAAATATAAGTACATATAATACATATGTACGATAAATCTTCGTCATTTTTGACCATTGCCTGACTCGATACTCTCTACTTTTTTCCAATATACTTGTTGGCACTTTTCTTAATTGTTTATCTGCTTTATACCTTTGTTTTTATTTATTTCAGCAGTAATTTTTAAGTTCATTCTGTGATCTAATTGTGAATTCAAAGAGTGATTTTTTTAATATTGAACGATTGTTGTCGATGCCTGGATCAATTTCAATTTTTTTCTAATAATAACTTTTTGTAAATAATGAACATGCATTTATGAAAATCAATCAGTGATTATCTCAATCTTGACACGAATGCTGTCTTTAGCGATCGTTATACACGTTATATGACATGTGCTAATTATGATCAATCAAATCATGCAAGCTAGCTTATTAAAAATGAATTGCAAAAATAACAAATGTTCTGATTGGCAAAATGTGAGAGCAAATTCCGAGTAAGCTAATTTTAAGGACTTGCAATTATTCGAGTAGTGATTGATATTTATGTAGATTTATGGTTGGGGCTGAAGTGTAAAAATTGGTTCCCGTCTTTTACAAAATAACGCGCTTTGGGGTCGTTTAATTAGAGCGACCCATGGACCGGATGAGAGTTTTCGACCCCCAGAGGCTCTCCTCCACCCACTACTGGGCCTTCGTCGGATAATACTTTCGAGTTGTTGCTGAAACGACATAATTTTTCCAATGTCAGGTTGGAGTCACGTCTGTTGTTGTCAAATGGACAATATCTGACCCATTTAATTGGGTTTTCGTGGATTCTGAATTAAGGTAATCAGCTTCTATTCAAAGACCATTACTATTTTCTCCCTGTTGCTATTAAATAAATAGTCGAGTATTTTTCTCTCCTTTGTGCTTGTTAAATGTTCAATATATTTTTAATCATACATAAAAACAAATCCTTAAAAGGTTTATTAATTTTATAATTCATAAGTTCTATCAGATAGTTTTTAGAGGGTTAGATTCATGGAGAATTAACAAAACCTAATTCCATCATAGATTTAACATCATCCAGAGATAATTAATTTAAAATTGGATAGGTTTTACAAATCATCTATAAAATAATATAATATATGCTACAAAGTTTTATCTTATTAATATAAAAATGAATATAATACACTGAAACTGGATTCATTAGTAAAAAATATTTTCCAGAGCAAAATAAGAATAGGGATGTGAATTGAATGAATTTTTCCCGTGGGTTAAAATGATATTTTATAGTTAAACAGGGACATTTAAGTTCTACCAATAATTCTTTAATAGTTTTTCGATAATCTGAGTGCATTAGTGAATTTAGAATTTAACACTAATATGATGACTAACCAAACTTTAAATTTAAATCAACGGCAATATGTTAACTCGAAGGTAGTCAGTGATAAACTGGTTTTCTAGTTTCACATTTAAAAAAGTAACATTTTTTATGCTTTACCTATAATGAAAATATATTTTTTATAATCAAACTGTTATCCAAAGTTGTTCAAAACATTTTTTTTGTTCTACTCTGTTAATGATAAGAGTCTGGTTTTAGTGAAATGTATACATACTGTAAACGTACGTAAAAAATTAATCTAATAAACGCCACATAGTCTGATATTAAACTCATAAGACGAGACGGTCATTGCTAAAAGCTTTAAAGTATTTATATTCCTATTTAAAAATTTGCATCATTTTTGTTCTTGCATTTGTATAATATATTGCAGAATCGTCGCGAGCAAAAAAACTTCGTAAAAACATGTTAGGAATCTATGTTAAGACTAGTACTTCTTCTTAAATTCCTTGTTTGTAATTGGTTGATGGATGTTAGTAGTACATCTATACTACTGGTGATAATATTTAGAGAATAACGTTCATCTTATATGTTTCAATTTTAATTCAGGAGTGGCAGTATTATAAATCTTTGAGCTTGAACAAATAAAACTATTTAAGCATGCATTCAATAGTGAGTGATTTTCCATGTTGATTCCGCGGTAGTAAATTTAGTTGCATCCTGCTTTTGAATGGGTGTAATAATAAATTGAAATTGAAAAGATTTGGGGTGGTTAAGGTGAAGGTCGAAGGAGACACGTGGATAGAACGCGTGCATCTGATGTTTGAGCTTAAGATATTGTCTGGAACGTCGACTCCCTTTTCGCTTTTTCTCGTTGTATTCACTCGACTTCATCTTCTGGGATGTTCCAGCCATGCGTGGCTTATTTATTTTTTTAGGTTCCCGACTACATTGTTAGTAACGTGCGAAGGTTACGGGTTACGGGAGTAACACCGCGTGGCGTCCCGATAGGAGCTAATGTACCGAGACAAAGCATCCGGGCGTCGGGACGCTGCGCTTGCGCGTCCTGCTCTCCCCTGCCCAGGGTGATAACCCTCACTCCAGCTGTTGCCTGGGACTCAGTGCCCATTATTTTTATTATGGTGTACACAAGACGAGATGCATATCGTCCCGGTGGCGAAAATCGTCCTGATGGAGGAAAATTTCAAGGTTGAGCTTGAAGGGTTTTAACTTGCTGGGATGACGTTCGCAGGGACCGCGATAAGCTGACGTCTGTTATCCAAGTGCTTTATCAAAAGTAGGCAGTCAGATAACGCTTTAACCCTTAAATGCCATTTCGGGAGAAATAATCCGAGTAAATTATACGGCACAAAATCAATTAAGGTCAGACGAAGAGCTGCGACCCAAACAAAAGATTCGATTCGAAGTCCAAACATGTACTGAGCTCTTTGCACCGTGTTGGGAATATCAATTAACAATCCAATATGTAATATCGATTATTAAATCATTTAAATTAAATACGATTTTATGACAGCATATGGTTTATTCGTCCACTTTAATATATGATATACTCAATCTTTTAATAATGCAAAATATCATAATTTACAATTAAACATTAACTTATTTTAATCAGACATAAATCAAATCCAGCTCTTTTAATACTTAGAAACTATACTAACATTTGATTGAATTCATTTTATAGTTTAAAGCGCCAATCATTGTAGATGAAGCTACTGCATCCAATGCCTTTTTATGGTCCATGAATTCCGTACAATAAATTATTATAGCGGATTTAATAAACCAAAGGCAATATTTTGATCGTGAAACGATATTAAAATAGAATTTTCTATTGAATCCATCGAACAAATCAAGTTTTAATTGAAAACGTAAATCCGCTATAAGACATATCAATGCGGAGGGAATAGTTTTCTCAGAAACAATCAAGATTTTATCTGATTTAAGGCTTAATTTACGAATAGAGCGCAGCTGTGCATAGCTTAAGTATCCATCTACTCTGCAGAATGTAAAGTTTTATAGGTTTTCCATCCATTCTGCTTTGTAGACTTGCACAGCTTTATCATAGCTTTGATTTCGTTTCGACTATCTCGCTTTTAATCTCGGAATAAAGCATCGCCCTCGGGCGCTCAATAATCCGAATATCGAATATCCGCTTAATTTAATAAGTGTTCAGATTTTATACGATTCGATCAATTTTGTTTGGGGTGCATTTATTTTGAGCACAATTTCCACAAAATGATTCATATCTGTCCTGTTTACATCCATGCCATTATTTTGACAGGTATATGCTCTGGAGTTATTATTCTCAGACAATTTTAGAACAAAAATCGTGAGTCACTTTTATTTTATTGTATAAAAAGCAACTGAATTATATTTGCTCACAAAATTCGTTGCCAAAATGTAATACGAAAGATATAATTCTAAATGGGTTTACTTGTCGGTCGGACACTCGATCATACGAGGTCGTTTTAATCGTTTTTTTTATTGTTCATTTATAACAGCATTTTGAAAATGCCATTGTTCTCTTAATGTACCACAATTTGTATAAAAACGTCTGTGGCATTCCACGAAAGAAAACGTAGGCGATTTATTATTCGCTCAATCGCCAGGCGCAATATGGACGATCAAAACTTTAATATTAAATATTATATCGAATGTGTCAATGATCAATAAGCTATTAGACGCCCTGAAACGATCGTTTCATCTGCATTCAATAACGAAAGCTTCGATAAATAAATAACGCAATGATGGAACGCATAAGTATTGTGTTCCGCGCTATTAATCATATTGTGTTGCAATTTTGCATCTGGTATCTATCGAGCTATCAAAATGCTTTATTTTAATGGCATGAAAAAAATTCTGTATAGTTTTAGGAAAAACACGCCTTATTAATAGTATAATAAATGGATCTAATCACTTTTCAGCGTCCTATGATTGCGTAGAAAATATCTTACATTTTGGTCCTATTTGGATAGCGCTGATCTTAGATATGGAATAAGCGTTTGATAAAAGCGTCAATGATTGGCATACAATGATTGGTATGCACTCCCCAATATAATTTGAAATATTTCTATATTCCGTCATAAAATAAAGACGAATCTAAATTTGATATTTTTGATTTAAAGAGAAGACTTTATTAACTATTTTGATTTAATACTGATCAAAAAGCAATAAATCGTTACATACTTATACCAATAAGCTCTGGAATAACTTAAATCTAAATTTATCAAATTAGTGTTTAATTAAATTATTAAAAATATACATATATGTTAAAGGTAGACATTTTGATGAAAGTGCCATATTAATCTTTTTTTAGTAGGGCAAATTGTCACGTTGAACGTCACGAAAAATGAAACTCTAATCGGCAGTTGGTCGGAAAGAGAAGAAGAATTATAGAGTACATGTATGTTTTTAAAATTGTTGCATTAACATTTACCTACCGGTGATGTATTTACTACACCTCGACTCTAATAATGGGAATATCGATATGAAAAATAATAGATACAGGGTTCAGAATTTTTGTATTCCTCCGTAATATAATTACGAATCACATCAAAGTATTATAGTATATAAGTATTCATCTGCAGCGAATTTATCAATGTAATTTCTTAAATTATTGAAAATCCTGATTCCGGGATACCGAGACTGATCTCTTATTTTTATATACAAATAAATGATGAGGTATATCTGTTATAACAAGAGATGATGAAGTATACCTGTTATTTGTTATAACGCTTAGTATTTCGCGAAATACTAAGCGTTTCCAAACTTATTGTCGGTCGTGTATGTGTCAAATGGTTTTCTTTTAATGAACTGTCTTTTACAGTATAAAGATTTGAATATATTATATTTATGATAGAAATTCCTCTATGTGTTTTTGTAGAACGTCTATGTGCATTAGTACTATAAGATTATATTTTTACACGGTATGACTCGTCGAGCCGGCTCGGCGATCCGGTTGAATCTCATTACTTGTTGTCAAATTATTGACTATAAAATTGGTGACTCAATGTTTTATTGTATAATAAACGTGTTGTACGTTGTCGTAAGAGGGTTGTTTCCTACGTCAGAGCGCGCTGTGTCGAATGAGCGTTAAGGGGGGGCCGCGCTGAGTGGATTTGGCGCGATTACGGGCACGAAAGTGTTAGATGCAGGTCGCTTTCGAGGAGTCCAGGTGATTTTGGTGAGTTTGGAGAGTTTGGAGAGTACGGAGGGTGGAGTGGCAGAGTGGGTTGCGCGGTATCGACGAGGCAGAGCCGGGGCGGGCGCGCCGGGGGCTGCACGCCCCGGGCACCACACGCCACCCGCCACACCACACACCAGTGTGCCGCACGACGCACACGCCTGCAGACCGACACCTGCTGCTCTCCACTCTCCACTTTCTGCACACCACTCTCCTCCACTTTACGTGTTGCTCTCAGGTACACTCACACCTACATATTTTGCATTTTATCAAAAAACCTGTTGATAAACATCCATCCGAAAAACTTTATTTTCATTTTTTTTGTCATGAAAAACGTGTCGAAAAGTGCGAAAAAAAATCGTAATTATTTGTGTTCGTGTACTATATACGCTCGATTGAAAAATACACAATTGAATTTATATCACTCCGGATCGTTTATGGGGAAAATCTGATCCCCATCGTTTGAAAAGTTTTTACACCCCATTTTCATTAAATCCGTTTCTAATGAATATTAATACGGAGAGTGCCCATAAAATATTCCTACATATTAAAATATCGCATTATCGCCCTAATAAATTCGTATTATAATGCCCGAAATTCAATTTGTGAACGTTAACGTGATAAAAGATTAACCACATTTTCCTTCTTGGAGGGTTCGATTTATAAAGGTCCATCCTCCCCCGCTCCCCAATACATTGCGAATTGCCATTGGAATTTAAATTCTAGCATTAATCAGCCTTTTTGCTTTCGTCTTGATAAGCTCCCCCCCTGAGTGAAAATTGTTTCGATCCATCATCGCGACCGAAATTTCAAAGAACCGCCGCCCGTTGAAGATAATAAATCATCCCATCAAAAAATATTTATCAACAACCGTTATTCAAAATTTCACAACAATTAATAACGAACGATTTACACTAAATCGATGAATCGTACAATTTCAGCATCGTTATTGTATATTAAGTATCGCATAGACAAAATCATCGCAATGCATGCAACTCCGCGATCATCCACATCGAACAATTCATCCCGAATCCCAGTAGGATTTCCGACGGGCTTTAAGAACAATGAACGCATTATCGTCAAGCTTCAAAATTGTTCTAAAAATGTTCAAAACGGCGATCTACAGCAATGTTCATTATCGTGTAACACTCGATCTGCACGCAGCAGGATTTGATGTAAACATCCAAGGAAAAAAGCGTTAAATATACGAAGCTCAATAACCTTCATGCTGATATAAAAAACGATTTATTAAGATACACCATGAAGCTAATTGCAATGCTCTATCAATTATTTTGCACGTATAATCGCCAAAAATTGTATAAAAGCGAATGGATTAAGTGTGTGACTTTTTCATCGTAATATTATACAAATCTAGTGAAATATGAGTGATACCGATCGATTGATTAATATTATGATTTATAGTGTCGCAATTGATACACGAGGAAGTAACCAGGTGATGTGACAAAGCGAACGGATGAAATAATGTCTAGGAATTATTAAATTGAGTGATTTGCAAAACTAATTTTCCAATTAAATTTGAGTCTTAATTCTTTCTGGCTGCAATCGGAGAGTCCTCGAATTATTAAAATTATCCTCAAACTAGAATATTTAGTATTTTATCTAAATCTTTGGGATATATGGATGTGGAATGATTGGTTTAATTGGATCAAAATTCTCTAATTATCTTCTTTGATAGTCTCTTGCCAATTATTAACAGTGTGGACTCATATTTTTGCTGCTAAAAAAATATGTTATGCTCATTCCATTAAATTTTTTGAACGATGAGAGAACACAAATTACACTGCATATATTCAATTATGAATTTAGGATCCTTATGATGAACCGAATTTTTGTCTTCAATTCCAGATTTCCCTTAAACTGCATTAATGTCGAATTTTAAATTAAAAATGTCCTAAACTCCTTATAACAAGATGCCTTTATTCTTCATCCACTAAATTTAAGCGTTCCATTTTTTGATATATTTCTTCAGAATATTTTTTATAGGACAATCAGTGTTGGCCTCATTTTAAATCGACTTCCTATTAAAAATGCTTGAGTGAATGAGTCTTAGTTTCGGCGTCGACTCCATTAAATTGATGACTATGATGTTTGCATCTTGTTGTTATATGCAAAATAATTATATCTAATTTAACGTCTGTGCATTTAAGTTTCAATAATAATTGTCGATAGTTTGAGTAGTGTTGACGAAATTGAAAATATAAACAATTTAAGCTCCTGGGCTTAGACAAGAATTCGCCAAAAGCTCTATCAGTAATGTTATGGCTAGCTTTATATTGAATCTGACGGCTAAAGGCGGATTTCAAAGCTTTCAGCACTCTGCTGATTTGAAGCTTTCATCATTTCATCCAAGTAATATTATTTCGAGTTTAGAATAAAATTGAGGTATGAAAATATACTTATTATTAACGACGGAAATTAAATTTGTCGCTTCCATTACGTGTGGATATATTCAGATCATAATTGAGAATAATCTAATTATTACAACACGGAGTGCTTTGTTTGAGTAATTAATTAATTAAATAATAAAGCCGAATCATGTTCGCTAATACTTTAAATGAATTTGAAATATTTTTATCAAAATCGATATTGAACGAATAGAACGTTCCATAAAATTGTATACACACTTCAAACGCATACATTGCCCAAAATATACGTATTTTAATAAATTTCCATCCAAGAAACGACAGAGTACGTTTATGTAGTTACGATTTTGTTTTAAATACTTCAACATAAATATTATCATAGAACATATTGAGACTTCAGTCGGAAATGACGCGAAGTCTAAATATTATTAAGGATGTTAACAAAATCACCAATAGACAAGCTCCTCATATGCCATGTTAAAGCGAGAATAATTAATTGGCCTCGTATTAGTCAGCCACTTAAAAATACGAACAACGCGAATCCAATGAACCCTTATAAAGCTAATGGAATCCTCTAGGGAATCATACGTGCTCTTGAAAGAATGTCGAAAACAGGGAAAGTTCACTTGAAATCCTAATTGAAATCTTTGAAGATGTATACAAATGTTGAAATTCAGCGCTCAATAATATTTAAACGCTGTATCAAATCTGCAACGTAAATAACGATGATAAAAAATTAGCTGCATCCAATTTACCATACACTTGCACGTATTCAAAGATCATTAATTCTTTAGCTTTTTTAATGAAAAATTTTCCTCAGGGGTCTATTTTAAGCAACATGTTCGACATTATACGCTTCATTTACAAATATTCAAATGAAAATCATAATTTATTAGATATAATCGATACTTGCTTTAGTATCTATAATATTAACGTATGATATAGGTTTCAAAATGAACAGCAGCTTTTCAGGATAAAATATCATATATTCATGCCCAAAAATGAGCTTCGATATATGTGCTTCAACCAATAATTTATAGCAGTGAATGGCCATTAAAAACGATCTTCTTGAATATCAAACATTGCACTTTGCTTGTATTTTTAAATCTGAATCATTGTAAATGTAAATATTTGTATTCAATTAAAAATTCGCAGCATTTAATTTTAGGAATCGTGTAAATATGACTTATCGTGTTTTTACTGTATGCCAATAAATAGATAGTAATTGATTCGTATTAAAAATATAATAAGAGCTTTTTCTTTTGGATCCGTCTGTCTTGAATTTATGGCATAAAATATTTTAGTGATGAAGTTTCATTGTAAGTATCCTTATGTCGTGTTCCACACAATAGAAATATAACATTAGATTCATGTCCATCGTTTGGGTTCACTAGAAGATCAATATCGTCACTACCCTAAACGTGACATAAATCCAATAAATCTTAAAGCTCCTCCTTTGTCAATTTCCTTTTGGAGTGGAAACACTTAGTTGCAGAAAATCACAATGATCGATTTTGATGTAACTAAACTGGAGCGGAATATCGGTAACATTTTGGTTGCGATTTAACGTAAAATATTTTAAATGCATCAAATTACGCTAATTGACTGCTGTTGTTTCGATATTTCTTCGAAGTTTGTTATATTATTTTGCTTTTGGTAATCTTATTCCATCCAGATGAAAGTTGTAAGTTTTCCTTCAACACAGCGTCCAATTTCCGAGTAGCATCCTTTCAATTGAATCAGAAGTTTCAAATATGTTGCTACGGAGTTTTGACTTTCGAAGAAGAATGATCTTCGCTATAGGAAAATTTCCTAGCATAACTTTGCTATCTTATTTGAGAAGTTTTGCGAAAATAATATGACTGCAATGCAAATTATTATATTGTGATACAAAAGCATTTATGATCGATGTTTTTGACATCATTGTGAAAATCGCAGATTTCTTAATGCCATGAGATTTTGCACAATTTGAATGAAAAATTAATTAAAAAACCAACATGTTCTTTTGTATTTGTAAAAATTATTGAGGAAAATTTGATAAACATTTCACACATTTAACTACAATAATAATTCGATTAAGACTTAAAACTTCTGTATTTGTCGTATCCAATTTGAATAATTTTAGCATTTATAAATCAATATCAGAAATTTGATATTATCTGATGTGCCTTAAAAGAAATTTGCATTTAGGTTCTCTTCTTATCTTAAATACGATTTTGTTAGTGTGATTTTTCTAATCGAGTTTTAAAGGACAAATGATCTCTAAAGGATAATTACATTCGTTTTTTTTAAATGTAATCTTCCAATATGCCTATTGATCATTACAGGACCTTTCGTGAATGCTTCAATCATATTTCATCTATTTCAAACAATGGGCTTTAATATATTTTCCTATTTCTTCGATAATATTAATGAAGCCAATTTATTTTAATAAATCTCAAGAGATCACCATAATAAATGTATAATATAGATAGGCGAATTGTATCTACATCATTCGTATGTGTTTATATTACTTTTATGTATATGTATTCCGCTTCATTAGGATTTTGTCGAATTTGAAGCGCGTTCCCAATATCGGGGTCGACCACTTTTTTGATATTTTTCGAATGCTGCAAATGAATAATCCCCTTTTCCTCCTTGAAGTACTTCCAAGAAATAACTCGAGCTCTTTATCCCGAGAAAACGAGGAACGAACTCGCTTCAAAATTTTAAATAATATATCATCCAAGGATGCTTTTTCTACTGGATTTTCATAACCGTATGAAATACAATACGAGCACATGGGCTGATATGGCGTATTTTCAGCTGAAATATAAATATTCCAGTGTTATTGATGTTTCCTCGGATGAAATTTCAGGTGTGAGACACGAGCCGTCACTGCCCTCTATTTCATCCTCGCGGAGGAGATAAAAAGCCGCCACATAGTGATGAAAATGTTTTTTTAATTTTGGATTCTCATGTTAATGAACGAGTTCTATGCGGATGGCGCTCGAACAAACAATCCATCCGAGTTTCGATTAAATTTTCCGTATACATATTCATCGATATGAGTATATGCTAAAAGGCTCTAAATATTGTGTCGTTAATTTATTTGCTCAAACATAATGTTTGACTAGTAAATTTCGAGAGAATTTATAATGTGAATGGTAATACGGCCCAACTAAGGAATTTAGGGAATTATTTCCATACAGCGCTTCACGTAATCAACTTGTGTGTCGGGATATCGATTAATATTTGCGGAAATCATACTCCATTTAATACCGAAAACACTTTGAAGCATGTGGAAAATGTTAAAAAAATATTGTACCCATCGATCGAATATTTACGAGGCTTAACTCAAAAGTCTTAATATGATAATATTAGGCAAAAGCAAAAGCAATATTTCTACACAGTTTTCATTATTATTTTCTTATATTATATACAAAATCTACTAAAGGGCTAAAAAACTCTTCCAAATTATTGAATATTTGGAGAGGATATCAAATGACTAATTCCAATGTATGTAATTGATAACACGTATTTTATCTCAATATCTTAATATTAGCACTTATTTCGGAATCTATGGTTTTGATCATACATTTTCATTGAGTAATTCTATTTAAATTTTTACTGTGTATTTGAATACATATTATTTAGAGCTTCAGTGTTTGTTTGTTGTTGGTTTTTATTTAATCAGATTTGGCTCTAAAATTTATTTCAGAGTGCTTAAATGTGCATTAAATTTACAATAATGCTTAATACAAGAATACCCCAAAGGGGCAACTTATTACAGTCATATAATATGTAAGGACATCTAATTTTGGCAATCAAATTCGGTCATTAAACCTTCGTTAGAGTACGCTGATAGTCATATTTGGTTGATTGTAATATATTATGATTTTATGCTCGTATTATAATTTCCTTCTTAAAAACCAATATTTCATTAATATAATTATTTATTAAGATATTTGAAAGTTTTCTTGAGATATTTAGAGCATCCATATCTCTCCAAGTTAAAAGATGTACTGTACACTTGTACGTGTTTCGTGGAAAATCGCACAAAAAAAGCTATGATTTACATAGAAAAAAAGTGAAGTGTGTCAAAAAGTGAAGATGCGTCCCATGGATTTTAAAAACCGCATAACTTTGAAACAAATATATGTCAAAAAATATACCCAAAATCGCACAAAAAATTTTTATAAAAAAATCAGGAAAACAATAAGACAATCAAAAAATAACATTTTGATAAAATTTAAGGATGTCTCGCATTTTTAGTAAAATTTTAAGGATTTCCGGCATCTGGGATCTTGCATGCCAATTCACAAAAGAATGCACATTGACAATGCAATCATTATTCTATGTAGATTTTCTCTTTCTAATAATATAAATCTTAATTAGTAAAGATATTGCTATAGTCTCTATTTAAAAAAAAATACAAAATGGCAAGTGTTTTAAAAAAAGTCAACTTTTGGCCATATTTTTTAGTTTAATTTTTTTTAAAAATAGTTCAAAATTAAATTTTGATATAAATCTGGTAGGAACAATAAAACATTTCATTCTGTTAAACGTTAAATTTCGTTCGGCTTAGTTGTCACTAGGGAATCCAATCCCGAGCCAAAATTTCGATCCCGGGATTTCGGGATTTCATTAGACAATCCCGGGACCAGTCCCGGGATCCCGGGATTGGGATTTTCAATATTTTAAGAAATTGCCTTGATGAATTTGATCAAAAATTACCAATAAGCCCATTTGTTCAATATAAAAAATCATTTGAAGGCCAAAGAATTTTATTTATTTAAGAAAAGATAAAAATACAATTCAAAAATAGATAAATAAAACACTAAAAAATTCAAATATTATTTTGAAAATATGTCCGAAGTAACATTAACATTAAACATTAGTGTTTCGTCATTTAGTCTGGATCTGGAAGGGACAGAAGTCAGACAACTTGCTGGAAGTCAGACAACTTGCTGCTGAAAATGCACGCTCAGCCTCCACACTCGTTGGAGGTATCGTCATCAGATATTTAAATGCTAGTTCGAGTTGATAACCGCGTAAGCCCCCATTTTCGTATAACACCATCAATGTGACTGATAAAATTCTTTTCTGCTGAGACACGGACTAAAAATCGCAAAATTCCCGATTTCCCGACAAATTATTTATTTCCGTCGCTGCAGATGAATACTTATATACTATAATACTTTGATGTGATTTATAATTATATTACGGAAGAATACAAAAATTCTGAAACCCGAATCTATTATATTTCATATCGATATTCCCATTATTCGTCGGGGTGTAGTAAATACATCACCGGTAGAGAAAGGTTACTATAACAATTTGAAAAACATACATGTACGCTATATGTACACATAAATTAGACAGTCACTGCTCCTATGCATCTCCTAAGTACGCCAATTAGTAATTACGCCACTGTTTCCAAGCATCCAGATTTCGTCGGGAATGTCTCGATTTAGTAGCCTTCATCGTGTTGGTAAGGTGTACGATTTCTGTTAGATAAAAATTTCAATCCCGGGATTTTCGGGATTACGTTTTATAATCCCGGGATTCTTAAGTACCTAAAACTGTCCGGGATCCCGGGATCCCGGGATCCGGGATCCCGGGATTGGATTCCCTAGTTGTCACGTCACTAAAATTAGTGTTGATTATTTTTTTTCTTTTTTATCCAAAATATCTCAAAACATGCTCTTTATGAGATTTAAAAAAAGGAAAATTGCTTTAAAAAACCGCATAACTTTAAAATCGCACAAAAAAAGTTGCACAAAACGATGTTTGAGTCTACATTTATATTTTACTATGTAGTGATGTACTTTATATTAATGCTATTCAGCGAAATAATTTAATGACTTGATGTACAAAAAGTTAAAAAAAAACACTATTTTTGCAATAAAAATTTATAATTCATATTATAAGCCATAATTATTGAGGTTTTGTTTAATCCGGATAAGAATAAATTTCCATTTATTGGCATGATATTATACATATATTGCACATATTTTTTCATAAATCCATAAATTATGGAGTATTATCTGATGTATATATGAGTATGGATTTATTTATTTTTATCAATATTCAATTTGCAGACATAATTGCTTCTCGTTTTTAGCTTTATTATACATTTTGGACATGCGCTTTTAATTAGCGAGACAATGATGCAATTAGGTCAGTGCAATTACATTGCCATGGACATAGATCAAAGCTGTGACAACATAATTATTATTCAAAATGTATTACTACTTATTATATTTTTTTAAACTGTGCATGTGAGTGATTTTACACAGTGATTAATCACTGAATATCATTCAGAAAGCGAAAGTCGAAATCGTGTGAAAGACAAAGACCAGTAAAATAATAACCCTTTGAGTAGTGAGCTAATTTTAAATTATCGTAAACATAGATGATATATTCGTATGTCCGCCACTTATCTGTAAGAACCACGCAGCGTGTATGAAGCTTGTATATAAATAAACAAACACTGTTGATAGCACACAATATTCGTTAATTTCTTCACGTAAACATAAACAATACACTTGAAATTCGATTTATTTGGGTTATTATTAGTCGATAAATTTGGGTTATTGCTCTATAAAATCGTACGATGTACGCAAGACACTCTCATTATTTGTCTCTTTCCGAGCTCAACGTGTAAGAATGCTCTTTTGAATCACTGGAATTCGATCGCAAATACGCGACTGAACTCATCCAAATGTTAATATCATTTAAACCTCTATAATACTTGACAATGCAAAAATCCTTAAAACGCCATAAGCAAGTCGGATTCTTTCGAATATTGTCTTCTCAATTAAATATTTATTTACTCTGTAAGGAAAAATTCTCAATCATTTGGAGCAATATAAGCTAATATTAGAAGGTGCATTCATCTTTTTGACCTAATCGTAAAATATATAGCGCTTTAATTTGATTGCAATTAGTCGGGCAGATACTACGCTGCTATGTTTCAAAGGATAAAATCACTCAGTATTGCAGCACAACTTTTTTTAATTCGAAAGCATTCGCTTTAAAAGAACATATTCAGGTATGAATATGGCTAAATGGCAACGTTTTTTTACATTCACTTTGAATAGTTCATTATTGAATGCAGTTGGGCCAGGTTAATAGCGCTGGTATTGTTTCATTTCCTCTCGGAAGCTTTTATCTTAAAAGATATGCTGCGTATCACTCGCAGAATGTACGAATTTTCCACAATTTATGTTGGAAATATGTGTTTTAGACATTAAAGAATATTTGCTTTGGGCCTCGACTATTAGCGGTATTTTGTGGTTGCTTTTTTTGTAAGATTTAAGGGATGCGGTCGACACTTTGAGCTTTTAAAGCTATTCCAAGGGTTGTTATGCTCTTCTCTACGAGGATTAATTTCAACTACTCTCCGCTGCTTATCTAAGGCTTGCCAAAAAGCCCTAAAAGGTCCTTTTTTGCCGAATTATTTTAAATGTCTAGACTGCCGAAATTATTCCATGGCCGCTCTGTCCGCATCTTTATTTATGGAATGTTGTCGAAATCCAACATTAATATTTAATAGCAATTGGAAGCTTTTGTTTGTGCCGTATCAATGTGACCTTAACACTAGGCTTAGCAGTGCTCTTTTCAGTTGATGCAATGAAACTCGAATGGCTTTCAGTCTGCAGAATTTTATGATCGAGTTCAATAGTCACTGCTTTTTTATGTGCAATTGATCGTCAAACACGTTTGACACAAGTCTCATAAAGAGCGATCAAAATTCTCATGTGGAAGTTTTACGACTCCTCGCCCATAAAGATACAATTTGAAGAACACGAAATAAAGATGGCGCATTCACTTGTAAGAACTTCATGTCATAAAATGATGCTCATATGCTGCTGATGAAAGTCTGATCGGATGAAAAACGTACCTAAACAGACGTCTAGTATCGATTATTCATTCAATGCTGACGATTCAAGACCGTTATGATCATTGCTAACACGTAAAAAAATGAGATTTCCATTGCACCTCATGGATTGATTTGGAATTAAAAATAGTTGGAGTAAAAGTATTCGGGTCGTGGAAAAGAATTATTTACGTGTATTTTGAGCTGACTGTTTACTATTTGGCAGCATCGGTTGACTGATTGCTTTCTCCACATATCATGAATTAACGTAACGATTTTAGATTTTTTCAAATGAAAATTCGTAGCTATAATTATATACTCTTTCATATTTCGTCAGTTGTCTGTTTTAACGATACGTCAATAGGTTTCGTTATGTAGACGTCATCGGATTGGCGAACACATCATCTTTCTATGTATATAATCATAATTCTAAATGGCGATCAGTTCACTGAATATGTGGGAGTTTTTATATTATACAAATCTGAATGAAAGTTCATTAATAGAATCAGATTTGATGTATATTTTGTTTTATGATTAATGGCAATTTAATTTCTTTTAATTGTTATTCTGTGTATCTATAAGAACGCTTAAAAACAAAAATAAAATTTGGATATAAAGTCGAGTCTCACGAATCATGACAATTCCGATTCCGGGATTTCGGGATTGCATTAGATCATCCCAGAAATAGTCCCGGGATCAGGATTTTCAATTATTTAAGAAATTACCTTGATAAATTACTATAAGTCTATTTATTTAACATAAAAAATAACTTGAAGGTGATTTTTTTTATTTATTTAAGAAAAGATAAAAATACAATTCAAACATAGATAAATAAATCACTAAAAAAATCAAATATTATTTTGAAAATATGCCCGAAGTAAAGTATCGAGTGTTTCATCATTTAGTCTGGATCTGATTTTGGAAGCCAGGCATTTTGCTGCTGAAAATGCATGCTTAGCTTCCACATTTGTTGGAGGTATCGTCATCACATATTTTAATGCTAGTATGAGTTGATGACCACGTGAGCCACCATTTTCATATAATACCATCAATGTGACTGATAAAATTCTTATTTGCTGAGACGCAGACTAAAACTCAAAAAAATTCCCGATTTCCCGACAAATTATTTATTTCCGTCGCTGCAGATGAATACTTATATACTATAATATTTTGATGTGATTCGTAATTATATTACGGAGGAATACATAAATTCTGAATCCCGTATCTATTATATTTCATATCGATATTCCCATTTTTAGAGTCGAGGTGTAGTAAATACATCATCGGTAGTGAAAGGTTAATATGAAAATTTGAAAAACATATACGTACTATATATATGTATGTATACATAGAATAGACAGTTACTGCCCATAGGCGTCGCCTAAGCTCGCCAATTAGTAGTTACACCGCTGTTTCCATGCGTCCAGATTTCGGCGGGAATGTCTCGTTTTAGTAGCCTTCATCGTGCTGGTGAGATGTACGATTTCTGTTAGGTAAAAATTTCAATCCCGAATTTTTCAGGATTACGTTTACTAATCCCGGAATTCATGAGCACCTAAACATCGTCCGCATCAACTGACAGTTATCTGATGACTATTCATCATATGAACCAATTCCACTGCTATTATTATCAATAATTCAGTATCAATTTACCATTTCATTTAGGATCATGTTTCATGTTACACATACGAAGTCCATATTTTGGATGCAAAAGAAGATATATGTATAATCTTAATTGATTTTAATCATACATGTTTATAAAAAAGACTGTCGATTGCAATTTTGATGTATTAACCAAGATAGACCAAGGCGGATTTACTTATCATTTCCTTGAAGTTTACATAATGTGTTTTTAAATCTTTCTATTAAAACGGAAATATTTACTTTGTAAATGATATTTGGGTCTCTGTTACGTTTTTTTATTAATACGTAATATTTGGGCTTGATTCATTACAAAAAGAAGAGACAATATTTTGATTCACATTATATCTCCGAGCAACGAAAATCTGACCCAAAAAAGAACTTGAGTCTTAGTTTGGGAAGCGAATTCTTAGAGGGAACATCGGTAGGGCCTTCGCAAAGATTAATATTTATTTTTCGTCGACTGGATGGAAAATGCCTATACTAGTCAAATATTCAAGTTTCCGAAAAAAACCCGTCAAAATTCAATCAGGCCGATGAATATTTGATCAGGCTTAGACAAAAATAGTTCAGTTTACGCTGCGCGTTATACAGAACGGTGTAGCATATTTCTGACGACGAGTCTCGAAATCTACGCGGCCCCAGTCGATATCTCATTGTTATTAAATATCTACAGAATGCGGATATTGTTCACGTGCGATTCATTCAAACGGACGATTTTAAATCCCACGTTTCGACACTTCAGCCAGGGATTTGTAACGGGTGGGCAGTATTGAGCATTTTGATATTCTGAAATATTCAAAGGGGTTGGGTGTAGAAATGTCACCCGGAAATGAGTACGATTTCGGACCCCAAATATGTATGCAGGGTTAATGTCGACAGCTGAGTTTTGATCGTGTATTAAAATAGCTGGATTAAATTCTATCCAACCGATGTATTTATGAGCTGTGAATTTACCGAATAAGTGCGATATAAAGCTGAAGATTAAATGCATGGAGAAATTATTGAAAATAAAATGTGTGAAATATGATAATTAATCGAATATGCGTCATAATCTAATCCAAAGACGATGGAGATTTACGATGTGAAATATGAGTGATTAATTGCGTACTATCCTGGAAAATGTAATATAAAAGTCAAATATTTTTCGTTCAGTATTGATTTATTGAACACGTTAATGGTAAATTGAACATGCAATCAATTAAGCTCGGTTAGGTTTGAACATTAACAATCGTGTCGATTTGAACGCTAAACATTGCTTTTTTGATTATAAAGAAAACTAATCATAATATAAATATTGAAAATACTAAAAAAAATGTGTTGAAAATATTTTTAAAAAATCATTTAAACGGTATTTACAATGTATTTAATCAACAAATTTATTGATTTTAGTCGATTTGTTAAGTATATCATAAATATGTTATTTTTCATTATCTAAGCATTAGCAATAACATGATTATTTAAATAATTGCATTAAAATTGGAAAACATGTTTCATATCTAGATTTCTGAATAAAATTAATTTTTTTAAACTAAACACTTTTCAACACAATGTTTTTATTTCTTGTTAATTAATTTATCTGCAAATTGTATATAATCGATATAATATACTTTATAGAATGTTTTTAATATAAAACTGTGCTGAAAATCTAAAAATATAAAGTAATATTGGCTTGATTTACAAAACGTATCGGCAAATTCAATTATATTTTACGACTTCAATCCCGAAACCCCTTAAATATTCCACGTAAGTCCAACATTATCGAGTATAATTGGATCTTAAATTTTAAAAATGAAGCCATAACTCTGATTTATTTTCGATTTCAACATTAAATCTTTCTCGCACAGAGAGGATGAGCTCGAATACACGGCGAGCTTTAAAATGCTATCCTACATTCAATTAGATCGAATTAATAATGTGACATAAGAGAATAAATCGGGATGAATGTTACATTATTTTTTTGAAAATAAATGACGGAGACTTCCGACAAGATCTTGAGTAGTATCTGAATATTAATATTGCTTTGCTCGTAGCCACAGTGAGAACTGTGCTAAATGAAAATCTACTGGCTTTTGAGAAGGCTTTATATACTTAGAAAGGCTTTGCTGTATGCAATGCGATACAGCCTTGTTTCCAAAGTAGGTTATCTTTGAGGCTGAAAAAATCCATTGCTGGATTCTGCTGCGCCTCGTTTAGTTTCCATAATTTACTGCAATGTCAGTAGAAATGATCGTAGGCCATTATTAATGTACATGATAATTTCGTGTTTTTATAAGACGGACGAAATAATTGGTTCGATTATTTTTTTGCTAAAAAGCGTTTTTCGACTAAATTGTTTGCTTTATAGTACGAAAAATAATGTATCCGGCAGTTGC
The DNA here is from genome assembly GCA_008973525.1 of Stenopsyche tienmushanensis. NCBI lineage: Eukaryota > Metazoa > Arthropoda > Insecta > Trichoptera > Stenopsychidae > Stenopsyche > Stenopsyche tienmushanensis. Next base: position 408,520 of record WACJ01000006.1, on the reverse strand, counting down.
TTCAAAATAGAAATTCAATCAATTTAGCACGATCGCAGGAATTTCGGGAAAGAATGAAAAATAAGCACGCCTAGAATATTTTTTGATTGGAAAAACATGACAAAAGCTTTTATCATCGCGTATGAATACTGTATGCAAATGTTAGGGGCTTCATAGTTGGAGCTGAATATGTTTATGCATGAAAAATTTGAATCGTCCACATTTCAGATGTTATTGAATTTTATTTAAAACTTGCCGTTAATATTATTTATGTAAATATAACTTGTAAGATTTGATGAATTTTGCTTGAAAAATCACGATTTAAAGAGGTTTCATTTATTATGAGTACTCGCTGTTCAAAATTCTCATGTATTAATGTGCCCTGCATACCTGGGCAATAGATCTTCAGACCGCACGCAGGTTTGTTCAAAATCGGATCGTAGGAAACCGGAAAAAATGGATAATCGCTCGTTTTGACTAAGATATTTAGTCTCTGCTATTCTTGCAAAATACACCTGCGACGATTAACAGCGCTTTTGGGCTGGAATTTTATTTACCACGATGATAGAAAATGTGATTTAGACTGGTCCTCATGTTCTCATGGTCATAAACTTGGTTGTATTACTCATTAAAAATTGCTAGTTCGTAAATATCTTCCCGTTAGAGGAGACAATATTCAATATTTGAACGTTCTGTCCTCATTATTTGATTTTTTTTTTGAATAAACATTAAGCACTTAAGTATTTTCCTCAATTATATGATGCACTTTGGTAAATATTACCAATACATTGATCAGATTGTTCATTCGCCCATTTATATAAATCGCCAAGCAGCATTCCCAATGTATCTTTTTTGGCTACCGAGTTCAGAACTATCTGTCTTTTCAAGCTTTCACGTCTAAAGAATTGCATTCTATGCAAAAATATGATAATATTCTTTCTGAATGAAATAGCGATTCATGGTTGGCGTTGCTTGGAATTCATATTTGGTAATAAAGTAAAATATTCTATATGTTTTTGAGATTATTCCCTGAAGCGAGAATAAAGAATTATTTCAAGATAATAAGTGTCTATGTGATACGGATTATTCTTATATTTTTGTACATTTTATGTGACTTTGAAAGCTCAGAAGTTATTTTATTTAAACCAATTGCATAAAATAATTATTTATTTAGATCAAAATACATTTTAAAATACAACAGTTATTTCGTGCTATTATGATAATTTAAAGGTGAAATTTTGGATATTTTTTCAAAATGTTGAATAAAATCTATTTCGACATTCCTGACACTTAAGACATTGAGACTATGTGTGAAACGTAGAAAAAAACCCCTTAATCCCTAAAAAAAAAATGTCGGTCCATATGCCAAACAACCTGTATAGTCTGCGGTACTTACAAGATTTCACGTTGTTAAATGAGTGTATTAAAAAAATAGGTTGGCATAATTCATAAATATTTTATATTCAAGATGCTCTCAGTTGTGTTCGCCGATAACATATATGGGCATCAAAAATAAAACTTCTATTGTGGGAATTCCACGTGTAACTTTAGGGTCTGATTTAATACCACAATGGCACTTCGGTCAGGGTACACATTTGAAATTGTTTTCCACGCTCAAGTATTTCAGGTCGGTATTTTCCGATAAAAAAACGACTTTTGAAAAACCTCGATAAGGAAGTCAAACAATCCCGGCGAAAGTTTTATTGAAACAGCTCTTTTGTGGCATCTCCAGGTTATTCCGACTCATGTTATCCGCTTTTTTCGCGTGCCAATCTCGAATGGAAAGTTTGCCTGAAAAGTGGGTCGCTCAGGTCCACTCCCGTCTTCGCCTCCTCAACTTCTCGAATGTAATCGAGTTTCATGCGGAGTAATTCTCTGAAAACAGAAATAGAAATGTCACAAAGATATCTGGCATGATACAGGGGCGTAGCCCGAAACTTCACAATAAGCCCGTATGTGACCATACTCCGCAAGTGGCTTCATGAAAAATGAAATATGGCTGCCGCGAGGGTACATTCACTATGTCCCGATCAACATCAGCATTTTTGTGGATGTGTCCTGAAAATTTGATTTGTGAAGGTAGCATTCTGCGTGCTTACCGTTTTAATCCATTACGCTAGAAATGGAATACCTTTTTCAAATAAAGACTCAATTCACCAAGAAAAATCGTTGAATACAGTCCTAGACCTAAATTATATTATCATATTATAGTAAATAATCTTTATTAAATTTAAATATATGATTACGGAAATAGTTATAATACGTTAATTTAAAGCCAAATTATCATACGAAATGATTTAATACTAACCATACCAGAATAGAATATTTGAACCCTTACGAAAAAGATCAATTTTCGGAATTAACTGTTAATTTATCATAAGAAATAATGCACAGCATAATTTTAAAATAAATTAATCAATCATATATTTACATTTTTATATGTATCATAAACAAGACATAAATATAACATAAGCAGGAGATCATTCCGATAACGTTTACATCATTTACAAATAAAACAACCTTTTTTATTCTTCTTATTTGCAGATGATAGCATTCTTCTTCATACATTTTCTGTATATAATATTTTTACAAATCATACGAGATTTAGTTGTTGTATTATCTTAGCAAAATCGTATCTGGCATGTCTTTTTTTTCTTGGAGAAATTCGTGATAGCCTTCGGCAAAATATTCTGATAATTGTAGTGGAAATTGTTGTTTTGATATATTTTATCCACTTGTTTCTTTATAATGTATTGTGTAATTTTACAACTTACTTTTGTAGGGAATAGTTGTCCATCAATTTATGTTATGCTGAATAATTTTGTTCCATGCAACTGAAATTTGTCGGTATTTAGACATTGGCTTCACTAGTGTTTTCTCATAGGAAATAGATAAATTCTTCTGAATTTTATAGTCATGGAATAGTTTAATCGATTGATTGATAAGCACAATATGTCATTTAATTGCCAAGCGTTGATATAGTGGTTTAGATCATAGACTTTTATTATGAAGTTTCGGTACAAATTTCATGAGAATCATCATAATTTTCCCTAAATAAAATATCCCATGAACATTTTAATTATTTAGATATTAATATTCATATATACCTTATGATAGCGTTCGTCTATCATGGAATTACTATGAAACTGTGCATCGGTCTTAGCTATTTTGCTGGATAAATACGTATTTCGTTGAATATTATTCTTTCGATTTGAAATTGGTTATAATGACGATATAAATCTACGTGATTATTTTTAAATCCATTCTTAAATCCATTCTTGAAGCGCATATTTTATGTCACGTTTAACCATCTAGATGTAAACGTATTCGACGAAATTGAATTAAATCCTTAAATAGCAAACAAAAAAGTCGCGCTCTTTATGCTGATCTAAATCTGTTCCATTTAATTAAACGAGCGTTTAAAAGATCCTTTAATCAAATGCTTGTAAAAATGGCTCACTTTTTGCTGTTCAAAGGGCTTCAACTTTTTTGTAGTTAGATTAAAGTTCAATTAATTAGCCTAGGGCGAGTCTCAGCTGAATTTTACACCGCTTTCAGTGATTTACAAACTTTAATTTAAAAAAAATCAGATGTGAACTTATCGAATATTTTCGATGAGTATGATTTTCCGGAATCGATTATTTTGTAAGCGAATCATTTGACGCATTTTTTATTGTCAAAATTTAAACAATCTAAGAAAAAGCAAGGAACTAAATATCCTTGCGAAAATATGTCAAGCCCAATCGACGTATATTTCTAACGCGACTTGAGCATTCAGCCTGACTGCATTGCAGTGATTTTTTGTCCTCACCGAAAGCACAGGATGTTTAAAAAAATTGATCGTAATAAATATGTACAGTTTTTTTGTTACAATATTACATAAATGATCAGCTATGACAGAAGTTTGATAAAGTTAATGTTTTATTAGTGTATGTTCCAGATTAATTGATCAAAAAGATTGATAGATTATCTCAAATCCTTCAAAATTATACATGATTTTTTTAAATCTTAGTAATAAAATCTTGAAAATTTACAAAAAAAATATCAAAAGTTCACTAGACAGCGCGTGCTCTTCCGATCTTCCGATATTTCCGATCTCCCAAATTTGTTAGTACGGTGAAAATATTTTTCCACAATCTGGATTTGAATCCGAACCTTTATAATAAGAGTCCAAGATCTAAGGCACTATACCAACACTTGGTTCCTTGATTTCTTCTTCAAACATTATTTTTATATTCAGGACCAATTATATAATTTATATATACCTGGTATGCGTTGCAATGCCATATGCGTTTAGTAATTACATGAACAGAACAGTAGAACGTAGTTTATTGCTTCAGATCACGTGTAGTGGTGCGGGCCAAAGGGCTAGGCCACACATGAGCGGAATTTAACCTCTATTTCATCCGCGAAACGTCTCGTATAACAAATTAAGTACACAAACAAAACTTGTACTGATGATATAACACTCACAAAAGTGCACACAACAACTCCCTAACGTTTCATTGCAATCAGATTAACGGTATGGCAGCGCATAAAATATGAACAAACAAACATTGATTTTTATATTGATATATATTATATACATATTACTGATATAAATCGGTTTAATATCAAAAACTTTTTTCGTCCTCATTTCTAGAAACAATTGATGGCTTCCTATATACGAGTAATGATTGATACTTGAACGACGTATGATTTTTTTCATTTTGGATAATAAATGGGATTTCAGAAAAAAACAGTCATATTAATGCGATATCCATTGTAATCGATCCTTGGCTCCTCATCGTGATATTTTAAAAATTACGTATATAAAAAACGTATTAAGCGTGAATTTATTAGTCCACAAAATACATATTCATCTTTCGATGAGCTCTTGCCAAAGGAAGAACTTCAAGCAAAACAAATGGTAATAGATTAGATAAAAGAAAAGATTCTATACGGCGGAGGCATTAATCACCCGAATCGAAGAATCTTTTGGAGTCGTAAAGAAAAACATTTTTCCGTAATATCATCAATAACAATGATGATTGAGCTCATACGCCCTCGGGTCGAACACGTGAGTTCCTTGGGGATGAATTTTTTCCATTATTGAAAAACGCTCGTTCAATTACGAGATTGAACGCATGTGCGTGAAATATGATTTATGGAAGTGCCGTCTGATATAATATGTTGTCAATTTACGTATTGGATGGCACAAAAAATGACGTTTGTTTCGATTGAATCTCTTCCGCTTTCTTTTGAAAATTGAGATACTTGGAAAAACGATTTTTCAGATTGAACAATGAGTATGATACCTGCAAAATGAATGTGGGGAAATGATGAAACTTTGAGCGAAGTTAATTTATTTGGATGTTTAACTGTAGGAAGAAAACATGTTTTTTCTTAAACAAAAAACATCTTTATTCGGAAGAATAATTCGCTCACTGAAAAGTTGTTGGAGCAAGCAGAAAAAATGGAGTCTATCTAAAAAAAAAAATGCTGACGAAAGGTAAAAGAAAACCTATTCTATTTTGGAGAAGTTTTTTCAGCAAAATAATAGAACAAGAAACGTGTTATATATGTTGTATATAATAAGAATATATGCGAATTCTGGATTCGGAAAATATTCGAAAAACATATTAATGCCAATTCAGTTCTACAGTTATCCATTAATTTAATTGGATGTGTTCCCTTGGGATTAAGAATATTGCATACGTAATAATAATCGGCGATACGTGGTTATGCAATCAATTTAATAGGTGCATATCGATTTTGATACAATTTTGAATCATAGTTAAAGGATTATTTTTATAAAGAAGCAGCTACATGTAAAATAATTTAAGTTATACTCTTCATGGTGCTAATGTGGATATTTGCAATGCGATTTCTACCCCAAATGCTATTAGAAGATAAGATGTATTCTACTTTTAATTGAAATAAATTTGCAAATATTTATTTATTTAGTTCTGATGGCTCAAGATTCTTAATCTTATGTTAATTAATATTTAAATATAATTTAAATGCAAGAAATATGCAAATTATGATGCACTGCTGCACACATCTGATAAGTACCACTCAAGAACTTAAGCACCTAGAGAATGTGTAGAAGGATCGTCCCTCGAAAAAAATTCTCGTTATTTCATCTCTGGGAAATTATAAAACCAAAAACTGCATCAAAAGAGTCACCATGAAACTGTACATATTTTGTTGATGAAATTCCCACATTGAAATTATTTTATGAGTGATATTTTAGAGTGCATCATATGAAATCGCTGAATTCGTGGTTGAAATTCAAATATGAATGATGCTGAAATATGATTCCAAGTGACAAAAATTTCAATATGAAATTGACATTTGGCAATATTTATAAAATATAATATCAATTTTTTATGGTGGTTCGTTGTGTGTATGATTTCCTTTGTATTCTTAAAGATCCATGAATTTATCGTTCCTATTAAAAAGCATTAATCAGTTTACTTGATTGTTCATAATTAACATATCCTAACTATGGACTATTTGCTCCTATTGGATGATAATCAGAGCCGTAACAAGGGACCTGAAGCAAAGCAGGCGCCCGCCATACAAAATGCAGAATACTGACCCGGTTAAGAGTTGCACATGGTTTTTATTTTACTTGACTATTCTACTTTACATGTATCAACACTGATTGACTCTGTACTTTTTTATAATATATATTTAGTTGGCTAATACCTCTTTTCTTCATTATTGTTTAAACATTTGGCCGACGCAATCGTCATAAGCCCGCAATAAAATAAAGAAAATTATGTTTTCGACCGATTGTAAAAATTAAACACCCGATCAGTCTTCTTCGGACAACGTTTTGTAATGAGAGTTTGTAATCGTTATGTAGATATTTTTAAGTATTGCGTCCGATCGCGAAGGCACTCATTCGTCATATCAGCGGTCCGAAAAGCTGACCGATTGGACATACAGACCTTGTGGCTACTCTGTCCTCTTTTAGGACTTTTTGCGGCATTTTATATGATTCGTTCGGAAGCTTCCTCAGAGGCTTACTTACATAGCTAGTTCACATCAAATGAGGTCGAGAACGTGTCTAGACTTCCCTCCCTACGCATAAACACCAAATATTTATCTGATGGGGGAAGGATTTTTTGATACAGGGTGTTTTGCTCAAATGCTCAAAATTTCACCTTTGAATCGTCATATTTTATTAATCTGTGGTTGTAATAGAACGAAATGACGGTTTTGTATTTTGCAATGAATTTTTAATCTAAATAAATAATTATTGTATGCAATTGGTTTAAATAAAATTACTTCTAAGTTTCCAGTCACATAAAATGTGCAAACAAATGTGTCAACTTCTAAATTCTTTAAACAAAAAAGTAACAACTATTTTGAACTTAGTTTAGTTTTAAAAAGTTTTCTAGATTATACCCTTTTCAACGATATGTTACATGTCATACAAATCATTCAATAATCTTTAAACTTAAAGGGGTACCAGTTTGCCAGGGTCAGGGTTAAGAAAATAGTTTTTATGCTTAAGATGTTTTATTATAATTATTTACAAAAAAAAAAATTCAAATTGGCCACTTTCCTTATTTCAACTGTAGTTGTCTGAAGAAGTTTTTCTTCTTTCATTTTTGCAAAGGCAGCGCTTATCCCTTCAATTAGGATTTCTTTTGTGGGCACTTCTGTCTTAAGTAAAAGACCCCCCTTATCTTTGAAATGATAGTTATCGCCTGACAGTATCGCTGACAGAATCACCCCCAAGCATCAATTTGTCAAAAATTATCAAATGTTTAGAATAATAAAAGTAGATAGCAAGAATGTAATTTTATTAATGCACTGAGAGGCTTATAAATTCCGTTTAAATTGAAAATCGTCTGAGCAAAATAAACAAAATGGCATTACACGAAATTCATACATTATCGGCTTTCCAATCTAGACAGAGTCGATTTCAATATTCATATTTCAACGGCAACTGTGGCTCGTGTCTACGCACAAATAGGTGAAATGAGCGCCGCATTTGTGGCTGCGATAATGAGCGTTATATAACATTCGAAATACAAAGTGTGATTTAGTAAATCTGTCTTGAGCCCTCTTCGAGCACTCTGTCTTCTAAATTGTGTTTTTGTTTGTTTTTGGTGGCAATAAATAAAATCCAAGCAATCAGACTTGGACTCGAGCCAGCCCTCTCTTTTTTGGTGTGAAAATCTGCGGTCGAAATTTTGATGACAAACATTGAGCGATTAATAATGGCGAACATATTCTCTGCTATGGGATGAAAAAGCAGAAATGTAAATAAATATTACATTTGCATAATGTTATCCAATCTTTCGTATGCGTAATAACCATGTAAGAATTGTTGAAGGGTGCTCTTATCGAGAATTTTCCCCCGAGAGGCGAAAGAAATTTTCCCAAATCAACAATACACGGTTCCTGGAAAAGAAACTATTTTATTGTACATTGTAATATAATATTCAGTTTTTCTTCTAGAATAAAAGTAATACTATATCGTTATTACATATATAATATATTCATTCAGATTTAATAAAACCATTGAGTGATTTTATTCCATTTAGTATAATAACATATATTTAGCATATTTTAAAAAAATTTAGACATTTATAATTTATTAAAAAAAATATTTAAACCAAATTTGGAATGTACGAGTAGTTTCTTATAATTTGTAAATTTAATGGAAGTACATACCCATAATATACGATTAATTCATAATCACCATCACTTATAATTCTATATACCTCATTCTTTTTCGAGATCTGTTGTGGGTATCCATCATTAGAGAATTCTGGAATATTTCTGGTTTTAGCCTTCGAAAATTCTTTACGTATGGTTCCAAAATCTGTTGTAATTCTATCTTGAATTTTAAACTTCTTTCCATTATATGATCATTTTATATAAAAAAAAAAAAAATAGACAATTGTATGCCATCTTGAATGTTTTTAATGTGAAACATGCAGCCACTTCGCTGCAACTGCTTAAAAAAATATGTGTGTACAAATTTGTCATGTTTTGATCCCTTAAAAACTAGTTATCAATTTTCGTTTTGTTGCTAATGATATTTGTATACAACATGTTAATTAAATAAATTTGAGAAAAATAAAGCATAGCATATTTTCATTGTTGTATATAATGAAACACGACATATGTAAACGTACAGATTTTTTGTCAAATATTTGGTTAAATTCGGATATAACGAGCACTGTATCAAGCACAACGCTGGACGTAAGCACATATAATTTCGATAATGTAATTGAATAATTACAACAGTATATTTGTTATTTTGGTGATTAAGCTAAACGAATCTCAAGCATTATTAGTGTTGGTTTTCTGATAAAATCTAGTCAATTTTTGACAATTAAATGACAATTGAATGAGCGATTTTTAATCATCGTTATATCCGTGATATAGATATGTTGCGTGCTTGTTAAAATTGTAAAATAGTGCTGAAAAGTAATTTTATGTGATATCTCGTTACAGTCGTAATCTATGAACATGTAAGATTATAAAATAAAATTTTAATTTTGTATAAAATAAAATATTGATTTTAGAACTAAATTATTTCCAGTTTTATATTTTGAGCGATGAAAAATCTCGTCTATATTACATATTTAATATTGAACATGATTTTTAAAGTGACATATGGTGACTTTTACGAAAGTGCTCTATGCCATTAGCTTTGCATTTGGGTGAATTTAAAGAGCGCTTCTCAAACTAGGGGACGCAAAATATATCAGTGTTTAGAAATCAAAATCTATTTATATGTAAGTAAATTATTTTAGTTGTGTATAGATATTGGTATCATTTAAACATTATCTTAAAAATGTTTAAGAGGCATTTTTGTATTTTATAAAGTATTCTATAAAGTTATAAAATAAGGGCGATATTCAATCCCAAAAAATTTGCAGTGGCATATTTTACATTAAAATTACCGTATTAAAATAAAAGTAGGAGTGTGTACGAAGATGGATAAAATCTCAGGTTTGAATGATATGTCGCTCATTGGTATTCATGAGGTTAGATAGAGACGAAATTTGGTTTTTTTCCTTAGAACACTTAGCTTCATCGATTTCGTCTTTAAAGGTGAAAGAATCACGGTCTTATGATGCGTATCCTTGAGCGTGCTTAAGTAAAAAAGTGTTAACTTTATTAAAAGGATATCCTGATCCAGCTTAAAGTGGGCCATCTTTTGACCTTTGAAATTGCGTCAAGAGACACGTAAACTTTTCCAATTACTGTTGAAAAAAACACACAGCATCCCAACTGTTTTCCCATGACGCTCCTATCAACACCATAGACCGGGGATGTTCTTTGAACTTCCGCAGTAAGTTTGCTAATTTATTCGGGTATGTTTCGTTGCAAAATTAGACGCTCGTTGTAATTGTCTCTGTGAATAATTCAAAGACACGTATTCTTGAGTAAACACACAAAGCAACCCTGAAACGGGGTGCGTTTAATATTTGTTGTTGGACCCGGGACGGGGGTCCGTCCGTGGTCCACCTTTTTGTCGACGAGCTCTTCGCCGGAGCCAGAAATGAAATATGAATATTGAATAAGCAACAGCGATATCCGTCACTTTAGTACATCTTTCCCGTTAGGATGTGCGCAGTGCTAAAATGTTTATTTTGGGTACTCGAGGAAGAAATATTGACCATAGAAGGGTGCTACGAACCACCACTTTATGATATGCAGAGTATTTACACGCCGCTCAGTGCAAATACTTGTCCTGAAATAAAATGTTGGTTTAATACATCGATCTTCAATGAAAAAAAATAATAAGTGACAGCAGGAGTAATACACCAGTGGCCAAGTTCTATAGAAACCCAATAAAGCATTCTCGTGGGAGCTCGAGTTTGGCTCAAGTACAGTATAACTTTTCTTGCTCGAAAGCCAATCTGCTTTTTTCCTGGCGTGGAAACCAAATGGGAAATTCATTTTCAGATATAAGAAAACCTACTATAAAAATTATCATAATATTTATGACTTCGTGCCTAATATAATCAATAAACTTCGCGTATACATCCTTTATATTCGAGCTTTGTCTAAATGAGCAAATGATCATTGAATTTTGTGTGAGTGTTAGTAAAAATTATTAATATCATATAATATTAAATAGATAATAGATAAAACTATCAATTTTAGTGATTTACCGATCAACAAATGATTCCAGGTGCATATAATAGATCTTTAGCTTTCTCAAAAAGTTGATTATCTTCGACTAACTGTTGTTTTCGGGCTATACGAGCTGCTTTTGTCTCAGAAAGACTCTTACGGTTCTACCTCGCTATTCATCATCTTCAAAATGAAGCAGTAGTTGTTATTAAATATCTCAACAGCAATGTGCGTTGATATTTCAATGATTTTTACACCAGAATGCAGGTGCTTTGGAGCCAATTGCCAAACCGTCGAGTTAAAACATTCATTAGCATTTTAGGTACTGGCCTCTTTGAAGTAATTCATCCTTAGACAAATCTTTATAAATAGGTAAGAGATGCTGTTTTATCTCTTGGCCAAGAAATGGAGTCAGATCTTCAAGCATTGGATATTTTTAAAGCAATGGTTTTCTGCCATTTGCTACCAGCTTTTGACTCCAGTCGGGTTCCCATGATAATGTCTTTTTTTTTAAATTCCTCGAACTTCTCTACCTTTCGTTCCTTTATTAAGACATTTTGACATTTTTGCTTCGAAAATTCAACCACACACGACAAACTATCGAGCTAAACTTGACTTCGAGCAACTTCGAGCTGATTTCGAGCAACTTTTCGCATACCTACAGTTGGAGATATATGATTGCAATATAACTATAATTTTGCTTAAAATATTTTTAGGAACATCTCCTATAATAAATACTAAAGATACAAAAGATTATAAGAAATGATTGCTCAACTCCAAATGCTATAATTTCGTTAATATTTCATATTCCGATTTTTTTTTTAGTAGTATATTCTCAATATGTTATACTTTCGAAACACGTAATTAAAAAAAATCGTTTTTTTTAAACGTTGTAAAGGGTTTGCCCCCCTTTAAGAGGTCTTCCATTATGGTAAATGCATTGAGACAATCAAGTTACTTCAAGAAAAAATCTCAAAAGATCTTAACGAAAATTATTTTGGATAGACCATATTAGAAAGACAATATTAGACATCGTATGTTATGAATTTAAAGTTATCAAAGCTGTCGATAATATCCATTGCGTCATTTGACATATATGATAAGATCATCGATTTGCGTATAAATATATTTACACGACAATTGAGTATATCGCGCAATAATATGCCTAAACTGAAACAAATTTACGTAGAATATTCAAGGGGGTTTATTTATAATATTGCGTCATTATGATTTGTAATATATTTGGATAAAATAAATTGATAGACTTATTCCAATTATTTAAACCTAGTATCAACCACAATTAAGCCGGTGGACACAGAGCTCGGTAGAGTTCTTCAGGAAGTAGCTTAAGTGTATAATGGTGAAGTTGAATGGCTATCCTTAATCACCGCCCACATTGCCCATTCGGGGTAGGCCGTTAGAATGGCGATTTTTTTTAATCTGCCAACTTACTGAACTACTACTCGTATCCATTATTTTAATTTAATGCTCATTGTGAATTACTTAATTGAAAAGTAAATGTATATTTTTAAGTCCCGGGTCCAACGAGGGATATTAATTAACGAAATGAAGATAGCTTCGCGCCTCATTTAAGATTTTTTGTAGGGGTTCTTATTAAGAGTTAAATGTTTTCATTAGTCAAGATTATACACAGAAGGGGAGAGCAGGGCAATCTTTTATTTCGGGAAGGTTTCCAAATTCAGCAGGAACGAATTTCTTACGATAAAAAGGGCCTCATGTAAAAAGTATAAATTGCGACCGTGGAAGCCAAATATATGTTTACATCATTATTATCCATAGAATGTTGGCATAGTCGGCGGAATGGAAAATACGTATTTGTATATTTCGCAATAAAGCAAATTATTATCTTAAATCGTTCCGTGGTGGTGAACGAAGATGAGATGACGAATAAGGGATGGAAGAAGAGACGCGAAAAAAGAACTCGACCAGATAGGATGTCTGAATAGAAAATTTATGAAGCTCGTTCAGTTTATTGCTGCTCATCACCATTTCAATGCGAAATATAAAATACTTCTCGCCTTAATCCTGCCATGTATTATATATAATACATATATATGCCTAAAAAAAATATTTACACATGGTGCAATTGTTTAACGTTCTGTCATGCATGGGGTGGCTGTTCCATTAGCGAAATGCCGAAGCATTTAATTGTTAAATGAGAATTAAAAGTGGTAACGATAAAATGAACATCTGGTTATCGCCGGTCGTTTAATTCAAAACATAACAAGCGAAATGGATTTCATGAAACAGAGATGAAAAAAATCAGTTTTGAAAGCTTTTTCATCTGGGGGAAAACATTTAAACGACCCTAATTAAAATAGAATGATAGCAACTTTGCGCAATAGTAGTGCAACACTTATGGATGGTCTTCTTATAAAAGATGGTGCTAGTTTATCATTAATCCCTTTAAAGACATTACATGGACGTATTGTATATTTTTTCCTTTTTATACATCCATATAAATCCATACTCTTTTTGTTGCCCTGGGATGCTTTAGAATTTCCCGCAAAATGTTCTCTTGCATATCACTAAAAAATATTAATAATGATAAGAAGATTTAGGGGATAATTTTATAATCTTGAAGTAATAATGGAATTCATAATATTACCTTTATTACCACTATCATCTCCGTGATCAAATGTCATAATGTATTATATATTGACATATTAAATTGTTCCCATTCTATGCTATTATTTTCAAGTAATATCCATGCATCTATATCTAATATGATATCCATTTGCTTTTTTTCATTACATATAAAAGGTACGACTATTTAATAGTCATCATCATCATTAGCATTCAGTCTAATGTAGACTTATAACATTTTCATTATTTATTCATGGGAATGGATCTTATTAATATAATCAATAGATTCATCGCGCTTTCGATATTTAAAGTAGCATGACGTAATATGAACAAACATTGTTTTTCTTATTTATAAGATCTACTGTAAGTTAATTGTACTATACCTATATTATTTGAACAATAAGTTGACAAAGTTTTATCGCAATCGAATAAAAGGTATGGCAGCGCATTAAATACGGACAAACAAACATTGATTTTTATATATTAGACTATGCCTATATTACTCGCAAATTTTTAAACAATAAGTAGACAAAGTTTTATCGTAATCTAATGAACGGTATGGCAGCGCATTTCGAACGAACAAAACCCAATTAATTTATATATATTAGATGAAAAAAAAAATAGTCGCCTTGTAACTACCCTTTGATGGTTTTATCCAAACTATCCAAAAAAACTAAAAAACATTGAAGAAACTGCTTTAGACACACTGTTTAATGTTGAACGAATCCAAATTTGAGCTTTTGTTCATCGAACAAAATCGGAATTTGCTTCAATAGTGTGTATAGTAACAACAATTAAATTCAGATATGAATATGTGATGATATGGGGTTGTTTAAAAACTTCAGGATTAAAAAAAATGGATTGGTCCCCACAATCCCTAGAATTGTCTCCAATTGAACTATTATAACTGAGATGAGATCAATCGAAAAGCAAAAATCGTTTGTCTTCTTGATCTAATATGCTCTGTAATGACTTACAAAAATACTGGAGAGATTTATCAAATATTTAATTTAATTATTACAAATATGGTCAAAAATATGCATCGCAATAATACACGCCAAGGGTGAACATTTTAATGAAAGTGCCATTTAAAGTTTTTACAAACTAATTTGTGCTATAATTTAAATGACTATGTAAAGAGGACATATTTTAAAATATTGTTTATTGAAAAATTATGCTAAATATAATAAGCTTATTGTCGTTAGTGTACATAATGGATATGAATCATATCCGCGCTTATACAGATTTTTCAGCATTGCTTTGCATATTTGCACATATGCTTATATGTTATAATATGTGTACATTTTTCCACTTTTTTGATATAAATTCACGTTAAATTATTGAGTGAAAGTATACACACCGTGCGATGGAATCTGTATTTAAATCTTAATATTAATGTTCACGGTTACGCAGTCGGTAAGCTTTTTGAGGGTTTGTACACTGCAAAATTAATGTTAATAATGTATAAATGCTCAAATTTACATGTTGCAATGATTTAAAATTTTACACGGCTTTATGCTTAATTTAATTTTGTATGTGTTTTCATTAGCGATAAAACCGGGCGAGGGACGGTAATTCCGGTAATGCCGTTTTCCGTGCGTCGGTTGAAATAACGGCGCATTTTCTTAATTGTATGAATAAAGCAGTTTCATTAAATACATGCTCGCATAAAATATAGATGGGGAAACTTTGGCAACCTTTGGCCATGGTCTGAGAACAAACTTTCCATGGGCAGAGTCTGCGCGGCAGATGTTGGCTGAGGGTTTTTCACACGGAAAATGGCCGCCATTGTGATGGTTTCCGGTTTTGGATAAGAAAAGACAAGCGATTTCATTGCTGACCGCACAGACTCTGATGAAAAACTTTGACCTTAGGCAAGGTTCGCTTTTAGGCTTTATTGTTGGACTTCCGTAACAGGCAAAAGGTACCTTGGGGAAGTGCGTCATGTGCTTCATGCACGAAACCATATCATACAAATATTATTTCTTCGCATTCAATTGTGTAATTTTATTTGTGCCAACAAAGCCTAATTAATATTCAGTAAGGCACGCTATCTTAGAAATAAATATGTGAGTCCAACATAATTATGTTTATGAAATATTCTTTACATCCCCTAAGTGATATACAAACAAGTTTCATTAGTAAACGCTACCATAGTCTATTCATACCTAAACAAAGCTGCATTCGTAAATTAACTTTAAAATTCCGTTTAAATTATACAGTTTCTTCTTGTTGTTAAAAGTGGCAAGTAAAATACAGCGTCTTATCTTTCACTGTTTGTTTAACGTACAAACGAAAACGGGCCTTTCAATTATTATGGTCTTCGTTACACTAAGGAGTAACGTTAATTAAATATTGCATGTACATCATCGCATACTTCATTTATTCCTCTTACAATTTATGTAAAATAATGGAGGAAACAATAAATATAATAAAGAAATATTTCATTTTTGTATGAATAATTTTTAATATCGAAGTCGTTCTTCTTTTTAAGGCACCATAACTTTTATGATAGATTCTCAATGCCTTGCAAAAATAATTTTATTCGAATAGGATTACTTTAATTGGAATTTAAGGTGGGAAAGGATTTAAAAATGAGTAGTGATATAACCATTATTTCTAAATGATATTTTATGAGAAAATCGATCCCAAATTTATTTGTGCTATGATTTTTTTTTCATAATCTGAATTTTTCATCAAAACCACAACACTTCTTATTTAAAGATATTACAAATTTTATTAATAACATTTTTATTACATAATGATATCTACGTAAAATTAACATACATTTTTAAATAATTGATAATAAAATTATATCACATTAATAAATTAGAGAATTAAATAATTATCGTGTTAACACATTCCTTTCGGGTTACGTATATGCGCGTTTTTCGTGTATTTCTTGTATCAGTAAATGCGGAAGACGCGCCCATACGGGTTTTGTCATGAGATTCATTAGCTTTAAAAAAAGACAAGCATAACATACCATAAATGAGAATAGTTTTAAAAACAAGAAACAAAATGGCGGAGCTATAAGGTATTCCATTAGGCGCCTTTTTCGTGATATCAAATGGCTCGCCACTTGTCGAAGGTTTCTTGTTGAACTGAAATCGAAAATGGAAATATTTTTAATATGTGTAGGCAGTCTAAGCTATAAAGGTTACCATGCTATAAAAAAAATAGTAGACTTTTTAGTTAAACTTTCATATTTTTTACCATTTTCTTGATAATTTTTAACCCAAAAAAATCATTCATTTATGCGAAAACCTTACAGCTTTAGCTTAGTTGACTAGATAATATTATAGTGAGAAAAATCCCAAAATTTCAGTCAGATCGATCAATAGCTTTTAAAGCTACAACTGGCGAGCATTTTTAAAATGCAGTTTCGAGATAATCTTGTTTAAAGTTTCAATGCGATAAAATCATCAATTTTAGTGACTTACCGATCAACCAATGATTCCGGGTGCATATAATAGATCTTCAGCTTTCTCAAAAAGTTAATTATCTTCGACTAACTGTTGTTTTCAGACTATACGAGCTGTTTTTGTCTTAGAAAGACTCATACGGTTCTACCTCGCTACCCGCGCTTCATAGGTACAAAAAATAGAGTCAAGTCTTTATGCTTTAGATATTTTTTAAAGCAATGGTTTTCTGCCATTTCCACCAGTTTTTGACTCTTGTCAGGTTCTCATGATAATGTCTTTTTTTAATTCCTCGAACTTCTCTACCATTGGTTCCTTTATAAAGATATTTTGTTATTTTTGCTTCGAAAATTCAACCACATACGACCAACTATCGAGCTAAACTTGACTTCGAGCAACTTCGAGCTGATTTCGAGCAACTTTAATTTCACATATCTACAGTTAGAGATATATGAGTGCATATATAATATAAGGTTTGCCCCCCTTAATACACGCCCCGCAATCAGACGAAAGACAATGTCCTTGTTAAATACGAATAGAAATTGGAAAGAATTAGCATAATAGCTGTTCGCATTATTCAGACTGAATATTGCAATATACTCGTATTAAATTATTCGTTACCAACGTTTACATGTTGAATCCATATAAGACAGATTTTGTCCTTTCCTGATATTTTCGATAAATATTCATATTATTGGATGAATATTGACAAATGCGCAAGATATTCCTAAATCCTAGTGAAAAATTTTTGGAGTCAATTGAAGACTTGTTAATTTCATTCTGAGGCGTATTTGAAGACGTGAATCGTAAATCTTTGGATAAAATTAAACGATATACGATTCATTAGCTATTTTTAATTTAACTTTCAAAATATTGATCAAAGTAAATCTTTCATCAGTCAAAACAATTTTGATTTTTTGCACAAAGAAAATGGTGAGTTCATTCCGACATTTCCGTATTATGAATGCCTCGATTTGTTTACTATCATGAACATTTACTATTCTTAGCGCTATTTTAGAATAGACTTTCTGAAAAATCTTTAAGATCTGACCGATTCGATATCAGTCTTTGATGTTTGATGGTGTATGTAGGCAAAACGACCTATTTCTGAACATGTTGGTCGATTTTTTCAAAACATGGTTTTCAAAGCAGTGAGGCTTGCTTGAAATTATCCACGTAATCCGACAATAATCGTAAAAGACATAAACATGCACCTCGTGTAAATTCGCGCAATAAGCTTGTTCAAATTAACCCATTTCCGACCGGTCGTATAAGACATTCAAGGATATTTATGAAGGAAAATCCCCCCACGTTAGCAATAATCCTAATTAATTTCCCTCAGAGGCTTAATTTCGAATTATAATCGAAAAACAAAATTGCGCAGAAGCGAATTTCACTCAAACAAATATTGAAACTGGCTAAATCTTACGTATGCGCAAAAAACCGTCCTTAATTTAATGTCAGGTATTTCGTTATGAACTTTGCAAAAACGCTTATAAAACGATGCAGACTTTTAAAATTAGTATAATAACATTTTTTTGACGAACAAAGTACAGACATTTGTCTCTATGTTAATTATACAGCCTGTGGCGAAGCCTTAATAACGCCAAAATATAAGAAAATTTGATGCTCAAACTATTTACTTTAAATTATGTACCTCACTAAATATTAAAAGCGAAAACTCGGTTTTGAATAAATATTAATATAACGAATCGCCCTGGATTATTTTCGGGATGGCCTTCAAAATGTCGATTCAATAATTTAGCCATTCAGAAATATACCTCTTAAATGTCACGATAACCATCGAAACGGTCGAACATAATTCTTATAAGGCTTTTCAAAGATCCAAATATTCCTTCAAATCGTCCTTTAATAGGGAGGCATTATCCACAGCGAAAAAAAAATCACGTAAAATTTCCAACCGTATAACATTTGACGTCATGCTTTCGTACGCCTGGGGGTTGTTTAAACTTAATAATGCGAATTTAAATACAAAAGCACGCCATAACATTGTATCCAATCTTCTTACCCAAACAACAATACAATAAACATGAAATTATTCACAATAAATAGCAAAGACGCAAATTCTTTATTGCTTTTGTGAAATTTAAATATACACCATTCATATCATCCTTGAACGAGCTTATTTGCACTGCGGATTAATTTCGCAATATTATATCAAAATTAGAGGCTTCGTCTAGCCACACAAGGCTTCGTGTGAAGACGTAATACAAGCAGAAGATATATATTTTATCTACTAATTAAAACTTGTCTTACTATGTCGTTTTTCGTGTGTTATCAGCTGTGTCCTCAGAACAGCGCCATAAAATTATTCGCGGTTCAGCTAGATCGTCATATTCGTCTAGAAAAGGGTTGAAACCCTGAGGCCTGACGTTCAAGTGAAATAAATGCTTATGTACACTAAATTTATAATGTTGCGTCGCATTTTACGCCGTGTAAAATTTATGTAAGGTAAATCAATATTAATAATCCTAATTTGAATAAAGCTCTGTCTGTGTTTTAAGTTTGATAGTAGTCATAGATGAAAGAAACGATCGTGTTAATGTAGACAGGATTTCTTTTTCTCAAAAACAATTTCAAGTGTATCAAACTCGAGATGACTATAGAGAGTTACTGAATCTTTCCATCGTTTACTTAGGAGGAATTCCTGAAAAAAGAGTTTCATTTAGGAGACCTGATGGTCTAACCCGAACTAAATGGATGGCCAAAACTGCCATGAAAAAAATACCAGACCATTTATGATACTTATCGGAAGAGTTGATGTCTTTTGCATTTTTTAACGACGAAATTTCAGTTAAAGATAAGCAAAATATGATAAATGCATTAAGAATACAAAAGTGTAAAAGATTGCCTGAAAAGAAATAGCATTGATGTCGAATACATCACCGAAAAAAGCATTTCTCCAACTCAGTTATAAAGCGTTGTTTTATACTGCCAATACTTTAAAACCGATAAAATAAGCAGAATTCATAAGTTCTGTCTTACATACTAATATGAAAATATAAATCGACGGCTTCAATGAATATTTTCATCCAGTGGTCACATAATCATTTCAGAAAATCTGCAAAATATCGCTTATTTGTTTGAAACCAACCATAGAATTTCCACTCGTCGATTTGAAAATACTTTGTGATACTTTTACGCGTCGAATATGCTCTGAAATTCCCTATTAAAAAACAAATTAAAACCCATTGATGTGTACAGAGCATGAGCTTTATGGCAGCCCATTTCAGTCACTATAAAAATTTTACAACGCATTTAGAACGAATGCATTGTTGCATTTATTCGAGTGCATCGCCAACGCGGCCATTACAACAATTTTCATGATTTTCATAAATTAAATTTGTACGAAAATAATAATACTGCCGCCGTATAAACGAGATCAGTCGAAATGAATTTATTATTTTTGGGAGCGTTGATTTATATCATGAATTTGGAAAGTTTTTCTTCGGGAAATATCTCGGAAAACTTGCGGTCGTTTTGGGCAAACATGGATATTTAGTTTTGGAATGTTGGAAATTTATGAATGGGAAGAGTTTGTAAGCGTTTTTGAGCTTTAGAACGGAATAAATTTTGTCTCTCCATATAAATTATACTCATCGATTTTAAACGGGCCATCATTAATAAGAGATTTATTACAAAGTATAGAATTTGGAATATCCCCGTAGTCCCAAAGACCTAATTAATAGAATTTTTTCGCAAGCGTTCATGCTATATATATATATTATATGTAGCATTTCGAGTACCTTTTATACAATTTATAAGCGAAGATAGAAACGAGATCGTTAAAGTTGTGACAAATAAAACGCCGAAAATGTACTTGTCTTATATCATAATTTTATGACGTACTTGGTAATGAAAATGTAAGAAATTACTTTCTTCATTGTTGGACTTGTACATTATTGCTTAGTTTTGTGTGAGAAGTTCTTCTAAAAATATACAAAAAAAGCTACAAATGCTTAATGACACAAAGCAATGCTCAAATATAAATGGGAATGTTGTTAAATGGAAACAGCTAATTTAAATTTATGTTGCCCTTATTTTGTGCTTTCAAATAAATAATTGATAATACTACCAATCCGACTTATGTCTGCGATAGACATTCTTCAATAAATTGATTTTGAAGATTGACAACCAATTTGAGTTTTATGACACTGTCATTTCGAAGCAAAGAGATCAAACCATTTAAGTTCTATTCAATTCATGATTTATATTTAAGCAATTTTATTTTAATATTACGATCAAATATATTTTATTTTGAAGTGGTTAAAGCTATTTAAATATATATTTTTCAAACCTTGTGCAGATATTTACACCTGAAATTAATCGCGCCCTTAAGGGGGGCAATCCCTTTAGACGCTCGAAAATGAGTCGTTTTTCATGATTTTTTTAATGGTGATAATTTAATCGTATCATTTTAAATTTTTGAAATTATTTTACTACAAACTTAAAGTGCTAATTTATTTTATTTTTTTAAAAACAAAAAACAAAATGGCGGAGCTATAAGGTATTCCATTAGGCGCCTTTTCTCGTGATATCAAACAACTAAGCTATAAATAATTTAAAAAGTATTAAATTAAAAATTTAGTAGGCTTTTTAGTAAAACTTTCATATTTTTTACTATTTTCTTGATAATTTTTACCCCAAAAAAATTATGTATTTTCGCGAACACCTTAAAACTTTAGCTTAGTTGACTAGATAATATTATAGTGAGAAACATCCCAAAGTTTCAGTCAGATCGATCAACAAATTTTTAAGCTACGACTGGCGAACATTTTGGAAATGCAGTTTCGAGATAATCTTGTTTAATGTTTTAATGCGATAAAACTGTCAATTTTAGTGACTTATCGATCAACCAATGATTCCAGATGCATATAATAGATCTTCAGCTTTCTCAAAAAGTTGATTATCTTAGACTAGGCGATATTTTCGGGTTATGCGAGCTGCTTTTGTCTCAGAAAGACTTATATGGTTCTACCTCGCTACCCGCGAATCATCGGTATTTTCAGCAAAAATTTTACAGTGGATGCCAATAATTATATTTAATGTATTCATCATTTTCAAAATGAAGCCGTAGTCGTTATTAAATATCCCAGCAGCAATGTATGTTAATATTTCAATGATTTTTACACTAGAATGCAGGTGCTTTGAAGCCAGTCATTAGCATTTTGGGTATGGCCACCCGAGCATCTTTGAAGTAATTCATCTCTGGACAAATCTTTATAAATTGGTAAGAGATGCTGTTTTATCTCTTGGCCAAGAAATGGGAGTCAGATCTTCAAGCTTTGGATATTTTTTAAAGCAATGGTTTTCTGCCATTTGCATCAGTTTTTGACTCCAGTCGGGTTCCCATGATAATGTTTTCCTCGGACTTCTCTACCTTTCGTTCGTTTATTAAGATATTTTGACATTTTTGTTTCGAAAATTTAACCACACACGACAAACTATCAAACCAAACTTGACTTCGAGCAACTTCGAGCTGATTTCGAGCAACTTTAATTTCGTATACCTACAGTTTAAACTTAACGTACATACTTAAATCTTGGAATTTTTTAAACCCATTTATTTTTTAAATAATATTGACACTATATTGTACAAGATATAAATTTACACATTACATTTTTAATGTTCAAATCTATCATTTATATCATCAAAACAAACAATGACATAATTCATTTATGAGTGATATTGTATAATTATATTATTTATTCTTGATTAAGTATAGATAAACCTAAAATAGAATTGAAAAAATACGATGACATGAATAAAAGCATAAATATGCTTTGTCGTTTTATGAAAAATAAACAAGGAATGTACAAAATATTATATAAAAAACTAAAATATTATTTATATGGGATCAAAATTTTTATTGTATAATATACATCCGTTATAAAGTTCAGCTATTTGTATTAATAGTTATTGTATTTCGCTAAATTTTAGATTAAAAGTATCATTAATTTTCTATACGCGTACACCACACAAGGGATGTTCTCGACACGTGTCATATATTATTTCCGATTCCAAAAAAAAAATGACAACGGTCAATTTGCTAGCGCCTATGTATTTGCGGTCACCGTTTCAGATATACGGGGGTAATAATTCAAAAAATAGGGGAGGGTTTCAATTATTTATGATTGAGGGCTTTACGGGCACTTCAGCACCGAAGAGGGTGTTCAATAATGTATGTGAAATTAGAAGGCGGTGTCGTTAAAAAATCAATGCGCTTCCGGTTGAGCGGAAGTGACTATTTCTTTGCGGAAGTGCTTATTTTCTATGTGGATTTTTTTCGACGAAGCTGAGAGCTCCTTACACAATGGCTCTGTATGAAAGGGTGGATTTGGGAATACTGGGATTAATTTTATCTCGCGAGCTATATATATAGGGAAGAATGTAGAAACGAAGGTCTTACGTTTAAATATAGCAACAAAGGGAATTGATAAAAACAAACAAATTTCATACAGCGCAGGGGCTTATTATTTCAGCGGGATGAATTTGGGTATTTTTGAAGGGAAAATATTTTTAATTTAACTCATTTCGGCGCTAAACTCGGATTTATTATATACATATATTTTTTTGTATAAATAAAATTAAAGCTCGTTTTAAATGGCGTTGTTGAAGGTCGCTTTTTAATATCTGCTGTATTTAATGTTATCACTTTTAGCCCTGTGGCTACATTTCCTTTCTGGTTATTAGATCGCTTCATTTCCGTCTGTCTGTGCTCTGTCCATTCATTGTAAAGGGGCTTAATAGTGCCAATTGTTACGCAGTTCAAAATAGGGTCTTTTAATAGACCAGCTGTCAACTGATTTCGATGTCATGATAGATTTTTGTGGGCAGAATTCATTCATCCGTATTATGTGACCGATTCACCGGAAATATCGGTTTTACGAAGCTTGCCGGCGAAGCCTCCCCAAAGCCTTAAAAATTGGTTATCGAATTTACGCGAGAAATTTAATTTTCAATAAGAAAATATTCATACATTTTATGATTTTAACGGTTTTAGCATTGGTAAAAAAATATTCAATTCTCTCATTCTTGTGGAAGATTCGCATTTAAACTATCGACGTACCAAAACTGTACCAAATTTCACGGTACGATTGTTGAATGATGTTCCATAAATTGTACAATACATAAATATTAGGCTTAGGATCAAATATTTGAGCTCACGAATAATATTTGATAGGAGCTTGTCAGCCAAATAATAAGGTGATCATAATATTACGGATGAATTCCATAGCGAATATCCAGAGTTAGAACAGATTGTTTCTCACGGCTTGTTAACGATGTAATAAACTGACATTCAATCAAAAATGATTGGGCTCTTCTCAGAGATTTGACAGTTATAAAGGAGTGAGATTGATAACACTTGGTATGGCGTTATATGTGCTCATACTCTATATATATTATACTTCGTCATACATGATATGTTGCAATTCGAACACATGATGCATCATTGATCAGATTTCTATTTAAGATGTTTGTACATTTATAACTTCTTTGAGTATGTGTTTAATATGGCATATTAAAAAAAATCATAAAATTTCATACATATTTTGGGCTAATTTTAAGGAATCAGAACCTATGTAACATATACTATGTACATAGGTTCTAATACCTATGTACAAATAGACTAAAACATTATGCGTTTAAACCTTTGGCATTCAGAGATCATTTTATAGAAGGAAATGTCTCAATATAATCCGAAAATTTTGAGAAAATTAACCATCAGAATGTCGATGTAAGATTTCCAGATCAAGTTGTGACCGCGGCTTTCAAACTTATTGCATTAGAAGAACATTCACAACTACTAAATTAAATGGGTGAAGATTACAGATCCATTTTGAACGATGATTGGAAAATATATATTTAACTTCACAGATTGTATATTGATCGGATGAAGGATCCTATTGCTAATTTTGGCAGAAAATACGGCCACAAGTGGTTAAAATTTATAATCCTCAATATAAATGGTATAAAAGAAGCCACGATCTTGATAATCTCAAATGGAGTTGAAGGAGATTTGGAAAGATAGTTACAATAGACATTCAAGTGCTTCTTGAGTCTCACGCTGAACATAGTTGATAGTGATAATGTCAATTAAGCTTGAAAATTTTCAACAAGATTATGAAACGTTTGATCAGGATTTAGTATCAAATTATTGAATTAAAGCTTTAATCCAATTTAGACATATTTTAATCGCATTCAAATATGAATAGGAATATAGTATACTTCAGATCGTCTAAATAAAAATATTATATATGTAAATGTGACATTAATTATGTTATTTGAATTTATAAGATGAGGATAATTTGGATCGTGTCTACAAACCACATCGTCCGATTTCTCAGCAATTATGAAATTTTCTGGTTAATCCCTTGGGGTCTAAAACTTTCAAAGTGTGATCGTGGTTGTGTTTTGATCTGCAATGCAGAGATATTATAATATATCCCTTTGCGGGCTTTAAAGTTGTATCCAGATCAAAGACACGTTACTTATGACATCCTTTGTATGTAACATATGTTATTGCTGTGTATGATTTTCTAGGATTTGGTTTCGCATTTTCAGTGAATTTATTTTTTAGGCATGCGTAATTGTGTGGTCGTGAAACGTTAAACTAAATCCACTCATAAAACCCATTTCGGTTCTGTAGTTAAAACTATATTACTGTTGACAAACTCGACGTAAACAGAATATATTTATTCGAACCCGAGCGAATAATGTTTTATGTAAATTGGCTGTCTTGGAATTCTAATCTAAGTTTGATGGCGAAGACTATTCAATATTTCACATCAAACGGGTCCAATTTCAATAGATGGGTAAGATTTTAGGGTCTTTTGTTGAGACCATTCCTTCGAATCAAGGTCGAGAAAACTTCGACTGTTGCCTCCCTAATTGTAAGTACTTACGAATGGGGTGGTCAAAAAAAACTTTCTCGTGCAGCTTGCATTCGCATGGTATAATTTTAATGCTGACCGGTCTGCATGAGAAGTATGTTGTGGTTGAAGCATGAATGTTTCATGTTTTCATGAATGCATCCAGTTTCAGTGGAGAATACATAAATGGATGACCACAGCGAATGTATCCGACATGTGATACAACCTTTACAATTAATGCTTGCGGTCCGTGTATTTAATATTAATTAATGCATATATGTATATGGCGAATTATTTCCTATTAAATTATTTAACTGGCATCAAAATTTGACATTTTTATATTCGCCTGCAAAAGATTTCCCTCGGAAAATTCGTTGAAAATTTTCAAATTCGATCAGCATAATAATTCCTTTTATTATACTGAAGCAACTAAGGCGAACATAAATTCGCTCTTTCAGCTTGTATACCCATTAAGATTAGTCGTTCAGCATTTAAGCTTCCGCCGGATGTTATTCACATTGCAACTTCCTCGTTTCTGGAGACATTCGCCACATGTGTCCAAGGTATTTGTATTGCAACTTCGAGGCACATAAACCCGGTAATATATACCAGCTTGTTGTATGATGACAGCTCTGATTCTATTTTACCAAGACTAATGATTTAGAATTAGAATCCGAAAAATAAAACTGACATTGACTATTATACCTGACTATTGAATATTTTAGTTTTAACGCCATTGATAATAAATATGGCATTTAATAAATTAATAAGGCATTCGCATTGAATGTTCAGTCATTTATTGCATTTATGCTCGTGAAATCACGAAAGTAGCTCATGATCTTTACGACTGGAATTTTAAGAACATTTTTGTTTTAACAGATGAAAAGGGGGTGGATGGGGGCAAGTTTAAGTGGGGTATGTTGATTTAATATCGGAGAAGTGTCATCGAAAGTGATCGGTCCCTTTGGGTGACGTTCTGCCAGAGGAGTCTTTATTTCAAGATTCAGAATCGGAGAAAAAACAATAAAAGAAAGAAGAAGGTGTTTAAAAAGAATATTCCGGTATTCTGTTCTAGATATTAAATTTTTAACTTAAGAACAAAAGCGATTCCTGCTGCGAGACTTCACGCTGACGATCCTCCTCCTCAAGCAAAATATAACCAAGACTAGCTCGAGATTGATAGAGGGAACTTCACTTTTTTATACCGCAAGCATCAGGCTTAAAATACTTTTTTAAAGTCCCTGTTTCGACTTCGATTGCTATGAAAAGAACCATGACCTTTTTATTTTACAACTTTGCGCAAAGGGGTTGCTATTTATCCCGCAATCACACCGTGTACCCAACAAGATGCGTCTGTGGTCCATTCTATAAGGGCTTCAGTAAGGAAACATACTTTTTGTCTTTAACTTTAAAAGCTTATTACGGCATTTAGATTCAAAAATCGCGAATCTTACTTCTAAATCTTTATAGAATTTTTAGTGTTTAGCATTTAACGATAGTAGCTTTTAGGTTAATAAATTAAGAAAACGGCAAATCAATCTTCAAAATTCGAATCGAAGAAACCATCCCTTTATTATTTACATCCAACTTTTAGTACTACACGAGATAAAGCAAATCATTAAGACGTATTTAAAATACTATGTGTGATGTACCCACGCTATAAAAATTACAAACACAAGCTTTATCACATGAAATTGTAGTCATCAAATAGTGTACAATATGATAGACTGATAACCTGAGGCCGTTGCCATAAATAATTTTGTATCATCCATCGATATTTTTGATAACAAACTATCAAATAAAACAGTAATTTAGGCGAACCGGGAAATGTTTGCTTTTTTAAATTGGAATCTCACCAGTGCTTTTATACTAGCCTGGAACTCTCATTCAAGCATCTCAAAATAGCACCATACAGCAGCTTCTAGTTCATGGTTTAAAGAAAATTCTTACCATTAAGAAATATTTTGAGTTTTAGAAATAGATAAAGCAAAAAAAATTAAAAATTGGGGAATAAAGTGGATGAGGCAACATATGATAATACAACTTTATGATTGTTTATATCAAAAAAATACAAACGTGGATGGGCATTATCTTAATGATTTTTCTTCTTCAATATAAATCTTTCTTTTTAAATAAATTTTGTCGATTCAGTGAGAAAATGAAAGCTATAATCGTTCATGCAGACAAAATGGACGTGGATTTCTTTTAACGACGAGAATTATTCTCACTATAATCATTTTCTGCTTTTTAGGCTTGAAAATTTGACTCCATTTCTTGGCCAAAAGATAAAACAGCACCTCTTACCAATTTATAAAGATTTGTCCAGAGATAAATTACTTCAATGATGCTTGGATGGCCATACCCAAAATGCCAAAGAATGTTTTAACTCGACGGTTTGGCAATTGGCTTCAAAGCACTTTCATTCTGGTGTAAAAATCATTGAAATATTAAAACACATTGCTGCTGGGATATTTAATAACAACTACAGCTTCATTTTGAAGATGATGAATACATTAAATATAATTATTGGTACCTACTATAAAGTATTTGCTGAAAATACCGATTTAGCGAGGTAGAACCGTATGAATCTTTCTGAGACAAAAGCAGCTCGTATGGTCCGAAAACAACAGTTAGTCGAAGACAATCAACTTTTTGAGAAAGCTGAAGATCTATTATATGCATCTGGAATCATTGGTTGATCGATAAGTCACTAAAATTGATAGTTTTATCGCATTGAAACTTTAAACAAGATTATCTCGAAACTGCATTTTCAAAATGTTCGCCAGTCGTAACTTAAAAAGTTGTTGATCGATCTGACTGAAATTTTGGGATGTTTCTCACTATAATATTATCTAATCGACTTAGCTAAAGTTTTAAGGTTTTCGCGTAAATACATAATTTTTTTGGGGTAAAAATTATCAAGAAAATAGTAAAAAATATGAAAGTTTAACTGAAAAGCCTACAATTTTTTTTAATTTTATATATTTTTTAAATTGTTATAGCTTAGTTGACTGCCTACACATCTAAAAGTATTTCCATTTTAGATTTCAGTTCAACAGGAAACCTTTGACAAGTGGTGAGCCGTTTGATATTACGAGAAAAGGCGCTCATAACTCCGCCTTTTTATTTTTTGTTTTTTTTTAAAAAAATATCACCTTAAGGTTGTAGTAAAATAATGTCAAAAATTTAAAATGATTCGATTATTTTATCATCATTTAAAAAATCATGAAAAACTACTCATTTTTGAGCGTCTAAAGGGATTGCCCCCCTTAACTTACACCCGATTTAAGCCACAATTATACATTTGCCTATGCATAATAATTAATATGTTTGAAATAAAAATAAAATACTTTTCTTCAGCCTTTCCTTGATATGCTATTTCGGTTTGTCGATAGCTTTTCATAGAAAAAAGTGAGGAACGATGTAAAACTGAAGCTTTGTTTTGCGTTCGAGTCATTTTCAGTATTCCGGGTATCCGGTACTTCGTGCCGTAAACTGCTCACGTTTCTCTCATACGAACATTTTATCATACATTCATGAAGGTTCTTTTATGGAAACAACCTTTTCGCGCTGCACTCCATGATTGCAATTCAACTGCCCATATGATTTTGTCTCAGTATTAACCATTCTTCTTGCATTATCTCAAGTTCAAGCCAACTTTTTCCGATCAAAATTTCGACATTTTTTTCCTAATAAATATCAGTTCATTAATTTTTGAGCCCCCCCATGAGGGGCCACATAAATACGCTCCCAGATAGAACGACAATAGATCTCAATCTTGGATTTTCTCCGGTCGAATAATGTAGTCCATGGGCGTACAAAGAGATTCCCGGGGAGTGTTTTACAAGAATGAGGACGGATCTTCCCCCTTACAATTATTCTTTTATGATTGACATCGTCTTGTACGGTTGTCGAATTACAAACTCTTCTTTCGTATTCCCCGATTCCTCGAGTTAGAGCCTCTGGAGAATTTTTTATCCCGTTTCTGACATTGAGCCATATCAATTGCTACTTTTTCATCCTCTCGCGATACTAAATTTCCTTTTACGATTCCATTTGCCAAATCGCACATCAGAAATGAACGACAAAAATAAAACGAATATTGTATGGAAGATATTGTTTTTTTTTGTTAAATCAGAAGCTGCATCATTTTCTTAATGTACTGTTTCTAAAAACATAACTTTCGAAGTGTTGATAGATCAAAGCAATTTTACTCCTTGATATCCGATAAATATCGCATTTTATAGGACATTATATAGTACGATACCATCATAGTGAATACGAAATGTATAAAGTCTTTTATACTGACAAATATTATGCACTAAACCCATAAAGATTGTTCATAAAATATAACTGTATACTTATCTTCTTTTTATCGTAAGAATATAGATTGAAAAATAAAAGTAAAATATACTGTACCTAAAATTGTCGTAAAGCTTCAGAGCTTTCCATGATAAAAGCGATTTATTAAAACTGTGTGTAATTCTATCATATCTATTTTAAAGCATCTTTAAATATGATTCCTGGGAGCTTTAATAGACCGCAAATATATTGACTTATTTCATGATGTAATTTTTTCCCCATGTTCAGCAGTAAAAATATTTAGGTTTTACTGTAAAAGGATACAACATACAATATAATTCTATAAAGATACAATCAGATTATTATTATAAATACTGGAGTTCTATCCAAAATTTGATATTTATTAATTTAAACTATTATAATATCTTAAATATTTTAGTTAATTCGCTTCATAAATATTAGTCAATAGATCCTTCAAAGCTTATGCAAAATACAGGAGCTTCGTAAAAGCATTATTATCAATTTTGTGAATGAAGGATCATTATGTGATTTTTGCATTTTATATGAATTTATATTTAAAAAATATTAAAATAATATATTGTACGTTATTTGCAGTATATTAATATGGACCATTGTGCAATTAGCTTTTGTTTTACAAGCTTTCTATGCAGAAATTATATGAGAAAACCAAAACAAATACCATAAACCACCACAAAGGACTCAATTTGGTAAATACGAGTCTATTGAAGCACAATTAAGCATAAACGCCCTGGGATTTAATATTTGGTCCCTAATCCACTAAATAACGACCTAGAAGCAGTGATAAATTGCTCGACAGAAATTATGTAGAAATTCAATTAAGAGAAATGCGGCATTTCGGTAAACGATGAACTCTGTTTTCGTCCAGCATCAGAATCTTCGGTCAATGGTTCATCCCCTCGTTCAGCTTTCATTATCGTTATATAGATTGGAAAAGAACTCACAACCTAATGATGGCGTTCTATCACATTACATATAATACTGTTTGATTTGGTCTCGAATTATTCCTTGACATAATATAATATATTGCGTGATTATGACCGTATTATATTAGCTTCGATGTTCTTCATAAATTATAAGTACATGACTGAACATTTGGTACAAATTTGGATAAGATGGACATTTGTTCCAATATAAACACACAGTAAAAATATTAAATTTTCAGTATAAAATGATGTAGTCAAAATCATGTTCATGGGAATGGGGGCGTTATACGATGAATTATATCCTACGAACTTATTGAGTGATGTCTTACGTATGTATAACACATATGTATGTTCAATTATATCGCTCAAAGGGTCCTTGGACGAAAGGGATAATGAAATGAATTTTTTCTAAGGTCACCGAACGACAGAACATTTTTTTGTGAATGTAACACATCTCTTCCTTTCTAAATTAATTTTCTTCTTTTAGAAGTCGACCATGAGGGCTGTAGACGAGATAATAACTTATCTTGAATTTATAGATAAATAATAATAAATAAACACACAAGTAAGAAAATAGTTTTGAAATAGAAAACTTCCAAAACCCTTATAAAAACATAAATAACAAAGCGTTTTGTATGAAATCGCGCACATACAAACGGACTGATATTTAGCATCATTCATCGCCATTTTAAATTGCAATTGATATCCGGAATTTAATTTATATACAGAATAATAAATAGCGTTTTTAGCTAACAGATATGTCCATATTTTACATAAAAGAAAAATTTTAGCACACAAAGACGAGATGAAATGCACAAAATGTAGGTCAATTGACGCTGTTGCACAATGGTGTGCGTTGTAGAGAATATTGAAATAGTTTCACCAGTTTAAATAGCTGTGAAACGAATCCAAAGTTTTTCATCCAAACTCATATAATGAAATGAGTTTGATATAACGAAAAAGCTGAAAATATTGAAATATCATCGAGACCATCCAACTGTGACATCGACCGTACAAACTAATCGATCCGTGCCAATAACCTGCCTCTTTCGATGGGCTACGATTGTAAGCTGAACATAGTTTTTATTTTTATAGCTTTGTATATGAGACGAGCTATAACGTTATATAAAATTCTTTAAATATCGTCTTAAATGAGCTACTGTCGGGCTTATCAGCAAAATAATTAGTTTCTACAGCATTCATTATGGACGTGGAATAGTTATAATTTATATTTCCTGAAATTTGCAGTTTAAATAAATCTTGGCGAATAAGACACGGCCATATTTAATTTCTTTAACGTTTTCAATTAAAACTTTTGAGCTCGGAAGCGCCTGTTGAAAATGAACCCTTAAATATTTCCGCAAAGGGCGGTGAGGGGAAATTATTATGCTTAGGGTCTTTTAATTTTTTTGGATGGGTGCGCATAAAAAATGGAATGTATTTTTTAAATTTTCAAGATTTCCATTTTTTGAGTCTGTGTTTTTGACCATGATTATGTACATTTTCACCTTCATAGACTACCAAAGCAACTTATGTTGCTATTCTGTGGAGATTGAATTTGGATTTTGAAGTCAAAACTATAACTGTATCGTCTGTCTATCATATGATGATTGTGTTTTCATGAGAACGCGCTTAATCTCAACATAATCTGTACATTAGATCAAATAAACTATTAATTATCAACATTTTTTATTCTTATTTGATAAGAATTTTTAATGGTATCTATACTTCGTTTTTGATTCACTGAATAGAGATATTATCTAGAATAAATAGATTTTCCAGGCTTGATTATTGATACGTGTTTTCTGATTATATAGATAAGAAATTCTGAATTTCCGATTTCCCGACAAATTATTTATTTCCGTCGCTGCAAACGAATACTTATATACTCTAATACCTTGATATGATTCGTAATTACATTACGGAGAAATACAAAAAATCTGAACCCCGTATCTATTATATTTCATATCGATATTCCCATTATTAGAGCCGATGTGTAGTAAATACATCACCGGTAGGGAATGGTTAATATAGCAATTTGAAAAACATTTATGTACTGAATATATGTATACATAGATTAGACAGTTACTGCCTTTAGGCGTCGCTTAAGCTAGTCAATTAGTAGTTACACCGCTTTTTCCAAGCGTCCAGATTTCGGCGAAAATGTCTCGATTTAGTAACCTTCATCGTGCTGGTGAGGTGTACGATTTCTGTTAGATAAAAATTTCAATCCAGAATTTTTCTGGATTACGTTTACTAATCCTGGGATTCATGAGCACCTAAAACTGTCCGGGATCCCTGGATTGGATTCCTTATCTGAAACCTATTGTATACAGTCATTAACCAATTCCATAACCATTATCTAATGATATAAGTTGAACTTCTTCTTCTTATAATATTTTTCGATTCGTTATTTCTGTCTGAGGAATCTATTTCTTCTATTTCGTGTAATATTTCATCGCCTCTTTGCACGTTATCTTTAGCTTCAGAAAGTTCATTTTCATCAAAATCATCTACGTTATTTTTTCCCCTCTATTTTCTATATGTTTTGATCACCTTGATATTTGAATATAGCCATGCTACTTTGTAGTAGCACTTTTTTAGTATCATATTTTCTCGAACGGTCAAATCGGAATTTTCACGAAAAAAATGTTTAACGGACTTTTTCTGTCGTGTTGATGTGTTTAGATATGATATATTATTTAACATATAAAAGCCATTGGTATGGTCTTTGTCTAATGCATTTGCGTGTTAATTTCAGATGCCGTAAGCACGTGAAGGTATCGTTTACAGCGCTGAGTACTAGTTAATATTAGCAGTCAGGAATTGTCAATACAAACACAATCACCTTCCGGGTCTACCAGACCGACACTCCAACTAAGCCAATAATAGACTGTGTCGCTCACATTAGAGAGTCAAGTGTTGAATCGGCACAACGGGAGCAGCATCGGATTCCAGTACAGATGAAATCCTGGACGGCGGATGTAACAAGTAGGATTTTGCACATACTTGTGATAAATTAATCTCCACTTTCTATTGATCCGCTTTCAACAGAGCTAGTGATATGTTATAGAGACAGAGTGAAACGCTCAGATCAGTGCTTAGTGTAATACAGAAATGTTTTGGATATTCCCTTTACACATTCGTAGTTGCGATGTGCGTATGCGACACTCATGTCAATCGAAGAAAGTAGTCAGACTACCGTCCTCCGGATGAATGATGAGACAAATCGTGGAGGTAGCCGACAAAGCGGTGTCCACCGATGATTTGACCACTTGCGACCCCGACGCCCTGAAGAAGAGCATCTTGGATGTGGCGCGCTTGGAGGCCGTGCTCAGTGCCCTGGTCGAAAATAAGGTCGTCGCTATAAGGACTGAAAATGAGAAGACGACTTCGAACCATTCTAGTCCGATTGCTTTGTTGGCGAGCAGGATCCATCGGCGGTTCCAGTCCAACTCGACGGTATCTTCGGAGAAGCTCGGCAAGCATAAGCTGAGTGTCGATAATGTGCGAAGTGTCGGTGAAAATAATGGGGAGATTAAGGACAAAGACGGGGGAAAAGGCGAAAGACGACGACCTGGTGGAAGCCGACAGCGTTCGGTAGAAACGGCAGATCCTGAGAGTGGCCTTCCTAGCTTACATGGTGAGTACACGTCTCAAAATAAATTTTATTTTTTAATTGCAAGTTTTTTAACAATAGAAATTATTTGCAGTATATAAATCCCAATTTATTGCTAAATATTTCCACGTATTGTCTGGATGACGGAATGTAACCTGATGAAAATAAATGTGCGACTCCTGAATATGCTTTCATTCTCATTGAAGACGTGCTTTCAAACTTTTCATACTATTCTTTAGTGAGCACCCAGGGCTGGATTATGACCCTTTTAACACCCTGAGCATTGACTAATTTTAATGCCTGTACTTCTAAACTATGTGTACTAAATATTTTTAAACAAACAATACAGAAGACAAAAAATATTATCATTTAAAAACATTATTATTTGTAGTCCTACTTATTCGATTCCATTTTAATCTGTTAAGCAAGGAAAATCTTTTTCAATTACGCAACATACAGTGGGCGCATACATTTCCATTAGAACGTATATATACGTCCCGCCCACTCGGCGTGAGTTCATATTATTATTTTTTTTTAACGATGCTTAGAATTTATAAAAAAAACCAATGAAATATATATTTTTTATTTATATAGATACAAAAACATACAGTGAAGTTAACAAATACAAAACAAAGTACAGGTCCATCCAAACACATTAGCCAAGTGCAACCAATTTGCTACCTATCTTAAATTTATGTCAAAACATGTATCGACAACTCACTGTTTTAGTATTCAACATATATTTCGAGGACGTATATATACGTCTTAACCAATTTCGATGCAGTTTACGTTGGACGTATATATACGTCATGCTCACTTAACAGGTTAAGAGCCATCTATTATAGATTTTTCAGAATTTTTTAATTGTTTAACATATCATGATAAGGAACGAATCACATTTCTTATTCCTGTTTATGAGCCATCTTTTCTATTATTACGAGCAATATAGTTTGCACTGATAGACGATCCTGCATTAATTGCAGATCTTATTTTTTACTTGTTCATATCGTTTTAATTAACGCTTCATTCAAATTCAAAATTTCAGCAAAATATTACAGTCTCTAAGACTTTCACAATACTATTTTATATGGGGATCAACTATATGCCAATTAATAAGACCAATATCTAAATATATTTATTTTTATTTTATTTAGAGACAAATTTAAATTACAGCTGTATCTTGATGTCTTTAAAGGACTTTATTTTATAAGACTCTGAGTAGAACAAATAGCTCCCATCTTCATTTGTAATTCTTTCCTTTGAATATAATCGTATTAGGACGCATAAATTTGAATTATATTCTGTCTCAAAGAACTGTTTTAATAATATTCTTCGGCGGTGTCCGGAAAAGGGTTTAAAATTGTAGACAAAAAGGGTTTTTTTGGACAAAAAATTGTCGGGGAAAAAATTCACCTCTATTACATTATTGAATTTTCTAGTTATGTTAGATGTTCGTATAATTCTCGCGGGCCACTTTTACAGTCGGAGAAAAAAGGGTCTTAAATTATTGCGGGTCCCACAAATAAATTTGATCCTCTCAGGTGATATCTGAAGGTCTGTTTCCGAAACGGACGTAATTAACCCTTTCCGTACAAAGAATATTTCTAAAGGAGAATCGCACTTTAAAAGAGGAAAACATTTAATCCTTCATGAATATTATTATAATACAATGTAGAATAATAAAAAATATGAATGGAAAGTGTTGTCTTTAAACATGAGTTTTTCAATTAGCCTTAATCTTGTTCATTTATTGTCAAAATAGCAGTGTGTTATATGATTTGCATCTAAATCATTTTTCAGATCTATTAAAAATGTTTAGAATTAATTGTATCTAATAATAATTGTTGTGGGTTTATCCACGCATTTTGAAGTATTTTGAAGTGATTTAAATGTTTTTGACGTTAAAATGACAGCTTTGTCTTGAGAATATTCTCAACATGAAGCTGCATTTGTCTTCGTAAGCGATGCGGTACTTATTGCTTTAAATATCGAAAGTCATTGTCGGAAGTCTCGACTTGAAAACTTTAGCTCCTATAGATACGAGAAAAGTTGTTCTGCATCGATTGAAGAACTTCCCAAGTAAATCTGTAGACGAAACGGATTAAGTTGTTTTTGTTCTGCCGAACAAATCCATGGATGTCTGCGATCCATTTGTCCGTATCGATGCTTCGAATCCACTTTGAAAAGTGAAATTCAGCAAGGTTGAAGACTGAAGCGCTTCTCCCCTTTTTGATTTCTATCTTCGTTTGATTTATACGTGATTTGAGCAGATTATGTTTGCAAATCGGGATTGTAGCCGAAGAGGAGCAATTAGGGCGGGGCCGGAAGGCTTTCTCCATCATTTATTCCATCGCCTGCGAATGAATCTCTAAGGGAGGCTGCCGTGGACCGTTCACATGCCAGCCGTTTGTGACACGCCAAAATGACTCTGAATACAAAGAGGACCTTAAATGGAAAGACGAGATATATTTTCTCGTTTTGCACGACGGGAGCAATGGAGCAAGAGAAATAGTTTCGTATGAACTACGAGCGCTCCTGATATATGAGACACTCCCCGAAAGCCCTCCTGAATGCTAACAATTTAAGCGGATTATTATGCTCGTTTGGGTTGAATTATGATGGACAATTTAGGGTTGAAGTGGCTTATTTTTGGTCTTACAAGATCAGGGAGTTACTGTGGGAGATGGCTGTGTGATTTTGGAACGGGACCAAAGAAATGCAATTACGTGTTACGTACACAGACCGAGCTTATATCTCAAAGAGGAGATTTATAAGTAGGATTTAAATCACTTAGGAAATGAGTTTCGAGTCTTTATAGCTTTACTTATTTATACAATAGTTTTTAACACACAATTTTAAATTTAAACTTTTCTTCTCCTTGTGTAGGGTGGTTTTCTTAAAAACAAATAACTGCTAAATTATTTATGTTTCCCAGAATAAGACGAGATGTAGCATGAATTTCGTATCGCAGATATGATGAGAAATTATATAAATAAAAAATGTAATAACTTCAAGGTATCATAGCGAATGATAAGATCGTGAAATGGCATGCTTGATTTATGAGATAAATGTTTTTTTTTTGTGGTTTTCATGTATCATTAACCCGGCGTCAATCACGCTATATTCCGTGATGTCTTTGATCATGTACGAGTACAGTACTTAATTTACGTGTCACAAAAATATTTTTTCTCCGACAACGTACTGTTATTGCTGAATATTAAATAAGGAACATAATAAAATATCTAGGACATTTAAAATCTTTTTGAAATTGATAGCAATTTGTGCGTTTATATATGAAACATATCCCGAAAGTAAGTGTACTGTGACAGAAACGTACTGTGGTTTTTTGTTTTTTAAGGGTTGGTCATACTGAGTGGTAGAGATGAATCTACTGACAAAGCAAACATAGCAAGAACATGGTAGTACGTAAATTCACGTTGTAGTGTCCAGTTGCGTGAAAGATGTCGGTAAGAAATCCCATCAAGTGCGAGCGGGTCAATAGCGCTCGTCATTTTATGAGGTCTATTGGGAATGGATGTAAAAAAATGGGTGGTGGCTTATTACACGTCTAAGTCAAAAAGATAATTGTCTCAGTGGTGTCATGCCAATTCCCCATTTGCCAAAAAAATCAAAACCATAATTTCAGGCAAAAAAATCATGGTCTCAGTATTTTGAGACCGAAAAAAGTTATGGACTCAATATCTGGGATGTTTTGAACCATCCCCCGTATTTCCATGATTTGGCACCTTCAGATTATCATCTTTTCTCCTCTCTGAAAGAACACATGGGTGGAATTATATTTGCAACCGACGAGCAGATGTAGAAAGATGTTCTGAAGTGAGGGAAGGAACTGGTGGGAGATTTGATAAAGAAGCTTGAGCCACGGCTCACCGGTTGCATTAAACGAGATGGCGATTATGTTTAAAAATATTTAACAAGTGTATTAACAATATCCTGTATTTTTTTTCAAATACACTTTTTCTAAAAAATATATAAAAAATGAGTACACTTACTTTCGGGATATGCCTCGATGATAAAATTGATCTTATTAAAAATTATTCGTGATTGATATTGAGGAACATTTTTCATGCTTAGAATAGAATTTTAAATGAGTTTCACCTTGATGAAATGTAAATATTATCATTTTAGTGATAAAGCTTTGATTTATCTTTGGAGCTTTTGAAGCTTACCAATCCAATGTTGCAATCCTGCGATAGTTGAATGTCAGCCGCAAAATGTATTTGATATGTCTAGAAATAATATAGTAGACTGTTATTTGGAGGATTTTTTATTGGAAACATTTACATATTTCCAACATTCCTAAAATTGTTCGAACATTGGGGATTAAATTTTTGAGCCGTTTTTGAACAATTCGAACAATTGATTTGAATTTGGTCAAACATTGTTTGGGGGGGGGAGTCATTGTTCGATGACCTCGGTCGTTTTAAGCCTCAAGTTTTATAATATCTGGTAAATACAAATTTAACCCAAAGGAAAAGATAAATATTCAGAGTATTAAAAACCGCTCAACTTTTCACTTTGCCAAAATTCTGCGGAATTCTTAATAAATTTCGTCCTAAACTTCCTCGGACGTAACCTGATAAAAGCTTTTAACGAATGAAACTTTACATGTTTTTGCCACCTAATAACAACAAACAGGTTTATTTTTCAATTCATCCCCCGCGAAGGACTGCCCGAAAACGGAAAGAAAGGAAAGAGGTCAAAATCGGATCAATAATTTTATTATGATACTGCGGATAAAATATGGCGTAATGATACATGACTAAAAATCTCTTGTAATAATAGGTTTTTTTTTTAACTTTATTATGCTTCAATTAATCAAGCAAATAGGACGATTCCCCTGGGAGAGGATGATTAATTATCTTCATTTGGAAAGTTGAATAAAAGCTTTCCCGCTCTCATTTTAAGGGCAGCCCTTTATTAACGAAAATTTACACTTAAAAGCTAAGCGACAAATAATAAATTGATATTACCCGTAGAATACGTTTTGATACAAAATATTACTTACGTCTTACATAATTATTAAAGCACTAGAAGCAAATTTAATGTAACTCCAAGCTTTCAAATGGCTTAAATTTCAATAATGCAATCAAAATATTGGTTACTGCAAGTACATTAAGCTTGAACATTAGAACAACACATCTACTGAATGTTTGCACATTAAGCTATAAGACTCGAGAGTTGTTCATGTGAAACTAATTATTCAAATAGATAAAAGCTGAAGTTTCTGAATTGTTGAAATTTCCTCATTTTAATAGAATTTGTGGTAGAAAAATTGCGCTTTGTTGAATAAGCACAAGTCCAGAGGTAGTTTATTTTAGATCCAATAACATTATATGGAAAGTTTTCCTGCAAAATAACAATAAACGGGCAAATATATGGAGCAAACAAATAGGGAAATATTGCATTTTAAAAATCATCCAAGACTAAATTCGAGAGCTTTACATTAAGAATGAAAAATATTTGATTTTCAACGCCCTAAACTTATCTTTGGTGAACATTTTGACCCAATTTCAGTTTTGAATGCAATTTATTTATTTATGATTGCTGTTATGCACTTCAAAAATGTTTGGATATTGATTAATATAATACAATAATTTTCCAAAAAAGGTCATCAAAATCAACCCCGCTAAAGGTATAATAAGTATATATTTATTTGGTTTCAAATCATAAATTTTAAAAAAACTAAATTAGAAATTACAAAGGAGTATATCTGATATAGTTACAAGCATATTATATCATAGATACGATTTAAAATATTGACGCTATAAAAGGGATGAAATCATTAAACAAGATAATTTTCAGTGATCAGGACGAGTGTAACCATTTCGTTACGCAAAATATTGAAATGGGATTACATACATGTTTGCTTGCAAATACTTTTAAATTAAATTTGCAATTGAGATATAATACATTGATAACATATATATGTAAATTCTTAAGGTTGTATGATTAAAGGTAGATACGAATACTCGAGCCCCTATTGTGTATATTTAGGATATAATGATTTCACTTGGATATTAAATTATTTAGGCCGTGTGTAATATGGTCATTTGTGATGTGATATTCGAGAGATATAATTAGCGTTGAAAACTTAGCCGTAAATCATATGAAAAGGATCATTTGAGAATAAATTATTCTTGTCGAGGGTTTTGCGGTATTGTTGTAAAGTGTTAAGCGTACGGTCGGAAATTAATGAGTTATTTCGTTGAATTCAATGTTGAATTATACTTTTATTCTAAATAATCGAATTTTTTACTTATTCATCATTACAATGTGAGTTACTAAAAGGAGAGAATTGTGCTCTATAATAGAGTTATCGATCTGCAGCTATAAGATAAAACGGCTGTCACTGTACAGTTATTTACAAGTTACAACCTTAATTGTATTCAAGCAAAGATTTTATATTGCATGCGAATATAATGGATTTCTTTTGGAAGGACCTAATACAATTCTTTTGCCAATGACTGTTCTATTTGACAAATAAAGTTTAACTGGATTTAATAAGTGCCTTACACCTCAATGGAAAGAGCAAATATCCAGGCAGGTAGAAGTCATTTTTCAGGTCCAAAACAAAAAAAGTAGGACATATTCTTAAGGACAACATTAATGAAAAATTACAAAAAATAATTCTTTGTCGTCAATTATAAATTTAATTATAAACATTATGAAAAATGTATGTAATGTTGCTTGACGGAACATTTTTTTGAACGCTTGCGTTTTAGCCGCAGTTTTTGCGAAATTAATTCTCATCATGTATTCACAATAACATCCTGGAACGTTAGTAAAATTTTTATAGCATTTCTAAAAAAAGGCAACCCCAGTAAAGGTTTCAATGTAAGCAGAGGGAGAGATTAAAAAACGCTTTTTAGCCCCAGAAGGGACATTTTCCGCAGTATCAGCCAATATTTTGTTTCGTAGTGTAAGCAAGAGCTTCCCTTTCAGCTTTCCGCCTCGCGGAACAGGACCGAGCCAAAAGGAGTCTCATTTGAATATCAAACAGGAAAAGTTAGGACCCGGGATACTTAAGACGTTAAGTGAGACTGTGGAGAGAGACTTCGGTGATGCGCCCTTGAGATATTTCTTAATTCAACTCGAGGGCGTGTATTCATCCGTGTTGGACCGTCAAATTATACATGCGCGAGCTTAAGTGAAAATGAGACTCTCATAATTAGCATTGTAAATATTTTACTTTTGTTGGTTTTGCACTCAGGAATTTAGTTATGTTATGTACGTGCCGAGCTCGTAATCCTGACCCCGGAAGAGCAAATGTTATCCAGGAGGACATAAACGCTCCAGACACATCCCTCTTTGTAATGGATATTTTTTGAATGTTCCTTTTGCGCCCCCATTCTGTATGTTTTTTGTGATAAAAATGCTCGGAACTATAATAAAAGCAACAGATTACTCTCGCTGATGTTCGATATCACATACAATAATATTCGGGGCTCATTGAACTGGCGAAAAGCAATTTGATGTTGACTATCGAATACGAATTTTTTCAAGGCAGGGCTTATTAAACGTTATTAAACAGAGAAAATATTTTTATCTTATATTTTGTATTTATATACATAAATACCAATTAAATTTGAAGGATACTCGAAGAAAATAAATTACTTTTCTATCTACTTTTTATCTTTTTTACATCCTTTTAATTGACTATAATGAAATATCTGACCATAATTAGGACTAAATCGAAAAAAATTGTAATTTAAAAATAAATGTTGTACTTAACCAAAGTGTAATGGAGAAATAATAAAATGTAAGCATATAAATTAAAATATTTTTTAGTTCATTGCATATATTTTGCATTAAAAATCATATCAGTCAATCGGTCAACCCGTGGACATGAACCCGGCAGGAGGTTCGAAATATCGGACAGAGGTAAAAAATTAGCTCTAATTTTGACTTTAAATCGTTATAACATTTTAGTCTGTAATTATAATAGCACTAAATAACTGTTTTTGTATTTTGCAATATATTTTTGATCTAAATAAGTTATTATTGTATGCATTAGTTTTTTAAAAAAATATTTCTGAGCTTCCAAAGTCATAAAATGGGCAAACGAATGAGAAATGTCAAATTCTTAATTCTTTAAACAAAAAACCAACAACTATTTTGAATTTTGTTTAGTTACAAAATGTTCTCTAGATTATACCCTTTCCAAAAATATGCTACATGTCATACAAATCATTCAATAAGTCGATGTTTTTATTAAATTTATCTACAAAAATTGTTTAAATTGGCCACCTCTGCTTTGCATGAATTTTGTTCTTTCAATTAGGATACCTCTGTCATGTAAAATATTGTTTTTGCACGCCCCTAGACAAAGAAATCCAGTGGTGTCAGATCCGATGACTGTGCGAGCCACGGAATAGGGCACGTTCTTTGACAAATAAATTCAATGGTGTCAGGTCTATACACATATTTGATATAGGATAATGCTATAAAATTGCATATTTTTAAACCTATTTACGTGTAAAAAAAATGAGCATGAAACATTCGAAAATATAGGTCCAAACTATCATAATAAATTGATGGATATAGCGAGTAATCATACAGAGCCTTACATATAATACTTTTTTATACAAATATACTCAAGCGACGATAATTTCGACGAATTTGAAAAAAAATCGATACTTTTATAATCTTCCACAAATTTAATTCCAAATCCAAATGATGTTTTTCTAAAATAATTTTAAATGTATAGAACTTAT
Organism: Stenopsyche tienmushanensis; assembly: GCA_008973525.1. Taxonomy (NCBI): domain Eukaryota; kingdom Metazoa; phylum Arthropoda; class Insecta; order Trichoptera; family Stenopsychidae; genus Stenopsyche; species Stenopsyche tienmushanensis. The sequence continues at coordinate 364,897 of WACJ01000006.1, read as the reverse complement.
TTCAATGATTATTTTGTATGTTATATATGGATGTTTTTGTATATTTAAGAATAGAAATCATACGATAAAATAAACGGCGACTCAAGTGACGTAATTAGACAGAGAACAGAAGCCTGGATAGAAAATGTATGATTGAAATCTACAATAGAAGCAGTTATCCTGAATGTGACATCTCCGATGTAGTTGAAGCTGGACTATTTAATAATACGACAATCGATATAACTGTATATATTCCGGTAGATAGTCATATAAGGAAGGTAATTTGCCATAATTTACGAATTTAAGTAGAAAGAGAACATAATTATCTTTATAATTCTAACTATAATATAACTTCATATAAAAAAAAACGTCTGTAAGACTACACATCTTTCAAAGCATATACGGAATAATCCAATGCAACTCAAAGGGATTCCTTTTGGCAAAGGATGGAAGATTGTTGAAATTTCTGCATCAATGTAGAGTATATGAAATTTCATGAATAAATTATAAACGTTAACATGTTAAACTCGTTAATCGCATGCATTTTAAAGGATTAAATCTGCGTTCGACTGAAATATGGAAATTGAAGTAAAATTCGCATTTATGCAATATTTGTAGCATAATATTTATGAAATGATTTGAGCTTTAGGGCTAAAAGTGAAATAACTTTATTATGTATAGCTCATCGATCCCTTAGACATTATTGACCCTCTTCAACAGCCCACTGACCTTAATGGGTCGATATCGACCACATCAAGAGCCCTTGCTGTTAATGGTACCAGTCAAATTTCGGTCAAAGTGTGCTCAAATTTATAGCTATAAAATATAGCTTGACATCGACTCAAATTTATCACAATTTTACCTTGATTTTATGCATCTAAGGACCTGCCATAAAATTTCATTTAGGCGACTTTAAACACGACATTATTTTCAATTATGACAACTTCATTAATCTTCTAAAGAAAAAAATTCTCTCTACATTCGGCCAAGAATAAATTTGCCCTCTACAAATGTCTCTCACAATCACTCCTCGAAAAAATACAATGGGTCGTGTTCAGACCGCGGTTCAAAGATTGCCAATCGACGTCGAAAAAATATATTTTTGATACAATAAAAAATGGTGCAAAGTAATATTTACCGTGGATTCTTGCCGATCTACACTTCCATTATGTTCTGGAGGTGGATAAACAGGTCAAGGATTCGCACCCCCCAAATAAATATGTGTATCCTTTCCAACGCATAAAGCCTGATTATGATTATACCACTCGGCGTGCGAGATTAAGGTGCGTGAATCTTGAAAACACCATCTCCTTTAATTTTCAACCATCAACACCCGAAGAAGCACAAACGCGTCATGGAGAGGAGTATTTTACACAAGCAAGATAAAAAGTATATTTTTACTAAGCATATAACCATTCTGTAAAAACACTGTATGCTATATGAGTGTCAATTTGGACATGTTGTTGTTCTTGCAATGGAAAACATTTGTTCAATGGACGAGGGTGTTTCTGTTTAAAAATTCCGATATGAAAACGCAAAACAATTACGTCAATTCTCTTTTGAATCCTATCTACATTGTGTTTTTTACATTTAAAATTTCCAATATTTTGAAAGTAAGCCCCTTCATAATAAAATGCTTAAAATCGATACACCATTAAATATGTTTTGCGGATTTAATGACGCATAAATACGTCAATTACGACGTAGCACGCGCATTATCTTGGCTATTTAATATATCGATAATTATGCTTTCTTATGATTACGTCATTTAATATCATTCAATGTATTCAAATTCAATAAAATATATTATTAATTATATTTAAACTGATAGTTTGGAATATAAATGTTAATATACAGCTTTAATTCTTAAAAAAATCATAAAACAAGAGGAATGGGCTCGGCGTGCCAGTTTGTGAAATTTTCTGCTTGAAAAGATATAAAATTATAATTCTCTTGATTATAAATTCATAAAAATTAAAGTGATTATATGAATAGCAAAAATATTCTGTATTTAAAGCGTCGTAGATTAACGATGCTCTTATCATCGGAGTCTCGCAGCTAGGATATCTTTCTGTTCAGAGTTATAAATAAATATTTTGATTATACCAGCTATCTTTCATCTTTAATTGGCCATCATCTTCTATCTTTCGAATATTTTCTTTGAACAAATAATTTAAGAAATCACATTAACCATCCAATCTAACAGCGATCATAAGGATGCAGTCTGGGATATTCCTGGTAGCATTATCGCCCTAAGCAAAGTAACAAATCGATTCATCTTTTATATTTAAAACACATCTGTTCTTTAGTTTATTAACTTAATTAATAAATTCAAAATACGACGCACTATAAATAAGCGTTTTTAATAGTTAAATTACAAAAGAAAAAACCATCACATTTTAATAATGTTTAAAAAGATTTATCGCTGATATTATAACAATTTTCGTATATCAATTTTTTTTATACTATTCTAATTAATTTAATTAATAGTATTTCTATAAATTGTAGGTAGTCCTGCAATTAAACCACTGGACTCGTAACTCAATCATCTTGGGTTTAACCCTTTAACTGCCAGAGCGTAATGAGCGCGTACAAATGCGACTCGCCGGTGAGTCGTTGGCACTTAAAAGGTTAAATCTACAGGTGATGTGGCTGGCGACCACATTTCTAAAAACATATATACACCATGAAAAACCATAACAAAATGTTTGGTAATGATCTCATAAAAAGGATGGCTAAAAGCCACCTCAGTGCAACAAAATAATATTGCTATGGATTTCTATTTATTTACGACCATTTATTTACGGGTTAAAAACTTTTTTTGTGCGGTAGATGCGTTCCGCGGAAAATCGCACAAAAAAGCTATGACTTACATAGAAAAACTGAAAATGCATTCCATGGATTTTAAAAATCGCATATCTTTGAAACAGCTTTATAAAATATATCCAAAATCGCATAAAAAAGTTAATTAAAAAAACTGGAAAACAAAAAGGCTATTAAAAATAACATTTTTGGTAAGATTTAAAGGACTTCTTGCATCATTGGTAATATTTAGGGATCCAGGCAGACATCCACTAGAAAAACATTACTCAAAATCGCTCTCTTCTTTGGAAGAGATAGTATACGCAGTTTCAATGTCATCATTGATCTGTGTAGATTTTCCCTTTCCAACAATATAATTCAGATTTAATAAAGGTGCCATTATAGTCCCTAACTCAAAAAAAGCACAAAATGGTGGCTGTCTAAAAAAAAAATTAGTCTTTTTTTCCACGGCAAGTCATTTTGGCCTTATTATGTCAGTTTTTAATTTGTTTTTAATTTCTAACAATATCATTCATAGTTCACAAAAAAAAATCAGTCTTTTTTTTGGCCTTTTAGTTTTAGTTTTAATTTTTTTAAATAATTAAAAAATAAATTTTGACATAAATCTGGTCTGAATAATAGAGGGTTATATAAGATTCGTACCCAGTTTGAAGTAAATTAATTAATTAAAATTTGAGATATAATGTCAACCGTGTTGAAAAAAATAGTTTTGAGAAAAGCGCGTTAAAATATTTCATTATGGTAGGACCGGCTAAGTTACCGCATTATTAAAATAACTATAACTCCGTAAGTAGGAATTTTGGAAATTCCTTTAGATAATGTATTTTTAAAAGTCGAAACATTGGAAAAGTGTAAAAAAAAACAAAATATTTTTTTTCAATGTTCTAAACTAGAATAAAGGGTGTGGTCGTATATTCAGCGATAGCAGATGCAATATAATTTACACAGTCCCAAATTCGGTTAGTGTTGATGATTTATTTCGTATTTTAACCAAAATATTTCAATACGTGCTCTATGAAATAAATTTAAAAAAATGGCTTTAAAAAAACCGCATAACTTCGAAATCGCATAAAAAAGTTTGAGTGTACTTCACTTTTCATATTAAAATTATTTTCAGCAATTTGGATTTAAACCTTTAAAATAAAGAGTAGAAACAAAGGCACTATAAAACACATTCAATAGTGTCTTTATTTGATTTGATTATGATTGACTAAACATGTTGTTTATAGAATATGGGTGATAAGTAGAATTGTATAGGGTCGTATTGACATATTCAGAGCTTGGTCCGAATAAATGGAAAAAATTGTATGGAATTTCCTCAATATAGTTAGATTGCAATTTAGAACTTTTTAAACCTGCCTTTTAATTAAAATAATAATATAATTTTTAAAATTTATTTAATGGAGTCAAATGAGTGGGAGTAACGAACCATTGCGCAAGGGTTTTATGAATAATGAATTTCATTCGCTTTTGATACTGGCCATAAATATTAAATTACTAAATTTAGTAGCTTTTAACCACTATGTTTAGGAAAGCAATTTTCCTACAAATTTCTACTTTTTCATCAAATGCCGCCTTAATATATTCAAGAAATGCTTTAATTTCAATACACACCTACGAAGGTCTGTAAAAAACACTGTAAGCGGGCCTTATCCGAAAATTCAATCAGCTTCTATGTCTAAGCTTTATCGCGCAAAAACTGTCAATGGATATCAAGTAATCCAAGAACTTGTATATGAAAATAGACTTTTGATCGTCGGGGCATGATTATCGCGGCCCTTTATCAAAGCTACAATTTTTGCGCCGTTCGCGAAAAAACAGAAACCAATTCGCTGGGAAATCGCTCGCCTTCGTTATAAATTCCAAAACGCTTTTTTCGCAAGCGCTCGGAAAATTCGAGCTTTCTTTGGTGCCCTAAATTGAAATAACGACCGTTATGTCACCCAAAAAGAGTAAAAGAGCTTTAAAACATTAAAACAGATTGGCCCCGTTCGTTCGAATGATAAATGATCTTTGGGCGTTTCTTTGTTTGGAAAATCAGGAGAGGCTAACGCTTTTGTCCACATGGCGAAATTTAAAGCGCCACCGAGTCATCAGAGGCGCTTTAAAAATGAATAGTTACATATTGTAACTTTTTATAGGGCGGATTTTACGATCAACGTGGGATTAACGTGTTCGGGGGTATTAAAATGAAACGGGATTATAAACTTACGCACATATTTCCCGGAAAAATGGAGCCAACAGAGCACAAATTTGCTGCCGCTGTATCAAAAGTTTTCATATTAAAATTGAATTACTTTCATACTTCAACGTGAATGGCTTATGCAAGCAAAAATTAAATTTCGGCCATTCGATAAAAATGTGCGTCGTTTTTTTTCCATTGATCAACGTTGTCCTAAAAATCTTTAAGGGGAGAATTAATTGGCTTTGTATCACTGCGTATAAAAAATACGCCTGTACTTACTTCTAATGGAAATAATTAATATTACAGAGAGCAATCAAATTCTTTCTTCTTATTCTTCTTGGAACTGAATCCGCATAAAATATATAATCACCTCATTATTTCCATCCTATTTTTTTTTAAATTTAAAATCTCATCCAGGTAATAAAATGTATTATATATATAATATATATAGAACTATTCAATATAATTTGATCTGAAGGCGAAAATGATAGTCTGCATGTATAAGTATAAGTATTTTAAACGTTTTTCCCAATCTTCTCTTCAATTTAAAGTTAATCAGAATTACAGGAAGTTTATTAAAAATCATTTCATTATAGTCATCTTCAATCACATTTCATCTATTCGTTTTGTTTCATGATCAACCTACTAATTTCATGCTTTATAAATAATAAATATAACATTTGACAATAAATTAATAGTGACTCTTCATCTACAAACCTTCATATTCGAACTGGCCTTGGACATGCCTGAGAAAGTGGTTCGCCTTTGAAGTCTCGCAGTTGGAACTCTCTTTTTGAACACCATAATATAAAATGTAAAAACCAAATATAGTATTATCCTGAATTGAAATAGCTTAATTTTCTAAACGATCTTAGCGTTTATTTTTTCATTTTTGGTTTGATAGCCGAATGGATCATGTAGTTTATCCCGACAGAAGCAGATGCGTCAGATTCCGTGGGAACGCTAAGGAATTTAACAAACGTATTTTAAACGCATATTTAAAGCTTTTTATATACACTCAAACCTCTTTTTGTGCGACTTTTTTTGTGCGATTTCGAAGTTATGCGGTTTTTTAAAGCATATTTTTAAAATTTAATAAAATGTACGTATCGAGATATTTTGGATAAAATAGGAAATAAATCATCAACACTTACTGAAATTTAGAAAAAAAATATAATTTGGGAAAGTGTAAATTATATTGCATCTGCTATCGCTGAATTATCACCACGCCCTTTATTCTGGTTTAGATACTTGAAAAAATTGATTTCGTTTTTTTTTTGCTATTTTTCCAACGTTTCGGCTTTTAAAAATACATTCTCCAAAGGAATTTCCAAAATTTCAACTACTTACGGAGTTATAGTTATTTTAGTGACGCGGCAACTTGGTCGGTCCTACTATAATTAAATCATAAAAAATCATACAGCAATGATGAAGGAATTAATTAAAATAATTAGTATTTCTACATTTGTCATTTGAGATGACAGATATCACACATCCTTAAAATTTTATCAATGATGCAAGACGATGATTTTTTTAATGCGATTTTGGATATATTTTATATGGCTGTTTCAAAGTTATGCGATTTTTAAAATTCATAGACCGCAACTTCACTTTTTCTATGTAAGTCATATCTTTTTTTGTGCGATTTTTTGCGGAACGCATCTACCGCACAAAAAAGGTTAAGTGTACATATGAATGTGTATAACTGCATTTTTGATTATTAATACATGTATTTTATACAATTTAGCAGATTTATGCCAAATTTATCACAACTATACGCTGTCATAGTATTGATATTCCGTCACGTATAATTTATATTGTAAATTATAATATGGCTTCAAAAATATATAAACTTATTGACTTATTTCAGTATTGGCTATGAATTATTTGGCTAACCGCTCAAACAAAGTTCATACAAATTTAATTACGAAAACTTAGTTTTAACTATGCGTTAATCCGATATTAAATTTATTTTTGCACTAAATGTACTGGATAATATTAATATTACGAATGCAAAATATGAAAGCTCAATAGTCTTGATGAGGACTAATTTTTAAAATGGTGTTTTAAAATAAACGTGTTGCTAATGGTTTGCTTTTCAGACTAAAATTTCGTTGCGTTAAGTGTTACATTATGAAACACATGCATGCCTTGCTATATATTTTTTTTAAAAAGCTTTGGCCTTACAAAGGATTTAAAACAAAACACAAGGATTATTAAAATGTAAACGAGACTCAACAAAGCGAAAATTCTCATTCACACATTTTTCTTCAAGTACAATAAGCTTTTGCTATTATAATTAGCCAAATTACATATGAAACCGTATTTTGAAATACATTCATGCATGGAAAGTCGAAAAAAATAGAACAATACACGATCGTTCATGGAACTGGCGTAAGTTAGCTTTTTTTTGCCCTATTATACTCAAAGCTCAATTGAGAGCTACGGGTTAAAAATATGAAAGATGTACATTTTTATTTTATTTGATCGTTCAACACTCTCGACACACATGATGGCTTCATCTCGCAAGATCATATGCAATTACTTGAGCGTAATGGTATGTAAAAGTTTTTACATTACGATGCCTAGAACCTTAGACATTAATATCCTTAATGGATATAATAAAGCGGTAACAAAGCTTATTTCTTACACAACGAACAATTTTATTACTACTATTTTTAGCCGGTGTAATATTACATCACTATATGAATTTATTCAGTGCAGCCTCACTGAAAAATGCACGAAAAAAAACAGATTTATCAAGAGACGAAATACCAATCTCCGTTACAGAATCGTGAAATATCTTTCGTAGAAATTCGATTTATTTTTTTGAATTAAATGCTTCAACAGAGCGCTTGATTCCTCATACATGGGCTTAAAAGGATCAAAATGAAATTGATCGAAATGCTTCAACAAAGTTGTCCTTTTAAGGATTCGGCAGCTGACAAAGCGCCTCTGGGATATCATTTCGGGCGAACTTGTTTAAAACCAAAAAATATAGAATTGGTTTCGGACAAAGAACGCCCTCGAGGTCGTCGATGACATTAAAATGTCAGACGTGACATGTAATACATATTTCGTGGAAAATCAACGTAATTATTATCCATTATGTTTTATTTCGGTACAAACGGAACGGTCAATACGCATAACGCCAGGAAATAATCGATGGACCTTCAATTTATTTGGTGAACTGTCCACGTGATGTTTTAGAATTTTACGTTAAATCGGTAATACCTACTCGTATCAAATTCACGTTACGTCTCACGTTCTTGCCATGTAATAAAGAATATAATCTCTCGAGGGCCTATCGTCGAGATGGAGCTTAAGAAGGACTCAAGCTGATCGATGCACAAGAAAAAATGTATTTTTCCAGTGATTTTAATATTAAAATTAAGTAAAGTATGAATTTGAATATTATAACAATGATCATCATTTTATTCTAATCACGCATAAATTAATGAATTAAATTTTGAAATAATTGAAGTCGGGCAGGGCCTTATAATACTTGATTTGTAGCAATAAAAATAATTTTAACATATATATTTCGTGACTTTTTCCATTTTCGCAATAAGATATTTAAATTATATTTCTGTCGAGTTAGTATCATTTTAAAATTTAAGGTTTAATAATATTTTAGTTGATGAAACCTAATCAAATTACTATTTTAGTTATGGATATATACGGAAAAGTATTAACATTTTGACCCTAGACACAGCAGTTTTGAATTATTAAAAAAATATTATATTAATAAAAAATATATGACCCAAAACAGATGTCAAGTGTGAAACTGTGCAGAATTTTCAGACTAAAATGCATCAAAAAGCTTATAAATCCTTTGTGCTGTTATTTTCATTGAACACGTTTTATAACAACGGTTTTGAAACTATATACGTATTCATTAGCAGAAATCTTGACACGAATTAAAGCCACGAGACGACTCAGTCGCTTTGTAGCTCAATTTCACATCATGTCGGAAAATTGCATTATATTAAATTTCACTCGGAAAATTCAAGCAAAGAGGGATTGTTTGAGCACCGAAAAGAGCATACTATCAGAATTTGAATAGCTTGGCTACAGATGCTTTATTTACTATAAACAATGTTTCATATATAACAATAAACATTTGATTTATTTAGTTTCATCAAATATATAATGCATCATTGAATTAAATATAATTAAAAGAAGAGGGTTGAATGCAAAATTGTTTTCTACATTGCAGAGGTCATTCGTATCGTATTATTAATGTGATACATTACTCATTTTTAAAAAGAAACTCACATGATGTTTCCAGCTGAAAAAAATGCTTGAAAAGGGTTATAAGTCTTTGTTTTAAAAGGCAAATAAACTGCCCTCTACTTTATGTATCATATCCACGTACCATAAATCTGTTTGAGATAAAACATATTTTTTGCAGAGCACAAACAATAAATTGATATTTTCTTTCGCGTGTTTTATAAATAAGTGGTATGGGAATGTGGCCGAATATTTTTGGATTTTATTTTTGAAAAATACGCCTAATTTATCATATTCACGGTTTTTTTAATATGCAAATCCAGAAATAAAATCGATCGTTTTTTAACCCATTTACTGTCTGTCTGTCTATTCGGCATTCGATCCAACAATTTTTGTCCAATCGTCTCTTAGAAGTTTACCGCTTTTTGAAATAATATACGTACGTTCATGTTTAAATTCAAAAAGTTAATATTGCATAAATACCCTAAAATAATAATATTCTCAAACCCACACATAACTTAAGCTTTCCTTCTATTAATCTCCTCTTTATTGCGGCGGGCCTTTGAAATCTGTTTGGGGATATTGAAGGAGGTTGATGAAAATATGTATAAAATTTTGGATAGAAATATTGGATCTACAATAGAAATAAATGGATTTCATTACTTCAGTTATTTTTGCGGTTTTACGATTTTCATAAGAACAGACAGACAGACACACATTAAATAATATTAATGAAAATAAATTGGCATATTTTGATACAAAAAAGAATATTATCGATGAATTTTAGAAACTTTAGAGCAAAATTAAAGGGTTACTAGAAAAATAAATACGCTTTAAGATTTCATAACTGCCATCGAATGTAAGCAGTTTTTTAAGTATTTTTATTTATTTTAAAGACAAACGCTTTATTTGATGGCTTACTATTACTTTCCACATATGATTAAATTAGGGTAAGATTATTAAGAATATAAAATTAGTATTGTAAAAATTACTTTATTTACATTACTTTTGCTCTTAATAAGGTGTTTTTTTTGCACGATGGTTACTTAGTGCGGGCGATGGCTAATACATTATTCTTTGTCACAAAATAATACCTAATTCTGAAAGGGTTATTAAAAAGAAGTCTATGCATACTTTATTAAAAAAATTAAGCGAGCAGACTGGAATTGAAGATACAAGACTGCGTGTTTGCTTATCTAACTTAGATACAAAAATGAGGGAAAAATATTTACGAATACCATTTGAGTCGCTCTAATATTTATGTATTTTTTATTTGGAATTACTTGGAAATATTTCAATATTTCCCACACAATCTAATTGGTGGAAGTCCAAGAAAATCTTGTTTTCGCCGTGTACTTCGGGCAAAAATCCCATTTTATACACGGTACGTAATTTTCCCGGAAACTTTGTATTTGTCTAGAAAAAAGGATTCCAGAACTTATTCTACGATAACATATAAAGGTATTATTGATGAAAATATAGCGAAAAACCTGTTTACGAATCTAGACTGAGCCCGCCCGAAGAGAATTTCTTCCTTTGTGTCACATTCTGCCGAATCTTTTTTTACGTCCTTTACTTTGTAGGCTTCAGACTTCGGTTTGATGGGTATATCATGCTTATAAGATCGCATATTTATCAGTCAAACTCTTTGACGTTCCCCCTTTTGTGCCCAAATACATACATAACATCGCCCGTGTATCCATTGTATTTCGGGAATTCATAAATAAATACCCACATAATTGGGCACGAAAAATCTAAATATATTTTTATTTGAATTTGCAACAAATAAAGGAAAAGAAAAGGGTATTTTGTGCCGGGAAATTTAAATGTATATGTCATTAATGCTTAATATCCTTCCGTCGCCCGTCTTAATATCTCTTATTTCTCGGATCCATACATTAAAACTTAGACGATAAATCTATTCAAATAAATAGTTTTTCTCAATATTTCACATAAAATTATCCTTGTAAATTGATGGAATTTTTATCATAAAAATTGAACTTACAAAGCTATACAGTTACGGAGATCAACACTCTTAAAAGCTAGCAATTTAATCTAATTTATACATAGAATTATTAGGATCAACTCATTCATTCCTGTCATATTTTTTGATTACAATCAACAATTTATTTATTCAACTGCATAGAGACTTTCAAAGAACTAGCTCTCGTATTAGAAATAATTTGATTCAAATTTTCTTTAAGTTCCCATTTATAAATTATATTATTAAATGGAATGAAAAGTATTCTTTTAAACAGGTTTTTATAGTAATTTCTTGAATATATAACTAGATAAGAGACATTATAGTTATATAAATTTTACATAATTTAATACTGATAAAAATACATAATTTAATACTGATCAAATTAAGCTTAAACATCACGAAAAGTGAAACTCCAACCAGCAGGTGATCTAAAAGAGATGGAGATTTTTTTTCTACCGGTTAAGGGTTATATCTTCTTCAACTATTTCTACACACACCTCTTCAACATTTATTTCTGCCGCGAGATTAGGGTACATCCTTGTTAGGCTTTCACTCATTTTAAGAATTTCATTTTTTGAAGCAAGTGCAAACATACAATTTCTTTTCGATATATTTTTTGGATTTTATAAATAAAGTAAAAGCTTTTTAGGGTAAGCAAAATATTTGAATTGTTTCCAAAATTCCGATTTTGCAGAATTCATTGATGCCTAAACAATCGGGTTGATGTATCTCTTAGCTTGTTCCCGCTGAAAGATTGGAGACAGATTAATTTCACAATGTCGAACAAATTTGATATTTGGGAATTCCGCTGTTTTCGATTATATGGTAATATTGAATGACTTTATCATGAAAGCTGATAAGCAGTTCTCTTAGGCGCATCCTGTCGCCTAAGGGCGAAAATTTCGTAGAAGGTTCACATTTTACTTCAGTCTTCCTATTGTAAAGATAAGAATTAATTGCGAAAAAGGGTCAAAACCAGTTAAAAACTCTTCTGAGAAGAACCTTTTCTTACCTAAACCAACGAATCGTCACCCTGGGTGCAAGAGCACGTGCTGTCAAGTTAACAATTCAATATTTATCGTCCAAAATTCTTAGAAAATGAAAATTTAATTTTTATATTTAAGATCGAGTTTTTAGTATAAAAAACCGGTTTTCGAATATCACAATTTTTGCCTAAAAACCCGGGTTATCAAATCCGATTTTGAAAATAGACAAGTCCTACACCTATCATAGCATAAAGTAACCACTACACCAGTGGTTTACCTATTTTATTATATATTACACAACACTAAAAGGACGTCTTGCATCATTGGTAAAATTTTAAGGATATCTGACATCAGGCATCTCTAATTCCAGACATCCACGAGAGAAATACTAATTATTTTAATTATAAACTATTATTGATGTATGATAATTTTCGTTGCAATTTTCGATATGACTCAAAATCGCTCTCTTCTTCAGAAAAAATAGAATACAATGTCATCATTGTTCTGTGTAGATTTTCTCTTTCCAACAATATAATTCATAATTAGCAAAGATGTCACTGTAGTCCCTAACTAAAAAAAAAACACAAAATCTTTTGGCCTTATTTTGTCAGTTTTAATATTTTTTTTAAATAGTTGAAAAATAATTTTTGACATAAATCTGGGAGGAATAATAGAGGGTTATATAGAAATAATTCGCACCCAATTTGTAGCAGATGTAATATAATTTACACAGTCCCAAATTATAATTTTTTTCAATTTCAGTTAGTGTTGATCATTGATTTCTTATTTTTTTCAAAATATCTTGATAATTTTTATGAAATTAAATAAAACCCCACAATTTCGAAATTATGTTTTTATTATGACTTAAACAATAAAAAATTAAACAATAGTGAATCAAATTGACGATCTTCTATTAAAATACATCAAAATTAATTCATACAGATTTTTTATTTTGTGAATCATAGTCGATTTAATTTTAAATCGTTTACATAATGAAATCTCATGAATTAAATTTCAAATGTAATTGGTTTTAAATAGAAATTGATTCGCTTGGATGGACATATTTTAGATCTTATATGTACTCGTATCAGGTGTGTCACGAATGGTCGCATCCTTTGACATAAATTATGGGAGATGGTCTTGCATCCGTAAGCATATCTTTGTTAGAATCTGGGTCACCCATGACAAATCTACGACGAATCGCACACCATAGGTTGGGAATCACGCAATTCTACATGAAACAGATCCGCTTTTAGCCTGCTCGCTGGAATTACTTTGTTTCGCGTTTTATTGCAATCGTTTCAGATTCTAACGATTCGAATTCAATTGAGCGCTTTTCAATTATATCCCGGTTCTTTGTGCCATCATTTTATGTACTTGGGCGTATTTACGCTTAGCCCAGTATGATAATCTACATCCTTGTTTGATTTCAGATGAATGCGAGCGAAAGGAGCTGGTGGGACCATCGGACCGGTCCAAAAAGAGAGGAAGACACAAGGAAAGGAGTAAAGATGGCCACGGTGATATGGAAGGACGGGAAGGGAGTGACGATAGGGATGGAGAGCCTCCGGCACGAAGCTGGCACGAGAGAGAACCTTGTCTTTTACCTTCATCACCGGACAGGCACGGGTAATAAACAATATATAACTTGAGTTGTTAATCTTTTACTGATTTATGCCTTTGAAGTGAAAGGAAAGGGCCAATTTATTTGAAAAGTCCCTTTTATCATCCCTCTTAATTCATGGCCCTTGAACGTTACTCATTGTAAGGCAGACGACTTTTTCAAATTGCCTCTAAAATTAAGCTCGCCCATAATAGTTTACACAGTGCTTCTCAATTATTTGATGTCAATCTTTCCGGCTCTGGTTTAATTTTATTGACTAATCGAAAACCTTATTGTAATAAATATTTATTAATTCATTAAAATCGAATCCTTTAGCAAAATCGGACGGTTCCACGACATATGAGCGTTATTCACTTCATAAGCTCTTTAAATTGCATATTTATATTCAAAATTAAATTTGCTATTTACAATTAATTCACATTTTAAGTTCAGGTATCATATTGCCTAAAATGTTAAATTTATGCATACAACAATTAAAACGATTAAATAATATATCAGAAAATATAAGCCCTTTTCTAGTGTGCAAAATATACAATGTGTAAATAAATTGCACGTCTCTCAAGTGCGACATTCGGATTTATCCCACGCTCTATAAAAAAAGCTCTGAGGTGATTTTTGAAATCCTAATGCTGTTTAATAAACACTTCTATCAGCATCTGATGTTCATCTACATATTTTTTAGATGTGCATTAGATTATGAATGCTTCTTTCTTCGCTTTAATTTAATTATCTACTCCTGGATTCATTTAATTTGCAAAGATGCTTTTATTTAAGTATTCCAAATACTTTCATGTTATTTTCAGATAAAAATAATAATAAATTAAAATCAAAATGTAACGCCATAAGAAGATTGTGGTTTTAATTTGATGTATCTATTGGAAATTAATATAGTAAAAAATTGAAGAATATATTCTAATATTTCAATATTATGTTGTAAAATATAAAATACACGATTTTCTCGTTGTACAAAATACATTTTCTGTTTATTTAGTGCAAAGAGAATATTTGAATACATTAAATGTGTAAAGTTGACAAAATTTTAATTGGATGAGGTTTAACCCTTTCCACGCCATACATTCTGCGTTGTAAATTCGAGGGATGATGCCAGAAATAAATGATTCGGGTTGGCCGGTCCCAGAGTTAATTAATATTTTTCATTTTGTTAAAATTTAGTTTTTAAAAGTATTCCCCATGGTACAATTGAAGCCATATGGAGGAGGCAAATCGGTCCTGTGAGATATTCGCTGTGCTAATTTCAATTCAATCCTGTTTTTTAAAACAAAATGGAAAAAAATAATCCAGAGAGTCTCTCAGCAACATCAAGAATTTAATTTTGAAGCGAAAAAATTAAGGAAGACATAAAATTTTATCTAACGTGGATTATTCCCGAGGAAAATATTTTTCCGATAGGAAGAGTTTGCCCTACCGTTTAATGCTTTATGAAGACGGCGTCAAAAGCATTCGCACCCTTTAGCAGCATAAAATTTTATTGGCGAAGCCAAATTTTGATTTAGAGGGCAATAAAACACATTTTGCCAAAGATATTTCTGCTCTCAATTTGTCAATAGCCCCGAGTGGATTCTTCAGGGCGTAATTTTCGTTCAAGGATTTCCCAACTTAAAATATATTTTCTTCAAAATTTTTTGCAGCATTGGCGGAAAACCTATTGTCATCTGATGTCCGTGCCTACATTATTCATTAACATACAAATAAAGAATTCATAAACAATTCCAATGTGTGTTGGCTTAGCAGACTAGTCACGTTTATACAACGGGCTATTTACAAACATTACGTCCGTTTGACGATTGCTATAGCATAAAACGCATGTTTGACGATAATTAAATCGGAAACGAACAGGTTGTAACTTTGGACAAAACAATTTGATTGCATATCGTTAAATCTGAAAGATTTTTTTTCCAGCCATCAGTGTTCTTTTAGTCTTTGTTCGGGCCACATAAAAGCTTCTTTCGATGCTGAATTCAATCAAAATATCAAATCCACCGGTGTAAGTTATTATTTCACTAATATTTTCCGTTTATTAAGCTTTAAAATCAGCGCTCGGGATATCAGTCATTTAAAATTTGACGCTTTCAAGACAACCATGGCAAGAATTTATATTAAATTTAGCTAATGAGTGAATTTAATAACGGATATTGTTAATATCACACAAGCAATATACAAAATTACACCTGGTTTTGTGGATATTTGATTTATTGACGTCCGTATTTAGGATGAGTTTGAAATTTGCGAAAACAAAATTGTTTACCGTAAATTTGAATTATTACACACGTTTCAACGAATATATTTGTTGAAATCATAATTCTCATAAAACAACGTAATAGAAATAGAATAATTGTACGAAATATATACAACGAAACGATTATCCTTGTCATACTAGTATTTTTAATATTGAATACAGTGGTTTTTATACATTTCGACCTCTTAACATATATTTATACATTGAAATATAGTTGAACTCGCTTATAACGAACACCTATAGGCTAACATTTATGACTGATATTAACGTTTTTATTTACAATTAAATTCTCATATAAATAATTTGTCATTCTCAAAATAATAATGTATAAAATAGCACAGCATCGCTAGCACTGATTAACCCTTCTGTCAATAAGATAGTCTGGCCAGACTATTATTATTTTGCAATGTATTATTTTTAATAGTAGTTATGTATAGATCTTACCAAATCTCCTTGAGTTTGTCCTATGAAGAGTTTTACAGTATTTAAAAATTTTAAAAAATCAGAATCCTTGTGTTTCAATAAAATAGGTTTGGCTAAACATAGATATTTTTTCAAAGGATTTATACAGGATATCATAAAATAATTTATTATTTTTTCTTACGCTGACAAGCATATTTTGTATGATAGTTTGTTTACTTATTTAATTTATTGGGGTACATTAAACCATCTCACTGCCAGAAGGGTTAACTTTGATCATACATTTTATTTTGAAGTCTTTGTTATTTGTCAATTTTTTGGCTCTTAATTTATCTTACTGTGCGAAATATGATTTATATTCTCAAATCCATCAAGCTATTCATTGCTACATATAAAATATATCCCAAAATGTATTGCTTGTCATATTTCATTTTATTTGAAAGCATTATATCATAGGAAACGCTGAAAAATTTAGCAATAGCTAGGGAATTCAATCCCGAGATCTCGGACAATTTTAGGTGCTCATGATACCCGGGATTAGTAAACGTAATCCCGAAAAAATCGGGATTTAAATTTTTATCTAATAGAAATCGTAGGCCTCACCAGCATTTTGAAGGCTACTAAATCGAGACATTCTCGCCAAAATCTGGATGCTTAGAAACTGTGGCGTAACTACTAATTGGCGAGCTTAAGCAACGCCTAGGGGCAGTAACTGTCTAATCTATGTATACATATATGTTTTTCAAATTGTTATATGAACTTTTACCTACCGGTGATGTATTTACTACACCTCGACTCTAATAATGGGAATATCGATATGAAATACAATAGATACAGAGTTCAGAATTTTTGTATTCCTCCGTAAAATAATTACGAATCACATCAAAGCATTATTACATTATATACAAGTATTCATCTGCAGCGACGGAAATAAATAATTTTTTGGGAAATATCAACATACTTCGTTAAAAAAGTGGTAAACCACCATTTTTCATTCTTCCATACCTAAAATATGAGCCTATTGTTGAAAAAATATACAGTTTGATTTATGATATCCACGCAATATAAAAAGTCGAGCACTCCAATAGGATCAAGTATCATTTCAATCCTCCTTCAAGTAAATATCTTGAAATATATCACCCACTACATATTTCAATCGATAAAATCGAACATACTTTAGAGTCATATGACTGGATATTATAAATATTTAAAGAAAAATACTTATAACATTGAAACGCAAAATATTAATATGCTCGTTATAAACGTGATATATTGGTATCGAAAAGCACTCTTTCTTTGAAGGTGTGTAAATAAAATAAATTAATTTTATTTAAAGTAGACATCATGATTCAAAAATGTTTGATATAGAAACCAGATGATTGTTATTGTATGTAACATTAAACAATTTTCATACTTGCATTATCGTGATTTTTGAGCAATTAAATTTGACGGTTATTACGATCAATGTTTAATATAAAATTATAGACATAATGTAAACCACCATTGAAAAATTAATACATTTAATTATGAGCTGTTAAACTCGTAATGTTATCATGGAATCGTTTTCACATCAATAAAATACTATTAAAAGTCATACAATTTTGATTTTATTACTTTACATTGTACAAACGAAACATTACTATTTATTTTTGGTGAGCTTAAACGTTTTTAATTAGGGATTATTGATTATGGGGCTGTTAAGTTGCTGTCATGACATGCTAAAATATTATATTAAATATGAAGTTTTGCATGGAGAATTCCGCAATTCATGGTAGTTTATCATCCCTTTTTAATTTAACAAATATTTATAGTCATTACTTTCGATTTTGTTGGCTATTGATATTTTTAAGCGACTGTACTGAGTGGTTTTTTTTTAATATGTCCAGAATTTTTTGTTTCTTATTCTTAAAAATTCCATTTAAACGAGCAAATATTGGAAAACTTTGAAATAAAGAAATATTTAAGCTTCATATTGAATATTAAAGCGCTTGGTAAACGTCTTAAAATGACCAATTAAGTTGATAAAAAATGTTTTTGATATCGTATTAATGCTTTAAATATCACATGCTTTGGACTATTAGATAATCAAAATGTTGATATTTTTCATTGTTAATTTATCTAAAATCTGCTGTCATGTCATTTAGCACAATTTTTAGTTTTCTCAATCCCTTTTACTTTCTTTTATCTATGGAAAATCATATTGTATCGTTATAAGAGTCTTTCTGAGAATTTTTTACTGGATGAAAAATGTTTGATCTTTCTTTGTTCCTGCAATTGCTTGGAAATTATCAAAAAAATATCGTTTATTGCACTCATATATCTCTAACTGTAGGTAAGCGAAATTAACATTGCTCGAAGTCAGCTCGAAGTCAAGTTTAGCTCGATAACTTGTCGTGTGTGGTTGAATTTTCGAAGTAAAAATATCAAAATATCTTTATAAAGGAACGAACAGTAGAAAAATTTTGAGGAATTTAAAAAAAAAGACATTATCATGGGAACCAGACTGGATTCAAAAGCTATCGCTTTAAAAAATATCTAAAGCTTGGAAATTTGACTCCATTTCTTGGCCAAGAGATAAAATAGTATCTCTTACCAATTTTTAAAGATTTTTCCAGGGATGAATTACTTCAAAGATGCTTGATACCTAAAATAATAATGATTTTTTTATCTCGATGGTTTGGCGATTGGCTCTAAAGCACCTGCATTCTGGTGTAAAAATCATTGAAATATCAACATACATTGCTGCTGAGATATTTAATAAGGACTACAGCTTCATTTTGAAGATGATGAATATATTAAATATAACTATGGGCATCTACTGTAAAATCTTTGCTGAAAATACCGATGAAGCACGGGTAGCGAGGTAAAACCATAAGAATTTTTCTGAGACAAAAGTAGCTCGCATAGCCTGAAAACATCAGCTACTCGAAGATAATCAACTTTTTGATATAGCTGAATGATCTTTTATATGCGCTTGGAATCACTAATCGATCGGAAAGTCACTAAAATTAATAGTTTCATCGTATTGAAACTCTAAATGAGATTATCTCGAAGCTGCATTTTTAAAATGTTCGCCAGTTATAGCTTAAAAACTTATTGATCGAAATGGTAAAAAATATGAAAGTTTAACTAAAACGCCTACTAAATATTTAATTTTATACTTTTTTAGAATTTTTATAGCTTAGTTGACTGCCTACACATATGAAAAATCAAAAAATATTTATATTTTCGAATTTAGTTCAACAAGAAACCTTCGACAAGTGACGAGCCGTGTGATATCATGAGAAAAGGCTCCTAATGGAATATCTTATAACTCCGCCATTTTGTTTTTTGTTTTAAAAAAAAAAAAAAAATAGCACTTTAAGGATGTAGTAAAATAATGTCAAAAATTCAAAATGATATGATTATTTTATTACCATTAAAAAACATCATTAAAAAAGACTCATTTTCGAGCGTCTAAAGGGATTGCCCCCCTTAATAATAAATCTCATTGATTCTTCAGCTTTAAAATATTTGTGATGTTAGGAGGATAATATACCATTTTTATAGTATATATTTTTATATACACAGGGAATATTTGACAATATCTGAAAACAATTGATTTTTATCATAGATAATTTGGCATAGGTTGAGGTGTTCGTAAATCGAGAATATATCTATTTGTTGTTGTCTGATATCAAATAATTGATTTGGTGCAACTGAATTGTATTAATGCAGTTTAGTTGTATGCAGCTTAATTGCATGATTGAGTCCGTTTAAATTAATACAGTTGATATTTACCATTTCAATTGTATGGAATATAATTTTTATAGCGAAAAAATATATTCAGAATGGCAGCTTTCATTCATCTTACAGCATTGTGATAAATGGACGTCATTTATTTTGATGTAAATTCATATCTCCACATAAATTTCAGTAAGATTTCTAAAATCCTTCTGTTTATGATGAAAATATTATGAAATATACGCGTGGTAATATATTTTTTTCGTAAGAAATCTATTTGATGAAAATATCATCAATCGAATGTAGCAGACATTTCAACAAAGAAAACTTATTTTTCTCTCTTCTTTTGCTGTGTTTTGATTACGTCAAACAATACTACAGAAATATAATGATAATCTTTTGTCTCGTAACTATAGTCACAAGACTCATATTTGTTAGACTAAAAGCATCGCATTGAAAACGTCTAAGACGACGAATATTTACCTTAAGCGAATGGTACTTCGGCGTTATAACTCATTCTGTATCAACAAAGGACATTAATTTACTTTCGGAATCCATGCTTCGGCGAGATATGGAAACGATACGAGTAATGATATATTTTCACATGGAAAATAAACGAAAAATTCCATATTTCCGGCGACGGTGATACTTTTTGTTGCCGATCGTTCCAAAGTAAATATTTCATGGCGCATATGGAGTATCGTAAAAGTTAAACAGTTTCCAAAACGAACAACGTATACGACAATAGATTCCAGGGGTATAATATCATATTTCATCCATTTTTACGCTGCATTCAATATTTATATTTCAAAGTCAAAATTTATTAAGTAAATATAAAGATGTGGATACGAACCGACGATCGTAAATAAACGGCGAATAAACATGATGAAAATATCTAGCTTACATATGTCGTATTAACAATCGTATTAACAAATTTGGGATACTAAAAGTATTCATATTTCCGATTGATCGTCGTTCCTTACTTAAAACCAGATGTGAAAGACAATGGGAAATCACTATATGTCTTTATAAAGGGCACATTTGGATATCTTGGAATTCGATATTTGAAAATCAATTTTCTTGATTAACACGTTATTATATTAGTTCATCCCGAAAGAAATCCATTATTTTTTCACCTCAACTTTATATTTCAATTTTTTTTATAAGTCAATATAAAATATAACATAATTGCATTCATTATTAAGAACTAATTCCCATATTGACTGTAAGTTTTCTAGCCTTGTCTTATAGACACTCGATGATTTGGATTGAAAATACGTTTCTAAATAATTTTTGACTTAGTTTAATTTTTATTTTAATGCTTTAACGATCGAAATAGGCAAGCTAAAGCAATAATTAGAGTTTGCTAAATCTGCCAAGTATGAAAAATGCGGTGAATTTTCCAGTTCAGTTGTTTTATTTTTAAGTGAGTTTGGCTCTATGTGGGTGTACGATATCATGCTGTAAAATATTCGATTGAAAAACCGGGTCGTTTTTCTTGAAGTTTTTACTTGAGCGTGTCTAATTGTCGATAATAAACTTTCGCAGTTATAATTTCGCCTAGTTTAAGAAGTTCATAGTAAATAGCTCCAGTTATATTCTACCAAACCCACACAGGGACTTGCCGAAGTGTCAATCCTAGCTTTGGAGTTGGAGTAACGGGAGCTTGTTTCTTAGAAAGTCATTAGGTTTTTTTTACATCATAATGTTGTTATCCGCGGACGGTTTGTGCGGCATCCAAATATTCAGCTTGTCACTTTAAAAATTCGATTTAAAAAAAGATGGAGAAGTTCAAGCTCTGATCAAAAAAAAATCAATATAAACTTAAACTTTTTTTGTGTGTTCCGCGGAAAAGCGCACATAAAGAAATCGCACAAAAAAGCTATGACTTACATAGAAAAAGTGAAGATGCGTCCCATGGATTTTAAAAACCGCATAACTTTGAAACAGCTATATAAAATATATTCGAAATCGCATTAAAAAAGTTAATAAAAAACAAGAAAACAATAAGGCAATTAAAAATAGCATTTTTGGTAACATTTAAAGGACATCTTGCATCATTGGTAAAATTTTAAGGATGTCTGACATCTGGCATCTCAAATGGCGGACATCCACTAGAGAAATTCTAATTATTTTAATTACAAACTATCATTGCTGTATGATAATTTTCGTTGCGTTTTTCGATATGACTCAAAATCGCTTTTTCCTTCGGAAGAAATAGTATACCCAGTGTCAATGTTATCATTGTTCTGTGTAGATTATTTTCTCTTTCCAACAATAACATTCAAATTTCGTTAAAAAAATTCAGTCAAATCTTTTTTTGGCTTTATTTTGTCACAGTTTTAATTTTTTTTAAATAGAAAAAATAAATTTTGACATAAATCTGGTAGGAATAATAGAGGGCTGTATAGAAAAGATTCGCACAAAAAGAGGTTTGAGTGTATAAAGTCGAATATCTTCTTTGTTAGTTTTGGGCTTTGCTATGTTTACCCTTAAGGGGGGAGATACCTTTAAAACGGGTGAAATCAGTCAATTTTAATGAATAATTTTCAAGGTGATAAAATAGTTTGATCATCTATTATTTTTGACATCTTATTGATACATTATTAAAGTGTAAAAAAACATGTGATTATTTAATTTTTGTACAAAATGGTTGCTCTGTAGAATATTTCTTCAAGGGTCTGTGCTGGGAGACATCGAAAACTGCTGCAGCTGTCGAAATTTTTCTATTTATCTGAAATAAAAAAGTTTTTTTCTTTCGATTACTAATATATATTATGAGAAGATAAATCTATAAAATAATAAAAAAGTTAAAAATTAAAATTTATAACGACTGTTTAATCAAGGGTCCAGATTTTTGGCTATTTTTCAACAGTTTTGACCCCAAAAAAATGGTTTATTAACCCGATATCTTTAAATTTTTAGATATATCCTTCCGATAGTAATATAAAGAGAACCCTTTGAAAATTTAAACCTAATCGGTCAATAACTTTTTGAGTTACAGCACGAACAGTTTTTGAAAATACAGTTTCGAGATAATCGCGTTCAAAGTTTCGATACAGTATAACTATAATTTAAAGTGACTTACCGATCGATCGGCGATTTCGGATCCATACAATAAACCTTCGACCTTCTCAAAAAGCTGATTATCTTCGAGCTACTGCTGTTTTCGAGCTGTACGAGCTGCTTTAGTTTCGGAAAGATTCATCCGGTTCCGTTTCACTATTTGTGCCTCATCGGTATTTTCGGCGAAAACTATACAATAGGTGCCAACAATTATATCCAGCTCGTTCATAAGTTTGGGAATTGAGGTGTAGCCTTCATTAAATATACCAGCAGTAATGAAAGCTGAAATTTCAACAGTTTTTAGGCCAAAATTGAGGTGCTTCGGACATATTCGCCAAATTGTTGCATTGAAACTTTCGTTGGCATTCTGAACAAACCTTTGTAAATTGGTAGAAGATGTTGTTTTATATCGTCGCCAAGTAATGGAGTAAGATCTTCAAGCTGGGGATCTTTATCTAAAGCAATAGCTTTCTGTCATTTGCACCAACTCTCGGCTCCAGTCGGACAGTTGTTGTACTGTGGATTTTTTTTCGTTGAGAAAATATGGTAATAAGTAGCCATAGTTTCTCGTTTTATATCATCCACACTATTAACGTTTCTTCGAATACTTTAACCATAATATGTTGTACGTTTTTTTACAACGTTTTCTGTCAACTTCCCTTTTCCTGAAAGTTTTTTATCTTTTCTTATCTGTCGCAGTCTGGAGCCCATTTTCTTCTCAACGTGGCCAAAACACTCACTTTTCACAACAGTCATAAGACAAAAGAATATACAAACGTACTGTGAAAGAAGCATTGCTCCGACCCAAGCTCTCTGACTACCTGAGTTGATGACAGTATGCGGACTCTGACGTTTTTGACAATAACTCCATTTATATTCAATATTTTTCCTTTTAATAGTATATTTTTAATATATTATACATTCGAATTATGAAAAAAAAATTTTTTTCAATTTTGTGAAAAATCTATAGGTATCTCCCCCCTTAATAATAAACTAATATTTATCACACAAAAAATAAAGCTGTCTAACTCTACAATAATAAAAAAAATGTACAGAGAGGTTTCCTTTACCGCGTATGGGCACATATTGAACTCAAACGAAAACGTGTGAAAATAATGGATTTATTTCGGGAGGACCTAATATTCTACGTTTCAATGGAAAATATGTTTTGCACAGTGGTTATAAATGTGGAAAAAATCGCAATATGGGGTTACCATGTTTCGACAATAAGCATGTATACTTATGTTAACCACTCACAACTTCCGGTAACAATTCAAATAAGGACGACGTAAATCCGCTTAACTCTCTTCTTGTTTTGCCACGTCTACTTTGTGTAATCTTTGCTTACGTGGCTTACCATAATATGAACAGATATCAAAGTCGAAGATTTATGTCCATGTTTTTTTTTTTAACTACATTTTTATTTTTTCAGGACTGATGCGTGCTCTGTGGTTTCGGAATGTGTGGTTGTGCTAGAGCGCGAGCGTACGTGCACACGCACGCGTACTCGTGCGCGTCGTAAAAGAAGACGTAGACGCCGAGCGCGTGCACTTTTAGTCGAGGCCATCGAGGAACGTGTCAAGGTATTATTTTATTTTAATTATTTTTTTTCGCGTGCCATCTTTTGCCTCAAGACGCTTATTAAATTTATAATTTAAAGCTAAAACATTTTAATTCAGAAACATCTTGTTTTAAATTGCATTTAAATAAATTATGCTTTGTGAGTGTGCTGATTGAAATACGATGTTAATATTTGCTGAAATAACGGCGTGCTTGTGAATAATTGATTTTGTTGGAAAGATGGACATTTGATTGTCAGTTGAGAAGCTCTGGTCAATTAGTCAGAACTCTGAAAGCCATGTAGAAGCAAATAGTAAAATATGCACGATCAATGTGCCATGTATAAATAAATCATAGAGCTTCTGAAATTTCAAATTACGGACTCATTTCACAGCAGAGACATCTGTGTGGCATTTTTCACATCATCATCGAGTCAACCCTAAATAGTCAAGAAACGAACCATTTTTAATTATGCATGAAAATATTTTCAGATGAAAATGCAATCTATATGAATATAATCAAACATTTTGATATATGTACATTCATCTACATGAATATTTTTGGTTGTGCTTGAATGAAACCATTTATGATTTAAAAATTTTAAGAAGCGCTTTTTAATGCCAGTACTTCTCAAAATTTATTTTAAAATGCACGAATTTCACCTAATTATATCTGTGAGCATTTGACAAATTTACGTTTTGCTCCTGGCATGCTTAATGTCCCAAATTAGCGACTAAAAATAAACACAATGAGTCCAAGGAACTTGTAATCCTACGAAATTGGCAATAATTAACGATCTGGCAAGACGCCTTTGTACTAATCCCTCGTCAATATGTCTGCGTAATTGCCGTCGTTTTCAGCAATGGCAAGTATTATTTTCAGATTTAATAACTCGACTTTACGACCCTCATAAAAGTTGGACTATGTGGGGGAGTCTTCCAAGGATTTATCTTCCTTAAGGCTCACCCGGGCGAGCTATGAAAAATTTAGACGCCGAATTCTACGTTCATATCCCTGTAATATTGCAGCAATCACGTGCCGACTTTACTCACTCTATGTCACGTACATAAAAATTGCTTCCCAGTTTATAAACTTTGATATTAATCTATGTTTGATATCTTCTTTGGGTCCTATTCGTGCCGTGAAAAATTGTTCATGGGGTCATATGTAACAGCTATTTATCATCTTTGTCGTAATGTGTAAAAAAAATCCAAGTGTACCCTCGAAAACAATATAATAAGTGACATATAGATTACAAACGACATATGATAAACGAAATATGCAATTAATATTCTCACCCTTAAGAAATAAATGATGGGGAGATTTTAGCATTAACATCGTTTCTTCAAATAAAGTCACTTGCAAGCGAATAAAATTACCATTGGTATTTAACCGTGAATTGATGTGAACTTTGTTAATACTCAAGCATACATTATTACATTTTTTTTTCAAGCATAAAATTTGTAAAGGCGCAGTAGGGTTAATTGGCTTAAATATCACGAAAAAAGAAACTTCAAGCGATAGTTGGTTGGAAAGAAAGATAATCATTTGTACTCTCTCCATCGCATATATAATAGTTAGTGTCTATACGTAACATAAAACAAACACTAGACTAGTGGCTTACTTATTTTATTATATATTACACAAACACAGCTTCATATATTGCAATGAAAAAAATTAATGCGCGAGAATCTCACGTATTTGCTTTGTATTGCATATAATACAAGACTTTATTTTTGGGTCTTTTAATTTTATTGAGAAAAGTAATTTTAAATAAGCTTTGTACTTGATGGTTGAGCGTTTAATTAAAATTACATTTGAAATCGAATCAATTACCTATCGAATAGATCATATTTGAATTTGTGTTTGCATCAAGTTTGAATCAATGGCTTCTATTTTCTAAGTAAGTTTCTAAACAGTGCATAAATTTCATATATGTTATAAAATACTTTAAAAACTTTCATGTAATGTTTTTGGGTGATATTTTATATACTATATAATTTCGGGACTTCGCTAAAGAAAAAGCCAAGTTTGAAAACTTTGTAAAACAGTATGGAACTAACGATTGTTGGGCGAACTTAGTACCGGCGTTGGCTTGAAACTTCATTAATTATTAAAAACCTGACTTTCATAATGTTTGCGATATTTAGCTTTTTTAATGTCGCTTGTGGTGTTAATTGGAATTTATTTTCTTGATATTGAAGGTGCTGGATCCAGACGAGCTTCCTCAGAGAGCGCGATGGACAATCATGGTGACAGCGTGTCTTCTTCTCTTCCTCTGTCTTCTTCTCGTAGGAGTAACACTTCGTATGGCGCCTTTAATAGACGATATGGGTACGTTCCAACTTTCCTTCATAGACTAAATGTATACAATGTATGGGTTCAAATTGGGAATCCATGCTTTGATTTCACTCAATCTGATTGATTTGAAGGGTGCTAAAATTAAATTTTGAAGTGCACGCATTTAGATCGATTGCTTTGCTGCTGCGCAAATGATTCAGCATTCAAGTTTTATGAGTAAACCATATTGATATCATCCGAAATGCCGTCTGAATGTAGTTTTGCATAAAATTTGGCCATGGATCTGGAGTGCTTTTATACAATTTTAAGAGTGGTACACGTGTTTTAAATATAACGATATTTACAATTAAATTTTCCGGGATCACAGATACCGAAAAATTCATTCATTCTTAACTTTTTTGGGGCTATGAAGTTGTCAGAACGTTATTACGAAATGTTTTTGAATTGACTTTGAAGCGGATTTAAAATTTAAGAGTTGAACTACTATATATTTTGTAGTTATTTATAATTGAAAACTTATTATATACGTTCCTCATACTCTGTATCATATATAACTTTTATAATAATGATTTAGCATTATTTTTGTTCCATAACAAAACAAAATCTCCCCAACAAATACAATATGTGTGTAAATTTCATTATTTTAATTATCATACTTAAAGTCTTACTTTTTGTTCTAATAAATAAGATCTTGGATCTTGGAGGATTTTAGATGAAGTTCGTATTTTATTATGATTGTATCAAATTTTGTACTGTTTATTTTCAACTTCATTCAGGAATACTTCAAAGTATTCAAATTTTCATTTATATTTATGTCATGTATTATTTTATTCATGCGCATTTTCATTCTTCATATCTAAATTGCGATTGTGTGTGGAATAAAAAAAATCGAAAACTATTCAACTCACTACGTGATCCAACTTTACTACATAAATCTTACTGTCAGAACTTAAGAGTACATTGTATTTTCGTCATATTTCAAATGTAATTTATTGGTCTGATAAGTTTTGGACGGTAAAAGGCAAGCATATTTTTATCGATGCGAGATATCACGTTCTTGTATGTTATGATCCGCATACAACGAAGTTATTTTAGATGAGTTCTTGGATCGATGTTGCTCCTGCATGCGACAATGGACCGAAAAGTAAAATTTTGATAATGGACTTCTTTAATCATGGTTTTATTTTAATTGAGGCCTGACCTCGGAATGAGGAAGATTTTAGTACAATGGCTTAATGGCTATTTGCCGAGGTTGTTTTTATTAAATTAAGTCGGCTCTGGATGCCGGAGCACGTTTTGCTCATATTGGACCACATCCGCTGACGATGGAACTTCTTCCTTTGTTGGCCGGGTTGAATGAAAGTAAATAAACGAACGTAAATCATATGAGTTTGGCCAGATGGAAACAAAACGTCGCTCAAAGTGAGAAGATTCGGGCTAGGTAAATGTTTGTGTTCGATTCTGATGAGCTCTTCCTGATTGTCCAATAATCCTTTTATGAAGGACGTGCCAGAATTTTCGATAAGGGGTAAGTGTCAATGGAACAAAATTGCTTTGATCGAACTTTCTTTGTATTGTACTAATATACTATTTTCTTCAATTATCATAAAGAAAAAAATAATTGAAAATCTCATGATTAAAATATAATGTTATTATAAATAAGAAATTGGAATTGAGCAATAAAATTCATCATCATAAAAGGTGTTTAAAACATTGATCGTACACATATATAGAGTACACATATGTTTTTCAAATTGTTATAATATATTTACCATTCCCTACCGGTGATGTATTTACTACACCTCGACTTTAATAATGGGAATATCGATATGAAATATAATAGATACAGGGTTCAGAATTTTTGTATTCCTCCGTAATATTATTACGAATGACATCAAAGTATTTAAGTATATAATTATTCATCTGCTGCAACGGAAATAAATAATTTGTCGGGAAATCGGGAATTTTGCGAGTTTTAGTCCGTGTCTCAGCAGATAGGAATTTTATCAGTCACATTGATGGTATTATACGAAGTTGTCTGGCTTCCAAAATCAGATCCAGACTAAATGACGATATATATGTAGGAATTAAACATAATCGATAGTGGTAGATAGGAAAACCTATGGCAAAATAAAAAATGCCTCCATTATATCCGAATATTATTGATACACTTCCCTAGCTCATATTTTATAAAATCAGGCTTTAGTGTTGTTAATAATATTATAACCAAACAAAGAAATCGTCTGAATATTTCCGAAAGAGGAGACTTTCGTTTGTTCCTTATGAAAATTGAACCAGATATTAAATATTCAGTCTCGGAGCATCAACCTCAAGGATCTCATTAATAATTAATGGAGTGTAATTCCAATAGACTTTATTCTTTTATACATGCAAAGTATAAATATTACGAGTACTTTACAATTACTTTAAATTATGTTACTGTAGAAACAGTGGGCGGTTAGAATATTTGACTACGTACAACGATACAAAAGTGGGCGGTAGGAATAAATAGGTTTAAATGTAAATCATTAATTTAAATCATCATATTAACAGATATATATAGTTGTAGCTATTATTTAATACTCAATTATATTGATGCATTTCGAGCATTATTTTGCAAATATTAACGACAGACAAATTGCCAAGATGCATTTATATCTATATCAACACGCTTTAGGCGGGTGCTGATGTGCGCGAATAAATATTGTAACGGGTGGAATTTGACCACGCGTACGACAAAATAATGCTATGACTTCAAAACTATAAACATTTGTAGGTGGAGATTTGAATAAACACTAACCATAAATAACTGCATCATTCGATTGAAATAATAAGAAAAAAATAAATGTTCAATACTTATCAATAGCCGCAATAGCCTAGCACTAGGCGTCCTGCTTAAAATGTGTTAATATTTTGTCAATTTTATTTGAAGTCTCCTTAGATTTTGAACATATTACGATGAAATCATAAATTGATGTCGGATATAAATGAATTACATTTATACGCTTGAATCTTTTTTTGTGCGATAGATGCGTTCTGCGGAAAATCGCGCCAAAAAAAGCTATGACTTACATAGAAAAAGCAAAGATGCGTTCATTGGATTTTAAAAACCGCATAACTTTAAAACAGCTATATAAAATATATCTAAAATCGCACAAAAAAAGTTAATAAAAAAAACAGGAAAATAATAAGGCAATTAAAAAATAACACTTAAAGGACTTCTTGCATCATTGGTAAAATTTTAAGGATATCTGGACATCTGGCATCCCAACGTACGTTTTCTCTATGAAATTTAAAAAACATGCTTTTAAAAGATAGTATAACTTCGAAATTACACAAAAAGAGGTTTGAGTGTAAATGGATTCAATTTCCTTGGATAAATATTGAAAAACCCCAATATTAGTTTATAAAAGGGTTGCTTAAGTCATCATTCATTCGTTATCATTGTTTTCTTCTTATAAGGACGTTATTTTTCTAAAGATCCACGTTATAACTTAGTGCAAAGTTTATTAATTACGATGAATATTGCACTCTTTGAATCAAATATTTTCATCGTTCATTCGCGAATGTTCTATATAAGATTACGGAAAATTTAGTATCCCAATCAAAGTTATATCTGGAATGCGATTTCATCAACACGTCACCAGATTGTGGCACCGAATGCAAGCCGTTCCACATTGCGGTTAAGTAAATTGATTAATCGGACCTATAAAACGGGTCTTCCAGTTATAATTTTGGCACCGAACTTTCGGAAACGACGTGCGGAACGTTTCGGCACTGGCGGTCGTAAATAATTAAACGAGGTGTACAGCGTCAATATGGGGCATTTAATGGACGAACGTGACGACATTCCGAGTTGAAAATATTCTGAAAACGTGTAAATCAGTCTCGATGTGCAAGCATTGCTAAAATTCATTCGGCTTAACGATGACTATTATTTTGATCCCCAATACAAACATATAAAGCAGATCATAAACAGAACGCACTTACGAAACAGCGAACACAATAAAAACTTTATTACGGTTCCAGAATAGAATCTGTTCCTTCTTTCCGTTGAAAAGTATTCGAAAACCTCGAAACTAATAAAAAGTATCAAATATGAATCCACATGTTATGTTTTTTTTTAACGTTTTATATGATTTTATACAGCTTGAAAATATAACGACTTGGAAAACATGTCCCTTTGTCAACTTTTTTGAATATTCTATGATTCACTCTATTGAGACATCGATTTTTCTGATGCTGTTCCGAAGAATTTAATTGTTGAATGTGATTTGATAACCTTATATTTAGCAAATATTTAATTATAAATACATAACAAAATTCATAAAAATGACACATAGACATACCACTGTATCGAGTATATAATTTCTGATTATAGTTCAACGTCTAATAAAACAACTTTAATGCATTTTTATGCAATGATATAGATAGATATAAGGAGACCCCAAAATGGTTTTCGTTTTATTAGTTGAACTTTTTGGGGATTAGTTGCACTTAAGCCTGTTGCACTTTCATGTTTGGTGCTCTTTTGGTGCCTATACTCATCAAGAATAAATTGTGATTTTTAAAATTTTAAGTTTAACAACCCAATTTAAAATGGATCGATTTTCGCCGAGTGAAAAATTTATTCGAAATTTAATGCTTTATCATTTTCTCAAAAAATAGATTGCAACGCACCCCACAAGAAATATTTGCGATATATTGGACGATATTTTAAGTGTTCGTAAATGTCGAAATTGGTTCCGTCGAAGACTGCGTAATGTTGATGCCACCACGCTGATTACAGAAATCGATAGTAATCCAACAGCAACTATTGAAAAATTATTGGCCAATTACGGATACTCATAGTCGAGTGTTCAAAGAAATCTGGAAAAATTCGGGAAGGTGTGGAGACAAGAAGAAGAAGGGTGCCACACGAGCTAAACGAAGAAAAACTGGGCGATCGCATTAACGCATGCAAACAACTTCTAAAGATGGAATCCGAAACGCCGTTTTTAAGCAACTTAATAACTGGAGGTGATAAATAAGTTCTTTAATTATGGACGCAAAAATAAATGGCTGTTTAGCGACGGAAATACAAAAAAAACGACCCTCTCTCGTGTGTCGAAGACTCGCCCTTAAACGGCGAAAATAACGCGGGAAAAAATAAACAGCGTTGGATGGAAGATAATTCAAAATCCTCCTTATTCTCCAGACATTGCTCCGTCGGATTTCTATCTTTTTAGATATTTGCGGCATTATTTGGATGGGAAAAAATACAAAACAAACGATGAAGTCAAAATGGACTTTTAGAATGTTTTCGTTCAAAGCTCGTGGTTTTTTTTATGACAGAGGCATTAAAATCTTACCAGGCAGATGGAGAGAGAAAAACATGAGTATTCAAATCTTTCATTTAAAAAACGAAAATCTTTATGGGTACATCTGATATTATGCTGACGAAAATGGTTGATCCTCTATCATAATTATAAATTCAATAAAACACATTGTTAATTGACAAGCAGAATATATTTACAATATTTTTTCCATATGAGAAATATGTCTATGCAGCTCCTTATGGGTTAACAAAATTTATTCCTGTGTACATTTTTAATTTATTCCGTTAGCGTCTGTATACACAGCCATTTATATTTAGTGGTTTATTATCGGATTATGTATGTGGATAAAAACACTTTTAAGTTGTATAAACAAACAAAATATATTGAAAAACTAAAAGTGCTTGGGAGTTCTTTCGCGCGTCAATGCTCGTAGTATGTTGACGTACGAGAACAAAGTATGATGTAGAAATGTTGAGTGTGATTCAGAAACAGGAATGTACCTGGATCAGCATGGACGTAGATTCGGCTTTATTTATAGAAAGATTGGGCTATCGCTTCAAGAGCCTATCGATTTCCGAATTTGTGCAAGAAATTTAGCAACAAGAATGCTCATGGGAGCTTTATTAATACGAGTGGTCTTATTCTGAAACGAATGAGGTCATAATAGCATGAGGAAATCAGTTTATTATTTTTTTTATATATCTGGATCTCCTTAGTCGTTCTTGGATATAAGCCATAACTATTATTTACAATTTACTATTATTGACCTTGTATATCTTGGAGCAGAGCTTCTTAATCAGTATACCGAAATGTACTTGCTACAACCAATCAAGAAGCAGCTTAGTTTTTTTATTAAAATATTCTGTAGAAGCTGAAGTAATAAGTAATTCTGCTTAAGAAACTGTGGCGATTCCTGAATTTAAAGATGATGAACGTCAGAGATACACTATTGTCAGTATAAGTGCGATTCCGATATACGGGATCATAGAAAATGCCGCAAAAGGGCCTAAAAGAGGACGGAGTGGCCATATGGTTTGTATGCTCAATTGGGCCGCTTTTCGGACCGCTGATATAATGAATGAGCGGCTCGCGATCGGATGCCATACTTGAACATAACAATAATGAAAAAAAATAGGGATTAGACAACTTAGCATATATTATAAAAATTGACAGAGCCAATAATGGGTATTCTGCGTTTTGCGCCCCAAGCCCAATTGCGCCCGTGACGGGCGCCTGCTTTGTCACGCCCTAGTTACGGCCCTGCACTCAGGTGACCCACTGAATATGACGATGCTGAAGATACATAGACACTAAAATATAAATGTATTTATATCATTTTTAAATAAATATAATGTTTTCCAGTATTAAAACCAGGAGAACAACACTATTACAACAAAAAAAAACTTGATCGAGATTTTTAAATTATGAGAAAATACAGATGGCCCATAAGTTGCACTCTAATTTGTTTACTCTGTAAATTCTCCAATTTACATTTAAAAAAATGATTGAAATATTTACTCAATATTTAAATTTCATCATTAAATCTCGTTTTTTCTTTTAATTATATTAATACAGGTGCAGCAGGAAAACTTCCTTATTTGAAACGCACTCCCTAAAGCGACATTTGTTTTAAAAACAGCAAGATGATGCTTATTTAAAAGAACAAGATGTAACGTTTTTTATTATGTAAGTTTAATAACGATCATGCAGTGGATGAGGGACGAGCGCGTGTTCGCCTTAGAGGCGTCATCCAACCGCTTCAAATAAGTTAGTTTCCCTGCTGCACCCTATAAATACTTTAGGCACACAATTAAAGTATAATTATATCCAAGAATAATCGCTGAAAAAATTTATTCAGTATTGTATTGATTCATAGACTTTCCGACATGGAAAAGTTTCGGGCTTAAATCCGGAGTGTGATATAAAACCACTGTGCCATTTTGGGAATTCGATTATATTAATACTATCGATTGATTGCTTCGACTGATCATATTCTAATTTACTTGTTCTTGAAAATATGCTAGAAAGATGAACAAAAAGTAGGTTGCTTGTGTGTGACTAATTTGTAATGGATTCGATTGATCGATGCAATATTTACTTTTTCAGATCTGAGAAATTTGGATAAATGTTATCGAATTTAAATCGAGATCATCGATCGGAAATATTAATACTTCGCATCTCTCAAATTTGCTATGAGCTTCTGAATAATGTAAAGCTTTCGAGTATTAAAAGACCCCGGCATTAAATTAAATAAATTTAATATCGTACGTATCGGACCACAATGAAAGCTTGGGAAGATCTGCTTCAGACTGTTTATAAGCACTTCAAAATACCGGAAAATTCATTAAAAAATCCATAAGCGATCCTTTTCTGGACATTCTTCCTTGAAATAATTTCGACCGTTCTAAAATAAATGACCAACATCGGCTTTAGTATCCTCTGATTACTAATGTAGTGATTTCCTTCAATTAGTCCAAATGGTAATAAATCCATTTTATATGACGCAGTGATGAAAGCATTCACCTTCAATTCGCTTTTTATAGATCTCTGAAATAATCTTCAATGAACGAAGATGTACGTAAATGAAATATGCATTTTAGGATCGACAATAAAATCAGCACGATCGTGAAATGCTCCAGAGGATTTATTTATATTTGCCCAACGGAATGCTTGTAAATCGCGGTGTTTTCAAATTTACAATTATTAATTCGAAATTATAAACATCGTAAATTAGGCGTTAATGCGTGGCGGCGTTATATACACATTTTTATGTTACATCGGTATGGCGCATAAATGATGTCGCTTTCGTACCATCTACGTTGATTGCAAAAATGTTGCTTATACACAGCGGTTGAGAAAATTTCGCAGTTTCCGCGATCGTTGATTATATATAATTCATCCGAGATTAATATAAAGCTTCGATTATTTATAATATATGACTTTTATGTAGGTGTGAGGTACTGACAAGTGATTACATTAAAAGGAACTTCATAGAAATTATCTTCTGAGAATCTTCATTATTCTATTTTTATGAATTTATGTTATGTTATGTACTAAATATATCAAATGATAATCATTTCAATGCAAAATCGCGTGAAAATTGTGTGGGGAAAATGTGTTATGGAACAACTAAAGCTGTTTTAAAAAAAAAGTATTTGCGAAAATAATTTTGAACGCGAAACGATTTCATAATTGAGCATAAAGAGCTTTTCGATCAAAAAAATGTTCCAACATCTTTGAAAGATAAACACTTTTTTCTTGTTATGATAATTGCCACCTGATGTCTATTACCATTAAAAAATCTTTCATTTATCAAATTGCATAAACAAGAAGATTCTCTCTATAATATAAATTCGAATCAGCTGAAATATTTTCGATCATACTCTATTGGCTGGTAAGCTATTAACGCTCTAAATAGTACGAATAGATAAATATGTATCTACATAGTAATCGATTGTCATCTTTCTATCCTTTTTGTTTTGGCGAGAACGCTTAAAGATATTTTTTAACACAAATTAATGCGAAAAAAGATACAAAGCTCTATACGCTGGGCGTTTTGAATATTTTACAATGGCGAATTTTTTGTATATAATATTATTGGATGGATAGTTCCATAGAGTAAAGTTCTCTAATTATCAAGATGTTGGTTCATTTTAGATATTTATACAACATATCAGAGAAAATAAATGTAGGCATTTGACATATTGTACTGGAGATGGATAAGCCTTTAAGTTAAAGGGCAGCTTTTAGCATTGTTATGCTTAGAGCGAACTCTTTAAAAACTTTGGATACACGCGAAGAGCCATTAACAGTCTGGATAAACTCATTGTAATTGTAAGCGAATAAGGAAAAGGAGGAGAAGTAGTTTCCCACGCGAAAGACCAATTCTACCAGGAAAGATTGGCGAAGAATTTTAAAGGACGCCCACAACCAAACTTTTAGAATGCCATTTTCCGTAAGCATTAAAAACAGAATTTCAGCTTTCTAATGGACATCGCTTGATTATATGGGGTTTAAAGCATTCAACACGTTCATCTAGGTGGCCCGCACTTATTCAAAAACCTAATATTATAGCCTTGTGTAATTGAAAATATTTAGACTTTAAACTCTTGAAGTAACGTTCAATACTAATTTTGCAAAATTGATAATATCATTTTCATTGCTCATATGAAACATTATACTTATTTATTTTTAGTGTCAATTATTACTATTGTTATGTATTTGAATTCATCAACGAAGAAAACACTTCTAAGCGCTTC
The DNA here is from genome assembly GCA_008973525.1 of Stenopsyche tienmushanensis. Taxonomy (NCBI): domain Eukaryota; kingdom Metazoa; phylum Arthropoda; class Insecta; order Trichoptera; family Stenopsychidae; genus Stenopsyche; species Stenopsyche tienmushanensis. Next base: position 328,179 of record WACJ01000006.1, on the reverse strand, counting down.
AATTTACATTCTAACAGTTCGTGCGGCACCCACTTATCCAGCATTTTTATCTTTCCTATTTCGAGATTATTTTTGCCTTTTTCGAATTATTCTTTCACAAATCGATTATTTTCTGAATGCTCAGTTAATATTTCCATCTTATTTCATGGCATTGTGTCCCAATTTGAACTTATACAAAAGCTAGAGGATTTTATTTAAAAATAGCAAAAATGACTCTATATTAAAAGGTAATTGAAGAATATATTATCTTTGTCAATTTCAAATAATTAAACCTGTACCTTTCTCAATTACGGTCGTTATCTATCTTTAACTAATTGGAAAAAGTGGTACACTTCTCCGTTACGAGAAAATTTGGCACGTTCCTAAACAAAGAAATCCCCTGGTGTCAGATCTGGAGACCGTTCGAGCCACGTAATAGGACCACCAAAATAATTAATTTACTCGACAAAGGTGCCCAAAAAAACAAATTCTACCTATCCTGACCCTAGAAAACTGGTACCTTTTTAAGTTTAACGACTTATTAAATGATTTGTATGACATGTGAGATATCGTTGGAAAGGGTACAAGATAGAAAACATTATAAAACTAAACTATGTTCAAAGTAATTGCTAGTTTTTTGTTTTAAGAATTTAGAAGTTGACATTACTCATTCACATTTTATGTGACTTTGGAAGCTCACAAATAATTTCCTTCAAACCAATTGCACAATCACTATTTTTATTTTTTGATGGATGAAAAACAGGCAGATAAGGCAAAATTTAAGTTGTTGATCCAAATTTGCAAATACGCAATGTGGTATCTACTACTTTCGTTTCTTATTTGATGAACATTGTCATTGAACGTAGTGCAATCAATAAAAAATAAGCTTTAACAGTAGACCGGAATGGGTTAATATTAGGTCATCCCGAAAGAATTCCATTTTTATCGTACGTTTTCATTCAAATACGATAAAAAACATATCTCTGCAGTTTTCTTTCTTATTGTTTAATTCATCAGCTTTATTTTTACATCATAAATATTATTTTATTATTAAGGATATAAAGCTCCAATCTTTCAATCCAATTTCTACCGCATCCTCTATTTGTCAGATTTAGTGCCATCTGATTATTATTTCGACCTTTAGAGCAATTACTAAATAAAAATGTAAATGAAGTTAAAAATCAATTGGATTCTTATTTTCAGTTGAAACGTTAAAAATGGATTTCTTTCGGGATGACCTAATATACAATTCTCACAAAATGTGCTTGCTTAAGAATTTGGCACAATTATTTGAAAATATTCGCTAGTGGCATCAAAGAGAAATGCATCATATTATTTACGAATAAGAGTTCTATTTCTGAATTTACACGCTTCTAAATATACAGTTTGGTATATATTGATTCCATTCAGATATGATTGGCACTCGACGATAACAATACTATTGTGCAGAGTCACGGTACCAGTTGCACGTCGAAGTTTCAATGCAAACGGAAAGTTTTGTTTGGAAATTTCCTCGGCGTAGAGAGAAAAACGAGAGGAATGAGAATCCGAACAGATGGAGTTAGTAGAACTATAACCGCCCCTAGCTTACAGTTGAAACGATCGCCATTGGCGAAAGACGACTTCGGTTTGTAGGACGGGTCATGACGTATCTGACAGTGAAAACGTAATGAACTCGACCACTAGAATATGGTGGTCTAAAATTGGCTGAAGTCTGCGCGCAGCTTGTCCAGATGTAGACCAGCTCGCGCGCAATGCATGCGTCCTTAGTCTGGAGACGGTCCTCGATTCGACCATGCGCTCATCTTCAAATCGCGAAGTGAAGTGTCAGTAAAACCAAAATGTCGCAACAGGACAAGACCGAATTGTCCGTGGACTATCCGCAGGAATACTCCTCGTTTATGTCGATAGACATGCCCTATTTGGACCAAGTCTCGAGTGAATCATTGGCTAAAGAAAATGAATTCTGTCCAGCTATCCAATCAGTGTCGACGGAAGATCTCACGGAACGAAGAACGAAGCGATCGCCATGCGTTCCCAGGCAGATGTCCAGGACCAAGTCCATGGATCGCTACAGGACAGAGAGACGATCCACTCGCAGTTCGCTATCGACCGGTAGCACCAGACGTCAAAGACAGAGCGCTTCTTTGAGATCGAAAAGATCAACTTCTCTGAGACCGACGGATTTGCTGCTGGTTTCTAGGGAATATCGTCCCAGTCTTCGATTGAATTCCACCGTAGACGTTCCTCGATCCGCTTCTTCGTTGTCGGCCGTCATCGCTCGCAAGGAGCGCCGTCGTCGTCGCATCGTACTGATCATCATGATATCATTCCTCATCCTCGTCTTGGCAAGCATCCTTGTAGTCGTGGTGACTTTGACTCATAGCTCCGTCGTGAACGTCCATAACGTTACCTCCAAATACTACACGTTTGCGGCGCCTCCTCACCACCCACACAGTCAGTATTCTTTTAAAAGCTTTTTTATCTGCAGTTTGTTTCAGAAAGAGTGTTTTGACTGTTGGTCCAGTCATTTTTCCGAGAAATTCAAATTTTTATTGTGTTTTTACGAGACGAAATCAATCGGCGTCATCGCGTCTGTTGAAATCTTTCATCGGTTATATCGACATGATTCACTCTGTTGGCACACATTAAAACAGATCGACATCGATAAACATAATAAAGCTAATAAAGCACATTTTTTGGATATCAATGAGACCTAATATAGCTTCTCGGCATTGCTGACGATTTTGGCAATGTGCTTTGACTAAAATCGTTAATACTTGCGATCATTCCAATCGAATACATAAATATTAACTTTCGCAGCATAAGCAACTTATCAAACATCAATCTAAAAATAAATGTGTGAATTTCAAAAAACAATGTTTTAAAATAGCTTATAATAACGATTTTCGCAATTTATGAACGTTAAATTGGAGTTAAACCATCGCTAAAGCACACAATTATTATTGTTTTGAATGAATAAAATTGATGAGTTTCGTCGATGTGAGATAAGATTTGAAGTGTCCACGAAGATTGCTGACGCATGACGGGGTTTGACGGCTGTGTACGTCAAAGTGTTAACCCGAGAACATCATTCTTATCTAGGCCGTATATTAACACTTTTCTGTCGGGCTATGGATATGTGCGTCTTTCAAACTCTATCGGGAGACGTGTAGCTATTATAGACAACCCAAATACATCGATTTTAACACGCTGGTACGCACATCACATTTTATAACCTACTGATATGATAACCTACTAAATAAATTTCTAAATTTTAATAGAAACTACTTACTAGTTAAAAAGTTAAAACATTTTTTTTCTAATATTGCACAATGCGTAACCCGATAGGAATGTGTTAATATCAAAACTGCTTCTATTCACCAGTTCTATTTCATAGGTTTATTTATTTTTAATCATACAAAATCCATCTACTCTTTTATCTCAGATCTCGGTTTTTATCTCAAAGGCGTATATTTATATAATTATGATATTTATATAATACAGCCTTAATTATATTATCAAATAATGCTTTGTGAAATCATCGCTTCAGGCTATTCACAATTGGAATTGAAAATAATTCCAAGACCAATGGTCTGCGAAATAGCTTTGAGATATGTGCAAGTTCAATGAAAATATTTCTCTGATCATCAATTGAATGTATCTTGTCTTAGAGAGATTTCATCAGTGCATCGTTAATCTTCTTGTGCTTTCGTAGAAACAGCCATATATATATATGAATAATTAATTCTATACATTTTTAATATTAGACGGAAAATTACAGATGTATGCTTTTGGTGAATTTTGGAAAATCATCTTCATCATCGCCCGAAATGAAATTACAGTGCTATTTTCGTACATAGCGATATACATTATTTTAACGTAGCGAAAGAGCGATATTTAATATAAATATTTTAAGATTTGGGAGATCGGAAGTATTCATATTTCCGATCGATCGTCTCGATCCAGGTGTAGCCTGATTTGCTGGATCTGGAAAAATAAATACAGAGGCGATTAGTAAAATCTATAAGACTGCCTATGGATGAGTGGTTTCGTAAAAATAACTAAAACATCATTTTAAAATAATGAAAATTTCGATACTCACTCATAGATCCTCCCCTATTTAAAAAATCCTTATTCTAGCATATCCATATATGTGTACAACGATGGGAAAAATCATATAAAACATTATTTTCTTAGAAAAGTCTATGGTACCTTAATGTATGCAAAATTATTAGTTAGCACGTTAGAGTGACTGTTTCTTGCTGAATCAAATATTTATGCTTTTATTTAGGATAATGTTGATGAATCCTTAAATAGGTTATTTTAAGTGGAAAAAAAATTTGGGTGTCACAAATGAGATCCATCTTTCACAACTCAGCACCTCGATTGATCTAATAAAAAAATGTTGAAAACGAAAAAATGTGAGGAAGAGTTTATGTGTTATTCGTTAGTATGATATTGGTTAAAAGTCTGTTTTATCTTAAACATCTTTCTAGAAGAAAGAACATCCTTTTCATTATCTAAGCCTGGGAACAGTTCGCACAAGGAAAGTTTATTTTTTATTGCCCGAAAACAAACATCGAAGAAATTTAGCGCTCATACTAAGTCAAACATCTGTGAATTATTTTCGTATACTACTTCAACGTACGCTTAGATTTTTTCATCAATAAACGCAAATCGGCTTATTAGAACTCGAAATAAAAATAGCTGAGCCTTAATAAATGAATTTTAAATGCGAATTATTAATATGTTTACGTGTACGTCGTTCAAGGCGAATAAATTTAATCATACAGTGCAGTCATTAGAAATAAGATCTGAAAAATTATGATGATCTCTGTGAACACAATCTGTCTTTAATCAATTTATTTATATTGAGGTTGCCAAGTTTATTCAAATTTAAAATTTGTATATTATTGGAAAAAAGAAATTAATCTATATGAGAATACATTTATAGCGGAAATACGTTATAAACGATTTGTAAGATTGTTTAAATTGTAAATGCTGCTGATTATAACTCGTTAAGAGCCAATATTATTCGCATTTAAAAATAGCATGTATCATCATCATCAATAGCAGGACAAAGACCCCTATAATACGGATCCATCCAACTCTATCCTGAGCTGATCTCATCATCGTACTCCATTTGATTTTCCGTTTATCTTGATTTTCCATTAGTTCATCTTGCCATATGATCTTCTTAATCATTTGCTATAAATGTCAGTGTTCCTTCATATATCATTCAAATATCATAGCATCCTATTTACATTACATTATTACTACAAGTGTGCAACTTATTATTTTTTGGATGCTAAAAACATTTATAAACATAATATAAAATAAAAATACACAGGGGAAAAAACTTATAATATACGCCAGATTAAATGTTACTAATTTGAATAACCATATCTTTGTTAATTTTTAAAATTTTAGAATCGAAATCTCAAATTAAAATATTTATATTTTATAAATTTATCTATAGCTTACTTTTATATACATATATGTATTTATTATTATGCTCTAATCCAAAAACGCAAGTAGACAGCAATCTTTGCAGGTTTTTGCTTTTACATCGCTATTCGTTGCTCCAAATTATTCTTGAGATTCAACTAATCACAGTAGTTATGTTTATTGATTAACTATTATCTAATTGATGGTCTCTCCTATATTGAAAAACACCTAATAGATCTAAATGGAATAAATGCTTAGTTTTGTACAGATTTGATGATTTATTTTTGGATTCTTTAAATGTTTTTATCTATAATATGTTAAAAACTTATTTTCCAGCATAGTTTTGCTTGAAAGCTTGGGAGTTTCAGCTTTTAGTACATAACATTAGGAAACAAATTGAAATCTGGGAGTGCCAGTCTGGGTACATAACAAATATATGGGAAGAGATAACCTTAACGAAATACATAATAATGACTTAAGATTATAAGCTAGAATTTTGGTTGATAACAATATTATCTGAAGTATTGATTTAACAGAAAAAATACCATGACGGACATAGAGTAAAGCTTATAATACAATATTATTAGATGAATACAATTAAACAAATTCTGCATAAGAATATGCATATAATAGATTGTCCAGTTGGGAATGTCGTTTTTTAAATTTGAATTTGATTGATACAATGTATTCTTCTTCAGTAGATAAAACCCTTTCCTAACTATTTAAATTTTTTTTAATCATGGAAGAATAAAATTCAACAAGTTTTGATATAAAATATTTTTCGATTCCTCATTTCACTTCTATATTTATGCTTTTTTCCCCTGATGTTGCATCGATCTAAATAAATGATAGTCGGAAGGAACAAGGTCAGGGAAATAAGGTGGATGTGGGATCGTTTCCATAAAAGCCAATCGAGTTCCTTTAATTTGTTTTGGGTCATCTTTTTATGGGGTCGCATATTATCATGCTGTTAAAGAATTTGGCGACGGTTGTCTAAATCTGGCCTCTTCACATTCAACGCCACTTTTAAACTTTCTAATTATGAACAATAAATCTCCCTCGTTATGATTTGACCATATGGAAAGACTTCATGGTAGATTATCCCCTTGGAGTCCCAATATACATTCAAAAGAGCTAATTTGCTGTTAGACCCGGTTGAGGGGTTGGTTTCTTTATCTGCCCCTTTTGCGTTTTTGATTTGAGTATAACACCCACTTTTCATCTCCAGTCACAAAATAGTTTAAACCGGTTGTTTCTTCTCTTTATCGATTAAATCATAACACATACTCGCGCACACCGCTTTGATCTCATCAACAATATCTTGCGGTATCCACATCCCCTATTTTATGATCTTTCCTATTTTTTCAGGTGTATTTGAATACTTTTTCGTAAATACCTAAGCTAGTCTGTTAATTCTCGAATAGTCTATGTTGGGTTTGATTCAATTTCAACACGCAGGATATTATCATCCACTTAAACCTTTCTCTCACTTCAGACCTTATTTTATAAACTAATATTTTCACTACTAAAGTGTTTAAACCATCTCTGGCATTGACAAACAGTTAAAGACTCTCTGAGTGTATCACAAATATTTTTTCATTATGTAAATTATTTGTTCAGTATAAAATCCACCATCTTGAAACGCAGTTTGAATAAATGTAGAAAATAACGTTCTCCAGATGTTAGTCGACTAACAAAATATATAATACGTATTGTCAAAGGGATGGCTGAGACACAACCGATGATTAAATGTAAGTATAAAAAAAACGACATTTTTAACTGGACAATCTGATGTTATATCAATACAAAAATCAATTAAACTCACTTTACGATATATTTGAATCGATTTAGTTCCAATTTTCTTTTCTGCAAAAATAACGGTTTTATCAGTTAACGGTTTTCAGTTCAATTCCGGTTCGAACCCCTGATTTTGTATTAAAAAAACGAGAGATTTTTTCGAAAAAAAAAACAACGAGAGAGTTAAATATAAAATAAAAAAATAAAGCAACGAATCGAAAATCGTGGGGGAAAATGTATCAAATCCATCAAAAAATACAAGTTTTCATTCGTATATACTCTCAAACCTCTTTTTGTGCGACTTTTTTTATGCGTATTTGAAGTTATGCGGTTTTTTTTAAAGCATTTTTTTTAATTTCATAAAAAAGTACATATCGAGATATTTTTGATAAAAAAGAAAATATACATCAACAATAACCGAAATTTAGAAAAAAATATTTTTGGACTGTTTAAATTATTTTTCATCTGCTATCGCTGAATTACGAACACATCCTATATATATTATTCTAAATATATATTCTAGTCTAGGATTTTGAAAAAAAATTATTTGGTTTTTTTCTGATTGACATTTCAAAAATTCTAATTACTTGCGGAATTATAACTATTTTAGTGAGGCGGCAACTAAGGCAGTCCTACCAGAATGAAATCTTTACTACTATTTTTTTCAACACGGTTGACATCATATCTTAAATTATAATTAAATGCCTTATTGTTTTCTTAATTTTTTCTTTAATTTTTTTTATGCGATTTTGGGTATATATTATATAACTGTTTTAGAGTTATGCGGTTTTTAAAATCCATGGAGTCATAGCTTTTTTTGTGCGATTTTCCGCGGAACTCCCGCATAAAAAAATGTTTAAGTATATTATTTATATATATTGAAATAATATTTCATGAAAATTTGTTGTCATCGTGCCGTAAGCAGCATTTGTATATTAGTATCAATCTTCAAGATCTAATTGCAAAATAATTTATTTTAGAATACAATTATTTAGAGAATTTTATTCCTCAGTTCGAGGAAAATTCTCTAAATGTTATACAGCATCTTTGTCTTCGGCGACATCAATCAATCAACGCTTTGAAAGGTTGTCGAATTTGAGTTTGTCAAACTTTACAAAGGCTCTCAGATATTAATCATAATAAAAACAGCCACGATTTCCAGTCGAACTCTATGAAACGCTGTCGAACCAATGTATTAGGATTAAAATGTATTTATAAATTGAAGGGCGATATTCTGCGTTATCCTGTGGTAAAATATGCTTTGATTGATGATCATCAGGATAGATGGATCTTTTTTTTAAAGGATTTTCTAATTTTATCTCATGTCAAAGACAGCAACAAATATACGGATATTCTACATTAAATCTTCTTATATTCTTATTTAAATTATGTGTATTTCATAAAATATCACTTGTAATCTATGATTCTGATCAATTTTATCATATTTTATCGAGCTTCAATTTTGTGTTTTATTTTGTAGATTGATACATATTTTGATTCTGAATATTATGTTATATCTACATTCTTTTAAATGTATATTGCAACAATTCTTTTAGCAATATTTTGATTATCGTGGAAATATTTTACTGTGATAAATTCATCACAAAATTTCAATTTTGAAATCTTTATAAATCAAGTATAATTTATTTAGTCTAAATTTTGATTTCAGTTCGCCAAGAGAATGAGCGAATGATGCATGAATCGCTCAACATTGGTACGGCTAACAATACCCAGCCGATGGCAGCTCAGCGGACGAGTACAGGACTACGCTGATGATCAGTCTTGGGACAATGTTCTGACTCAGCACATTGTCTAAGAAGTTTTGAGAATCCATCTTCAAGGTGTAAACATTTTTACTCGTCTAATCTTTGCTTCAGGAGAGCCTCCAAATAGGAATTCAAATGAGTGGACTTAATAACGTGTGGTCATTATGAAAAAATAAGAAATTTAAATTTAACTCTTATAATAAATCCTATATATCCCAACAACAGGTTTACATATTTGATTGCTACTTTTTTAAAAATATTTTAGGCACACATTAAAAATGAATTGAAAACGTATTTCGTGAATGAGCCTTTTAGGATTGCAATTCTATCACATGTTGTAATTTAATTTGATCAAACAATATTTCTTTTTATAACCAATTTGTAATTGTTCATTCAATATAACTAATATCCCCTTTTCTTTCTAATATCGTGTATTTTAATTTATTGTAAAAGTTATGTGTCGACGTGACACGCTTATAGCATGCAATCAATCCAATCATTCCATTATGAATAACCATATTTATTAAATCGTTATTTAAAAATTGTATGCGTTAATAAAGCAAAAGCACTTATTATCAATCATTCATAATGACCATGCATAAAAATATTAATTACCCTTTGAAGACATAACGTAAAGTTGTGTTTTTTACACATAGTTCTCTTCTTTTGCTTAATATTATTAACAATTTACTTCTGAATCAATACAATAAGTAAGCTAACAATCTCTCAAGCATGATAGTCACCAGCAATATAGCAGAAATCACTATTTAATCTTTGTCTTTAATGTTAGAATCAACGGATCAATTTGTAAATTAACGATTTACAGATTTGCTTGTCGACATTTTACTGAAAATTTATCATAAATCCTAGTGCTTTATTTTGTCATATTTTCTAAATACAATTATTTACAAATCGTTATGAAAAAGAGCAATTTTTATGTAGATTGCTGATATTTAATTTTACTTAGAGAGTAAAATATAGAGCGTCCACGAATATTTGTGATAAATAGTTTAGATTGTTATCGTGCAATTTTTGTATTTTGGGCGACACAAAGAGACATGTGTTAATTTTTTAGTTTGTTTACGTTCGTGTTGAATATAACATTTTATTTATATAAGGTCCTTCATCGTTTTCAAATTTAGAATGAAATTTGAAAGGCTTGTATTTTGGTAATATTGGAAAAAAATGGGAACTAAAGACTATTATTTACTATGTTTTTACCCTGTTGTAATAGAATTAAAATTGTTATGAAATAAAGAGATTTTTGCAAAATTATCAATGAGTATTGTATAAGATATTATATAAAATATTTTGCTTAAATAATCAATCAATTTATATATTTGATAGATATATAATTAATTTATATAGGGGAATGAAATTGAAAATTAATCAAAATCTTAATTATACATTTCTTGATGTGCATGTGAATATTTTTTTAGATTATAAAGTTGAAAGAACATTGAAAAATGTTTACATTTATTTTCATAGCAAATTTTCATGTATAAATGCCAGTTTTTAATTCTATAACAAAGTATAATTTTTTCATATAGAAAGCACAAAAACATTTATTAAACGAAAGTATGTAATACTAAAGCACAAGTAATTCTTTGCTGATTGATTCCAAAATATAATATTTAATCAAACAAACATTGCATTTATATTAATATTCCTAATATTATGAATTAGACGATGCCGATGGTGGGTTAGATGCTCGTAATCATAATATTGACCGATGTATTATTCTAAGAATAAATATGACCATCAATTCTTCTCTGATTAATGTGGTTACATTCAGCAGAAAGATACTATTCTGTAAAACATTTCAAGTGTTGATAAATATATTAAATTGAGCAAACATTTTGATAAAGATGTTTGAAGATTATTTTTTATCATTAAAGATGCCTTACAACATTAATTTAAACATTAATATATATTAGGGATCTATGAAAGTAATAAACCATTTTATCTAAATTAAAATAAATAGTAGCCCCTCAATTTACAAATCATTTAGGTCGCATTGATTCGCTGTAAAAATGAAAATATGCGGAAAGAATACGACACAAAAACATGAAGAAAACTACTTATATTTCGTAGAAATTTAATCTTAATATTTATATTTGATTCCGGAAATTATAAGAAGTACTTTGAGCAATCTGCATTGAAAATTATTAGCTAACGATTAAAACAACCAATATTTTATTTTCTATGAACGGCTTTTCAATGACAAAATGGAAATACACTTCAAATGTACCCCCCAAGACAATTGTTACAGTGAAATAGAATAAATTCTGTACTGTGCAAACTGAGGGACTATATTATTAAAATATATGTATGTATTAATGTATATTATCATATTTAAATGACAATATGTATTCGTATTAAAAATTTGTCTTTAAATGCATATTTCTTGAATGAGTTTATAATTAACGTACATATTAGTTCTTATTTTCAGTTTACCAATTATTGTATAATTTCATAATGTTCAAACCGACTTTAATATCTTCAATATGTACGCCTAATAAATCTAGTAAAAAGAATTTATTATATATAAGATTTCAATTTATTTTGTTATGCAAACATTGATTTGAACACTTCAGTAAGTACTTGAAGGATCTTATTCCTCGTCACCAGCTAGAATCACTGTCCAATTAATTAAAGGGAGCTGTAACTTTGCTAATCTTAAATGTGTAGGTTACTTATAAATTTAGGAATTTAAAGAAGGGAGTGCACGTTTCAAATTATATTATTGTTATGAAATTCAATATCTTTCACTTCTGGTCTGATGTAAAATATTTTGATAGTAACGTGCATATTTATATGTAAATATACAAACATCTGCTAACAGTGATTAAACTTCCACAATATCTTTAAAGTAAAGCTTTCAATATATATGTTTAATCTGTTATAACATATGGATATATTATGTATGGAGATCATTTTCATAAATAAAGAAACACAGTATACTAACCAGATCTATATCCAAAGCTGAATGATGCACATGATATTGAATACAATCATCTTTTTTTTAATGCAGTACACTTTTTCAAATTGTGCACGATATATCAATCGTACAATTTCATTACTTGATCTTCGAATTTCACATCTATCTTATCAAATATTGTAAAATTTACTATTTTTGTAACATAGTATAATATTCATAATATATGAATTACACCGCATGCTATTTTTAATTGATTCTATTGATTCTGTTCTGAAATATCACACGTTAAACCCGTAGAATATATCAAGATAGATCCATAAAAATTCTTATATATTATCACATTATTGGAAATTATATAATTCTAATACACCAATAAGTTTAAGGTAAAGTGTCTCGATTAAATCAGATATGAGTTTGATATACAATTCAAGAGTAAACAAATTGATATATTGTAATAACAGACATTTATAAGTAGAAGATATACCAATATATTTGTGTAACGACAGTTTCAAACGTTACAATGAAATGAATGCTCCAAAATATTTAATTCAATTGATCCACTTGTAGCATTAAAATGTTAACGCTGTAAATAATACAATATCTTAACTTCAGCACAAAGCTTTCCAATAATTTCGCTAAGATACAACTTTAAACAATTATTTTTCTTTTATGAAATTAATGGAAAATCATATAAATATATTCTATGTATGTGAATAGGTATTACATACAAAAAGTTTGATAATTTCAAGTTTGTGATGATGGATGTTACAGGGTTCTATTGAATTCCCTTCGATGCTATTTGTAGGCAACAGAAAAATTGGATAATATTTATCACCAGGAATGAAAAAATTCGTCAATTAGGTTTTAAAACTTGAAATCGTTTTGTTGTATAAGTTTTTATATACATAACCATGCTCAATTAAATCATATGAATATTTCATATATGCAATACATTCAATAACGACACGAATGGATAGAATATTAAAAACTAATTTTAAACGAATACGGAATATATTTGAAAGGATATTCTAAAATGATAAATTTTGGCGAAATGATTCAAATTAAATCTCAAATAAGCAAAATATTGAATCATACATTTACAAAAAAAAAAAGAATTCAATAAGTGTTACTTAAAAAATGTTAGCGATTTGTATAGAGTAAAATAATTATTTAGTATATTAAAAACTTTGAAATATTTGTGTATTAATAAATTTGTTATTGTTGTCAGTTAAATTATGCATAATATTTATGTGCACATTAGTGCAAAATGTAATCTATATTATATTGTAAATAAATGTATTGCGTATGCAAAATGTGGTCTATTTTTTAAAGTCCCTTTGTTTATGACATATTTATGGCAAGTATGCCTTATAAAGCTTAAGTTTCAAGACACTACATTGTTTAGTATTTGTTTGGCAACCATAAACAGTGAATTTATAAACACGGAAAAAATGGTCATCGTTAAGGGACACAATACTTTTGTTTGAAAGGTTTCAGTCCAATCAATATCAAATCCGAGCTAGATTCTACTCTGGGGGAGTCTGCTCCTTCGTTTACAACAGTAAGATGTTGGGTGGCAGAGTTTAAACGAGGCCGTACAAGCTGCCAAGACGAAGAACGCAGTGATCGACCAAATGACGTAACCACCTCAGAAATGATTAAGAAAATCCACAAAACGGGATTGGATGACTGTCGACTATAAATGCACAAGCCAGCAGACATCATAGGTCTTTCAAAAAATGATGTACATCGCATATTGACTGAAATATTGGACATGAGAAAGCTGTGCGCAAGATGGGTGCCGCGTTTGCTCATAATGGAATAAAAACAACGTCATTATGGTGTTTCAATTGAGTGTTTAGCGATGTTTCACATCAATAAGACCGAATTTTAGCATCAATTTAGGATGAGACATGGGTCCATCACTTCATACCAGAGACAAAGGAAAGTGAGGACCCTCCACTGACTCGAATTATTTATTGATCCCGCCATTCGGGATCATGACAACTGATCGTACAGATCATAGAAAGCCTTGGGTACGCATGTATCCCCGAAAATGCCGCAAAAAGCCCTAAAAGTGGTCACGAGGTCTCTGTGTCTAACTGGTCTGCTTTTAGGACCGCTGACACAACGAATGAGCGCCGAATGGACCCCATGCCCGAACATGTCTATAGAATGATTACGAACTCTCATTACAAAACGAAGTTGTCCGAAGAAGATTGATCGAGTGGGTTGTTTAAATTTTACAATCGGTCGAAAATATTCTTGTCTTTGTTTTCGTATCGGCCCAATATTTAAGCGATAATGAATAAAAAAGGGATTGAACTAGTATATGTCATAAAAACAGACAGAATCAATCAGTGTTGGTTCATGTAAAGTAGAATAATTAAGTAAAATTTAAAAAAAAAACATGTGTAACTCTCAACTGGGTCGGTATTCTACGTTTTGCGCCCCAAGCCTAGTTGCGCCCGTGGTAATTTATCATTGCTGTTGTAAGCCCTAAAATTTTGTCCTCCTGTTGCATTTACAGGAGCCCAGATCTATTCATCCATCAACTAACGCTAAACTTTTCAATTTAACGTCTAGTTAATGCATATAATCGCTGTCGTCACAACTTTCAAACTTGTTTATATTAATTGTTTTCAAATTATTTTCCTTATTATTTTTTACTTAATATTGTGAAGGAAAATTTAAACATTTCTATGTAAACACAAGAAACAACAAAATATGATCAAATTATTTAAGTGCAAAGTAGCGTTACATCGTTGTGAGAAGGATCCGCCAAAAATGCGGCATAGCGATACATAGACGATGAACTACAGTCATAAATTGTGTACTTGATGTAGTGATCCATTTTGCGTTGTGTCTACATATGTTTTATTTTATGTGTAAAAGTTTCACATACGATTATTCATTTAAAAATAAAAACAATTTATATTTCATACTATTTTTTTATGTATTTTTTGTGTTGCATTTTTCGTAAGAATCTATAAAATGAATTGTAGCGCTTAAACGATTAGCGAATTTATTCTGAATATAAACATATGAATCAAATTCAACATAGAACTCATCAAAACAACTTCGGAAAAATCGATGTTTTAAACGGGTGAACCAAATAACTAGAAAGAATAAATAATTTTAATAAGTCATATTATTGATTCAATTTTTAAAACTTAATTATTATATTAAAAATTGGAGCAAAGTCACTCCTTTCCAAAGACAATTTAATGAATAATTTTATAGCCTGGCAACATTGAAGCTACTGTCACTCAGGGTGTAGAATTCGTCTGCGATTGTTTGCCTTATTTACAAAATTACACTAAGTATTTTACAAAATGAATAGAATTTTTGGAAAAGCTAAGCCAAAGGAGCCACTTCCTAGCATAAATGATTGCATTACTGGTGTAAGTACCTTCATGACGCTTATTATGTTTTAAGAAATGAGTCATACATTGCAACAAGCATGATATGTTGTATATGATTTTAAATGATCAATAGTCGTTATAAATAAAATAATATATATTAAACATAAACTTTACAAATCGATCCACGTAAAATATTGGTCAATTACATCTTAAATCGTTTTATTGACTATTTTGACAACAATCCATTAGGTTGACACTCGGGCAGACAATATCGACAGTAAAATCCAAAAACTAGATGCCGAACTTCGAAAATATAAAGAACAAATGGCGAAAATGCGAGAGGGTCCCGCCAAGAATTCTGTCAAACAAAAAGCGATGCGTGTCCTCAAACAAAGAAAAATGTATGCCACCTCTATTTTATTTCTTTTAAATTTATATCTAATATAATTTATAAATTTATTTGATGGTTTATATTATTTTGTAGGTATGAACAGCAGTCTGAAAATTTAAGAGCGCAGTCTTTCAACATGGAACAAGCAAATTACGCAACCCAAACTTTGAAAGACACGCATGCTACCGTTGCTGCAATGAAGGATGGCTTGAGCCAGATGAAAAAAGAATTCAAGAAAATCAATATCAATCAAATTGAGGTTTCATATTCGACGCGTTATTAATGAGAATTTTTTAAATATTGCACCGTTTTATTAAATTGATATTTTATTTAGGACATCAATGATGATTTGACTGATATGCTAGAACAAGCCGATGAGGTTCAAGAAGCTTTAGGAAGGCAATATGGTGTGCCTGAAATTGACGACGACGAGCTTGCTGCGGAACTTGATGCCCTAGGTTTAAAAACGTTGAAATATAATCGATTCTTCAACAATACAAGTTTGTTACATTTGATTAATTTTGCAGGTGATGAAATTGCATTGGACGATGATACAAGTTATTTAGATGATGTTGTTAAAGCCCCAGAAGCTCCCAATAAAGATCCTGGTGCGGCAGAACCTTCCCGCAACAAAGATGGAGTATTAGTCGACGAATTTGGTTTACCACAGATACCTACAGCTACCCGTACCAATTAATATTCTAATGTTCGCTTTCTTTAAATTTATAATGCATCATTTCAGCAAAAACGTTTTGCATTTTTAAAATTATTTTATAAAAAAAATTATCTCTAAGAAGCAATGCTTCAAAATTGTAACGACATTGCTTACAATTGTTTTTATATTCTATGTTAATTAATTGTAATGAAGTACTTTAAAATTAGTATATATTTTATTTTATTGTTTGAATACCATTAATATAGTTTTAGACATGCATCACTTTTTCAGTCAGTCTGAAAAAATATTCTTTTGTGTCTACTTTTTGTAACTAATCTAAAATATTCACTTTCCGCTTGGGATAGGAGTGCAATGTTATATGTTTTTATTTCTCGCTTAATTATGTATCTGTTTATGTAAATATATTTTAAATTAATAAATGTACTGTTAATACTTGAACCGTTATTTTTTTAACTGGCACTTGCATCCTGGTCATGGTCAAGTTGAATGTATATCTTAAAATTAGTGATAGACATGTATGATGTGTCCAACAAAAAGAACATGGTGAGACGAACAGATAGCGCCTTAATGATGAGTACTGCACAGCTGTGCAGTCTGTTTCAAGTTTCCTCGGACTAGCCACCACTTCCACCAGCCAAACTTCCACCGTTTTTCCGATCCTTCGAGAAACATAACGTGCAGAGCTCCCAAGCATGCTCCCAAAGACTGCTTAGTAATAATTTGGAAAGAAACGCAGTACGTGGTTTATTGCTTCAGGCCACGTGTAGCGCAGACTAAAAGGCTAGAATCCAAAATCATGCGCACACTCGCTCTCCCCTCGAAGACCCATTGTCTCACTCTATCTTGTGAGTGGAGCTTAATCACGCATCCTTTCATCCCTGTGATCCAAGCTTCATTTCACCAGACAAATACATACCAACATGATGTATCCACTGAACGTCTCGCATAACAAATTGCGTACACAAACAATACTTGTACTAATTTTAAAGCGTTCACACACAACTCGCTAAAATTTCATTGCAATTGGATGAATGGTATGGCAACGCATAAAATACGAACAAACAAACATTGATTTTTATATATAAGATATTCATCCATTTTTGGAAATTTTAAGCATTTGTTTCTGGAATGAAAAGTTACAAACATATTACCATTTTCTATTAGGCAGTTTTATAAATCTTTTTTTTGTAACAAAATTAAAACGTAATTACAAGAGGCATTTGACAGAATTATTGGATCTTTGAAACAATTGAAAACACTTTAAATATATTAATAAAGAAGACAAATATTTTTAAATAATTTATTTGTTATAAATTAAGAATACATAAACAACATAAATAAACTGTAAATAAATTAGCGAACAAATAATATATAGCATGTTATAAATATCACCTTGTTCTTGTTTTAACATGTCAATTTGTATAATTTCCATAAAGCTTTTATTAATATTTAAATTTTTCATTATAAAAAAATTAATACAATGGCTTGTAGACTAGAAAGTGAGATAGTTTTATTGTGAAATACTGCTCATTTATTTCTTTGTCAAAATCAAAAAGTTGTAAAATGGTAGATGTTAACGAATATTACGATAAAAAATTATAAGTATTAATTCAAGGATAGACTACAACTTTCGAATATAAAAGAAATAATTGTCAGAAATCATAGATTTTATCTCCAAAAAATTGGTATAAAATTCCGACACTTAAGCGGCTTATCACATATTATTTTGAATAAAGCTTAATGTTATAAGATTTATTCAAATTGTTAGTATAAATAATCGATAAAAACTATCGTTTTTTTTTTTTTTAATTTAAAATGAAGTCCGACTGATAAGATCCATTTCCCCCATTCTAATATCAGCAACTAGCTGCAGTTAAAAAATAGACAATTTTTTCACAAAAAATATTATTTTCATAGTGGCTAAGAAGTTACAAATAAATAAACATAATATAAACCAACATATTTTTTATCTTCGTTGTCTAGCCTATTTATATAATAGGTAGCTCAATTATGAAATATGTTTTTTCATGCATGTTAAAAAACGTTTCTTTCCCGAGGGGGACAAAAATTATTCTGGCTCTGGGGATTCTTTGACATCTTCGGATGCACTATTGATGGAAAGACGTCCTTCTTTCAGCTTTTGGATGTAAGCCTCTCCATTGAAATCCAAGCTTGCCTAAAGAAATATTTCAATCAATATTAATTATCCTTGTACCTAAATTGGATCATATTATATTATTAAAAAATGACAATTGAACCGAGAGAATTTTAATGCATTTCGAGGAAAAATTCTTCGCTTAGATCTAGACAAATATTTTATTGAATTGAACGAGTGGTTTTAATTGATCATTTATGATGGCGCATATATTGAAAAACTTCCACATCCACAATGATTTTAAATTATTAATGTATCAACAGAAAGTTAGCATGAGTGTATATTATTAGTCAATCATATGATCAACAATAATTTAAGATAAATCAAAAAGAAATGATATTTTGTTAGATGTGGATGTTTTAAAACTCCTAAATTTAGTTCTTTGATTTCTCCCAGGAAATCTTTATTGCATGATCTTGCCTCATCATTTTGCATTGAATTTGAATCGAACTATGTACTAAAATAAATTGGACACAAAACAGATTTTAATAATTCATAATGAATTATTCTGAATTTTTTCCAGGATTAATTACAGTCAAGTGACAGAAATATATGCGCAGAAATAAAAGCTCGTACAAAGCCTAAATTCCTTGACAATAAATCTTCATATTGGTTATGTATAGACAAAAGAGCTCATATATAAAAGTCATTTCTTTATTGTCCAGGTATGAAATTTTTGTTCATCGCTATTGTCCAGATATGAAATCGATCCATTTTTAAGAAGGATCGTTACTGGGAATGAGAAGTGGGTCCTCTACAACAGCCCGAGAAGGAAAAACAGTGGCTTTCTTCAAATCAAGTACCTGTTTCTACCCCTCGACTGTCATTATCATTTAAAAATGTCCTCCTTTGTGTTTGGTGGGATTTTTTGGCGTAATTCAATATGATTGAATAAAACCTGGTCAAACTGTCACAGCAGAGCTACACTGTGCACAATTAGATAGGTTAAAAACGAAAATGCTCTAAAAGCGATTAGTACTAGTTAACAAACAAAGAAGAAGATTACAGCATGATAATGCAAGACCACACGCAGCAAGGATTACATAGAACAAAATAAGGGAGCTGGATTTGGAAGTGCTGCAACAGCCATCATATTCTCCTGATATTGCACCTTCAGACTATCATCTTTTTAAGTCATTAGAACATTCGCTTCGCGATAAAAAATCATTTCTGTGTAACAAGTGAAAAATCATTTGGATTCTTACTTTAGTGGAAAACCGGCCGAATTTTACGAAAGAGGCATTAAAAAGCTACCTAATCTGTGGAGGGCGAATATAAATAACAATGAAAATTATTTAATTGAGTAATATTGTACAGTTTTTATTCAAATATTTTTTTTCTCCAAATAACTTTAAGCTTTAACTAATATTATATATAGGACTTGTTATAATTCAGAATGATAGAACAAGATAGTTCTTTTAACTTACAAATACATACGTAACAAATTTAAATATTTACTTCAAAAAAATCTGTACATAATTGAAGAAAAAATAAAAGTCTCGAGACTGTAAAAAGCCGAGACTTCAGAATCACTACAAACAAGTAATGAAAAAACATCAGCTGATAGAACATATTAATATGCTTCCCGTATGTAATGTGTTAACAGTACCATCACCTAGAATATTATCAACCAACAGAGCTATGTAAATATTTTCACCAAAACTTATGCACCGTCAATACTATTCATTCTATAAAATAGTTATTAATATATTACAAGCGTTGAATTAGAAGAAAATAAAATATATACTAACCTTAGGACTGTTATAAATATTTCTTTCTGTAGTATTAAAAGTATCGTCTTTCCACAGGTACATTAAAATATTTCCTTTTACTGTTTAAATACTTTAAGTCAAATGATTCATTGTTTCTCATCAAGTCTTTTTGACTGTTTTAAAGAAATACAGCAAATATTTTTATAGCCATTGCTTAGATAAAATATTTGACTTTTAATCTGATTCTTTTTAATTACACTAACGCATAAATCGATTATAATTTGATTCATTATACTTGAACATTGCTATAATGACATCATATATCGGATGATTAAGCAATTTGTGCATCATAAATGAAATGAAAACTAAGCAATTTTAATTGATTCACACATTCAAAATGTTTATCTATCCCTATTGCAAAAATGGTAGCATATAATTGCAATTGGGATCATTGTCAAACGAATGTCCAATAAGCAAAATTATTAGTTTGAAAAACACTACTAAATAATATTTTTACGACATCAAAGCCAGTTTTTTTTTGTATTGAACTTAATCTGATTTCAATAACAGCAAAATCATAAAATAGATTGTATCATTTGGCATTTCCTGACATCAGCTGGCATCTTTAGATAATGAAGTGTTAATATAACATGCGTATGTGCATTAATATATATATATATACATTTATGAAAAGAAAACGATATATATGAGAAGTAACACAGTGCAATAAAATATAAACTGCCAACAATCAAATAATCTATAAGGTTGAATACAATACTAGATTAATCCGACGGAAATAATTATTTGAAGCGTGCAGGCTTATGAAATGTGCAAACATAAAAGAAACGGGTGAACAAACCAAAAGCAATTCTGTGCGCGCAACTCGGCGTTGATTACATATTGAAAATCAACCAAAGATTTATTAAAGCGACTTAAGCACTTTTTTTTATCAAGTAGATGTTAATACATTTCTCACTGTTATGGAAAACAAATAATTTTTTTTACCCTTTAAATTGTAATTGTTAAATATTTCGTTGTTTTAAAGATGGCAGTTTTTATAGTACACTAGAGTTTGTATGCAGAATAATTTTTTTATCTAAGAGTATGAGCCGAGGATGTTATAGTTTAATATGGACCATAAAACAAAATATATCTCACTTTTATATACAAAAATCAAAAGTATTTCATTTGATTAAAAATGGATACTATAAGCTGACCAAAACAACTATGAATAAATATAAAATATATTATTGATAGCAAAATCATCCTTTTTAAAAATCATATCATGGCCGAGTAGGAAATGTTTGTTAGTATTGAAATGTATACATAGAAAAAGGAAATAAAACATTTTAGCAAAAAAAGATAGTTTATTAGACTTTAAGTCACAATAGTTAAAGGAGATCAACAGTAGTTTTAAAAAAATAGGAACCAAAATTTATAACTACACCATTATTTATTAAACGCCAGTTAATTCAATGGCATAACAACTTAAAAATAATAATTATTTATATGCAAAACTTGAGTAAAATATTTATAGTCAACAAAAAGTATTCTTCACCAAGAAAAATATTATACTCTAATATTTTAAGAATATCACAAAAGCTTTGTTATTCAAATTAAGAGAAATCACAAAAATATAATTTCTTTAAATCTAAGAAAGCTATTAAAATATATGGACGCAGGCTCAACTTATCAAATAAGTTTTGAGAAATGATTGGAAATCACTACATTTCAGTGAAAGCTAACGTGTAAAGAACACATTTTAATGTGGAATATGAGCCATCATTATACACATTAATTAATATCAAACTAGATCTATTTCATTTTTATTCGATAAAAAATAACACACTGATATCAACAGTGTAAATCACAAGTCGTCGAAAACCTAACGTTTTTTTTATTGCTACATTAAATCTATATTTGGTATGAATATGCACACAGGCACTTTAAGATATACTTTGTACTTTTCTTTTGTACACAAATATTCGTTACATTTCTAAACCAAGTTTCAATATGTAATACTTGTATATATATATATCACTATGAGTATGCTCATTTAATAATAAAAAAAAAAAACATTCAAGATATGAAAATATCTCATGTGGATTAAAATAAAAGTTTGAAGGCATGTTTAAAAAGTAGTCACTGGTTAATTGGAAGCTTTTCATGTTAATGGTGAAAATAATGTTACCATTCCAAACAACAAACAAATTAATAAATTAAGAAGGAACATCACAACCATGATCTAGCAAATTAAAACACGGGCTGTAATAGTAATTATTCATTGCAATAATTTGACGATGGGTGTTACTGTTACTGTTAGATGGCAATTTGAGAGATTTGAAGGCCCAATTCTGTGGCGGATTAGATATTGGAAAGAAATTGTAAAGGTGCAAAGCGGGTATCACATTTACCTTTCGTACAATGTCTAGGGGAAGAATTACGTTAGGCGCTTGTTTGCTAAGTGGTGAAGTAGAATAATGCAACAGCATCTCTTGAGTGTATGTCAGTTTACTTACTGACTTTTCAGCAGCTGAAAACAAGAACAAGACAATGTCAATCAAATCATTTCTAATCTAATAAACAATTTTATTCCCTATTAAGTTTCAAAGTACGATCTAATAAAAAAGGATTCACTGTAAGAGCAATTATATATTACATTAGTTGAATAATTATAACTATTAAGCGATGATAAAAACGTATATTCACATCTTTTGCAAATATTTTGATTAACACTAGATTTACCAGCTATTTAAATATACCTATTTCAGAATGACTGGTGTATAAGAAAAAATGCTTATTGAGGCTTCCAGTCTTTATTCACTCTATAAAAATGACAAAAAAAGTTGAACAATATTAATTGTAATAGATAAATGGATTTATAGACATTGTCAAATAGCAAAATACTTATTGTTTACAGTTTGTTCGTCACTCTTTCCGTGAGATATTTTCTCCTGCTGTATTTTTGTACAATATCCAGCAATTTATTCCGGCTAAATTTAAAATATTGAAAAAAGCCTTGAAGTGGCCACCTTCTGGAACCTGATTTCAGAGTATATTTTCATGCCATTTAATCAGTGACATCAACGCCAAATTTAGTTCCATTATAAAACGATACAGTTTCAGGTAATTTATTAACAGTTCTATCAATTTTGACGTGTTTATTTATTTTGTACTTAGTATAAGTACTTTTTTATTAGGTTTGTTCTTGTAAACGGTGAGTGTGCATCCATTGGATTGGTACAACAATGTTGAAAAACGAGCCATGCTATCTTTTTTCAGTTTGCAAGTTTTCGACAGTTCTCTTGTTTGAACAAAGTAATTTTAGATCTTAATTTTAACGCCAATAAAATACTTGTAAAAAAATTATCGGCTGTTACAGTTCTACCCTTCATTGTATACGGTTCAAGAAATTTCATTACGACAAATTCACTTAGGGGGGGGTTGATGCATTTCGAGCTTCGTCTTTTCCCAAATACATATTTCATCTGCACATCAGACGCCAGTCAAAATTTTATGCCAAATTTATGGGATTTGTTTGACTAGGTAAGTCTGCATCTGATCTTTGTTAGAAAGAGTTACTCATTCACGGTAATATAAGCTCCCGGTTTGAAGCAATTTTGACTGTTTTCAATAAATTTGCCCCAAACTGCTGAGACTAAAATGGATTTGTCTGTTTGCAAACATTGACTCCTCTGATTTCTTTTGTCAAAACAAATGTATCGCAGAATCGCAGTAAAATCACGTCCACTCATAGTTCTAGAGAAAAATGGTGGTCCCCACTTGTTGTTCCACAAATATTGAAGTCTCAACGTATTTCCTTCGTACGCCCCACGTGCGTACAATATTGCAAGAAAAGTACTGGTATAAATATCAATGATAAAATATATTTGTTACGAATATATATAAAGTAACATTAAATTCATAAAATGTATTCTTTTTTGAATTTTGAATTGAAATTGCACAACCAGTCAAAATGACTGGTCTGGTAAATCTAATGTTAAAGCAGAACTAGAAATGACCTGCAGATAGTCCCACAATTAAGCGGTGTGGCACTCAATCATCTTGGGTTCAAGTCTACAGATGTGGTTGCGAACACATTTTTAAAATATATATTCGCTAAGTGAAACCATGTAAAAAGGGTTGGCAATAATCTCACAAACGAGATTGCTAAAAAAAGCTACTTTAAGAGCTAAAAAGTGAATAAATAAATATATAATTACATTTTAAGCCATCAGTTTTCTCAGTGTAACTAGTTCGAGGAAATCGTGATCTACGAACAGTTTCTGTATTGCTTTCTTCTGAAAATTATAAAAAAAAACATTACATAGATAGTTGTAAAATGTCAGCGATAAATCCATAAAATAATGGTTCATGATTAAATTTATTTAAAAATTATCAAATTATTAATACAACACACATTGTACACGACGCAGTGTGATTCCCATAAAATTTAATGAGTATTGCATTAATTGAAATAAATAATATATTAGCTAACAAACCGGAAGAATTTTTAATAAAAACGTCATCATCTGTTGGCGACGGTAATCCATTCGATTTCAGTGTATCTTCACTTCCATTGCTGTTATAATCCTGACTGCCCATAGATTCTATAGCGTGCCTTTGACCGTAGCTAAACACGTCTCCGTATTCAGCCACGGGAGACTCCAGCATATTTATATTTTCGAAATATTCATCCAGTACCAGTTTCGCCATCTGTTAGATTTGATTTAAAAACGCTTTGCTAAATACATTTCATTTTACAAACTGTATTACATCAAAATTATGTATAAATGCTTACATTGACAATGTTGAGATTGTCGCCGGTTATCTTGATCGAATGTGTGCCTACAGTAACAGTGTATCGAAATTCGCCCAAGTTAGCGTCATTGGTGGAATAACTATGCAGAAGAGGCCGTGATGAATTAGAGAGAGGAGCGTGTTGCAAATTTTGTGGTCTGCCACTCTCTTCCGAAGCAGAAGAGTTGAGAGAGCTAGTAGAATCACCCAGATTGGTTGTGGTCCCATCTAATCTTACAGGAGATGCGTTGCGTCGAATTGTATCACCAATAAGATGCTTAGCGTGACTATAAAAGATATAATTATTATGATAAGGCAATAATTTGCCAAATAACCTACTTTTACAAATTACCCCGTTAGGAATGACGTTTTTTTTCATACTTACTTTTTGACCATCAGTTGTGTCTCAGTCAACCCTTTGATAACACGTTATGTATATTTTGTTAGTCGATATTACCTAATTCTTTAGCAACGTGATTATGCGCGACCCCATAAAAAAAAGATGACCGAAATAAAATCAGATTGGTGAACGATTCCACATCTACCTTATTATCTTGATCTTGCTCCTTCCGAATATCATTTATTTAGATCAATGCAACCCGTTGAATTTTATTCTTCCGGAATAAAAAAAATATTTAATAGATAGGAAAAGATTTGTATCTACTGAAGGATACAAATCTTTTCAATACATTTAAAAAACGACATTCCTAACGGAGCAATCTATTATATTGATTACTCACTTAACATTTTCTTCGTTGGGTCCGGTTATTTGGACAAGTCTTTCCTTGGCACCCGGACTAACTAGAAATCAAAAAACATTACATTATGAAATGATAAAACAATAATGCCGAGAATGAGGTTTTTTTTTTAAATTTGTGCGCATGAGTCTTCAGAGGAATTATTGTGCATACTTGTGTTTTCTTGCGACATTATTGCTTTTGCTGCGGATGAAAAATGGTTATTAAATTAATATAACAAGTAACCTAGTAACCACTAGTTATTAAAACATTTAAAAAACAAAATCAATATTTTAATAACAAATATTAGTGATTTAAATAATTTGTAAGCATATAAAATATTATTAATGTGGCAAAATTCATATTTTTATTATTAAAACTCAAACAAGCATCACATATTAATTAGAATAACATAGATCATTCGTAATTAAGAAAAAACAATTTTATCTAAATAAATTGCAATTATTTTATACTATTCCATTTTTTATAATAAAATAAAACACATTTAGAATACAAAAATATAGTTATTAATATGACGACCATTTCGTTTGTCATGGCATCTTCAGACAATGAATTGTAAGCCCAAAGATGTAGACAAAACAGATGTCTTTGATAAATTACTGTCACGCGAAAAAATGTAAATTTTTATATAAAATTGTGTTTTTAATTAATAAAGATAAAAGTTTACTTTGAGGGATAAAAATAAAAGGTACAATATTTTGACTGTTCAAAGTAAGTTCTACAATGACAATATATGTTTAAATCTATATTAACACATTGTATGCTGAAAGATGAATCTTAAGATTATAAGAAATTTAGGGGAAAAACCACATAAGACGGTTCGAATGAAATATAAATTTAAATTTCATACATGATGCAGTTACAAAAAATATCTAAGCTTGAGTAATTAATTTCTGCATACAATGTGTTAAAAACGGTGTAATAATTTGAAATTAGAAAATGTACAAACGAGATAATTAAATGAAGAGATTGAGGAAAAAATCAGTGTGCATTGCGTTTGAAGTATAAAATTTCAACATATATGTTTATAAAATAAACTGTATATACATATGTAAGATGAAATTAAGTGCATATCAACTAGAACTTCAACTCATTTTATTGCAAGAAAATATGATTAGAAAAGCGGTATAAAACAAAACGACAAAAGGGTTCATTATACAAGAAGCGTTTCTTTGTTCAAATCAGGGTTAGCGATATATTACAAAGAAACAAATCAATCACAGGAAATAAATATCTCATAAATCAGCATTTGCTGAAAAATAAAGTAAGACTAGTTTTAATTTGCAGCACCTAAACTGGGACAAAATATTAATATACATAACTAGAGAAAAGTAATAGGCATTTCAATAGAAGCTGTTAACACCATGCACCAGACATACGGTGAATTTGATTATTCAAATCTAAGGAAGCCTACCTCTTTGAAATGATATAATTGTATCACTCAGTTCCTCTATCATATGCACCCGACGTCCCTTTATTCCCATCACTGTAAAACAAAACCTATATTACATATCAAAAGGGCATGCCCGTTTAGCTTTTGTCGTCAATCGGATATATTAATAAATACATTTTCAATCAAATCAAACATAAATATCCTTATGAATAATTCTTAATTATAAAACAATGAAAACACATTTAAATCTTAAAACATTGACTGCACCTTTTCCAGAATCGGCATTTCTTATAACTACTTCATCTTTAGAATAATTTTTCCCTGGTATTTTCGTTGGCTTTGTAAACTTCCCAGAAGTCTTTATGATTTCTCCAGGACCGAGTAAAAGAGGCGCTGGAGGTTCCATAGGAGAAGTTGGTGTATTTAGAGATAGAGACGCGGTGTCAACACCAACTATGGTATCGGCGGCAGCAACAAGCATGGGCTGAAATATTAAGATTGTCAAAGGTAAATATATAAAGATTAATAGAATATACATTTAAAATATTTAATCATATCAACATACCTCTGCATGAGTGACCCTATGTTTGTAATAATGACTCATATGATCTGTTTCTTGCCATTGCTTTGCTCTTAATTCAATAAGTTCAAGCAAATGAAGTCGAGATTTTTTATCAAGATTATCATCTTGAGAACCGTTGCGAAATATAACAAAGAAGCGATCCAGCAAATCTTTATACAAGGATTCTAATTGGGATCCGTGTAATTTCAAATGCTGGTACATCAAAGCTACATTATTCTGTAAGAACCTGTCATAGTTACCCTGAGTCAGTTCAACCGCAACTGTTTCAGTAAGAACTATAAGATCATCAACTGAAATGCAACGGGAATATTCTATTAATATTTGTTGATCGATTAAAAAAATAGGATTTTAAATTGAAAAAAAATTACCGGAACTAATTTTGAAATCCATCACAGCACTTCTTGTTTGTATAGTAGTCCCAGACGTAGATTTGAGAGGTCTGGGCATTTCTAACTTTTTCGCAGTTCGAGTCATTTTCGTTAGGGTCGACATCATGATTATGCTCCAGCTAGTGAATACAAAAAATAAACAAATTTGAATGACTGAATTTACAATTTTTATAGTAAAGAAATGCTATTTTATGTTAAGTTATACGAATACACAAAGTAAATCAAAGACTAAAAATAGGATTAGTGTTTACTTTGTTATGAAGCCATAGATATTATTTGAACCATATCTATGCCCTAATTGAGGTAATAACCTTGAAGGAAGAAAGGAAATGTATAGAATATAGGCAATGAACTGTTAATATTATTTTATGATTTTATTCAACGTACAGTAAGATCCCGCTTAACGCTGTTTCAGTATTATGCGTTAGAATGGAGACGATAAACAATTCATTGGAGATTTTTGGAAAAACTAGAATACATTCGACCCACGGTAATCCGACAAACGTTTTACAATCTGGAAACAGATTGTTCGATTTGTCAGACTATAGGACGTTGGAATATATCGCCTCCGACCACTTGTTCTGTAATGATTTTTGAAGCGTTTTTTACTACCCCTTGCTAGATACAAAGTCTTCTTTTTTGTTATCTCTTTGTAAAATCTCTTGCCTGATCCACAATCAGTGGTTGAGATGAACTTTTGAATGCTCTTGCGATTCTCTTTTATATCATAAATTGTGGATCGTCCTACGGAGTATGGAAGAATGTATGGCCGAAGTTAAGCAAGAATGTTGACGATGATTTTACTGAATTAGTAGAAAAAGTGCATAAAGATTAATGCATAAATTTGCATTTCTGAAGATGAATAGAAAAAATTTAAAAATTCTCATTCATTTTCACTGTGTCAAAACGAACATTTTCAAACTGCCACGTAGCAAAAAAGAAGCTGTAAAATTATTGCAGTTGAATAAAAACATGACCGTCAAATGGAATAATTACACGCGAGAAGTTTGCGTTTTGGTTTGATCGTCAAAATCGACAAGAATTTGTTCATCAAGCATAAAAATCATGCCAGCCGAATGCTCCCTCGGCAGTGGATTTTCAGTGGACTATGCTCGGAGACACGCAAACGCTTTTTGGTCAATTGCAGTGAAAAAACATTGATAGCGGCAATTTTAGAAAATATTGAACCCGGTTCGTTTATATACTCGGACAGTTGGTGCGAATACAAGATTAAAAAATTGCAAGAAGCAGAACCATAAATACAATTTCATTTTAAGCTTTGCATCTTTTAAGCTATGAAATAAATTAACATTTAATTAAGTCATCTCCTAAATGTAACTGATGACGTTAAAATTAATAAACGACGGAGAAATATTGTTTCGTAATATTTAAATGATCCAATTCCAAGTGGACACAGGTGTATCTTGTCGTATATTTTAAATTAATATTAATTTTAATAGATCGCATTCAAGTAGAATCTTATTGGAGTCAGAGCGAGTGTTAAAGCGAGAATAATACAATACGAAAAGTACTGCAACAAGCTGTTGTTTTAAGATAAAGTTTATTTATATTTGTAATGAGATTATATGATTGCATACACGCTAAAATGAAAGATCATAAAAAAAAGTTTTTAACACAGAAACAAAAGAATGTTTTCTTTTTAAATTTGAAAACTAATTACGGTATTGTTCATATATGTATTTATAGCGAGTCAATCGGATCTTTTATTGATGTAAAAATTAATAATTACATTGTGGAATGCAAATAATAAGATTATATGCTTATTTTAACTTTTGGCATAAATAGGTTATTTAATATTTTTTAACTGAATTTATTAATGTGGCAGCCCTGCATATTGTATGCATGAATTGATTGGTTAATATGTGATGATATATAGACTCTCATAGTTCGAATAATTTTTAAAAGAATAAATAGGATTCTAAGTGGAGTTTTAAAATGTAACCTCTTTATTTACTGTGGTATACTCGGCGTGCAATGTAAATAAATATATGGAATTTGGTCGAAAATTATGGCCGGATATAAAAGGCAACGCACGGACGTCATAGGCGCGGTCACATACCTTCGTCATAGTATAAATCAACAGAATCTGAAAAATTCTCCTGGGAGGAGATGTCGTAGGTGAAAGTAGCTGAGCCATTCTCAACCCGTGCATCGGAAATGGGATTGACACGTATGCAATAAGTATGGCGTTTCGTCCGCCAGATCCATGGCTCTTTACTGGGACTAATTAAGCCAATTGGCTAAAACAAAATAAAGTAACAAAAAGCAACCGTTACCTGTCGCTGCGCGCCGTGACACGCGCCGTCTCGCACTGGTGCCAACTGCGACAGACACAACATTATAAAAAATAAAACAACCCAAAATGTCATTTTTTACGACCATGTTCACAAACTTTCAAACATATTTAGAAAACGGATATATTTTAAATACTGTGCTTTAAAATTATTTTGAGCGGTCGTATTATTTATCTCAATGAGCAGTTATATTTTGATGATGATATAAAAATATTTTAAATTGACATTGAACTTATATATTATTTAATAAAAACGAAACAATACTCTAATATCTAAATACGATAAAATACGCTTCAAATCATTTTTCTCAAGCAAAATAATTTGACAAAATTTAGAATTGTAAAACTTGTTCATCTTAAAAACATATTTATATTTTTGTTATTGATAACCAGTCTGATTTTCATTAATTTGCCATTAAAATTTTTAAATTAGGATACATTAATACTTTTATATTCCCCTCTAATATAGTTTTTCAACACATCCTTCCATTCCATTTTAATATCTTTCATATTATGCTTTCATGATTAATTGCGAAGATTATTATTAATAGATTTTTTAAGGCTTCAGGTTATATATTTTATACGAAATGCATTAAAATCTATGTATTGATCTATCTATCGACAAACCAAGAACCGAAATAAATTGAAATGATAATAATATTATCTTCTGTTACTGTCCATATTGTTCAAGATACCCTCAATTGATATAGAAATGAACCTAAGATGCATTTAAGCAACACATATGTCTTCATCCTAGCCCGGGACCAAGGCACCACCCTTGCGGACTCTTTGTACTTCAGAAAGGCCTTTTCAGTAGAATCAAAAAGGTTGTCTAGAATAGATTTCCATTGTCTCCTGAAGAAAACTACTCAGTCTTTACAAACCTCCCACACTCCCTATCGAGACGGCCGCGAAAGTGTTCGTCAATACGTTTATTCAGGAGCTGAGTGAGCGTTCAAAAAGAAACTTAGTGGTAATGCTACCTTCAATATCGAGCGAATGAAGAGGTGAATGTATGATACAGACGAGATGGATGTAACCCCTTCCTGTGAATGGATATTGAAAAGGCCCATAGTTCTAAAGTGGACTGTTTGTGGCTGCACTATGATGATGATGATTTAAAAAATATGTAAATATAAACAGGATGAAATCAATATTAAAGTTTCGTCAACAAAATGCATTCCAACATATATTTCTATTATAAGATGTGATCTGATTGCAGCACTGGTAGATTAAAATAAAAATTAAGTTCGAAAAGGATTACTTTATTTGCTTCTGAAATATAGTTTTGATCAAGCCTTTAAGATCATAAAATTTAAAAAAATCACAGTATTTTAGAAGATTTGTATTTCACATAAATAAATACATTATAAAAAGTTACATGATAAAATACACATAAATAAAATTAAAATCACACTTCATCTAAAGCCGCTGCTAAAAATATTTCATTTAAAAAAATAAAACAATATATAATCAACAAACATAACAAAAGATTAAGATCTAATAAATTTTAATGGTATTTAAAAATACAACTCGAAATGGGAAATTTTGTTCTTAAATAATTATTTTAAGAGGGATATAAATAGTGACAGATCACATGTGATAAAGAGCGTTGCTGATTAATGAATACAGATCATGGATAAAACTCTACAACGTAAATCCTGATTTTTTTAGAACAAAAACGAATTTTAAGCTAACATATTCGATTAATTACACAAGTGTATTTGAGATTCGTTGAATATTATGCAAATATTATTGTTCAAACTGTGCACACGTAATAAGAACTGGAATGTAACAATTCTGTATGGAAATGAGGACATTAATATTAATCAATATTCAGTCACGTTAGGCACAAGATGAAAAAAAGTGCTCTCTCGATACACCTTTATCGTTATAATGAATGTTTATAATTTTAAAACGGGATCATATGGGCATGTTAATATAGATATAGGCTAAATCTTACAATAGTCAAATTACTAATTAATAATAATTGGTTGATTGAATTGTCGAAACTTTAGAACGTCAATAAAATAGCTGTCATTGTAATATTTTAAAATATACCTATTAAGTTGTACTAAAGCTTGTACTATTTTCTACTGGCATTTATAAGTAGTAGGCTCGATAAACATTGCGATGTTTCAATTATTTTCAATAATACTATTAAACAACCACAAAAAAACCCCATAAAACACCAAAGATTACTTTATCACGAAATTTTTGATTGCAGTACATTTGTGTGAAATAGTGATATTAAAGTAATGGCAAATTGTACAAAATGCATTGTTATATCTAGGATAATAATAAATCTATAAAAATCAAGGAATAATCCAGGAGGAAGAAACCCATATCATCATTTTAAATTTATTTTTAACTCCCTTATGTTAAAAAATAATAAATATAAATATCATAATAAATGTTTAAACCGCATTAAAACATTTTGTAATCCAGCTATCACATCTATTGCAAATATTATCAACATGAATCTTACATAATAGCATTTATTAATTAAAATGAAGCATTTATTTTCATACAATTTATGAATATGCAATTCTGCTTGAATAATTTATATTGTGACCATCATAACTATATTGTAAAATAATCATTTGTATTCAATATAATTTAAGAATTTGCAAATCGATGGACGTTTATAGTACGAATCGTAAATGTTACTGCATATATTGGAACATTTTCTCTAAAATAAAATGTCAATAATGCAAATAAAAAGGGTTTATTTGGCACAATTGCCTACGCTCATAAAAATACATTTAAAATGAGTTCATTTTTTGAGGGCACAGTTTTTGGCTAATGTTGTTCACCCTCGCTTTTATGTGTAACATAATATCTACAGATAAATCTTCGATGCAATTATATCTGGTTCGTTGAAAATTAAATATATCAGCGAGAAAAGCCATGATTTGTTCTCGAAAGTACGAGCATGTATCGCGCAAGCTTTCATCTGGACCTAGAAAACCCCATGCCATCAACGGAGACATTTGCTCGGAAATGGTGTAAAAATGAGACATAAAACCATCGGGGAATTTGAGCATCCGTCTTTTTGCTTTGAGTACGGACCAAACGGCAGTGGTCAGAGCCTGAAAAATAAAAAGTTAAATATGAATAAACACCGAAATAATTTTATTTAATATGATGAATGAATAATTTACTGTTTCTTTGAAGCCGTTAGACAGCCAACGGTTTTGAACGACGGCGGTGACCGACGACGGAGGTGATGCCAAATCTTCAAAAGCATCCAAGAGTATATAATCCAAAACCACGTCGTAGAATGTTATCACTTTAACACCCTTTGTTTCGAGCTCCATTTTTAAAAACTCCCAATTATCATTATCGCTAATCCATGTCAACATTTCTTCATAAGCAACTAAAAACTCTTTGGGATCCTAGAATGTTATTAAAAATATTTTAAGTATATTATAGTAGTTATATATTGCCCTACACGATGATGATATTTATTAATTACTTTATCTGCGAATAGAAGTAGATCTGTGAGAATTTGTCTTCCATTGTCGGCGAACCACGACCAAGTGTTGGGATCTTTAAATATCAATTGAAAAGCCAACCGAATACAATGCAATTTGCAAAGATATTCAACATCCGAGCCACATCCGACTATTTCTGTACGCAGAGACCTAAACATTATTCAAAACAAGTATATAATTAGATTGATGTTTATTCAATGCGCAAATGTTTAAAATGAAAATAAAAGTACCTGCTTGGAATACCGTGTTCAAATTGCTTTAAAGCCGACTGATAGAGTGCCAATTTTTCTATATCGGGAAAATATTCAGAGAATTCTTCAAATTCTCTCAAATCGGCCACCTAAAAATAGTTTAATTAATAATGGTAATATGTAATTGCAATGTTTTTGAATTTTTGTTTGGGTAATAAATACCTCATCTTGGGCTGAAGCGAAAGATTCAGCCGATGATAGATTGCAATCTTGGACTGCTGCAGGGATTGAAATACGTCCGAGAGCTGATCCTTCAGCTCCGCTGCCACTCTCACATCTAAATAAGACTGAACGCTGATCCAAGAAAAGTAGTTCGCTTTGTTCCTGTAATAAATATTTGTATCAAGGAATTATTCATCTATCAAGTAAATAATTTTTGAATCATATTTCGATAAAAATGAGACATTTAACAGGTTTTAATTTCGAACGAATTGAATTAATTTTGTGGTTTGTGTGTTATTCAAATGATTACTAAAAAATGATTATGATATGAATCATATTTTAAAAATCATAAGTATTAACCTGAAGTAAATAAGCTGCATCCAATAACTGCTGAAGTTCTTTGCAGAATTCAGTCTCTTCAGGAGAATTTAATTGCACTCCTTGTCCTGAAGCTTGCGGTGTGAATGCTGAAAGAGCATCTTCCCAATAATTGATGCTCGTCTCGAGAGCTTCCATTCCTGTAGAAGAATACATTAAAATGTATTTAAAAAATTGAAATACTACATAAATACGAAAATAGAAAGAACTAAATTGAGGCGTGATTTCAAATAAATCATTTGGAGTTCTTGCGTGGGAGAAGGTCAATTTGAGGTTCACATTTCGAGTTCATCATCGTCAAGGTGGAAAAGGAAGTGTGCCAATGAATCATCGGCGTCTCAAGCTTCATTCATTGAGCACAGTCATTCGCTATCAGACATGACCCGCAATTTCTAGACATCTCTGAGTCATTCAGATGAATCAAAGTTGTGCAATTGAGGTTTTCGATTAAATATTTGATTCGTTTTTAAGGAATGATAAAATAATTATTCAAATCGTAAATTCACAATGGATGTGGCTTTTTTATTGTAAAAATATACGCCAAGTTTTCATCGTAGTCTACACCAAATAGAACGTTACGAATGCTTTTAATGGCGGCTGAATGAAAATGCATTTGCTATCTGAAACTATTATTCATCGGTGAATAAACGAGAATTAATAAGCAGTAATGGTCTACGATTGTGGCGACCATTCGACAAATTTATGATGGGACACAAACAAAGCCATGAAGATTTAATACTAAGACTATATTATGGCTGTTTGAGTTGACCATGATGCGTCATAGTAATTGGAGCAAAATATTCTTGCAAAATTATTACTCCAATAGATGATGTAAATCAATTATTTCTCCTTCGATTCCATAATCGACAAAATAAGCAACATGGTTTTTTTGTTGTTTTGAAATATAGATGACAGATATAGGGGCGTTGCAATGATTAGTCATACCAATTGCATCTCACAAGTTCCGTACATACGTTCATAAATATCATGTTAGCATATTTTTACTAACAGCCATGCGTATGCTCGCCATAACACATTCACACACAGCACTTTATATTCATCCTCAGCTAATATTAACCCTTTCACATCGGAGAACATACACGTTACGCTCAAATGTAAATCCACTTTTCTGTCAGCTGCCTATTAATGTGTTGCAAAAATAAAAGAACAGGGTTACCACGTGAGCCTTCCAGTTTACACCAGGAGTAGTTTTTGCATAGGAGTGGTAATATTCGACTGATGACGCCACTCCAGAGCAGTCAAGGGGGAATAACAAAATTGGTCAACGATAAGAATGATGCAATTATTTTAATTGTCAAAACAAACGCCTACTCTCAAGACAACACAAACGAAAGTCGTCTTATCTTAGTTGAAAGAGCTTAATAGCTTATCCGACGATAGCAATTTCAGTTAATTATACCTAAATTTTATGACGGTTAAAAGATTCTTTTGAATACGATATTGTATTGAATAATAAGTAAATATGAACATTTACGAGTTTTCATAAAAATATATTGAGAAGGTTTAAACGTGTAGGGGTACCTTTACGGCACGACTTTACGGGGAATACCAATACCGCGTGCGATTACAAAGATTCCCAATACTACCGCGTAATACTGAAATAGCGTTAAGTGGAGTTCTGTTGTATAAAGGAGCTATTCTTGATCCAGTAATTTCATCACATAACCGTTTTTATTGCAATATAAGTCAATATATAATTGGGAACATAGAGTGGCCATGAGAAACCAAATACCTATTCAGATCATGAATTTATTTGTTATCGGTTCATATTTTTGAATCAGGGCATGAGAACTATATGCACAAAAAAAAACGAAAGGCATTGAAAGCTAATCTCAGTTAAGAACATGTAAACACATTTGCTGCATACAATATTTTTACGCCAAGTTAAACCTTTTTCAACTCAAGTTAAGCATTTCCATTTCAAGTTAAACTTTCAGATGTCAGGTCTATCGTCATCAGATATTTAAATGCTAGTTCGAGTTGATGACCGCATGAGCCCCTATTTTTCGTATAACACCAATAATGTGACTGATAAAATTTCTTTCTGCTGAAACACGGACTAAAACTCGCAAAATTCCCGATTTCCCAACAAATGATTTATTTCCGTCGCTGCAGATGAATACTTATATACTATAATACTTTGATGTGATTCCTAATTATATTACGGAGGGATACAAAAATTCTGAAGCCCGTATCTATTATATTTTATATCGATATTCCCATTATTAGAGTCGAGGTGTAGTAAATACATCACCGGTAGGGAAAAGTTAATATAAAAATTAGAAAAACATATATGTATACATAGATTAGACAGTTACTGTTAAATATAATCAAAGCGTTCAGATGATTTTTAGAGGCGATATTGGCGATAAGAGTTGGAATAGTTTCACGGGAGCATTCTGAAAATAAGGTCACCCGACTTGCGACGCAGTGATATGGCATTGCGCCAAAGTGCTCGTTGCAATGAGCAGCTCCCGAGGGATGTATCACCATATTCGGTTCAAGAAACTTTTCCTCCTGGAGGAACATTTCATTTCACATTTATGTTCCCAAGGTAAAATCACGAATCAAAAATGAAAGGAAAACTCCTTAATTCTACATTTCAAACTTTGCTTCGTAAAATTTGAGTCCAACTTTTCCCTCTAAAAAAGAACACGAATAGGGCGGAAATGTTGATGCAGATTTGTGTTTACGGAAGACCACACACAAGAACCTAAATTAAAGCGTCGTCAACAAAAAACGCAACAAAAATAATGAAAAAAACTTCATATTGTTTGTGTGCTGTGTCATTTGTTTATATAAGAATGTAATTTATAACGATCGAAAGTACCGACAAGGAATTAATTAAGTGGTAATGATTCATTTTATAGAACTGGTCGATTAAAGTGTTTCGAGAAAAAAATATGTATGCAATTAAATCCACTATGCAGTAGTGGCGCATAATTAAAATGACCAGACGTTCCTAATCGAGCGGGACAATTACAATTTTTAAATAATGACCCAGTAATCGATTTCATCTCGGTTTCTTTCACAAAGAACACAAAGCCTGTTATATCATTCGTTGGTACGAATCGCAGCTTTAATATGTACGACACGTCTAATGCTATATTTAAATTCGCAGAAAAAAGACCGAGCAGTTTGTCAAGGATGTCTGCCTCAAAAAATAAGCTGGGATGAAAGTCATTAGCATAAAGGCAATTTACATGAATGAAGATTTTAAAACAGGGCACCTGAAAGACATTTATTACGTCGAATGTGTCTCGCTGCTGAATTTAAGGACCTAAACATTTTCTTAATGGGTTAATATATTTGAAAGAACATTGGCTACAGCGTTGAAATCCTGAAACGATGCTTACAATAAAACAGATCTTTTCACCGAGGAAGCGCCATGAAATGGTTGAGTCACCTTATGAACGCCGAACAGACTCAATGACTGCTTTATATTTCCTCAGAAATTATTTTATGTATCGTATTTTATTATGTAGTGATGTGATATTTGTATTGATTAGAACTTACATTTTCAGAAACAGTGAGAGTGAATATTGTGTGCTATCGACAGTGTTTATTTATTTATGTACAAGCTTCGTACACGCTGCGACGGTCCTGACGGATAAGTGGATTAGTACGGATGATATGCGGCGGACATACAAATTTAGTTTATGATGATTTAAAATTAGCTCAATAAACAAAGGGTTAAACTGCCCTTTCTTCCATTCGTCCTTGTTAATTTCGGATCTTGTCAAACTTTGTGTGAGGATAATTTTTCAGTATACGACGAATGAAATTTTTTGATGCTTAATAAATAAATGAATCTATGACTTGCTTCGGATTATGTTTTCAAATGTTGAAAGGCATATCAGATGATCATTGGAAGAATGTTAACACATTAACTGTGGGGACACTTCGCGTGCGTCTGCCACCTGTCGCGGGCAATCTTTCAATGTCATGTATAAAAAACGTACATATATTTACATAAAATGCCATAACATTTAGATTAACCATAATATTTTTTTTCAAAGTATAATAGTACAAGTTCATACACTGTTTTTAAATTATGTTTAATACTTACAGATATGAATTTTATAATAATAATATTTAAAAAATCAGAAAAGCATATTTTTTTGTTATTAGTCAGTTTTCTTTAAAAATGCTGAATTAAAATGTCTTTCGAAAAATAATCTAAATAAAAAGAGTTTTCATTTGACACTGTAGTAATTTCAATATTAGTTTTGAATATATTTTTAAGTAGCGATAATCTTTTGATCAAAATGTCATCTGTTTAGCTTAACTTTATTTAATGTTTGCAATGAAATTTGAAGCCGAGCAAAATCACATATATGAAAGGTAGGCAGACCACTTTTGAAAATATGATCATATAACAGACACAAGAGTGTCGTTTTACAAGATGTATCCATTGTTTCCAAATTTATGCATAGAGAAGTATGCATAGAGTTTTTAATTTATGTTTCTTAAAACGATTTTCTCATTATATCTTAAATGCGCCCTTCGATGTGTTCATCCTTACGACCTATTGGGTGAACGTTCACAAAGAAAACCATTCCCATTAATGAATATTGAACAGGCCTTAAATTTTGCAATGTACTACCTATGGTAAAACTATGATGATTTCTTGAATTTCGATGATCACACATCAGTAATATGTAAATATTTCTGTTTCATTTGAAGTATACGGTAACACAATCAATGAAATAAACTCATCATAGATTCAAATGATGATGGTATTATCATATTAAGACAACTTTTAAATTACATTTTGTTGCTGTTGTCAAAAACGCTTCTAATTCTAATTAAGCTCGATCGATTTGCTATCGAGTGAGTTGCGTTGAATTATTATTATAAAGTCAGAAAGTAGGATTAAAGATTAATTTACATAAAACAAAGTAATAAAGACAAACACTGTGCGAACGAAGGCATTAACTTTAGTGGAGTAAAGTTATATTATGAAATTAGACGAAGAATGAAATTGGTGTGAAGTGCCTTTATAAGTTTGAGGACGATACTTAAATTGAGTTTTCAGCTTGTCTCAAAAGTAAAGAATTCCATTATTGCGTCTCGTAAGAGTTGACGCAATAATGCGAGACGTGGAGAATGACTGCTAAAAGATTTTAGGAATTGTAAAGAACGGTTGAAGGATCTTAGAGCTATTATGTAGACAATATATATAATACAATTGGTTAATTAATGGTTTTATAATATGTATATGATAATCACGCGAAACATAAACGTATATTCACGATTGAAGTATACAGTGATCTCGGCTATGATTGTTTATAAAGATGAAAGTTACATCTTTATGATTATATCTACCAATATAAATTAATTTAAACTATTTATACATGGAATAAATCAGTAGAACCTGACTTGTGTTGTCGAAGAAGAAAAAAATCACTTTACAATGGATCAATTTTCGCCGAGTGAAGAGTTTTATCAAAAAAAGAGACTGGCCAGTTAGTTAGTTAAAGAGAGTTCGCCACTAAAAATATTTGCGATGTACTGGGTGATATTTTAAATGTTCGCAAATATGTATTAATATTGGTTCCAGAAATTTCGTCCTAGAAATTTCGATTTAAAAAATTGTCCTGGAAGTGGAAGATTGGTGTAAGGTGGATGCCATCACACTGACTGCTAAAATTGAAAATAATCATACAGCAACTATTGAAAAAATATCGGCAAATCTCGGATACTCATTGTCGAGTGTTCAAAGAAATTGGGAAGGTGTGAAGACAAGGATTATGGGTATTGCATGAACTAAGTGAAGAGAACCTTAGCGACCATATGAACACATGCGAACAACTTCTAAAAATGGAATCCGAAACGTCGTTTATAGGCGACTTAATAAGTGAAAATGAGAAATGGTCAGGTAGCAAAACTGACCCCGAAGCCCGGTATGACAACAAAAAAATATTTTGTCTGTTAGGTGGTACTTGCAAGGGTATCATTCATTTTGAAACACTTAAACCTGGACAAACAATAAATGCAATACACTCAAACCTCTTTTTGTGCGATTTTGAAGTTATGCGGTTTTTTTAAAGCATAAAAAGTACATATCGAGATATTTTGGATAAAATAGAAAATAAATCATCAAAACTAACCGAAATTTGGAAAAAAAAATATTTTGGACTATTCATCATTTTGCATCTGCTATCGCTTAAATAATTGACTCAATTTTTTTTAAACAGTCGCTATTTTGTTATTTTTTTGAGTTAGGGGCTTTAGTGACATCTATACTAATTATGAATTATATTGTTGGAAGGAGAAAATCTACACAGAATTATTGTGACATTGACACTGGGTATATACTATTTCTTTCAAAGAAAAGAGCGATTTTGAGTCATATCGAAAATCGTAACGAAAATTATCATAGAGCGATGATAGTTTGTAATTAAAATAATATATATTTATCTAGCGGATGTCTGGCATTTGAGATGTCAGTTGTCAGATATCCTTAAAATTTTACCAATGATGCAAGACGTCCTTTAAATGTTACCAAAAATGTTATTTTTTAATTGTCTTATTGTTTTCCAGTTTTTTATTAACTTTTTTTGTGCGATTTCGGATCTATTTTATATGGCTGTTTCAAAGTTATGCGGTTTTTAAAATCCATTGAACGCACCTTCACTTTTTCTATGAAGTCGTAGCTTTTTGTGCGATTTTCCGCGGAATCCATCTACCGCACAAAAAAGGGTTAAGTGTACTTTATTGTGAACAGTTAGATCGTTTAGCGGTGAGAATACAAAAAAACGACCCTCTCTCGTGCATCGAAGACAAGTGTTTTTACAATATAATAATGCTTACCCCCATACGGCGAAGATAACGCGGGAATGAATAAACAGCATTGGATGGAAGACAATTCGACATCCTACTTATTCTTCAGACATCGCTCCGTCGGATTTCTATCTTTTTTTTATAGGTATATGCAACATTATTTGGATGGGAAAAATTACAAAACATGAGGTCAAAAATGGACTTTTTTCATTAAAATGTTGCCAGATAGGTGGAGAGAGGTTATATTCAACGATGGAAACTACATTTTGTAATAAGTTTTAAATCAATCTTTATGGGTACCTTACGTGGGTATTCCCACGAAAGTCTTACGATATACGATCTCGATTTGGTTGATTGACTTTGATGTTAATAAAGATTAGGAGAGTAGAATTGTATTGCGGATTTAAATGTTGCATAGGTTATTTAGTTTTTTGTTCTTCGTCCTTGCTGCCTATTTAAGGCTACAATTATTTTTTGACCCATTGATGTTATGGTAGAAGCAAAAAATACATTTTATTATGCTTAGACCGAAACAAAGGGGAGTCTGCCCACGCTAGGTCACGACGAAATTAAGATCGATATAGATTTTTTTTCTGTTTTTAATTTTTTTTTTTGCTATATATTCAAATGCGTTAATAAATAATTAAAGACATTTTAGTGGTGATTTTTGGTGAAATTGTTTCTTGTGGATTTATAAGGTTTTCGGGCGAAGTTAATCGAAAAATTGCGATGTAAGGCAGCGATCGTTAACCGTTTATTTTTTTGGTTCGGAAATGAATAGTTCGGGTCCACAATTTATGGACCCCCAGTTGCGCGCGCATCTCTCGAGTGGCCGCGCTCGCAGTACGTAACGTTCCATAAAACATTCCCGAGCCGGCAGCAGCAGAGGATGGACTTCCGCACCCGACGGAATTGAGTCGCCAGTGAACTTGTGTTCTTGCACCTTTTATGCCATCGTAGGGGTTGTCGTCGTAAGGGGGAAGAATTAAAGTGACAGTGAAAACATATTTTTAGTGACGTGCCATCTTAAAAACTCGATATTTGGATTAACCGTTAGCGATTTCAGAAAACGTTTTCGAAAAGGTAAGCTTCACGAATTGGAGGGAAAACCGGCCGTATGACGTTTAGACCGGAAAAGTGTAACGATTTATTGATTTAATGATCTGCGAATATGTGTAGTTTATGATTTTTTTTTAACCAGTTTTTCGAGTAAGCAATGATACTTTTGACACGCTACGAAAGATGAAAACAGTAAATGCAACACAATGGTACTCATTTTACCATAGCGTCTTTCTATCACGATCTCTTTTTTATAACTAAATAATTTGATGAGATATTTTTCGACGAAAATATGGAGTCTCAAGGCTTAAATTGAAGAGTTATTAAAAAAATATTTATGACATTATTTTGACAAACATATATATTTGTGGATGAATAGATCTAGTACTTTCCACATGGATCCGTTTTCGTGGGTTGTGCGTTATCAGTGAGTCGTTCAGGTGTAACGTGCGGCTCGGACATTTTTATGAATAACGAATGATTGTGCGGTGGGACGCACGCGATCCCACCCAAAACCATTTTTCAATTATGCCTTCGGAAACTTGTGTATGTTTTTTCTTAACATTTCAAGCGGAAAATGCGACCTGCAGACAACAGGTAGATAAATACTCTAATAAAATTAATGACAAGCGGAAACGCCGTGGCGTATGAGAGTCACAGACTGTGGATACGTATTAATTAACGACCGTACTTAATTAGGGTCGCAACCATCGGGAGAAATTCTGATCGGAAGTCGTCCATTATAATACAATTTTTTAAAAAAACTAAACCACTTTCGGTACCGGAGCAAGCCTTGCGCATCGCCTGAAATCTTATCATTCTTTCGTGACTCCCCCGATGCCCGTATGCTAAATATTAACGCGGTTTTTGATCTCAGTTTTTCACGCACTCTACGAAAGACAGGACTCCTGGCCGGATTCCAGACGATTCGACGTTCATTCATAAGTTCGGACAAAAATGTGACACCGCCTCGATGCGTGGGTCACTTTTGAACGTGTGAAATCCGACAGGAGATTCAGAGCATAACGGGCAGTTTGTGTGCAAAATAGATTATGTTACATGCGTCCATTACACAATGCAGTTGCACGCTTTTGTTGCATCTCACAAAGGACGCCTCGTTAAAAAATCAGACTCGATTGTCCCCCTCCCCCACGAAATTGAAAATTAAAATCGAATTTAATCACCGAAAGATTGAGAATCGCAGATTGCCAGGTCACGTTCGAAAGTGAGAACATACAATCTCGCATCGAAGCTCTGCAATGAGAACCTTTTGTATCGAATCCCTTTGTGAGTTAACTCAACCCTCCAATATTTCCATATAAATAATATTTCCGTACAAATAGAATTTATTTAAAAAAATCCACTATCATCATCATTATCATCAGACTATGGAATTCGAAGCATAACAAAATGCCTATCTGACTCACTTCTATTGATCAAATTTCATCCGTTTCTCATTTTTCTGATTTCATCTATGCAGCATGCCAATCTTCTTACCTTATGAGTCCAGTTTTATAGAGGAAACATTACAATACTTTTAGTGATACAGATAGCGGGAGTCGAATTTCATAGTCTTTTTATAATAGCATTTATCATAAA
This sequence comes from Stenopsyche tienmushanensis, assembly GCA_008973525.1. NCBI lineage: Eukaryota > Metazoa > Arthropoda > Insecta > Trichoptera > Stenopsychidae > Stenopsyche > Stenopsyche tienmushanensis. The sequence goes on along the minus strand of WACJ01000006.1, from coordinate 283,956 downwards.
TATGATACATTTATCACTAAACCATCTCTTGGTTTGGGTTCTTCTAAATTATAAGTTATAACAAGTGTATTCATCTCATTATAACTCGCTGAAAAGCTTCTCAAGCACGATAAAATCGAATACATCCAGACATGTCGATCAATTTCATGGCATTATATTCAATAGTTTAGGGCTCAATTTTCGATTGTATATCCTCGTGCCGAATATTCCACGTACGGTTTCGATCATGCTGCATGCGCGCAATTTCGAAATGCACGACATTGATAAGCCGCCGTCTAACGAAGCAATTTTATAGTATGGTGGCGCATCCTGCGAATTTGCGTAGCGTCGCGAAAAAAATAAATTTCAACGGCCGCGGTGATAACCGTCGCGCTTCTGTCAAACCTGTTTCCTGTCGAATCTCACATACGAATTAGCACCCATTAGAATTGCCGCTCTATATCTACGGTGCGAAGAACCGGTCGACGGATCGACGTCTCTTTCGACCTTCGCGATTGCCATTTATCGACGAGTCGTCAATGGATGCGGGAATTTAATCTGGAAAATTCCATTCCCACACGCACGAAAATCTCTGCGCCGAGCGCAAATTAGGTCAGAATTATTTATGGAGTGGCATTTTTAATTGTCCAAATAATGTCGAATTTGATAAATACTATTGAGACGTATGACATTTGTCTAAAGGTCGTGCGGTGATTCAAGGCGTAGGACGCTCATGAATGAACGAGGAAAAATAATAATGACGCACAATACGAGCAATTTATGATTTCACACATGATTTATATATATATATATATATATATATTTAATGCACAGTTTGGATCTGAAATGATGACCGCCAAAGGGTTAGATATGGCCCGCTATGTCGGACGTATTTATTACGTTTAGACGCAATCTATTAAATTTGATCTCGCTCATGTCACATGTACATCGTCAACGAGTGAATTGGATGCGATTGATTGGCGTTTAAATTTTGTATCTGTGAATATAATATTGGGGATGTGCGTCGAAGTACTCGATATGTCATTTGAATTCATTAATGAATGCACATTCTGAACGCTTTCGTGTGGCGATGAGATTTTTATTGCGTTGCAATTAGAATGCTCCAATTTGTCAATCGATCAAATGATTCGACGCACATTCCGAGCGCAATGATGTATTTTTTTTTATCAATGGGGTTGATGCGTCTGTAAATTTGTATTTGGATTTACTACGAGTCGATTGGATTGTGTCAAATGCATATTCTAATCGCCATCATTTGGCGCTTATTTATATTGGTTTAACACTTTTTAGTCCGGGCTCGCGTTTTCGCGGATTGAAAAATCGAACGTAAAAAGGTTCATATCGTTTATCCAATGTAGTTTGCTGATCCGTATGAAATTGAAAATGTCAATCATAAGCATTTTTTTTAGTTTAAAAGGGGTTCTGGAGGTTGATATCGGCGCGAGGGATGTAAATGGGTAGATTTGAATTCTGAGCACGATCCTCTGCGTGTATTGGCCTTATAAGAAGTCGGTAGCGAGAGATCAATACGGGAGGGCGGGTTGGGGCGCGAGACTGGGTTAAGCCGGCGCCCTGACCGCCCTGACCCTCCCAGTGCATTCCGATTGCATCATGCATTCTTTGACGGCTCGCAAAACCGCATTGTCCGTCTTGCGCCTCCAAAAACCACGAATCCTAGAAGGGTTTGCCAAAACGATGCCCTAATTTTTGAGCCGAGGAACGGCATCCGCGACGATGAAGATCAGTGACATCGGAGCGGCCTTTGACCGTTTGCTGTACACCGGTGCTATCGTGCGCATATTTTTTTGCTGCGACTGACGTCATATACAATTTCGACTGGAGATGGACTCGAATAGATCTTGAACGCGTTCTCGACGATATATTCCCACGGAGGTCTATTTCAAAATAGGATTTTTACATTAAAAAAATGTTAATGTCTTCGGCATAGGAATTCTCGTCTCGCGAGCGAGTCTAATTACGTGCATATTTTTTATAGCACTGCATCGCAATCGATACGATTGAGAAGCAACACATGTTGCATTTTAATTAATTTTCAAAGTCATCGGTGCACTTAAAAGGAATAAATTAATTCGTTCTCGCAATTGTAACGTGGATGTAGAAGAATTTTACACGAAATTCTGGATACAGACACAACAAGTATGTGCATGTAGTTTTTTTTTTGTTGAAATCGATTAAAATTCCGTGTACTCTTCTACAGTTGTCGTGTAGGATTGTTCCATAATGTTGACGCATTTTTTGCGTTTGAAATAAAACCAACCGACTTCGAATGCAATTGCTGAAACTATAATGGCGTTCAAATAAAATACATGGAATATTTATGGAACAATTCATTGCATTCGTGTAAATTAACATGAATTGATTGTCAAATAGTCGAAACGTTGTCATATCTTTCGCGACTTGCAGCAGTCCACGTGGTCGACGACGAAATTGCGAAATATGCCCACGAATATAAAAACAACCACAATAATAGCCACTCATCCCAGTTTTTGCGTTGTCTGTTGACTCACGCTGAGAGGATAGGCCGAAATTCGCGGATCTCGCCCATGACGTCATGCCTCCCGCGGCTCTTCAGTCTCTCCAGGCACTGCTGTTATCTCATGAATAAGACACGCCACTCGGCGCAGCCTCCGAGGAATTCGCGGCAAACTTGAGTAATGATACCTGTCAGAATAATAAAAATAAACGAGCAGAGGACAACGCACATCGGACGAACGCCATGCGGAACGAGGGTACTCGAACCGTTCGCAGTTCGACCTCTCCTCCCGGCGCTCGTCGACGTTGTGACCTTTAAATCTGAAAATACGATCGAAGATAAGCCGAGTTATTTTTCGTTTTTCGTCGATGTGCCCAATTTCGCCAAAATGCCCGGGGGGGTCCCGGCGAATACCCTTCCAGATTGATGTAATAACGACGGCGTATCAATTTACCCGTGGCGAAATATAAACGGGCGAAAAAATTGAGAAGCGCAGATTCGCGAATAAAATCGCGTGATGAAATAACAGCTCCCAATGAAAATATTTCACTGAAATTATCAGATGCACGAAATTCGAGCGTCCGATTCGACACTTTTGTAAATTGCGTTTCGTAATCCAGCGCCGTCGAACATCATTTCGTAATGTAATCCGGCTCAAATGCGGATTTATATCGGATAACAGCGTTCAATTCCGAAAGAACGACGTCGTACGACACGTCTGCGAGACGATAATGCAACGAAAACACCGGTGTACGATAGCCTTTGACACATTGTATGCGGGAGACTGTGATTACAGTCCTCGGCGAACCGATCGTTGAGCGCGGGGAATTTAGTTTTGCGCATGTTAAAAAATGTGTATGTGCAACGGGGAATTATTTCGATAGGATAGGATTACGAATTGTTTCGTCACGCCAATAGTAAACTAAAATAATCGGTAGCTCTTCATGCCCACTGGAGGGTATTTTTTGAAAGGTCTTGATGGAACATTTAGTCATACTAGTTGCTTTTTTTTGGAATGACGAAATATTTCGTCATGCTCGGTTAAGATGTTAATGATATTTTAAGTAAAAATTTTTTCACACAAAAATATATTTAAGTCGACCGATCAATCGTCATCTTTTGTATGCGATCACTCATCAAGCCGGACCCGCATATAAAGTGTTAAATGCGTGATTTGATATGGAACATGATCACAATTAAAAAATGTGGATAAATATTTATGCAGCATGTCGATGATGATGTTTTTATTTAATACCATTTAAAAAACAATAATATATTGTGCTTTAATTGCGTCGATCGGTGTGCATTTCATGTCGAGAACGACACATTTATGCGTGCATAGTTGCATGGAACGAATTATGAAAGCTGTTCTAGTATAAAATTATATGTTTTAATAAAATCGAGGACGAGTATCAGGTGTCCTTTGGTTGGCCACGCTAAAAGCTCCATATCGATGGCGCAGACCAAGTTTTAGGTGTGGCAACAAAATCCATTAAAGTAATCTAGCAAAGTGACTGCAAACTGCTACCTGAACCTCATCGACGTCGCGTATGTGTACGTACAAAACGGAAGTCGAGGGGGAGGCAACCCTCCCGGATGGATTCAAAAAGGTGTCTTTACAATTCGGGAGATTTTGAAAGGTCAATAAAAGCGAACATCGCCGAAATATGTCGTCTCCGTCAGCAAAAAATTCTTATTGTGCGAGATATGCGAACATGAAGAGAAGTTTCGGACATATTTAATGGATTGCCTTATGCTATGCGACAAGTCCTTTTCGATCTTGCAAAGTTTGCCTCGATCTCTCGGTTTATAAATGTAATCGGAGCGTAGACACTATGGGATATTTTGTTGGGAATCAAGCCATTACGCCTCGGCAACATGCCATTAATGAACGTCTGAAAGGTGGTCAAAGAGAAAATGGACGTGTAATAAAAGCACGTGGCAAATTGCGAGGTTCTAACACAAAGAGGGCTTCTTGCAAAGGGGAGGGTGTTATCGATCCTTCAAAATGGCCTTCTGTCCCTTCTCTGCCAAACTGTGTATACTTTCTGTCTCTTCGCGGACCAATTTCGCTCCCTTCAGAAAAACTCTTCCGGACAAACTACCCTTCCGACAGGAAATATATTTCCAATTTTTAATCACCGGTCCTAAGGGGATTGCTGACCCGCCGGACTGGAGCAGGATATTAAGACCGTCAATACGGAAGTTTAACATTGTGAGCCTATATACGCTTCTAAAATTTATTTTCGAAAAGAGCGATGACGATATCGTAGTTAGCGATGCAATAAAGCACCATTGTTGTATCTTTATCACGCTCATGATCCACAATAGAAATCATTCGAAGAGCTTTCTACGAATTGCCATGATCATAATTCTTCGATACAGCAAGTCATCATCCGACTATCAGATCGAAACAATACACAAAAGTATAAAAACATTTACAACTAAAGATATTTCTTATATCATTCCCACACAAGAACGTGATAATTTTGCTTGAGAGTTTGTTTCAGAATATCTATAAGATGACGGAATAAATTAAAGCCACCAATAGTGAACTCTGTATTTCTGCAGTAAGATTGGATCGATGTTCAGTGTTCGAGCTATCCGATTAATATTTGCACGACTTGCTTAATTGTTATGGAATAAGGTGTTTCTTGAATTTGTGGTAGATTATCTATAATTAAATGTAGCTTGATGCACTCCAGGTTTGCACCTGGTCGGTTGCAACTCTCGCTTGCATTCCCCTCCAGTTGCACCTTTTCTATTGCATTCTACCTGGACACACGTCAATACAAAAGCTTAACGAGTCGCGGTCTAAATGGAGCAGCTGCCTCCTGTATTTTTTGTGGAAGATCCACGATTACCGTAGATATACTACCGTATTGTTGGACCTTTGTGTTGTGAACGCCGAGAGCAGTTGTTACTTCGTACACGTTGTTTGAAATACATACAATTTTCGACGAAATACTTCATAGATCACCATTTTTATGATGGCACAATCGATCTAAACATAAATTCGACTTCCACGAATGCATCGATCGCGTTAATCGTAGAGTTAATGCCTTTACATCTGATAAAAACACCCAATACGCCGTCTATTTGCTGCAATAGCTTTCACAAAATTGCATACGTACAAACTTAACAGCTCAGATCCGTTTCATAGATTGCCATCGGTAATTGATAGGTTTCACTGACCATCGGTAATTTCTTCTGCGAGCATCAGGTGGAAATGAAAAGGATACGTCGTTTACGCACGAAGAAAAGTGCAATTAATCTCGCGGTCAATGGTATGCGACGGTTAAATAACACGGTTCGATGAGAAATTGCATCGTCGCCCGCAAGCATTGCAGTTTAAATGCTAAATGACGTCATCATCGACTCTGATGGCAACATTTGTATTGTGTCCATTAATTCTTGCTTGATTTTTTTGCTTCGGGCTTTATCAATAGGGTGAACGTACAGTGGCGTCATCGCGATGCACTTTCTATGATGACTCATGGAAATATGCGTTTTTGAATGTTGAATTGGCGCCGTTGTGCCTTCATGGCCAACCATGGAATTGAAACATTTTTTAATGCCGAATGGTGATCGCATTTTTATAAACCGGTATCGATGTAATCGATCAGCTCCTGAACTTCTATTGTAAGAGTTCTGACATAAATCAGGATTACCTTGATTTCTTGGTTCTGAAAAAGTAAATCCAGTAATGCCTTCTCTGATCGTTATGTAGATTCCATGCAATAAATTATGTTAAATTTTATTTGCGCGATCTTGGATCATATTGTATTAGATCATAGCAACGGTTCTATGATACCCACGGCAGGTGCACTCCATCGTCTTGCCATCAAAGATTATGATCGGTTATTACGTCCGCCACGAGGAAGATCTGCCTTCGGTAAACATCCACAGGGATCGACAATGGCAAAAAAGTCGATCGTCTTCATCTCTCATTGTGGTCTTCGTCCGACCGTGAAATCGTTTCAGTGGAAGACACTTTCGTCACGGATTGAAAAACGAGTCCAGAACCAACTCCACAGTTTGATGGATACACTTCTAAGCTGACGAGAGCTGAACTACAGTTAGGTTCAACACACTCGAACACCATCGGTGCATATCCATCTTGGGAATGATTCACTGGCTTTACACGCAAAGTGGTGGCATCATCCTCTCGCTTTTCCCTATTCCTTGATAGGGATCCATCGAACACACCACGGAGCAAGAATTGAATCCGACGTGATCCGATACCGCGCAGAGAATGCAATGACATAAATCTTAACTATGCTAAAGTAGGCTCGTAAAGCTAATAAACTGTCGCATTATTCGGGGCCAACCTATTGGATGGGACGCGTTAACTATGACAATGATGATGATGCACTCTATCGATCCCTATTAAGAGGTTATTGACTCACTTCAACATTTATAAACATTTAAATTCCCATACGAATTAACCGAGCTTGGAAAATATACATAAAACGGTATGCGCTTACCGATCCCAATCGATTTTACCCGGATTTATATAAAATACTACATCATAATTTATAAATGCATTGTTATAATGAATGCACGATAAGAATGAATGCATTCCGTCATGACAATAGAATGCATCGAAACGCTATAAAATATTTTATAAATACACACTCGGATGTGTCAAGTACGCGGCGTAACATCTGCAATTGATTAAAATGCGTTTAACATTTGCATTTTATGTGCATTAAAATTCTCAACCTCGAATGCAACTGGTATTTCGGGTTAAACTTCTCTGACGATTCGAATTTGTGCAAAACGAGTCTAAATTCAATCAATTTATTACTTCGTAAAGATATTAACGCATCATTTGATGATAACAGCTTAAATGAAATATCTAACGTAATTAGATAATAATCATTTAATTGCACAGCATTTGCAAGTACAAAGTGATGATTCGTAATTAAGGCTGACATTAGAATTATTATAATTATGAACGTACAATCAAATTGGATGTATCCTATTTTTGTCTTGATTTTATACTTAAACATAATATACTGGGGTTTTATTCCATGGAGATCTTCTTTCAAAACTGCTTCAAGACAGCTCTCAAAATTATATCAATTGATTAACAGTTCTATACTTATAAAGCTCGATGCCGATTTATATAATACTTGTTAAATAAGGCATAAAATTTTGGCTAACAGTCGATGTTCATATGAAATATATTATAAAAATATTGAAATTATATGCAGATTACTGCAGGGGTGAATTTCAGACTGGGGGAAGACGACTTCTGGAAGGTTTTATTCATATAGTTTTACATAAACGTATAATGGCATAATGAAGATATTATCCAATTTCTATCTTCCATTTTAAATACACATTTTGTGTAGTTATTGATTGAATCGATCGAATTGATTTTGTGTTAAATGCGTATGTATTTCTGTGTATACGGACGTCTGCATTTCTTATTTGATTAGGTCGACATTTAAATGAAAATGTAATCAGGGATGTTAGATCGTGAGGCATTGATACATGGGAAGTTAATCTAGATTTGGTGTGGGATGCGGTCGATGCACCTAAAGAGCCGCCGGCGCGGACAATGCTGGTCAATCTCTGGTCCAGACCTTCGGTCCGGAACAAAGAAAAAAAAGAAGTGGACTGTGTCTGGCCTACAATTGGCCAGGAACATACCAATAAACCCGTCTGGGCGCTTCTAAGAGTACTTTACGATTTAGAGCGGGAGAGCTGAAGGGATATGCTGCATTGTTAACACACGTCAAAACATCCATAATTTCAACGACGATGACGCATTCGATCCTTAACGAGTCCTGCTGCGGAGGGATTAAGATCCCAATCTCCTCCGAGAACAGGTTTGGGTCCCCACGATGAAGAATTCGCCACGATCCCAAATATTCACCGACTTCTCCAACCCATGAGCGTTGATTATATTATTATTTCAAGATTCCCATATCACCTGCTTTAATACACCGGATCTGTCCTTATTTGGTAGCCTGTACCATCTACAATCGATCTTCGCTTCATTGCATCATTGCTCATATGGATAACAATAATAGAAATCATCATTGGTTAGACACGCGTATAATAAATATCAGATTGGAAACTCCCGATCTGTAATTTTGATGTATGAGATTGCAAAAATAAGTACGACTGGTCGCGATGCTATTATCATGGGACGTTTTTATTGTCCTCATACATCATGATCCTGAGAATTCCTCGAATACAATCGAATCAATCTGAATTTAAAAAAAAAACTATTTCTGCGCTGCACTAAAATTGATTCAAACTCGAACGTCGAAACCGAATTTTTACCGTATTTCTATGCTGAATTTTCACAAAGCCAAACATAAATGCTGATTGAAGCATCACGAAAACGAGCGATAATTGTTGCATTAGCAACGCCTGTCGATGATCCGTAACGCTCTTTATCCAAGATTTGTACAAAGTAATTTCGACCCATTACGATCGAATGAAGTTCCATTATGATCGCATTGACAGTCTTACCGTTATATCGATTTTTCGAATAATGGACATTCGCTTTATCTTAACCCTTCGCGTCCACGGCCGCAGGAATGCACGTCGGTAAGGCCGGCGCACTTAAAAGCTAAATTGATTTTGGATGCACGAGAGCTACATAATTTATTATATTGTGCCTGTGTAATTAGATTATGGCAGCGTTCCTCCGACTCCCATATCTAACCCGGCGCCATTAAAATGTCCGGTGTAACGTTCTGAATTTTTAATTGCGTTATTTCCATTTAATCTCGGAAGACTTTAAGAAGTTCATTTTGGATGATTAATGAAGGCAACACCTTTCACAACGAGACAAAATTCTAAGAGAACTTTAATTACGGCCGGCCCGGATCAATCAGGATTATGAATGCCTTAAAAATATTACAGCGTGGAAATGTTTTTACGTCCAATTTGAATAAATATGGACGCATTTGTGTTATTTGAGAGCCGAATCACTGCTGGACCAGAACGTGTCGATTTCGTATTCATGTTATTTAACATGTTCGCTCTTAGGCGTATTAAAACATGACAATGCAGCGTTTTAGCACGGTCATATTTCATTTTGGGATATCACATTTAAACCAGAAACTCGAAAATAAATCCGAATCTTACGTAAATAATTACAGGGATCGATGCAAAGAAAACGTGTTTAAAAAGCGCCGGATTAAACCGCATTGGGTATTAGAAGGGAATTGCTTTTAAATGATTTATAGGAATTTATCACATGAAATTGACCAATTTGATACGCAAGTATCGGATTTGATCAAACCATATTTTATGATATAATATGTGGTTGTATTGAGGCCATGAATGTATAAAAGTGGTGTAAAATCATTGTAGATCTAATATAGGATGATTTCTGGAAAAAAATTTCATCATATAATTACATTTCATATATTTTTTCGATTTTACAGCTTTTATACATCGGTTTGGACATATTTTTTTACATTTAGCATAAGTTAGCGGGAAATGTTAATTTTCTGCTTTTATATGCAATGAGGACAACGTTTAAGATATGAAAATTAGATAGAAATTGTAGAACGGATGGGGTCGTTCAAGTAAACGTAAATCCTTCATCGGGGGGATTTAGAGGGAGTTTGATGCAAATCGAGTTACTTAATTCGATCAGCTCCGACCTCATTCACAATTCCAGATTTCCAATTCGTGGATACACGTGATCGGCATTCCCGGAAAGTCATTAATAAAGGTTGACAGCCGACAAGGGAAACAATATGTAATTAATATTTATCTATTCCGCGGCACGCAGTTGCAATTGGCTCAACTTGCTAAGAGAACCTGTTTTTGAGCTCAAATCGGAAGTTACAATTTTCTCGTCGAGACAATAAATAATAGGCGTTATGAGACTGGTGTAAAGCTTAATCGCCACTAAGAGGATGCTATTACACCCATAAACATCCCAGATAATAGACGTGTCTTTAAAACAACAAAAAAAGCATCCAATTCACTCTAGAATACGCTCTAATTCAATTTCAACCCCGATCGCGATGAGTTATTTAAAATTTTAATTGAGAGGGGGGTAGCGTTCAACTCGTATGCATGCAGATGAGATATAAAGTCATCACTCGACAACTGCTGTCCTGTGATACGGAGCCATGTCATAGTCGAGCGCTATAAATATTGTATGATGGGAGTTTGGGGTCGAGATTCACCCCGCGCGTGAATATTCAATCGGGCGAAATAAGGCACGGGGGAAAACACGAACGCTCATAATGATAATATTATGCGCAATAAAATTAAATGGGGCCTTTTATTGGACCCCCCCGAATCCCAAAGTGCATCGATGAAATGCACTTTAGATTATCTGATTTGTTTGGATAATTTCATATTAATCGAACGATTAAACACTTCAAAAGCAATCGAGATTTGGCGCAAACATGACATGTGGTATTTACATTGCAAGACTGAATCCAAGCACATTGAGAAAATTACGCTTGTTTGTATTGATATTTGTTGTTTGAAAACCCTCAATGCTTCGCACTTCTTGGTCAAGCTTACGCAACAACATCAGCTGCTGATCGTTCCATCAGAAGTAGTGTTGGTAGTCTTAAATAGATGGAATGGCACGAGATAAATAACGCAATTTTCTCTCAACACGATGGCTAAATAAATAGGCCGTACATGGTACATGGAAGCAGCATCACTAAATTAGCCGCTCGTCCCATTATCCGCTTTTCGGTGCTCATCTATATTGTTATGGAGTGAAGTCATTTCTTTGTATCGGCGTTGACAGCAGAGGACGATCTGGACAGTGATGTAATAGTTAGTCGATCGTGTCAGCAAATGCAAGAGATGCACCACGACATTCATCAACGTCGATCCAATCGTGTCTGCAAACATTCCTGTCTATTTCTCTTCATCAGGACGATTGCGATGCTTATGGTGACATGACAGCTTGAATGAGCTTCTTTGTTTATCGCGAGACAAGTCTAATTGATCCTTTTCGCAAAACAAGCATCTTCATTACAATGTCATTATACTGAGGGTTAAATAATAAATCATTAATCGGTATAGATAACATTGTATCCAGAAAGTTTTTATGATTGGCGATGGATACTGGCGTGGGTTTAATGCGGCATCGTAGCCCGGGGCTCTATAATTGCGTGGGCGTCTCAGATATACCGACAGCGAAAAAGGCTCACCACACTCACCCCCTATCGCTTAATTTTAGAGCCACATTACAAACACACCAGTAATTGGCGACATCGTTTTTGCAATGTGTCGAAACAAAAACGGGTTCTGCGCAAACATTAAACACGCCCGGCGCGTTGGACGTACACATTTTTTCAGCATGACAAAACTGCATTGTTTTATGCTTATTGTTAGCTATAAATATGAGGCTTTCACGGCCGCATATGCAGCAGGCTTAGAGGACTCAAAATCGAGCATTGTTTCGTGTTTTTGGATCGTTGTGGGGGCTACATATGAATTTGCATCAGTGTATGAAAATAGAATGCTAAATTGTCGATGTTTGATGTTGGATAATATTTGTTCTTCTTAAAGCGACGCCTATGATGGGCAAATACATCATGTTTGAGGGCTATGGAAATCGCCTTAGTGTTTGCTGATGAAAGAATGGAATGCTACATTTTTAACAAGACTTTGTCCAATCAACCCAGATATTCTCATATGAAGTCACTATTCGCTAATAATTCAAGGCAAACGATCGGATCAAAATCTGAATGAGCGTGTTGAAAGTTATTTTAATAATATTCCCTTTTGGGTATTTGGAGTATTATGCAATTGACTAATTGAATGCAAAATGTGGCTTATTTTTATGATTAGATCCATGCATCCTGCATAAAATTGTTAGCCACGTTTATAATAATGGAGGTAATCTTGAAATTGACATTGTATGACAAGAATTAGATCAAATTGCTTGCATGTCCATTCAGCAGAGTTAACCGCAAATTGCGCCTGTATTTTTTTTAGCGGAACACCCGCTATGAAAATTCTTCAGAGAGAAAAATGCCATAACTTCCGCAAGCCATCAGCCTGATAATATCCGGTTAAATGGAATAAAATATTTGTATAAATGCGAGAAAACTCAATAGAAAAGCTGTCGCGCAATTAGATAATTGGACGGCTACGCCAGCGAACCTTCAAGCAAATATTTCCTATTGAAACGGCATTCGTCGACGTAATTAAATTTCCTTCCCGACAAGTGGAAATATAATAAGGCGAGCCTTACGAGAAGCCTTCGGGCCATTCAGAATAATGCCGAGCACAAATGCATTTCAAATGGACATTTGATACAAAAAAAGTTAAATGGAGCATAAGCTTCGGTGTATCGTTTGATGTGTATCACATTACGTCTGGTTTTTGTGTGTAAGTGCTTAAGATAAATCACAAAAAATGAGTCGTAAAACTGTGCTATTACGTGTTGGTTGAGCCACGAAAAGAATGCAATACACGGGTCTTTGATGCAAAACGACAGTGCACGCAATATCAACCCCTAGTCGCCGAGGGAACGAAAAAATATTTACATGTAAATGTATATCGTCTGTCATTTTCGGTGACCGCATTCGCCATAACGCTCCGTTGCGGTTCGACAAGATCTTCAAAAGAAATAAGGGGTGAGAAAGGACGTCCGCACAAGAAAGCGATCCCCCAGGGCTTTATTGCAAGAAGACAGGATAAGCTATTTCGGCGAGCAAATTTGAGCGAAGGTCAAACCTTCATAGAGCGCCGCAAATGATCGAATTTAACGATGCCCATTTGGCGGTTCGAAATTAAGGGACGAAAAAGAAGACCGCCCTAATTTTGTGCGAGGTGAGCCCTTTCAAGCGAGGGGTGCGTTTTCAATAATTTAAGGATCGACGTGCCTTTTGCGGCCGGCTTACTTCCGTGAATGAGAAATCAATTTTTTTATAGGGCCGTTAGATTCTTGGGCTTTTCGCGGGGGCGATGGATTCCCAAACCGTATCGAAGATAGTGAATAATAATATAATGCGTTTTTTATGCCCAAATACGGTAGGAAATGCTTCTCGGAAAATATAGGTAATTGGGTTTATGCCCTCCGTAACGTCTGAATACAGTTAAGAGTTTATATCTTATTTTATTACCGACAATAAAACTACTTGCTTGAAAATATGCAGGATTCGTTTAAACGCATAAAAACGGAAGAAAAAAAAATAAAAACAATCCATTGGAAATATTTGCTTATTATTTAAACAATGTGTGCAAAGAGTGTGCAAAATATACAATCCATTTACATATTGTATTTGCTCTCATACTAAAATAACTCGGCTGTGTAAGACATGTACATTTTGAAATTGCCTTCATGCTATTTGTTTATGAAATATTATTGCAAATTTTATGATAATATGGAAGCGAATAAATTTATGAAAATTAATCGATTCAAAAATGAAGGCATTTATTCAATTTTCAAGCGCACGCCATAACAGCGCCATGATTAATAGACGCAGATGATCTATTTTGATACGAAACAAGAGGGGTGGTTTTTGTGTGTTGATTTAAAGATGAAAAATTGTGCCACTCTGCTAATAATGAAAAGCACCAAAGAAAGCACTTTCTTCGGCAAGAATAAATACAAAGCGAAATATTGCATATTGAGAGCGATAAGCCTTCAGCCAGGTGAGCGCTCTTTCAGCACGGGGGCGGTCGTTCAGCAAACGCGTCCTTTGTGATGCGGACGTAAAAAAAGTCTTTCAAAAATAAGTCGGAAAATATAAGTTTTTCCGCGGTCGGGTTTTGTGGTGCTCCAACAGTGTTTCCAATTACAATACACGTGAAAGAGTTGGAGTAAATGCACAAGTGCGCCACGTGTACACTCCGAGGAAAGTTGAGAGGGCACGTGCGCATCGTACTTATTAACTCAGGGGTCGGCAAACTTGAACATCGAATGAAGTGCCCGATGAAGAGAACTCAAGACTAATGGGTACCTATTTGTCAACATTTTTTTGGGCGTTCGTATTCTACAGTAGAAAAATAATGGAGCGCTGTACAATGACAGAGAAGACGATCAGGGTTGAAATCGAATTTAATATCATAATATTTGTATGTCAATCAAATTTTGTACCGTCGAGCAGCGATATATCGTCGTTGGCAAGACTTGCGCAAAATATCAACGAGGATATATAGTTGCATGCATAATATTCGCATCGCTCGATAATAACTTTATAGTGTGACAAACTAGTGCAAAACAATCGTTTTCTTGCAAATATTTCAACAAATATTGGAGATACAATTAGCATTAATTTATTCCTCCTTTATTTCGTAATATATTTTTTTACTTTTTTTTTATATCGAATTTTATCAAATTAGCATTAAAAGGGTTAGACAGGAATTGAACAGATCAAAATATTATATATAAATTGTTACAAAAAACTGAGACAAAAGCCTTAACCTTTTCTTTACTATGACATATTTACTACACCGAGTCGATATGAAATATAATAAATACAGGGTATTAAAATATCATATGGTGTACTAAATACATAGCATCGTAAGGGAAAGGTTAAAGACAATTAAACGGTTGAGAATCACTCATATATGTAATTAAGCGTGCACTAATTCACTATTCACGAATTCGCATATATGCCATGGACATACGGACATACATGGACATACGGACAGACTGTTGTTTTTTATTATATGGATGAAATTCCACGTTTGCCGTCTCCCAGCATCGACTTTTTTTGCGTGGTCTGTAGGATTGCGGGGGGAAATGCAAACATACGCGCATTAACCCTGGGGGTGGTTTCGGGCGGAGTGTGAGGGTGTTGGGAAACAAGAGCGGCCGGTGCATCGTTCACCGGGGCGGAAATGAGCGCATATCGATTGTTGCATTTGGTAAACACAAACAGAGAATTTTCCGAGCAATCGAAGAAACAGTGGCGGCGCGGGCGTGTTTATCGCGCTAGGGGGTTGTCATGGCGACGCCGGCGCGTACACCGGCCCTACGAAATTTCGCGGAGGGATCTCGCTCCTGGGCGCCCGGGGCGACCGGAATCTGGTGGGTCCCTCGTACGCGGCCCTCGACGCCCCCGCAACCTTCGGCCTAATGGGATAACATTCGGAGCGGGTTTATTGTGTGACCTCCGCTGTGTTTCTCCGCAGTATGACGTAGTCGTAAAACTGCGAGGGGTGAGACGACTTCAGGTGTCTGCCTCATCCGAGGGGTCAACCTGACGTAGGAACTGAATTACGTAGACCCTTTTTTTCTCTCCTATATTGACTTGTTCGATAAAACTTTCAGGGCAAAGTGGAAAACAATATCAATCCATCTGATAAATGGATACACAACCGAGACGGGGATGAAAATGAATAAATGACATGGAATTTTTAACTTTGTCGGAGGGAAATGGGGCATCTTGAGGCCCCATCTGTACGATCGCAGCTCAGTATTTCCAGAATGTTCGCTTGAGATTTAATCAACGTATTTATTATCCCAGTATTAATCATAGCCATGATCTAATGTTGGTATTATTTTGGTAATGAAACGTGTATAGGTGCAATAGGACAAATTAGCCAGAAATTGTGAAAGAGAGAATCACATAACAAAAAGCAACCACTAGACCAGGAGCAAGCCTATTTTATTATATATTACACAACACACAGTTTCATATTTTAATTAAAATTTTTCGTTGACATATAAAAACGTTTTGATCAATATTATCAATATTCCATTTATAACGCTCCTTGTTTGAATCGTTGAATTTCATGCTCATAAATTATGTGCGTTTATTGGATTTGTAAGCGCAAAGCTCTGAATTTGCAGCAGCATCAAGTACTAGCTTTTTTTTGGGGATGAATTTTCTCACACTTGTGGATAAAGGACGAATTAAGGAGATTCTGAAATAATTGCTTCGTTAGGGCGTAACAGATAGGGGGCCGCTGTACGGCTTATAAAAGGATTTATTGAGTTGCTTCGTGGATTTATTGCTGCTTATTCCATCTTCGAGGAGCAGAGATTAAATCTCCTGCGGTTAATGACATACAGTCGATGCAATTAAATAAAATGTTTCGCCAAAGAACTGATTAACGGCGCAAATTGGCGACAAAAAGCGCTCATACATCGGCGCTTGAATTCGCCGAGCAACGCCGCGCGGAAGAAATTTCAATAAAATCATACTTTTCTCCTATTTAAAGACCGCACAAATGAGCAGATCGATATATTTTGAGTCCACACGCGATTTAAAATGAATTCTGAAGATTTCATGGTGTATTCGAGTCACGAACGGACGATTATGGCATCGAACCCATAGAAAAAAAATGTATAAACAGGGCTACCGATGCTGAAGCGTAATCGCTCCTCAAATTTTCCCGGTGGCTCTTAAATATATTGCAAACGTACTTAATATTATGGCAAATTGCTGTATAATTTTGGCAAAAACTATTTTTAGTAATTGGGAACACTTCGATCTGTATGATTATGGGATGTTTGGCATCAACCCCTAGCGGAATCGAATTTAGGGTGCTCTGACCCTTGCGGCCTTCAATTGCTAATTTTCGATCGTATTTGTTACTTATTCATGTTTCAGTATCGATTTTATTTATTTGTAACACGCTATCGTAAAATGTACTTATTATCGAATGATTGTTTATTAATTTTACGCAATGAGAAAAACTCTCATAGGAAGGCAGGAAATACATTTGACTCGGGACGTGATGATGTTGACCAATAAGATGAATCTTTACCGAGTGTTTCGAAAAACTTGTATCTATAATATGGAACAAGTTGACTTTCGGGTACGTTTCCGTCTTAATATTTACACACCGACAAAAGAGCTCGTCAATCAACATGCCCAATGTAAACAATCAAGTTGAACGATCGAAGAGTAGGTCTCGAAATGATGTAAATGCCACACGCGGTAAATTATCCAATAAGGTAAAAAACCGGAAAAAATCGGTTCATCAATGAGGACAAATAGATCGATTTGAGCTCTTGGATATGAACCACATCAGCAATATGCTGGTGAATATATGGCGCCCGATGGACGATGTCCACACTTTGGGCGATTAATAAATAATTCATGGCGTGGGACCATAGAAGAGGGAATACTTAAACGCGAAGCATGAAAGACCCTCTCTCGTTTAACAGACCAAAGATACCTAATTCGAAAATAATTAAATTTGAAAGACCGATATATCAAACAGAGTACAACGCTCGTTTGATACACGTGCGGAAAAATCGAATTAGACGTATCGTCGTGACCCATGCGTGTCTTCAATTACGACGATAGATCTTGACTGTTGGCAATTTTGTCTCGGATGCATCGCGTGTTGAAACGAAGAATTCGATACAGGAACGTTTATACTCCATAAAAATAGCTGACACAAAAGGGTAGTCTCGCAAGTCCCTGACAAATGAAGAGGGTCGTCTTTTTCAGCACGCGGTAGCCGAGACTATTAGCATATTTCGATCGTCCGTCTTCTATATGCTACAAAAAGCGTTTTTGATATTAAATAAATAGGGGAGAGAAAACCACCCGAAAGAAGCGTCCATTGCGGAAACGAGTGTCATTTTGTTGAAATTAACATATTTTTATACTGCGGAACGAATGCGTTTGGGGTAAACAGAAAGTGCTCATTTTCGATCTGCTAATTTACATAATGCATTCTGGGGTGGGAAAGAACATAATTTCGAAGCCAGGCGAGACCGTACATTCAGATAAGAGATTATGAATAGATAAACGACGAAACGTTTGAGGCACCCTAATTCCGGACTTACAAATATCGTCGGTGCTGAACATGTTGACATTGTGATGCGTGTGTCTGAAATTGAATTCTTTCAATGAAAACTATTCAGTTTTTGTAAATCACTCATGTTTCCCAACAGCCAAAACATTGGGAAATTGATAACATTTAACCGGGCAGATCGAATAGAGATGAAATGATGATGTTCTACCTTTGAGCGATACTTCAAAAGCAGTAAACGATCTTCGTCTACGAGCACCATGCATCAAGAGCTTATTAAGATTCGACACAGCAGGGAAAGGGTTTATTGTGGTTTGCTTCGTGTATGCGGTGAAGACTCAGTGGGATGCCTAATAGAGACATCCACGGGCACAAAGACAAACGTGAGGGGAAGCAGCCAGTACTTAATTGGAATGATGGTCCCCGGTTATGGCTTCAAATCCTGCGGGGGAGGCTGCGGGTATCCATTACAGCGATTACGTTTCGGATTCCGGATGTGTGCCTTTGCAGATGGACCATTGTCATCATCATCTCACAGTTGGGTAATCGCGGGTACCGACGCAATCAATCAACGCGGACGACTGCACTTGAGAAACGACCCTCGCGCCTTATTTATTCAACGCCAGCTAAAGCGCGTACCTTTTAGAGGGAGGCGGATATGAATACAACCCCCGCGGGTGGGTGGCAAGGGGCGCTGTGCGAGCAAACATTGCAGCAGACGTGCATGCATTGCTCCGCGGGCAACTTCCTCGTTCGAGCTAAAAAAATAATGAAGATTGGAAGCCCTGCATTTGCCGCTCTTTATTCTTGAAAAGCTTTTAAGGCAACACATTTCACGGAGTTTATATTTGCGTATTAATTAAGAACAGACATCTGAAGCCAGAGAATGAAGAAAAAGGCTTCTTGCTTCTATTATTACTAATTATGCATAATTATTTCTATTGCAACTATAAGTGCATTAAATGAACTATATGAATATTGGTAATTTTCATCGTTTTATATAAATATAAATATTGGCTTATTAGTGTTCTTTTAGAATAAAATTTGCAGTATTAGAGCTCTCACATTAATAATTAATTTAAAATTAAATAACGTCTGTTTCACCCAATATTATATCAAATTATTAATAAAAAAATGGGTCGTATTAATTTTCATTTTCAAAGGGGGTTTTTGTGGGAATTTGTATGACTTCTGCTTAAGATGCAATAAAAAAATCAGACAATTGTTTCCTATACAAAAGAAGGGTCGCCTGTTGTAAAACTTGACTTTTGTCTTTTATTAATCATGCAATTACTTTGCCGTCGTCCCCTCTTTATAATGAACTGAAATTTAAGCACGGCTTTCTCCCCCAAAATAAAAATAATTCCAAGATACAATTAAATCTAAAAAAAATCATCCCTTCATAATTCAAACGAATTATTAAAGATAAAGCCAAATTTCGCCCATGCATAAAAAGAAACATCCATTTTCATTATTATGCCGCAGCCTCTCATATTTTATGACGAATTTGTTTTAAGCCTTAAGTCACTTTCGCTGTAATTCTCACCACTATGACGTAAATTTGCGTTTTATTACGGCATATCGCAAAAAAAAAATTATACGTTCGAAGCCAAAGCTCAAAGGCACACATCATTGTACGCAGGTCGTGATTCGAGTCGAAATAAATGGACGAAGCAAAAAATACAAAGACGTGTATATAATTTGCTTTCACTATCGATCCAGAAGCTCTGATAAGCGTCAGAGTAAAAAAGCAGAATCTGCAAAAAAATACCGGATAAAAAATATAAAATACAGAACCACTTTCGCTTTTCGCGCTTCTAAAATGTGCGATGGTAACCACTTTGCATTCAGTACACACAGCATCGGATGTTAGTTCAAACGCGAAAAATAGCTCCAGACGCGGACGTTATAACGCAAAGGGTTAAATTTATCGGATTTGTTTTTGGATCGAGTGCAAATACGTGTTTTCCGCTTGTCATATTTGCCAAATGATCGCGTCATCGGTTGAGTCACAGGGGGTGGCAATTACAGAGTAACATCGAGGATTTCCTCATCCGACCCGGAAGACTTTCTAGCAAATTTATGCCTTTTGGGGAGACTTATTCATTCCTTCTGAGCTGACATCAGCGATTACAATTATGTCTTTTTGCTGTTGTAATGTTTTGTTTGTGCGGAAGCTGTTTGAGAAATATCTGTTTTTTTTTAAATTTTGTGGACGTTGACAACAAAACAAAGAACAATTTTACATTAAACGAATTCAAATTCATAAACATTTTGATTTATTATTGACATTTTTGTATATATTTTTTTAAATAAATTGTTCTTATTTATACAAGCATGACAATGTAAAAGTACAAACATACTAATCTTTATGGCGTTGTTACGTAGGAAATTAAATTGAAATTGATTTTATGCGTCGTTAGGAAAGTGTAATAAAAGTACATTGCATCAATTAGAAGGGAAGCTCAGTGCAGTGATGCTCAATATTTTTTTTTCATATTCATAATGAGCTCTCATTGCGTTATATATTTAGAGAATCGCTGGATTTTAGAACCCCCTAATTGTGGAGAGCAATCGGAAAATGCTTATCACCGAATGAGAATAAGTACAATCGTTAAAATTCGATTAAACCATTGGCGCAACATTTTTACACGCTTCATTAACAATCAATGATGTAACAAAATCACTGTTGTAATTAAAATTACATCAAACGAGGCGAGGTCGCATTATCGTCAACGGAACAATCAAAGTGGTCGAAAGTCGTGTCAGCATTTCCTGACTAATAACGTAGCGCTTAAAAGCAAATTAACGGCAATGAAAGGGTTAATGTTTGTTTTTATATGATTCATTAACTTTATTTGCTTCAAATGATCAAATTGGTGCATTTAAACAAAATATGTTTGAACAGCTTGTCGAACTTAAAGCAAATAATATAATGTGTTTTTTATTATTGTTCGCAGGTTTTCCGCCAAGATGAATAACTGCATATTGAGGTGGACCATCGTGCTTCTTTCGCTGTTGAACCTCGTCCAGGGAGATAATGTTGTTGGTATCAAGTCAAAAAATGATCAAATTTTAACGTCGACCACTTTGCATTGGGCTAATGGTTATGGCGATGGAAGAGATCTGAAGAATGCCGTTATCGGTGGCTTCAACATTGATCCACAAGGTAAAAATATATATAATTTTAAAATTATTTATATCGACTTTCATTGTTGACGTTCTGTCTGCGATTCGCAATGTGTTCTTCTTAATTGATGTCGCGTTTATTTACAGCTATCAATTCGGCGAATCCAGATGACATCAAGAACAACTCCATCTACATCTGCCGGATGAGACATGACGGCGTCTTCATTCCTGGTCAATTGCGACCCAACTACAAAGAATGCAAAATATCCGCATACAAGAACGTAAACCACAGTCCCCGATATGAGGTCCTCAAGAACGTCGACGATGGTGCTCTCCTCAGTTGGGTTCATTGGGAAAAATTAGACGTCCCATTGGGAGCCGTATCCGGTGGTCAAAATCTATACATCGCCAGAAAACCAGTTTCAGCAGAGAACGACGGTTCTAAGAAATTGGGATACACGCACTTCGTCGGAAGACTCGATCCCGAGAACTTGGGAAAAATTTTGGTGATCGACGATAACGACAATGAAAAAGTCTTCGAGAGCGGTGAAATCCTCGTCGAAACCGAACCCATCAGATACGAAATCACCAATCTAAGATTCGATATGCGCAAGATCCGCGTTAAGAAAATCCCGGTAGTATTGGCTGAAACCATCCTGAAGAACGAAGGCGACACAGACGCCATCAACGTGGATTCTGCATTGGCTTATAACTCCACTTATCGTCTATCCTGGGGGCATGTAAACAGTGTCATCAAAGGCATGAATACAACAGTCCGCGTCGAAAATGGCACAATCGTCGATGAAGTCATGTGGGGCATTGACAATAAGGAACAACGACAGGACGTTAAAAAAGTCGAAATTTATTTGGAGCCAGGAACTGCATGCAACGTAACTCTACGCGCCAACGATACCGATATGGATGTACCATATAACGCCACATTGATATCGTTCTATCCAGACGGAATTACGCGTTCGAGGCTGATACACGGTGTTAAAAATGAAGTCGGCATGATGGAAGTCACACCGGAATATGGACCGATTTACTATCTGCAAAACAACTCTTTGGTACCGACGACTACAACCACGACTACGACCACCACGTCCACTACGACCACAACTACGACCACGACCGAAGCTCCCATCCAAATCGACGAAGTCCCAGACGAACCTAAGATCCTGAGCGAAAAGGAAAAGGAACTGATGGCTACTCCCAAGAAGGGCGAGAATCAAAGCATGATGTCCGACGAGGGCGATCCATCCACGCTGAAGAAGAAGGACCACATCCAGCAGGCCAGCGTCCTGGGATCCTCCGGCGCGATGTTGGTGCCGTCGTTTTTGTTGTTGCTCGCGGCGTTGTGTTCAAGTGTTAGGCAGCAATTGTAAATTGTTCGGATCGAGGAAGAAATTGTATAATTTTAAGCGTTAAAACTTGTGTGCGTCTGTCTGCTTGTGAGTGCAGCGTGAACGGTGAATGGCATGCTAGAGACGAGGATATGCGGAGCACACTACAAATTCGAGATCTGGTAAATTATTTAAAGAGTGTTGGGGCGCGAGAGGCGGTCGAAAATGTACACATTTGTTTGCTATTGTATTCTAGTGCTAATTAAAAGAAAACTTCCACCATTGTAACCGTCTGTGTATATATTCTATATTAATAATAGTTCGAATGAAGTAACACTGCTTTCTTTAAAATTAATGTTTGGCCGTTGTGGACATGAATTGATCAATCAATCATTCAAATGGATGTTGACATTCCACGTGAAGTAATCATGTTTAATCTCATTCCAGTGTCTGTAAATTATTTTTAATTAAAAAATTTATGTATATAGCCAATGTAAATAAAACGCTTTGAGCGGCGGCGATGCACCGCCCTGTCGTACGCGGAGGGGGTGGTGCTTCTAGGATAAGGAGATCTTCGTCTGGAGCACCCGAAGAGACGAATGTATTTTTGTGAAATAAAGGTTTAAACGTTAAATTTTTAGCATTAATCATCTCTATTCTTGCAACATCTTAGAGGCTGAATAAGTTATATATGATTGTATAACGCGTTAATTAAGTATGCAGTATTCCAAAGGTACAAAATGTAAATTATATATATATTTAAATGAAAATGTATATTCCACATTGAATGACAGCTGAGGTCGCGTCGCGATAGTAGTTTTTGATCGTAAACGATGTTGCTAATTGAAGAACGCGATGCGGATCGAAAGCACAAATCGGATGACCGTCGTCATCTGCAACGTCCAGCCCCTAGTGAGGGACGATTCTGTAAATGATTTGTGAAAAATAAATGAAAGAGATCTCGAAGTTCGCGGTTGAAATTGTCTATTTTTCAAATATTTTCTTAGGGTGAAAAGTATTTTCTTACGAGTCGGCGTAATCATCTGCTAGGTGTACCGTTGTTGAGTACCTTATTAATTTATTCTTCGAGGGGGGATAATTTTGCACGTACGATGTACAAAATGGGAGCGAAAGAAGTTCATTGAATTAGATTTTATTTTTATACTAAGAAGAGAAGAATATTTCTTTACTTCGTCCGACGCGTTCGAGAGCTTTTTGAGTCGCTTTAGGATAATGGCAAGAGTATGAGTTGCAGTAGTTGTGAATAAGCGCTTTCGAAAAGAGGAGATCAATTTTTTTATCTATCTGAACGACGTCGGATTCAACAGTAGGTTTTTGCAAAACTCTTTGATTTTCAGTTAGGTCGTTCCTATATATGACTTGTGTATTACGAGTTCGATATGCAGAGCATTCATTGTTATTTGTTTTTTTTTAAATATAAACAAAACTCAACTTTGCAAAGCTTAATTGTGATGTTTGATGTAAAATTATTATGTTTTCATTTAAAGTGATTAAATAAAACCAATTCAAAAACTTACATAGACTTATTATTTGCCACCACATTTACACATAGTTAAATTTCCCTACAAAGTAACGAAATTTTCAAATCTACATTCTAGTACTTTTTAATATTAAATGGCATCGACCATTAAATACTCTTTAAGATTGGAAAAATTGATGGAAATGAAGAAACGTTATTGTTATGCCTTTAAATTATGATCTGAGCATATTCTCGCTTTCTCATGACCACTCGCTGCTTCAAAATTTTGGCGAACATCTTATTCAAACAAACATGATTGCTTTCTCGTTTAATAAGATAATATTCGGAAGTATTCTGTTTGGATGCAAATGTTTAAATTTCTTGGTTTTTTCAAACCACAATTTCTTCTGCTAATATCTGAAAATTTGCAGTTTTGAGCCATCCTATACCGACATCTATTTTCAATTAGATGTTTAGTACGACTTGGATAATGTATTGATTTGTGAGCGAGTGGATTGAAAAATATGTTTATACAATTTTGTAGCTATCTAAAATTTGGAGAGGAAAAAAGATGTCTACAAGAAAATGAAAAATAATGTCATCTAAAATCGGATTGAATTGAAAAGAGTGTATTTAAAAGATGAATTAAAAAGCTTTTCATTCAAAATTGTGTTTTCTTTTCCCATAATCAATGTAACGAAATATTTTTCCTAAAATTGCCAGATAGTGCTGCTAGTAGGGAATCCAATCCCGGGATTCCGGACAGTTTTAGGTGCTCATGAATCCCGGGATCAATAAACGTAATCCCGAAATATTCGGGATTGAAATTTTTATCTAATAGAAATCGTGCACCTCACAAGCACGACGAAAGCTACTAAATCGAGACATTCCCGCTGAAATCTGGACGCTTGGAAACAGTGGCGTAACTACTAATTGACGAGCTTAGGCGACGCCTAGGGGTAGTAACTATCTAATCTATGTATACATATATACATAACTTATATGTTTTTCAAATTGTTATATTAATCCTTTCCTACCGGTGATGTATTTACTACACCTCGACTCTAATAAAGGGAATATCGATATGAAATATAATAGATACGGGGTTCAGAATTTTTGTATTCTTCCGTAATATAATTAAGAATCTCATCAAAGTATTATAGTATATAAATATTCATCTGCAGCGATGGAAATAAATAATTTATCGGGAATTTTGCGAGTTTTAGTCCGTGTCTCAGCAGAAAGGAATTTTATCAGTAACATTGATGTTATTATACGAAAATAAGGGCTTAGGAATAGATGACATCAGAAAAATGTGAAACGAATCGATTTCAAATGCAAAGAGTTATACAATTTGATAAAAAAATTCAAATCATGCTTGCATTACGAAATCTCATAGATTCGCACATAAGCATCGTAATCATGCATAATGATTCCAACACTTGTGCGTAGTCCAATTATTGAAAATATGTGTAATTTGAGAAGACGTTTCCCATATTTTGCAGGTAAACGAACTCATTTTCGACCGACCTTGGCAAGCGGAAGTTTTCAAAAGAACACAATGAAGATATTGTGCAAAAACCAAAATTTGCTAAAGAAAAAAATACATCAAAAGAACAAATACGAGCGCATTCAAACAATGCTACTGAATAAAATATTCGGCTTTGTACTGGTATTTCTTTAAACGCCATTGAGTCATGAGCATCTAGGACTTAAGAAACGGGATTGAGTCTCATGATGCTACGATAATGAAGATACACAGCTTCGATATTCTACGTGCTTCATTATTATAATGATTCCGAGCATATTCCTCGTGATCACGAGGAAAATGTTGTAGGATGGTAATGGAACGCGCGACGATAAGAAAGGACGAAGTGTGCAACGACTTCTTCAGAAAGGAAACGACAATCGAAGCAATGGATGCATAAGTAAAGAAATGCATGAAACCATCGACGTATTGGCGCCACACGAATCAAATAAAAATGGTATTGGTTTCTTCATTTTAATATACGCGATGATGAATGCTTACTTGATATTCATTTTGGCTTTCCGAAGGCATTCCAACGTTTCCGCCTTCTCACAAAGAAAGTTAAGACAAGCCCAAATTGGATCTTATTAAATGTTCGTAATCAACACCATCTTTATCTTCTTGTCCTAAATTTATGGCTTGGCCAATGTTTGATTGAATATAAGATGTTTTTCCAAATTCGTTCAATATATCATAAGAATAGCATTGAATTTTAATTAATCATTCCTACTCATTTGTATCTCGACTACTGTTTCTTCTCGTTTCAAGAATCTTTCGAAAGATATGCAAAATCGATAATTCTCATTTCTCGAGAAATGAAATAGTCATGAACACTCGTCATTTCTTTACATAAACAATGCACAAAAAATCGATTCAAGTGCTCCTCCTTTAGAAGGAAATGATAATTGGACAAAGACTCATTCAACACGCAGCGAAGAACAGCAAACAGTTAAATAAACAAACACTCTCGATAACACACAATATTCGGTCGTTTCTTTGCGTAAACAAATAACACACTTGAAATCGAAATCTTTATAAGTGGATAAATTTGGGCTTAACGATCTATACAATCATGCGATGCATATGAAGAAGCTATCCGTCTCAGTCTCCCGAACTGCGCTAAGTTCTCTTTGTCTCTGTCCGCCTCGGAGCTTCAATGCACAAGAGTGCTCTTTTTGAATAGTGAAGGTCAAAACGGATATTTCCGTAAGTACTCACGAAAAGGTTAATCGAGAAATCAGAATCTCTAATCTGAGGTATTATCGACTGCATCGAATCATTTCCCTGGCTTATACACTCATCATGTTGATAGTCGTTCTTCAACGTATCTAAAACCGTTCTTCATTTCAAGGTGTTCCATTATCGGATGTGGACGATTTCCATAGAAGACAGATTTCCATTGCCATTCACATATGGTTAAAATAGGATAAGGATCGTTTGGATAGAAATTTTAGATAAGAGAAGATTTATGAGTTGCGAAATATTAATTATTTAAAATTATAACGAATTTTTAAATCGTTTCAGTATTTATTTTATATAAATCTATCAAATTTCATTAAAATAAATAGCAATCTCAGTTTTTAAAACAACAACCTATACGAAAATATAATTCAAATTTGGATTTTACACGTTGGCTTGTTACAGAGTTATAATATTTTATAAAATTCAAGTTATTACCCATATTCTCTAATTAGATTAAGTAATTAAATAAAATATACATCAAATAGTTCAATGGAATTACATCAAGCATCACGCTCCAAATAATTTAATTGAATAAGTTATTTTATGAAAATGTTTCGTCGAAATAGCTATTTTAAAAGGAATATTCACATCAATGTTAAATAATCTGGAAAAGGCTTGATTTGGATTTTTTATGCTCGAGAAAAAATATTTTAATTATTTTTAAAATGGGGAAAACTGTCCTAAATGTATTCCGATTTTTTGTCGTTTATAAAAATTAGGATCAAAATTAAGAAAATATATTAAGAAGCTTCGTCAGAACTCATGTCGAAATTCGAAAGCACGTAGCCAGACGCTTTCCCTTTATGGGATGACGTAAGAAATTCAAGGCCAAAAGAGGGAGGGTCAGAATTAATCCACACTCTCACTAAGGGATTTAAAGAATAATAAAAGCATACAATGTGGAGGAATGCAAATAAACATACATATATTTAATGAAAAATATGTTGGTGCAGGCTTGGAGTCGATCTATGTTTGTGTATTGGATGGGCAGTGGAGATTGAACACTGAGTCAATGTATATTAAGGGTGCTCGAAAGAGCTTTTCCGCAATTTTTGCGACGTATAAATGGATCCATTGTCTACCGCATGCGGAAGACGTAGGTAAGGGCGCATGCAAGACAATCGATGGGGTAGTTCACCCCCGGGCAGCCAGCCAGCCCAGCCGGCGCCAAAAGGCGATTAAAAAACCCAGGCCACCAAGCTCAGCAGTGCCACGTACGTGGATTCTATTAGATAAGGCAATCAATAACAATTTTGACGAGCACAAAATAGGTCAAAATATCTTCCGTAGAGCTTTCCGGCCATGTGTCGTTTTCCAAATAAATTTTCCGAGACACGATCCGCCCGCAAGACACATGTTACGGCCAAATTGATAAATTATGCCACGTGGAGCTTTTATCCTTATAAGCCTTTGACGATGGAAGCTCGATAAAACCAATGCTGAGAAAAATCCACAAATAGAATACAATTTTAATATAATTTTTACGTTTTTAATTTGTGTTTCAGTCATATTTTATCACGATAAAAATTTGAACAAAGACATCATTGTGTGAAGTTCTTCTATTATCTCAACTTACCCTCTACAATTGTATTGGAATTTGAATTTATTACATACAAGCGATCCACGACTTTGGCACATTCTATATTTGCACAATTTACTATTTCGCACACAAAAAATTAAGATTTCTGTTAATAATGCAAAAGTTGTTTGTTTCCATGCAGTCAATTCTATTTAGGAAGTTAATGAAGTGTTTCTTCATTCTAATTCTACTTACCTCATAAAGGCCTTAACTACGTCTAAACTCAATTATATAACAACAGTAATGAATTAAGTTATCAAGACAACTCACAGGAACTATATTATTAGGGTATGTCACGTGAAGAGTCGGAATTTTAGATATTTAAAGATTGATCGTGATTAAGAAAGGTTTTGTGCAATGTATTATATGTTCGACTATTTGAAATTATCTAATGTACTGTAGTCTTCAATTGTCTCTAAATACTGAGTCATTGTTACTCTTTTTGTTAATAAAGGCTTAATTTTAACAAATCTAAATTCGACAACAAAAAAATTCGTTCCGATAATATGAATCTCGACGAGTCTCGAAGAATACCCAAAACTTGAGATGGAAAAATAGATTTTATACGGCAACAGGAAAATATTCGGTTGGTGTTTGAAAGTCGACGAACCTCCAGGACACTAGCCAAAGCTTTCAATGCATCAAACAAAGCTTATGGTTACATACTCAAATATATGGAACATAATGATGGACTAAAAAAGAGTCAATAATGATTTTATGAATTCTGAAGAAACTCCAGAAATATTGAATCTCACTCAGTATCTTTTTTAAATTACTATTTAATTGAGCAACACGAGTTTAAGGAATTACAGAATGCATGTGTGGAAGAATAAACTCTAAAAATATCAAGTCTTCGACAATCAAAATATGAATAAAGTCTTCATGCATCTTGATAAATTTTTGACTATCATGGAACAATGTGATCCCAATGGGAATGTATAAATATTTAAAATACGTAAGGGGGATTGAGAAAGACACAACATGTTATAGTACGCTACTAAGAAAATAAAAAGAGTGATTTATATTCAAGTGATTCTTCACAAGTTTATAAAGAAAACACTTGAAAACACTTTAATATGGCTCGTTAACTTCATTATGCATTTTGATGATTAAATATTTATAAAATACAATTTTTGTTGTGGGCATTTTTGTGGGCGCCATTCATGGGAATATTTTAAAAAGTTGAACAATGCAGATAAAATAGTGTCGGAAACAAACACAGAATTTGCATAATATTATTATACAGAGTTGCCATAATCTTAGAAATTATGATGTCAGGGCTGTCTTTCGACTTGCTGAAAGTTCTACAAACTAAATTAGGACGATTGGACGTGGTTGCATCTATGAAAAGCAGCATCTCTCAGATTGTAGTCAGCTTCTAATCTTAGTTTTCCCAACAGAATGTACAACTTTACATTTAATAATTAGTAGACGAAAACAGAATTAGTAATTAATTGCTTAAAATAAGCACTTTTTTAACCGATTTTATCCAAAATGAATATAGTAACTTGGTGTGTTTTTGAGAATCGTGATGCAAAGTTTCGTCATATTGGATTTTAAAGAGCCCTTCTTGGAGATCAAATATGTCTGAAAATAATTCAGTCAAGTCTTCAATGGCCAACTTTATTTTGCTTCTTTTTCTTACGAACATATTTAATCCCATTTGAACAGTTAGTTTTTACTTTTATCCTGGTTTTATTTGTAACAGACAAGTGCGGGCTGAACGAGACGACCTATTATAGTTGCTATCATAGTCAATATATAATCAAAATGTGGCGACTTCTTTAATTTGAATAGAAGTTGCAGGCTTTCTTTTTTTTATTCGTTATTCTTTATAAATCAAAGCTAAATTTAATCAGCGTTGATAACTTTCCCGACAAAATTTTCCAAAACGATACTAGACAAATTAAATAATAACTAACGATTATAAACAGCGAATAGCCATGAAATAAACAGAACTTATTTATTGACCCCGATATGTCGCTTTTCGCTTGTGTTTCTGGTCCAGGATAAAAAATAATTGCACAAATGTACAGTTTAAAGCTTTATTCCTATTGTATAAAAGCGCAGGAGGAAACGTTTGGACAATCAAGACTTTCACTATGAATAATATATGAATTGTTTTGGTTTAATGAAGATTTATAAGGATGTCGTAGTAGAAGGATGCAGCAGTTTATTTAAGACAAGGAGCGTTGAAGAAGTGGGACATCGTCAACATTAATCAACGAAGAAATTGTGACTACCATACAATTGATTAGCGAGTGTCTTGTAATATGATCGTAAATTGAACATCTAATATTCATGTATGGTTTTTATAAAACATATTTTATTAACTAAAGACATTGTGAGATTTTATTTTTAAATCAAATAATAGGATGATTGTCCGAATTAATTTTGTTTGATGCAATTTTTTAGGATAACCTAGGAAAGCCACATGATATAAATATTATAGAAAGCGGTATTGAGAAATTTTAATTTATCTCTTAGATCATGAACTCTTATTATAAAGGTTCGAGTCCATATTCAGATTGCAGAAAACATTTTTAAAAGGAAAGGTTTTTACCAAATTCCTGGATCTGAAAAATTATTAGATATGGCACCTTAAGAAGAATATCTGAGGTCATACGCAATGACACATTTGAACTAATTTAATATCCTGCCATTGATTCAAAATACTATAGCAACAATAAAGACTATTCTAAATATTTCCAGGAACATATGATCCAATAAAGACAGTATCAATTGAATCAGTAATCTCCTTATTTTCCTTTTCATCTTATTGTATTTGTATGATTCACAATTTACAATGTGTTTCAATATAACTGCTTGGGTCAACGTTTGTCGTTTCTTAAAAATTAATAATCATAGTTAAAAAATCAGATAATAGGGTGATTTTTTAAAAGCTTTTCAATAGAGAAAATTATATCTGAGCATGGTGCTATTAATTATGATACAATATTGCGATCAGCCTTTCAAAAATATATTTGGAAAGATAATGTGGGGATAATGGGTTATCACTAGCTCTCAAAAAGTGGCTAAAATATTATTTTGTTGAGATATAAAAACGAGCACATTTTGCTATTAATAATTCCTGAAAAACATAACATGGATATTGTATCGCTAACAAAAAACAAGCAACATCATTAAAACCTATACAAAAATAAATTGCTCTTCGGGTCTTTTCAATTATGTTCATGGATGAAAATATTAAAGGCATATAAATATAGTATATTTTTTCTTAAACTTTAGTTATTTCAAGTATAAATTAGATGATATAGATGTAGACAAGCATCTCGCGGGCCACCAAAGTGAATGCTGTGAAGATTGCTTCATCAAACATATACATTTAATTTATGATTTTCTATTGAGTAACCTATAATATTGCTAAATTAATAATTGCGCAATAAAATCTGTGTAAATAGATAATTATATTTATAAGATTTTTTATGTGCATTTTATATTTAATAAAAAATAACTAAATGAACGAAAAATATGTTTTTGAACAAGAAGAGCATTTGAGTTTCAAATAAATGTTTGTTTTATGTTTCGGGAAAACTTTTGGGTCCTTTACAAACGACTTTAAAATAGCCTTGAGAAAAGGTTCAATATTGCCATAAGCTTCAGCAATAAATTTATTCCCCGGACTTTTTTCAGGTTCTGACTTAAGCAATCAAATAAGGGATGATTTATTATTTAAAAACACATTTTTCGTAATATTGGCTTTTTTAATCATACGCTTTGATTACAGGGTCGTACAGCATTTCGCGAAATAACCTACTTTCCGCTATTGAATTTTCATGTTTCGTGCAAAAATTATATTTCATCGGCGTAATATTTTCTACGCGGATTTTTACGGACAATAAAAGCGTAAAGATAAATATTTGAACTAAAGCAATCCATAATGTTACGATACGAAATGCCGATGGCAATGCGCACATTAATATAGGGCAAGTCTGACATTAAACTTTACCCCCGAACAGGATTATTAGCATGTAAGACGAAGCCTTGACATTTTATACAACTTTTCATACATAAAATCGAGAAGACGAGCCAATTTTGCGGAGGCGCAATTAAGTGAAATGAGCTAATGAGTCATAAGACGATTAAAGCCATTAATAAAATATACTGCGCTAATTTTGTCGTCATCATGATGTCTAAAAGGAGACGCGTAAAATGCACATCTGCTGTGGCGAAAGGATCTGTAATTTCATCGAGTCCTGTACAATTAATTGTGATGGCAGAGCGGAAAAGAGCTGGTTCACTTCCACATGGAGGCTTTCTCTATTAATTATGTTGATAAGCTTATAAGCGAGTTTCAGGCAATAGTCGTGACCAGATAAGGAGCACTCAAGATACATCACATAAATAAGAATGGAAAATGATGAAGTATTAATTAAGATTCAATATGGCGAAGAGCTACAATAATTAATTCGTAAATTTATGATTATTGTAATAATTTAAACATCAAATCAAATCCACAACAAATTTCTTGCTCTCAATGCTATCAGCGAAACGAGTTTTATATCAAACGTCTGTTATGGTGATTAATTGTGACAAAACAACACAGGTGGTCTGAGGTGGTTAATATTTATAGCCTTTGAATCATAATGCACACATTTTACTTGTTATCCGGAGAAGTAAAAAATGTCTCTATATGGTGAATGTGAAAGGACTTGTTACTAAAGCGATATGACAAGATTAACTCTAAATATTGAATTGTAATGAATAGAATGGAAGTATCATAGAATCTAGCTTTGGAATCAAAACTGAGGAAGCGGAAGAAACACGAGGGATAAGATCTTTGTGGTTTTGTGCGTGGGAATAATTTCTTCTGCCTTTTAAATTAATATATATAAATATAGTAATAAAATGTAATTACGAGTATCTCATGTCTTAATTTCTGTATTGTATTTATTACTCAAAGTCTCAGCCCTCAGGAGCGTATACAAAGCCCAAGTAATATTTAAATTCGGATAACTCATGTGGTCCGGTTAACTTTTGAATTGAAGAAGAGGCGCTGAAAAGTGGAAGATAGTCGTGGAAGACGATAATAAATTGATAGGCGTAAGATCTTTCTTTTTGTTGCTAGTCTCCGTTAATTTAGATGAGATCAAAGAATAACCCATTTTTTCAATTCACCTAAAAACTACGTACAAAATGTGAAGATTTTAATGGAGAAGATTAATGCCTTTTTTTTAAGCTGGAAGATCACTATAGTCAGAAAATGTATACAGAGTAAGAGATATTTGATTCATTCATCACAATTGTAAATTATATCAAAAGGGTCATATTCGATCAATAACTGTTTAACGAACAGAGTAAATAAATTAATTCTGAACACGAGATTCTTCTTTTTTATTATGCTGTAAGCTGGTTCTCAATGTTATCTTTACGTAGAAAATTAAAATCATATTATAATCGAAGATATAAGAGTTATCCACGTTTGAAAAATTATGGAAATATTAATAATAATTAATAAATTCAAAGGTACTTTCCTTATAGAAGAAAAAATAATAAGAACTTCTTTAATAAAAATTCTGATGTAATGAATTTTACTCTCATCTAAATCTACATATCTCTGCTAGAGTGAATTTCCAAATATTTTACATATTAAAACAAAGCCAATAAACAGATTGGGTGTTGGAAATGACATGAGGTTGGCATTAACACGTACAAAACCGCAAATTTTGGAGCCGGTTGCCCAAATGCAAGTACAATCATCGCATCAAATATTATATTCTAGAAAGACTGTTTAAATTTATTTTTCTCTACTCTCTTAAAAATAGATTTTATAAAACTTAAATATAGCATAGTTCTATATTTAAAAATAAAAAAAACTCAAAATTTGTTTATACAGGCATCACATAAATATACACATACATATAATTAATTATGGATA
This sequence comes from Stenopsyche tienmushanensis, assembly GCA_008973525.1. Taxonomy (NCBI): domain Eukaryota; kingdom Metazoa; phylum Arthropoda; class Insecta; order Trichoptera; family Stenopsychidae; genus Stenopsyche; species Stenopsyche tienmushanensis. Next base: position 249,581 of record WACJ01000006.1, on the reverse strand, counting down.
AGGACATTTGTGTCCCTTGAAATATGCGGTGCTAGAAAGTATATATATATAAATATAGAAGCTAGAAGAAGCGATGACATAAAATAAACTTATCCTTAGGTCCTGGATAGGAATTCAATCCCGGGATCCCGGACAGTTTTAGGTGCTCATGAATCCCGAGATCAGTAAACGTAATCTCGAAAAATTTGGGATTTAAATTTTTATTCAACAGAAATCGTACACCTCACAAGCACGACGAAAGCTACTAAATCGAGACATTCCCGCCGAAATCTGGACGCTTGGAAACAGTGGCGTAACTACTAATTGACGAGCTTAGGCGACGCCTAGGGGCAGTAACTGTCTAATCTATGTATACATATATACATAACTTATACGTTTTTCAAATTGTTATATTAACCCTTTCCTACCGGTGATGTATTTACTACACCTCGACTTTAATAATGGCAATATCGATATGAAATATAATAGATACGGGGTTCAGAATTTTTGTATTCCTCCGTAATATAATTACGAATCACATCAAAGTATTATAGTATACAAGTATTCATCTGCAGCGACGGAAATAAATAATTTGTTGGGAAATCGGGAATTTTGCGAGTTTTAGTTAATAATATTTGATTTTTTTAATTGTATTTTTATCTTTTCTTGACTAAATAAAATTCTTTTGTCTTCAAGTTATTTTTGATCACATTTATCACTGCAATTTTACTCCTTTGTAAGGATGTGTGATCTAAATATGTATGTAATATACTAACTATAACGGTGATAATCAAACATTATAATCTTTACTTCATACATAATTCCAGCATGATATGTCACTAAGCAGACAGTGTGGAGACAAAATATGCGTTTAAGAATATCGCCATTCCACTTTTTCTAGTGAAAATTTAAATATTGCTTATTCGTCCGTTCCTCAGTTATCATGCTCCACATTCGTTATGTAAATCAGAACCCTGGCTGAGTTCTAAAATATCGAACGGCGCAACATTTTGCTACTGTACACCCATATCCAGCGAGGCTGACACGGAGCGCTATCATAAACTCTACTTACGACACCCTCCCCGGGTATTTTATGAGAAATTTAATTAAACTGCCGACTCGATATAATTGCGAAAGCCAGCGAGAGAATATACATAACCGAAGTTTCCAAAACAATACAACATGCAAAATACAGCCCCCCCGCTCGAATTTTGCACTTTACACGCACAGGATCCAATTCGATGTAAATAAAAAGCAGCCGCCGCTCAACCCCCCCAATATCAGTATTTTCCTTTTTCATCCCGGCCATAAGTCTTATTCTACTGTGTTTCCGCGCGATTTATTTACTTTACTTTTATTCGCCTCATTCTTTCATCCCCTACCGGTTGAGGGAACATCTTGGACGAATATCGAAATGCTTCCATCGGCGTGCCGCGAAGGATAAGCGACGTGCATGTGTATGAATACAAACAAATTTAATGTAATAGTCTTGACATTTTCCTGGGGCTGAGAGACCTTAAAGTCTGAAGGCTATTGTATCTATTAAAGCCACGTGGCGTATAAGGCTTGTGTTCCGTGATATTTAATTTGCATTTGTGTATGTGGCGTATAAAGCAAAAAAGGATATGATTTTCAACGGCGCATTTATGCCAACCGGGAATCCTGATAATAGCACCTACGTCATATATCGTGCAATAGAAGCTTCTAGTACTCTCGGTTATCAGAGCTAATTGGAGCACATATAACGTGAGATGAAAAGCCTCGGAACATCCAGGAATAACCACTTTTCATCACATATTAACTATTATGCAAATATAAATTTTGAGATGATGTTAATGGATGATGTTCATTAATTAGGAATTATATCATTTAATGATACATTTCATTCCTATACTTTATAGCAAATAGGCTCCACTAAACCGAAATCCATTTTAGCTATCAAGCATTGCCTTCTTGGATCAACTAGAATTATATAAATATGGGAAAATATATATTTAACCGTATAGACAATAGATTTTAGATGAGTTGAGATCATTGCAAAATTAATATTAGCGGTTCATCATAATGTAGTATAGAAAGAGTTTTCAAATCAAAACGCTCGACACAAAGATACTGTACAATTTCGTATATGCCTGAAAAGACGGTTGAAACTAAATAAGCGATTAAATGAACACAAAAAACGAGATGTCCTATAAGTGTTAGAAGGCAACCTTTAAATATATTTAGGGTAGAATTTCTGGAATCTACGCGATTAAAGCTTTGCTCGGCGTTATTCTAAGTGACAGTGGGATAAGTATGACAGTCTAAATTAGGCATATAACGAATAACTGGAGATTGTGAGAGATCCACATCTAAATATCAAACTAAATGGTTACAAGAATTTCAGAGATTTGTAGCATGTCTGGTTGGAAGCACACATTCAGCTTAGGTATTCGCGTGTAGGGGTTGATGGGCTATTCATTATAGTGGGAGGGAAGATGCTTGATATTTTCAATAGTATAAATTTATTCCCCCCACAATATATCATTTGGACTATCCTGTTAATATCGAAAAGCTATTATGGTGAATATATAACAATTTATCATAGTTGAAAGATTTCTGGCGTCAGTTTTGGAAAGTAAATTAGATTTGTTACGAATTTGGCACAGAACGGCAATAAGGTTCAACCATCATAAGCATTATATCTTTTTATCGACCTTGCGATTTTTTTTTCGCAATTTTTAGGGGGGGCTTTAGTGCGCTTTTAGGGATATTGCTTGAATATCTAAAATTTTCCCGGGTTTATATTCATTTACAAACGAATTTATGCGCATCGACGGGTGTGTATGTAATTTCGCGGTTGCGTTGCCAAAACAGATTGTTCACTCGCGAAGAATGCCACAAAAATAAGATGTATATTTTTTTGGGGATGTCAAGGTTGAAAATGAAAATATTTTGTAAATAAATAACAAAACCCCTAAATCTGTTGTTATTTGTGTATTGCAAATTTTTAATGATTAGTGAATATATCGGATTAGGGATGCGTGTATACATAGATAAGTGTATGCATATAAAAAGGGAGCCATTTTGTCTGATATGAAAATTAAATTCAAAGGAAAATATTTATTAGCAATGGGGTTCACAGATTTTCTGTTTTCCATGATTTTATCGCATTGGCCTCACATTTTGGGGTGAGATTTATATGAAGTTTTTTCTAGAAAATGCAATTTAGATAAAACGGTTAAAAAGGAAAATTGATGCATAAAATCCTTCTCAAACAAAAGCTCAGAATTTTGTCGCAGGGACATCGCATCCTTTTTGAAGCTGAAGCCTTAGAGTTCACGGGGTTATTCAAAAAGGTCATGATTCGATTCGATTTAATGCCCGAACCAACAACGGGGCATTGCTGACTATATTAAAATTAATCGGATTAAATTCCTTTCACCTTACGCATCCACATGGAAAAAATCATAGGGATAATTATGAAAACCGGTTATTAGATTATAAAAGGAATTAAGATGAATTATATTAAGCAAAAAATATATATATTCATATGAGACTGGTCGCATATCTAATCGAAATATTTGATTAATGGGACTGGAATATTAACGTCGTAAACATTTCGCCATTGCGATAAACATCACACTAGAATTTACGAGGAAGCATGTATAGAAGATTAATCAAGCTGCATTGCATGGATGTAAAAAATAATATGTTCGCATGCTAAAGTGTGATGATATATGAAATGGGTCATTTCCGAGTTGTAAAAAAATACTCTTTATTAATTTAACCACGGAAGGAGTTATGTATTTATAAACGACATATCAAAAATCCTTTTATGGAGCGTGCAGTAATCATCATAAAAACATGATGTCATTGAAATAATCGATAACAAATCGAGACAAATCCAACAACAGCCTACAAATAAAGCATATGATTTTCATTTTAACATGGATTCTGTTGTAAATAATGGCGATGGTGGAAACTGCATAAAAAGCAGTGGGCTGAAAATGGCAAAGGCGATGCAACCTCCACTCGATAAGGAAGAGGAAGATGATGATTTTATTTATGACGATGAGAAAAACTAATTGTTTAAGTCGATACAATCAACATTGTTATGCCATAAATTGCCATTTACTGTCAGCATCATTCTGTATTAATACTATTTACTTTATTATCTAGTTGTGAACAATCGATGTTTATGCATTAAATTTGAATTAAACGTGACGATAAAATCGACAGTAAAACATGGCAGATTTAATATTAATGATCATAAAATGTTCTTGACTGATTCATCCATGAAGTAGGAAATCTTTAATATCATATATTATAGCAATGTAATGGCCGATGATACAACATATGTGCCATAGTTCAGACACATAAATTCTATACAAATCTACAAAGTTGCTTTTTGTCTACAAGTAGTTTACATATATTGTTGTTAAATAAAATTGTGAGATGATACTTGATTTTGATCGATAAATATAACGCGGTTTACATTCTCAGGCATCATATTGGAAAAATGTTTCTAACTATAATGATTTACTATTATTTAAAAGCTATTTGACTACTTCTTATTGTTACGCATACAATTTTATTTATTTTAATTATTTTGACTATTATTTATTTACAGATTAAATGCAAAATTAAATGATCTTTTAACAGCAAGCTAGTACTCTGTTTATCTACTATTCGTTGCTACTTTTATAAATCTTGGCTTGCTTGTCACTCGCTATCTCTTAATAAGTTGATATCACTCAATAATATGGTGCGTGATGAACTTTACCGATTCGTAGCTAAAGAGCTTTAGGAACAGAACAAGGACAAGAAAAATCGAGCAGATGGCCTTAAAGGGATGCAAACGAAGAATTTCACTTTGCAACGATAACAGCATTGTCTACCTTTGCCTTCTATATTGTTTTTAAATCGTCGAACTGAGATGATCAATCTGAAATAGGAAATCACTCAGTCTCGAATTTGTTCGGGTAAGTTGCACGTGAATGGGGAGACACCCTCAGTTGGTGTAGGAGCGAATCCGAGATGCACTTAAGGGGTTACATGGGTTTCGCAGTTTGAAAAAATCGATTTTTTTTTTATCATCTTATTAATTTCTAAAACATCTCGAGAATATTATCCTAAATTTTTAAGTCGATCCGAATAAAAGTTTCTGAGATACAACCCAGGGAAGGTACGTGCTCAAAGTCAGTCAAACATACTCTGGTATTCTCAAAGCCCAACCTTACGGTGAAGATCTTCTTATCAACAAAAAAGAATACGTTGGACATGTGCAGAAGATGATGAGTACCCATTTACGTGATTTAGTCAACAAAATAGCTGAGGAAAAAATAGTCAACGGTAAAAAAACTAGAAAAAAAAACTCTTTCTGGCAAAGGTAAACTTACTGGTAAATTAATTGACAAATTAACTGTTTATTATGGTTTGGCAATAAGAAGAATTATGTGAGTCAGCGGAATAATGAAAGAAGCTATATGGGCTACATATTATCACTACAGCTCTACAGACAAAAATCCTCAGCACGGAAATTGCCCGAAAGGTCCAGACTCCTGGTGCGCTTGGCAGCGAGCATCGGCTACGAACACTCTTTAATCATTCAAACATGATTATACTCCATTACCAAATTATGTTTTAACTGCAATGAAACCTATCTATGAAGATCTCAGTAAAAATGAGCTTCTGGAGCGGTGGTTTTGTGTGTGTTTGTGTAACCTAGCGCCAATGTGTTGGTGGTTTCACACAAAATAATAATGAAAGCTTGAACCAAAATACTATATCTGGAAGGTTACTCCAAAAATACTTCCTGCTGGTTCAAAGATCGTTAATATTGCTGCATTAGTCGCTGCTTGCACTTTTAATGAAAGAAAATTAGCTTCATTATTATTTATGCAAGGTATGGATTAAAAACTTGGTTGAAATTCCCACGAATATGTCCGAAATTCAGATGAAAACCGTATGTGCGCAGCCGAAAAAAAATCAGCGAGCGAGACTCGCGAAGCTAGGATTCATCATAGACAAGAGCAAAAGGATGCCCTGGACATTGCAGTTACTCCAGGTTCTTTGCTTTATGGCCCAGGAATCGACGATTCAATGTAAGTTACAAAAAAAAAAAAAAAACAGTTTTATTGTTACTCAAAACTTTAAACGCGTTTTTCTCGAAACTGTGTTTTCAAAGTTGTTTGTCAAAATTTCTCAAAAACTACTTAACCGATCTTGATGAAATTTTACACTAACTTTCAAGATATAATTCACAAGAACTTGGACGAAGGACTCTTTTTTTTTTCAATCACAACTATTAAAAAAAATATATATACTGAGAAAATTTCACCAAAATTTGCATTTTTTTGTAAAAAGGTCTACCAAAAATCCAAATTTTTTTTTTGTTTTTTTTCCTTCGTTCAGATTTTAATTTATAGTCTTAACTAAAAATTAGGATATTTTTTTTTAATTTAAAATGATCCTGTCATGAGTTCTACTGTCAAAACGCTTTTTGGAGGGTCACGGGAAATGACGTCACAATGGCGGAGTTTTGAATATTTTCTTTTGAAAATTTCAAAAATTCTTTTTCAAATGTAAATCTTTATGAATATAAAAAGTTTGAATAAAATATTTCAATTTTTACATTAAAAAAAAATTGTTGAAAATAGACCTTTTTTTCGCCGAGTAAACCCATGTAACCCCTTAAGCGTCACGTATGACTTCTGAAGAGACTGGAATCTTTGCCCTCCATAAAGCCCTCTCCAGTAAAATCAAAAAGGTCGTCTAGAGTAGTTTTTCGCTGTCTCCCGAGAAAAACTGTTTAGTCTTTACAAACCTCCCACACTCATACGTTACGATACGTTAATTCAGGAGACCCGCTGGGTGAGTGTTCTAAATGAAATTCGGACGTTATGCCACCTTCAATATCGAACGAACGAGGAGGTGAACGTATAATTAAAAACGACAGACATCAGACAGCGACTGACTGAATTAAGGGTTCATTTTAATCGAACCCATTTCCTGCGTTGCTGTATGGTCTCTTCTGGGTTACCCCGGAATAGCCACACAAAGAGTGTCTTCCATTGATCTTTTAGTCCAGGCGCCCATCCCTTTTGCTCTACGCTCTCCAGAGGAGGCGAAGTTTCCGCGGGAAAGACCAGCTTCAGACCATGTGCACTCGAAGGTCCGATGGAGAAGGAAAGGACTAAGGTTCAAGCTAAATTCAAGGGAGTTAAGAGTCCAACATCAGTTTAAAGAGGGCTGCAGCAGATGACGGACTGCAGGGGCTATCCCTTCCCCATGGTACTCGTATCGGTTCGGGCATTCCTTGTACCTAGCCACGGAGATAATTGGCCATTTGAACAGCCTTAAAACCGTTTTCCCCTATTTGCCTAGGATGTTGAGGATAGTGGTGAACCTTTGACACAGTCTATGCACCCCTTTATGGGTGCGCAGCACAGGGTGACCTGCGCACCCAACTCATGTTAGCTGGGCTACCCCAGCTGCGTTTGATGAGCAAGCCGACGAGGATACTTTCGCACACCTCTACTCCACGTTATTACTCCAGGGGTTCAACCGTTGCCCACGGGCGTAGAGTTGGGGTTTTATGGGTGGGCATCGTGAAATCTAACGCCCAACCGGGAATGTATGATACAGACGTTGTAATATTAAGTGTATATAATATTTATTACAAGCTTTCTTGAATTCTTAAAAAAAATCTATCTATCAATATAACTAAAAATAATCGTACAATTCCCAAGATCTTATAAAAAAAGTGCTTCTTCAGTTCTACTAAAATTTTCGACTCTTAGCTATTTAAGTACTGGATGCGATTGTGAAATCAGGAATTAAAAGAATATCGTGAAATAGGTCATATTTGTGATTCGGTTCTACTAACATAATGTACATAATTCAACAGTAGCTGGTCATACATTTTCACGATTTTCATACCAAAATTGGTATGCATTTAAATTCCTTACACAACTATCTTGAAAAGAAGACCAGCGAGGTTGCCTATCATGCATAATACTCATTGAGGAGTGCAATCGAGGATAAAAAGGCAAACATAAATAAACCCGATATTGAAGCCGCATTTGGGTTAAGAGCGGTTTTAATTGAAGAGCTTTTTCAATGTTTTCGTACGTGTACTAAATTCAAAGAAAATATTTTAGCTTCTATGGTAAATATTTTCGTTTTTTGTTCGCAAATAGCTGACTCGTTTGTGTGTGATCATATAATTTGGATGCAGGGGAGATTCTTTCTTATTCTTAATATGATTGATCAAAAATATTAATATTTCCGATCTCCCAAATTTGTTGGTATGGTGAATTTTTTTTCCACAAACTGGATTTGAATCCGAACCTTTATAATAAGGGTTCAGGATCCAATCCACTACACCAACACTTGGTTCTTTAATAAAATTAATATCTAATACGATCGTGAATTAATATTGTAGCTGAATATTAAGAAAAAATAAGATTCCTGCGAAAAATTCTAGTTTAATAGACTTTTTGCGTTGTTATCTGGAATGAGGATGAAGCTTTAAAGTTTTAAACGATAAAATACATTGTATTTTACCTTCAACATTTACAAGATAAAAATAATACGAAAAAACGTCTAAAGCTCCGACTTCCCTTTTTATAGCTGCGGGGGGGTAGAAATTTGTCTTCAAACAGCCAACATGGGATGGGGGATGCAGTCTTACATTAAATATTTAATGCTGTACGAACAAAATATCAAGCCGTATATAAATGGATGAATTTGTATTTTTCGTTAAAATAAATAAATATATAGTAATATAGTTTTAGATGCTAAAAAAGTGACTCACATTCGGTTAAAAAAATGTATTTCTGAAAAGGGTTGATTAATTCAGAGAAGTGTTTGAACTGAAATTTCGAGTCTGTTGAACACACTCGTTCCAATTTAGCTGTCTCGTAAGCGAACATTGTAAAAAACAGTTTCAGCATTTAAAGTAACTGATGGAAAAAACTTTTTCATTTATCAAAGAACCCTCCCTACCTTTCCCGGACTCTCTAGAACCCTAGATAATCTAGATACATAAATTCAATGCCTGAAAGTAAATAATGTAGATCAACGTAGGATTTATGTGGAAAAAGTTCAAACCATAATTACCATCGACTAGAATTTGAATTGAACTATAGTTTTAGAACCAAAATATACGCATACGAATATATATATATATATATATATAGCATGGATGTTTTCAAATTCGGACCAAAATTTTGCGACAAAATGCGACAGCGAGTGCTCGTTTTGACGTCGCGAAATAAAAACGAATATTTATACACGCAATTACATACCGGGGATTGTGTTTATTCAAATTAACGCTTTCAAAATGAAAAACACTGGGTTATTTTGAAAGGAAAATATTCTGCGGATGAATCAGATGGCACAAAATAGACAATGAAACATCTTTGTTCTGAAAATGCAAAGTACATATGGAAGCAATCAATAGTTTGACGTCATAGGATATGACTCTTATTCTCCAAAGGGAACGAGTTCACTTCGATCTACATACATCGGATTACATTTTAAATAGGAAAACTAAATTTAGTTGCTATATTTATGACCGGAATATTGAGATAAGATTTAAAAATACACGAAAAACGAGCTTAAAAATATCCAAGACAATATGTCGTCAATCTGAAGCAAGTACTGCCTTCAACCATAAATGCCCAGTTTGTTAACATCTGCCGCCGTCCGCACCAACTACTTTCATCACGTACACAAAATATCACGTTTTTCACACATTTGAATTGGATTTTAAAATATGGTTTTTAATGAATTTACACGTGTTTTAAATTAATACTAAAAATGATAGCAGATCACAAATTTTGGTCTTAGTATTGTTTATGTTTCTGTAGGAAAAATGAGTTTTTTTAAATTTCACTAAATTAAATATATTATTATGAGATTGACGACAAACGGCTGGTCTTCGAAGATCATCTCATGCTCATTTGAATAGCAATACACGTAATATTTTGGAAGGTGAATAGTGTTGGGTCATGTAAACTACATGGTTATAAAGTTCCAAAAATGCATGCTGCAATATCTTAGATGAATATAAATTTAAGTTTAAAAATGTTGCTCAAAGAGAACATGACGATGTAGAGATGGAAACGGAGATAATTTAACGCATTTGACATTTTCATGGGCATAAAATATCGCTTTGTTATGTGTCATCATAGAAAATTGTGAATGATTCATCTTGTTTGATGGCTTTTAAATTCTAAATGCATAGCTATTCGTTTCAAAACACTTTTTTTGGAAGAATTTTTCCTAAAAAATCACACTCTCGGCTTCACAAAAAATCTTGAGAAAGAGACGGGTGTTTTGCGTCTCATCATACAATCGTATACAAAAAATTTTTAGCCGTCATAACATTTGGGTATCATCATCATCATAGTGCAGTCACAAACAGTCCACTGCAAAACTAGTTCTTTCAACAAATATAAGACTTTTGTTCGTGTTGTCTTGAGAGCAGGCGTTTGTTTTGATAAATAAGATATTCGCATCATTCTTATCCTTGACCATTTTTGTTATTCCCTCTTGACTGTTTTGGAGTGGCGTCATCAGTCGAATATTACCACTCCTATGCAAAAACTACTCTTGATGTAAACTGTCAGGCTCACACGGTAACCCTGTTCTTTTATTTTTGCAACACATTAATAGGCAAAAATAGCTGAACAACAGAGAGGAGATACCATGCATGTTGAACATTAAGAAACATTCCGAAGAAATTAACGAATATGTGTGCTATCAAAAGTGTTAAGGTTCATTTATTGAGCCTGGTTCATTATCAAATTGCGGTGGAGCTCACAGAAAGTAGATTCACATTAGAGCATAGCGTGTATGTTCTCCGGTTTGAAAGGGTTAATATCCATTTGGCCACATTTTGGAAGCCTTGGACATCAACTTTATACGTAGAAAAATGAAAAAAATATGTTTGAATTTCACTAAAGATGTTCCATTAGCTAAAAGGCAATTCAGTTTTCTTCTAGCTAGCTTTCACGAATCGTGTCATAAGTGGCACCGACTAATTGGGTTGTCACACGATCTCATAATCCTAATTGGAATATTGACCCTAAACGAGTTAACAGCTTGTTTAGCTAACATTTTAGATAACTCGAAGAAAATTCGTCCAAAATAAACTTACAGAGTGAAAACGACCTTCTCCCGATTCCCTGACGAACCTCTCGCGTGACCCAACAAGCCCCCGGCGTACTGATTTAATCTGTCCACACTTCCAAGTCCGAACTTCAAAACGCCATAAAGCAACACGCTAATGACCCAGAACTATCTTATTCATACGAAAGATGCTACAATGGCAATCTAATTGGTCCCTTAAAAGGAAGAACAAAATGAGTTGGAAAGCCTAATTGTATTTGAGTTACAAATTGAGCGAAGCTCGCAGATCCCACGGCTTCATAGTAGGTTTACGCTAATGATGACATTTACACATCTGTCATCAATCTAATTACGCTTTCATACAAACGGCTGGACCAAATTAGATATACCGAAGCGAGATGTAATCAATCATAGTATTCAAATTAATTACTTGCGCTGACGGAAAATAAATTTGCGTAATAATAATTGGAACAAATTTTATTATAATAATGTCGAATAAAAATATGTCGCATTTTGCAATTAAATTTCATTCAATATTACCCAGCGTTCAAAACAACATGATTTGTGTGCGAAAAATTAAACATCAGTGACTAATGTATTTTTGTATATAGGGTGTTTTGCCCATGAATTTAAATCGTCATAACTTTAATCTGAAGTCATTATAGAATTTTTATGCTTTTGTATTTTGCAATGTATTTTTGATTTAAATAAATCATTATTAAATCCAGTGGTGTCAGGTCAGGAGACTGTTTGAGCCACGGAATAAAGCACGTCTCCAAACAAAGAAATCCAGTGGTGTCAGATCTGGAGACCGTGCGAGCCACGGAATAAGACCGCCAAATAATTAATTTACACGACAGAAGGGCCCACAAAAGAAATCCTAATTGAAGTAATAAGCGACGGTAAAAACTGTCGGTTCTTGTGCAAAACACTCTGTATATTCAGTGTGCATTTTTGAATTGTGAATAAAAGCAAATTTGTAGATCAAGATTTTGCCCATTGAAAGACTTCAAACAATGAAATTTGTGTCAACTTCCATATTTTTCTATAGATATTTTTCTAAGCGTATTCAGACGACCTATTTTCATCCTCTTGAATACATTACCATACCACAAAATGACATTAAGCAACCGCATTAATTTCAATGTGGCACGGGGTTAGAATTTGCAGACAATAACTTAAATAATATGAAATAAAATATGTAAAAGCACGGCACTATAGTTACAATTTAATAGCAATCATATTACAAGGGAAAATAGATATGAAACGAGACCAAATTTTAATGTTGACGAGTAAAATTGAAATAGGCAATGAAATTTCTGGCTTGTGTAATCCATGCAAGTGGTACAAAAAATAAAGCACTTTATTATTTCGAACATCGACTATGCGTACAAATAACCATGATGATTGCCAATCTTCGGGAAGGAGATGGCAACCGAAGAAAAAAAGAGTCGCCGGTCATCTTCCATTGAGCAACGATCTTCCTGTATCATTTTTTCAACTCAATAATCACTTATCAATCCAACGGTCTTCTCGAATGTATATTAAACGTGGCACGATAGGAATAAAACTGGTTTTTAACGCACGGTTGACAGTACACTTTAAAATATAAACATCGTGTCCAGCACGAGAAATATAATGAATAAATTGGAAAGGCCATCTGCAGCATCTTCCATGACCGTGTTAAATTGGAATTCTTTCGCTGCTTTCCTGCAAATCATTAACAATCTTAAATGCGAGACGAAAAACTGGCTTCCATGACCCGGTGATTTCTTTCGATTCGTCGGTCCTCTGTCGGTATTTAAATTGTATATTTTTCAATAAATAATTCGATCGAATATAAACATAGAGTCATATTCTGTAACATCTTGCATAAACGAAGAAGATATATTCAATGAATCATCTTTGAAACATAAACAAATAATTATCTTTATGTGATTCTTTGAATTCAATTGGACGCACCGACAACCTTTTGATCTTATTTACTACTCGTAAATTGTTACACGAACAAAAATAATTATTTGTATGTTTAATACTGCGATACGAGCTAAAATAGCTAACAAATCGATTTTCCTTGACCAGACGACATTTGATATCGTCTCTATCATGTGCCATGGATTTAATTTTTTTGCACATCCCGTTCAGTTGCAATGAGGACACATTAAAAAGAATTGGTAGATAGCGTGTCAGAAAAATGAGAAAATGCCCATGTTAGCCTTGGAAGCGAGGGAAAACAGAGGAGTCCGATTACCGAGTAAATGAAAATCCTTTTAACCGTGCAGTAACCGGAAGGGACAAAGACATTTATGGTAAAATGTTTGTTTATGTAATTTCTTATCCACTTTGTATACAACGGCAATAATAGAAAAAGTAAATGAATATAAGAATATCAATTTGGATTATATATACGGTTCTAGGGAATGGAATAAGATCATTTTAATAAGAATTTCATTTAGAATTATATAATTCTAGTAGCCAAAATTATCATTGATTTTAACCTTTTGAGTTCAGTCGCGTATTTGTGATCGAATTCCAGTGATTCAGAAAGAGCATTCCTACACGTTGAGCTCGGAGAGTTTGGAAAGAGACAGAGAGAGTGACTTGCAGTTCGAAGAGTACATTGTACGATTGTCCATCCAAAACGCTCAGAAGACATTTATTACAACCCGCCGATTCTGACACCAGTGTAACTTTGAGGTGGGGGCACTCTCGGGAGCAAAGTCCCCGAGCTGCTCCCTGCCCCCACTTGCTCATCGAGATGGCCACACTAGCGCACGGGTCCATTCTTCTATCGGGCCGTGATGTTGCTGGACATATGGATGGGAATAGACGGGCGTTGAATAGAAAGACTGCTTTACATAACTATTTATTCCACACGAAAGAGATCTGGATGCAGGAGGGACGACTTCCACAGCCAAGGCTAACCGACGACTCCTCCGATTCCCGCCTCCTGCGCGATCGGTTGGTATGCAGGTGCAATGTCTCCGCAGGGCCACAAGAGATGGCGCTGTTAAAATAACACATTAGCACCAGAAGAGAGATGGAAGATATCGCTGTTAATCTGGAGAATTAAATCTGCTCAGACTAACAGCATTATTGCGCGGGGATGTTAAATCGCCCACGCTACAGATCAATAACCCAAATTAATCGACTTCAAGTGTATTGTTAATGTTTACGAAAATAAATGGACGAATATTGTGGATTATCGAAAGTGTTTTTTTATTTATATACAAGCTTCATACACGCTGCGCGGTCCTGATAGATAAGTGGATTTGTACGGATGATAAATGGCGGACATACGAATATAGCATCTAAGTTTATGGTGATTTAAAATTAGCTCACTACTCAAACGGTTAAATGATATTTAAATTATTGTTGCAAATTAAATCATTCATAATACTTTATTAATCGACTTTTATATTTATTAAAGCATATTAGCAGCGATTTATTTTTATCCTCCTGCGGGTGCGCATGCGCGGGCTTAGAATGCGAAACGCACTAGAAAGATACAGTCGACCAATGGCCTTGGGGCGGGAAGACTGTGTTCTTCCCACCGGTTTACCTGTAATCTCGGCAATGTAAGCTGAATCCTATTTGAGTTAAATAAATATCCTGATTAAGACGAGTGCTTTTTCATCAGTACGTAATCATTTTATTTATTCTGTTCGGCTTCAGGATTTTGTAAGGATATAAAATACTAATAAAAGCATATGAATATTGAGATGATCACGAAAGCGCCCTTCGATACGTTCACTCAGGTTCACCCGCTGGGTGAGTGTTCACAAATGAAACTCTACCTTCAATAAAATCACATTATCTTCAATATCAAAGAAATGAGAAAGTGAATGCATATTGGACGTAAATGAATAAGGCCTACGTTTTGAAGTAGACTGCGTGTGGCTGCTCTATGATGATGATTCTCACACACTTATTACCTCAAGTTCACAATCTCGTTCATTCGAATTTTTATTGCTATTCATGCTTTCTTAGTATTCATAATTTTTCAAATGCTCAAATTAATTAAACGGACTAATTCCCAGAGAATCGCTTAAATAATTAAAAACATTCCCTATACTCGGAATATTGCCGTCATAAGCACGAACGAAAAAATATATGGAATTTGTACATAAGGGAGAACAATCGTTTTAGATCCATTTAATAAAATTCTGACACGTGACCACGAACAATGAGCCGGCGAGATACTATCAATACATCCCACAGCAGGATTGTGTTATGAAATATAATGAGAAATTACACAAAAAAGGAAATCTCACAATTAAATCTCTACCCTCGAATATGAGGGTTCTTGGAAAAGTGACTGACAAGGATATTACGAGGGTGAAAACTTTCTCTCGTGCGATGAACGACGCGCACGATTTTAGATCGCATGGAAATTCGACGAAATCTTTTCATACGCGCGAAAATCTTACATAAACATTTTCCAGGTACTTTTAAAAATAGCATAGAAATGTGGGCGGTACGACATTTAGGGGTCAAATTAAATAGCAGGCTTGTTACGTACCTAGTTTGTATTATAGAAGCTGTTTCATGTCTGGTGTTAAAAGGAGAGATGAAAAATGTAAATTGAAATATAATTTACGGTCTGAGGATCTAATATGCATGTTGTCTATGTTATTATGTATGTATATCGTAATTAAATTGGTGTTTTTTGGCAACATTTCATCATAATGTCAGAAGAGAACGTATTACTTGTATAATGATAGCTTAACTGTTGTACCACCCGACGTCGATTATATTTAGTTATTAATTTAACATGTTTTTTATACATTTGTTTCGAACAGGTTAAAATATACAGATTTGAGGATAATTATTGATAGAATTGTAATCCTGTTATTCCACAGCTTTCTATTCGACACTCTAATATGGCATGTCATGCTTCTTTATTCGATAACTCACTAGTTGATAATTCGATCAATAGAAGCTCTTATATTTCCTGTTTGCATACTAATTTTGGCATAACAATTTGGCCCTTGTCGAATTTACCTTAATTCTAATAGATATAAACTCTTAAATGGAAAATTTATTAATGCAGAATTACATATTATTATTTCTTAGTTATGTATCTCATGTATATAAAATCTGTTTAAATTGGAAGATAGTGATACTAAAAACCTTTGGGAACAATTTTGGGATATAAATGCATGTTTCTGGAGACTTGCTTTTCTAAAAATTCTGTAACATCCAAAGGATGAAATCCAAATTATCAGTTATCTGGTGGTTTAACGGGTTTAGTCATCTGGTGGATGACTAAAGATTGGTTTAATGGCTCAATATTTATTTTATATTTGCGACTGCTTATTTTGGCTAGTGTTTATATTAGAGATTTTAAGGAATCCTTTCGAGCACGCGATCGAAATTAAAAAGACACAAGAGCTTCAGCAACTATTTGAATTCCTTAACCCTTTGAGTAGTGAACAAATTTAAAATGATCATAAACTTACATGCTATATTTGTACGTTTGCCACTTATCATCGTGCAAGTCCACTTATCTGGCAGGACCGCGCAGCGTGTATGAAGCTTGTACATAAATAAATAAACACTGTCGATAGCACACAATATTCGTTGATTTATTTGCGTAAACATAAACAATATATTTTAAATCAATTAATTTGGGTTATTATTATCCGATAAATTTGGGTTATCATTCACAATCATCGAGTTCAGCGCGTAAAAATGCTCTTTATATAAAAATATGCATTAGAATTCGGACACAATATTGTGTCATACCTCTTTACGGGATTAATAAAAATTCAATTCCAAAGTCAATACTTTCATTTTAATAATATTGTTGGATAACATGTAAAATACTTCTTTGATGTTGTAATATTAGGGTCAGATAAATCCCACGAGTAGTACCCTTTTCCATGTGTACGCTCTAAGATGACCCTACGCTTGTCTATTTGCTGTCGGATCGCGAAAGATTCAAGGTGGAGGAAGATGATGGTCAAGTGGTAATGCAAAGTCAAAACATTTGACCATGAGTTGTTAAGTTAAAGATCAAAATTTATGATCTAGAGAGAAATTGCAATTGCAAGACAACTGAGGAGCTAGCGGGAAGAGTTCGTTTTCCCGCGGAGAAGGTTATCGGCCGACTTTGACTAACGCACGCGCACAATGTGAAAAAGGGGTCGTTTATCTTGCAAATTGTATCTGGGTTTGGGTGCTATTTACCCTATGCTATAAAACCAAAATTTAAACAAATTACATTGATTTTATAATTGACAACGCTTATTGCAATCAATTAACGTCGATTAGTGGGGTTTGGCCTTATTTATGTGCGTGCCTTACCACAAATGAGATATGCAAACAAATGCTGTATATCAATGAGAAAAATAATATTGAGGAAACGCAACGAAATATTTCATCAAGACAAACATGCATGTTACGTTATTAGAGGGTCATTCACTGCTGATTTGGGATAGATTTTTTACTGCTTAAGACATTGACAAAGCATTGTTTGAAAAAAATATATAATTAAAATCTTTTGTCGCATGAAAATCTCGTTCTTTTACAGACAAAAAATATAATAAGCAGTAATTCTTTTGATGCGGCTGCGAATATGTGTGGGAAAAGTTTTCTTCTATGCTTTTTATCCCGGTCTACAATGCTCTTGGACAATTTATCATTCACTTTATCTTCAATTGTCTATTAACCGCTTAGTTGGTCTGATGCTCCAGCAATTTCTGGGTAATAGGAAAATTAGCATCGTCGTTCTCTGTACCCATAATGGCCCTCGTGTATGTGGTACAACTATTATACAATAGATAATGATATTAATTTCTCATTAGATCAAACGCGAAGGTCTCGATTAGATGTTTTTAATGCACAGGACATAAACATTTTTATGGAGGAACTAAAGTCGAGTTTATCAGCGGACGTCATAAAATGCAGCTATTATACAAAGTGATAATACCAATGCTGTTCATAAAAATGTAACGATCATTGAATGTCAAATGTGTGCGATTTTATAAAGGATGTTAGACAATATTTGCAAGGGTAGAATATTCGTGTAAACCATTGTACGCTCTTAGATAAGTTCATCCAGGTGACTTGTTGAGTGAGCGCTTACAAATACAATTTAGGGATCCTGTCTTCAATGTTGAGCGCACGAAAATGTTTCTATCCTACGGTTTTGCGATGATAATCGATGCAAATCCAGAAGATTTCGATATTTACATCTAGATGAGCCATGAAATCAGCATGCAAAAAATAATTGTATATAATCATTAGACTGAGATTGAAGGATAACTAGTAAAGAAGACTGTTCATTCCGTCATTTTCAATGTAGATGCCCAATATTAAATGGAATCATGATAAATAATTCAGCTTTATTACAATACGAATTGTCAAATGTATGCTTAATCAGATGAAATTGTACGCTAGAGCGGATACAGTTACCAATTTTACAATATCACATCCGCAAACAATAAATATTTCCAATGCCTACAGCCGCATGGAGAAAATACGTTTAAAATATTTCACATGACAACAAAATATATTTGGAATGCTTTCTTAGCCTATTGGCACACAAAATCTTGGGTGGAATTTGGAGAGCGAGGCTGTAAAGAGATCCCTGGAGTATGTGAAAGCAGCGGGATGTCTTTTTTATTGGGAAGTTCATACGGCGTATAGTATTTCGAAAGTACGATAAAATAAATATATTTTATGCCTTCAAAAAGTAGCACAAATATACTTTTTACATATGAATTCAATAAAAACCAAAAAAATCATAAATCATAAATCTACAAATATGAAGTTTTACAGGAATCGGGATTAATATTAAATTATTATATACGAATTTTGAATAGCCGTAGCCTTAAAGCAATTCAAAGAGTTATTCATCGACGACTGACGTCAGATATGAGATGCGAAAAGAAGAAGTTTCATGGAACTTGTCCCTTTTGCAGTCCTTGAAAATTAATTTTGTGGACAAGAAGGATTGAGTTGAAATTAGTTTGCTTCTAAAGTTTAGCTTTTATGATCTAGATATCCACTAGATAACGCCAAAAGCAGGCGGAATATAATACAAATTTGCTTCAAACTTCGTAAAGTCGTTAACACGTTTTTTCATGTTACAAAATGTTCTATATTAGTATGTTATATAATATTTTTCATATTTTTCAAGCATTGATGTTTCAAGAAAGGTTAGTTTTGGACTGGAATAAAAACTATCATATTATAAAAGTGCATTTCAAGCCTATTTCAATAATCTAATCTAAACCCTAATGAAACATCTGACACCATTTAAAGTATCCGGGATCCCGGACAGTTTAAGGTGCTCGTAAATCCCGTGATTTCAAAATGTCATATTAACCTTTCCCTACCGGTGATGTATTTACTACACCTCGATTCTAATAATGAGAATATCGATATGAAATATAATAGATACGGCGTTCAGAATTTTTGTATTCCTCCGTAATATAATTACGAATCACATGATACTAATGTAATATATAAATATTCATCAGCAGCGACGGAAATAAATAATTTGTCGGGAAATCGGGAATTTTGCGAGTTTTGGTTCGTGTTTCATCAGAAAGGAACTTTTTAAATATCATAATAAAAGCATAAATGTATATCGATTTTGCTCCTACACGAACTAAGGCGTATCTCTGTCCACGAGCAACTTACTCCCACGAATTCGAGACTGAGTGGTTTCCTTTTTTAGGTTGACTCTTTTTCTATTCTTTAGTTTTCCAGCAGCTGAGACAGTAGTGTAGAATGAAAGATGTCACATAATGAAAATGCCCAAAAAGGAGTAGGAACCTTCAAAAACTAGGTTGATTTCGTATCTGTAAATATTATTTTAATATGAATTTTAGGTATGAAAAGATTTATACGTTAATAACAAAATTATCATTGCTTTTATATAATATTTTAATTATTGTTGCAAATCTAATTATATACTAATTGGTGACCCTGTGAGACATCGTTAAACGCTTTTACAGATACAGAAAATCAGGATAATTTGAATTGAGAACATCGATCTTATAAATAAACTATTCTGATCACCCAAATATAATCTCGACTTATGATCACTTTATTATTTATTTTCAGGAAGATTTTTGAATATTCAAATAAATTCTTGAATAAGACACTCTTCTCTTCTAATTTTGATGATTTAATAGTATTATAACCGACATTATGATATAAGTTGATCATATTATTATATACAAAGAGGATAGAATCGCCAAAAATATATGAAGGCCAAAGAAAAACAATTGCATTTAATCAAGAGATCTAATTTATAGGCAATCTAGATGGCCACATAGGGTGCAGTGTGCAGTATTCATTAGTCATGCGAGAAAAGAAGAAAAACAGACAATTTCAGAAAATGTATCGATACAGGTAGAACAGATAATAAAAGAGAAAGATCTTTTAATTATGTTTATGCAGAATGTCGCATTTCCTCAAATAAATTCTTGCCGAAATCAGTAGAAAGGGATCCAACGATGGCGATACCGTTAAAGAAACGAACATCGTTACAATTTCGACATTCTCATTATTGATTTACATTTTTTGTCATGTCCATTATTTACAGAATCGTCACGTACTATATTTACATCCACATTTCCTGGCACAGCAGGAAATGGTCTTCTGTGTACCAACGGACACGGTTCTCTGAACAAACACTACTGGTCATACTGTTATACTTCGGACCGTGTTCAATTCGCAAAGTAAACAACAGGTTGGCTATTTCGCTGGAAATTAAACCTTTTTTGCCGAAGAAATAACGTTAACCAAAATGAGGTAACGGGAAATTGCCATATCAATCATTCATACAAGATGCCATCGTTGATAATCCAATTATTGAGGATCAATAGAAAAAGAGAAGCATCGAATCACCATCCATAATCTTAACCATGGGAAGTTGTTGTTGCGCCGCAATAAACAGTTTAGCCATATATGGAATTAAGTACCGTTTGATAGCTCAATTATAGATGAAGCTGTTGGATGCAAAGATATTGCAGTAAAATGCATAGAATTTCATATATGATGCAAATGTGAAATTCTATGTATCAACTAGGAACGCGAGATTATACTACGCGATCGAAATTAAGGGTTTCAGGAATTATAATACAACCTCATTTGAATATTCATATCGTTGGGAACGCAGTTATATAAGTATTATGTGCATAGAAATTTAATATTCTATGACTACAAATGCCTATTATAAGACTTAAAATATATATTTTCAAACACATTTAAAAACAAAACCATAATTGTTTTATGGTGTTTGTTATATGCATGTATTATATTAATTAAAACAACTTCCCAGATACAATTTAGTTTTATTAGTTTGTTATGCAGTAGGCTGTTTGGGTTGTAAACTTACGATTCTAATAATAAAGAGCAATAACATTGGGACAAGATTTGATTATATGCCATAAAATTTGAATTTATTTTAAGACATTACCAGTGGTATTCAATTTCATACATCCTTGTACGCTTTTGAGGCAATTTGCAAAATGCTTTAATAGCATTTACGGCCTAAAAAGAATAAAATCAATAAAAACACCAATCAGCGATGGCCAAAAACATTTTTAATGTCATCTAAATTTGACTATTGAAATTATGGACAAAATTGATCATCAAAAATATTGCATTGAAAATGTAATTTATTGTACGTAGCAGGATCTAAATATTTGCTTCAACTACTTGAAATTTGTTACAATCTGGACTCTAAGCAAATAAACTCTGGAAAATTATTATTGTAAATGTAAATGATCAATGAAATCTGACACTTCAATCTCGATGGCCTGCGGTTTATTAAGCTAATTTTAAATCATCATAAACATAGATGCTATATTTGAATGTCTTTCACTTATCATCCGTACAAATCCATTTATCTGTCAGGACCTTCGCAGCGTGTATGAAGCTTGTACGTAAATAAATATACACTGTCGATAGCATACAGTATTCGGACATTTCTTTGCGTAAACATAAACAATACACTTGAAATTGATTCATTATATCATTCGCATATCATTATTAGTCAATAAATTCGGGTTAACGATCTATACAATCGTACGATGTACTCTCAAATACTCTCTCCGTCTCTGTCTGTCTCCAAGCTCAATTTGTAGGAATACACTTTATAAGTCACTGGAATTCTGACACAACACTGTGTCTTACCTCTTTGAGGGGTTAACAACGATTGAAATGTATCATCGTTCTTCAATCTGAATTAATGCAAAAGATAAATATTACCAGCTTCAAATTGTTACTACTGAAGATTTTAATATCACTGCTCCTTGTTATCAATTTTCATTCCCTCTAATGCTGACCAAAATTATTTTGACTATTTCTGACATAAACTTCAAGAAAAAGACTATAAATTCATCAGCTAACTCGAACGTAACTCTCCAATTAATTTTGATTCCTATAATCTATTTTAGGGTCTTCAAAATCAAAATTTAGCTTTTTAGACAATATTAGAAAACTAAGGCCTTTTCCAAAAAAATATTTGCTTAAGTCTAGTCTAAAACGATCGATATCGAGATAAAAAGAAGAATACTTATGCGATCATGGGATGGTTGCCAAGTGTTCCATCAAGTGTCGATCAAGTGTTTTGTTTACAGAAACTCTTCAGAAGGAATGTTAGACATGATGATACATGAACCTGAAGTAATAATACATCAGAGCTTTTTCAGATAAATTAAATTACCCAAATACATTACAATTAATCAAGTTAAACACAAGGTAACATTGTATTAACTATTGTTTGATACAATGTCTTAAGCATTCCAGCGGTATGATTCATTGCTTATGAAATTTATAAAGTGTTAAATTTACACTCATAAGTATATAAAAAACATGATTTCAGATCATGGATGATTAAAGACCGCCATAGAAAACCAAACGTGATCGTTTGTTAATAACTATAATCATTAAAAGGCACATCGTTTGAAACGACAGCAGATTGCGGTTTAACGATTTGGCACGTTTAAGCACACTTATAATTTGAGCGATTTGTAAATAATACGTCCAATGTGTAATTTGAGTTCTCAAAATATCCAGGGTTATATTTAGGAAACGTAGTCCGTCTGGTTGGTTTTAGGAATTTCGTTCTGAATACCGATAGCTTGCGAAGAGTTTTGTGAGCTGCTGAACGGCGCACGATCGATGTTGAACTAAACTGAAGGAATGCCGAGAGAAAAATTCGTCGGGAGACGAGGAAAAGTGCCCATCACGTAGTTGGGTGTCGTTAAGGGCAGGAATAAGGGGGGTTGGTACACCTCTCTACGTGCTTAGAACCCCTCGAGTTGCCTTAGCCAAATACGTCTTTCTTCGTTCAAAACGAAACACAGAGTACACCCTGTCTGCAATTCTGACAGCCGACGAGTAGTCTGAAATAATTACAGGATCTGTATTCTAAAAATAATACAGAGTCAGATAAAAAAAACTAATTTATATTTTATAAGATATTCTCGAAGAAGAAAAGTTACAGATTAAATTGACAAACAGGTTGGATGGATCCTGTCATATATCAGCCGCAAGGGGAAGTTCGATCAAAATAGTTTAGCTAAACGAAAGAAATGGGGTGAAGATATTCCCAAGTGAAGCCTCAACCTGACAAGAAGACGAGGATGTGATGTATAAATTATTACTTACATATTTTACGAGGACGATCAAAGTCAAGAAAATATTGACTCACCTGTAACAAATAAATACAATTTATTTATTAAAAAAAATAAACAAAGTCACATACAAAGAATATTTAATACATGTAAAAATAAATGTTAAACTAAAGACATACAAGAGCCTTTCCACCCACATTTTTTATTGGTTAATTTCGCGCGTTTTTCAGGTTTTATACCCGAAATTTGAAATGAAATAACAATGAATTGAACGTAATACATAGTATACTTGTATGCACGAGTCTAAAATTTTGACATAATCAAAGTTGAGTGGAAAGGGATAAGTAATTGTGTTAAAGAATTTTTTTTAAATCAAAAAATCCACAAAAGATCTTTCATTAAACCACTTTGATGTGCAAGATTTGAAAACGAAACTATAATATTCCCTATTATTAGCCCTAAATAAATGCTGCAGATCAAAGTGAAATAGTTTTATACGTTTAAAATGAAAATTATAAAAATATTTGAACTTAATTTTAAATTATTCAATACATAGAATTTTCCCGCCTACATTGTTAATATTTTCTGAAAAATTTTGCATACAAAACATACAATTTATCTCATTGATTGTTCATCTATTCAACTAAATGATCGCTACATATATTTTTAAGTCTTATAATTGTATACAATATGATACAAAAAAAGTAATATATTTTCCGTTACGCTGACCATTTCTATCTGCTATCATCCCAAAACAGAACCCTTATCGAGGCATTCCAAGCAACACTTTAACGCAAAAGGGACAAACTTGTCATTCATGGCGACCAAGTTAAATAAACTACAGTGGCTAACTATTTCAATAAGTGCGCTTACACCAGTCCGAGAGGATCATGGAGGAGTAGAATATTTAACCGAAGATTTGAAGTGAATTAAAATCTAGTTCTTGTATAATATTTAAACATCGGCGGTCTAGTTGTAATAAGACAAATTAGAAACACCTGAGAAATTTTAGAAATCTACTGATAAAATTTGAGCATCCCTCTACATAGGAAACTTCTGAAAAAACCGAAAACTATTGCTATATATATGAATAAGAACAAAACTATGGGTAGGATTGTCTATCAGTGGTAGTCATAAGACGTTTAAAATTCAAAAGGGAATAACAAAAATGAGCCAGACAAAGATGAAAACTTTTAAACGATCTTCAAATGCTAGTGATGATAGATAATTGATGTTATTAAATTATTATAATTTTTTGAAATGTATATACAATAGTGTAATACGAGATTCGATAAAATTTTCATCTTGGAAAAACTAAATATTATGTGATTTAATGGTGATTTTTTTTTGAAGATATTAAAAAAAATCTATTTCGACAATCCTGACTTTTAGGAAATAGGACTTAAGTGTGAAACTAGCAAAAGACTCCCTTGACACCCACAAAAACTTTGTCCGTCCATGTACACTCAAACCTCTTTTTGTGCGATTTCGAAGTTATGCGGTTTTTTTAAAGCATTTTTTTTTCTTTTCTTTTAATCAAGATATTTTGGATAAAATAGGAAATAAATCATCAACACTAACCGAAATTTAGAAAAAAAAAATACAATTTGTACTGCGTAAACCACGCTCTTTATTCTGGTTTAGATTTTTGAAAAATTGATTTCGTTTTTTTTGCAATTTTCCAATGTTTCAACTTTTAAAAATACATTTTCCAAAGGAATTTCCAAAATTTCATCTACTTACGGACTTAAATCTTTTAATGCGTTTTTCTCGAATTTTTTTAAACACGGTCATCATATTTCAAGTTTTAACTAATTTAACTTAGTATGAATATTTTCTATAAAACCCTCCATCAATCTTACCAGATTTATGTCAAAATTTATTTGTTACTTAACTATTTAAAAAAAAAATTAAAACTGACATAAGGCCAAAAAATTACGTCACTGAATTTTTGTCTAAACAGTCGCCATTTTGTGATTTGATTTTTATTTAGATTTTTAGTTAGGGACTATAGTGACATTTTTATACAGAACAATGATGACATTGATACTGGGTAAACTGTTTCTCCCTAAGAAGAGAGCGATTTTGAGTCATATGGCGTCCATAAAATTTTACCAAAAATGTTATTTTTTAATTGATTTATTGTTTTCCTGTTTTTTTTTTTATTAACTTTTTTGTGCGATTTTGGATATATTTTATATAGCTATTTCAAAGTTATGCGGTTTTTAAAATCCATGGAACGCACCTTCACTTTTTATATGAAGTCGTAACTTTTTTGTGCGATTTTTCGTGGAATCCATCTATCGCACAAAAAAAGGTTCAAGTGTATATTTGTTTTAGATAGTCTAAAAATGATAGAGAATCCAATTTTATTACTATAATTTATATTTCGGTTATGGTTACATATTTCAGAGTATCGAATAATCGAGGCTGTATACAGAAATATCGGATGTGATTTGATCTAATTTTAATAATTATCATTATATATCATTACCAATGTCAAAACATGGTGTGGGTCGTATATGGCCTTCATTCGCCACAGTTAATCCCATCATGATTTATGCTAAGATATTCAAAAATTAAGGCTAATTCAATACACGAAGAAAATAATACGGTAAAGCCGTATCGATTAATATAATTTATATGAGAGTCTTTGGAATTGTGCCACGTTTATGACAAACATAAATCGCCATAGGGCAGACGGCTTATCAGATCAGAATTCAACAAACTCAATTTGCTTATACATTTATGTATCGTATGAAAAACAAGATTATTTCAGAGACATTAAATTTTCTCTTCCGAGTCTAAATATTTGCTCGACATGACGGTCTGGCGGCTATTTATTTTGGCGACTGTCGCCGAGCACTTTGAGAGTCCTCATCTTCACCAACGTCGCCGACTATTCCGCGAGATGTATATTAGGGCATGAAAGTCTTTTTTCACGTCCTCACGTGACGAATGTGAAAAACCCGCGAATATTAGTCGCGTGATGCCCAAATATTGCAACGTATGCATTTGGAACGGCGACGGAACATGCATCACGATTCCGTTCGCAAGGGCCGGATTGTTAAATCAATTTCCAGGAATTTAATTAAGAGCAATCTTAGCAGTTTAGGTACCACATGTAATTATAGCTCGGAATCTCGAAACGAAGCGTCATTAATTTTAACGTTACTCATTTTACACTAGGTGATTATCGTCGTTTTACGCGGCCGGTGTTAAAGATTTGACAGGGGCATGATTTTTTAACAAGCACCGAGTACTATTCGGATTTCATTATTTTAACGAGCAATAAAGTGAAATTAAAAACCGCCGTTTGTGGGTGTACTCTAAGAGTATCGTTAAAGGTAGCAATTAATAATTGAGATTTAAAATCTACTTCTATACTCGACCTGTGTTCAAATACAATCGAATTTTATTGATATTTTACGATAAGAGTATGCAAAATCAACAATGTATGAAACAACATATATGTTAAGTAACGATTGCTACTACAACGTATTTGAAGCAGTGAGAGGTCATGTGAAAGAAAGTATATGT
Organism: Stenopsyche tienmushanensis; assembly: GCA_008973525.1. Classification (NCBI taxonomy): domain Eukaryota; kingdom Metazoa; phylum Arthropoda; class Insecta; order Trichoptera; family Stenopsychidae; genus Stenopsyche; species Stenopsyche tienmushanensis. The sequence goes on along the minus strand of WACJ01000006.1, from coordinate 222,339 downwards.
GCGGGTCATTAAAATAATTCAGATTTAAAAATAAAAATGTAGCCCATCAATATCGTCCATAACGATTAGTTCATATAGTACTATATTTGTGTAATTATTCCTACAAAGTTGATTCTTTCTTATTTAGTTGTTTTGATATTGTAAATAAACAAAACGACAGTTTATCAGATAATATTGTTGCCGACATTTATAATAATTTTTGAGACCTATAAATAAATATTATATGTACATTTTGATTTGTTTTTATGCAGATCTTTTTTATGCGATTTTGAAGTTATGCGGTTTTCAAAAATAACTGAATCTAACCATCATTTTTCTATGGAGGACAAAGCTTTATTTATGCGACTTTTTCATATGCGAATCCCTGTAGAACGTATATATCGCATAAAAACAGATCAAAGTGTATATCTTATAATATTTCAAACAAGTTGTCGCCCTACAATTTAGCCACGTCTACCGAAGCTTTAACCATCTTGTATGGAACGTAGACGACGATTGTTTAACAATAATTATCGTTAACTAATTGTAGATAAAATGCGGCTTTTTAGATTACAATTGAATGTCTACAACATTGAAAGCTTGGTAGAAATTCAATAACCTTATTTTAATTATATCGTATGTGTATAGCAATAAGAAATCGGATAAAAACCTTTTCCATCTTTCAAGAAAATCATATTTGAAAAAGCGAATTAATGGGGATATTGGCGTTTCTCCGGCTTAATACCACGTTAAGAAATTGGGGAAGCCATTACAGAATTATCTCAAAAAGCTATTATTGATATATCGAATATATACAGAAGTTATAAGTCCAAACTTAATGTCATTAAAAGCTATACACGATTAAAAGTATGAAATAACCCCAAGTGACTCGCAAACTACAATTTGGTCGTGCTAGTAACATATTTTTTAAAAAAAAAATGTTTTTAATGAAATTCTCCGTCGGTTGCCATATATAAGGAGAAAATATTCAATTCAAAATAATATTTACAAGGCACGTGCGTATTTTGAAAATTTCATTAAGAACTTTTTGAAATAGCGGCCCATCTGAGATCTTCGGATGGAAGACAATTTCAGAATGTTAATATTCTTCACTATCCGCTGTTTCATAAGCGTGAAAACACACATACAGAATTTTCCCGAATGAGAATCTCGAGATGGAAATTTTCATAAGATTTTCATATCATAGACGTCTAGGGCGTTTTCATCCCCGCATTCATTGCCAAAACACGAAATCGATACCTTCCTCGAGTAAATATTTGTTAAGATCTTACGAAACGTGTGGGATTAAGTCTCAATCGCAGGCAGACAGACAAAGTTTTAACTGTAAGCGATTAAAAACCAAATAATCTAATAGCAAAATTTCAAGAAACACATTGATTTCAGCATATAAAATAGATTCTATTACGGCGTATAGATTAGTGTACATATGGTGAATCGATTCGCTTCGACAGAGAACATAAGCCTTGAATTGGAACGTTGTGTTTGCTTATCCGTAACGTTTCTGGCACCTGTAATAACAACATAAGGCCGTCCTTCTTTGCTCCGCCATAAGAAAAATGGATTCATTTTCCAGCACGAAAAAAGTGTATTAAAAATTTAATGTTCTAGTCCATCCGAGTCTAAAGCGTCGATAAAAGAGGGTCACATAAAAATTATATGGAAGCCATTATTGAGTCTCACGAAAATTCGGGAGAAAGCGCCAATTTGAATGGAACAATCTCACGAAATCGTTTCAATTTGAGCATTATGTTCGTTTTGATGGACTGTTGAAAAATTTATTCTCACCCAAACGAGCAGTATTATTTATGAGAAAAATGTATTCTCTTGGTTAAATATGTACGACTTTCTTATGATTTATCGAAACGTATCTCTATTAAAAACCTTTAAATTGATTTGGTGATACCTGGGGGTGATAGGGGATAGTAAGGAATTACATTTTGTAAAATATATATTCTATTCATATTATTATCCATAGAATTCATAAAAAGGCTCTCAAATATTCCCCCAATATAAGCAAAGGGGGAATCCAACAACTCACAGCGCATAAGATTATTTTTGGCAAGCCAACATACATCCCAATGAACAACAATGTATTATTTTTTTGTTGTTGTATTATTCCATTGAGTTTTACGACTTAGCATACATGCAAAAGATTTGTCAGATCATGAGTTGTACATACAAAACGTATTTAAATTGCCAAGTTTGTTGATCGATAAAGCCGCCTTTGAATAAGATAATAGCGTTGAGTCTGGTTATGAACGTGCCTTCTTTCAACTGTTCATATTCCGCTATTTAAGCAGAAATCATAGTCTTTAAATACTCTAAATAATTTATATGTAAGAATAGAGTGTAAACATCGTAATACGCTACTATTATCAGAACTTTAAAATATACAGGGTGTTTAGCACATGAACTGACTTTTCTACGTTTCACACATAGACCCTGCTAAGTAAAAGACCTTCCTATCTTCCAAAAAAAAATTTTTGGCACATGTACAAAACACCCTATATAATGGAGTGAATTTTCACTTATTTGTATCCAAAAAAAAGTCTCGATCTTTAGACGGAAAAACATTCAAAAGACGAAATGCAGGAGAAAAACTTGTTTTTAAAATTTTTATTATGCAAAATCATTTATACGCATAGTTTGTCAATAAAAACCAGTTTTCTCAGATTGCTATTTTTATGATGAAAATCATTTATTTCCAGTTGGAGACAATAATTTCAAGGAAAATCATAATTTTCCTTATGTCAATAAGTTTAGCATTGTGCTAACATTGCATGATTATTTTATAGATAATACATATGAAAATTATAGGATTATTTTACACAATCAAAAATATTGAGTATTAAAAATAGAGCATGAGGCCGCACAGTTACGAACGGTCATTATGTAAGTCACAATATCGTTACAATTATTTTTATGGCGACTTTTATTAGGTGGTTCGATATTTATTGAGCTGTTGAGCTTCTTAAAAACACTCAATTGAAAAATCGATACCCGCTATGTGTATTTTAAATGAGTTGTACTGCTTTGAAAGCTCCGAGCGAAACTGTTGTTGAACATGTTTCGAATCTAGTTTTAAATTGCTGAAACGAAGTTTTGATGTCAAAGGGAATATCAAAAGGGTCGAATGCTCCATAGTCTGGATTGGACAAAGTAGGGTGTGGGTGAGACCCAAAAAAAAAAGGAGGAAAGTAATTTTTGACCCGGATTTTATCGCCGGGAGTTGGCACCGAATCTGTAATTAAAAACTCAGCTGGCAATTGAATAGCAATTCATGCTAGGTAATTTAAAACATAAAGCCAAATATATTGCCAATATTGAGATTACACATCTAATATAGGTCACAAATGTAACAAATAAGCGTTTTCTATTATTACCCCTGTGGGATTCTACAATAGCAATATTGAAATATATTTATGTGTTATTGGAAGAATCGACGTATATATAAAGCCTTCAAACATAAGTCAAGGTTTTTGAATTTATTTAGATCGTAAGAAGTCAAATCATTGAAACATAAAGTATAGAATGAGGTCACACAGAAAGTTTTCGTTAGAGAGCTCTGTGATATATGACAGACCGTATAATAGATAAACGTTTTCCAAAATATAGACCAATTTTTAATATTTTTTGTTCTAATTAAACGTAGAATAATGATTTGTTATCGGAAGAAAAAAAAGCAGCATAGACTAATGATTCAACACTAAAGCGTGTTGGATCAATTTGCGATCTGAGCTAGAAAAACAAGTCGAACAACGTGAACTGAACAACTTTTTATTATCGGATTTCTTCATTCTTTGAATTTAAAAAATGATAATGAGCTTGATAGTGTTAAAACACAACTGCAATAGATATGGTGTTAATCTTGTGCAATATCAAAGAGTGTTTTCATGGAATTGCATTAAAATCCTTATATGGATTTCGATTGTACGTTACTTTGTTTGGTGCTGGAATGCTACACAAAATCGTGCTGGAGCAAAAACCAAGTCGTACAACATGAATAATTACCATCGATACATATTAACATTTTAAATTATATAAAAATAAATCACGCTCTGTCTAAAAAGAAACAAAAATGAAAAATTCGCATTGTTTTTTTAATATTAGGGTAGAAATTTCCAACAAAACAATTAAGTTTATTTATAAGGGAAGCCCACTAATATTAGGTAAAGCGGAAAGAAATGTCTTTTTTTGTTGCGTCCTTTGCCGTCAGTTTGCCTCGGGTTGCTGTCGAGTGATTATGCCAAAGTTGGTGTCATTTTGAAGCTCTGTTGTTTGTCTTACTTTTTCAAATATTTTTTAGCTATAGTGAAAATATCCAAGCCAGAAATTCATGAGACCCATTTACGATCTTGTTTACTGTTTTTAATCGACGAAGGATTAAAAGCAAAAGAAGCTATTCAGAGCACCTGTGATACATATGGCAACACATTGAATATACGAAAATGCCATAGATGGTTCAAAAAATTCAAAAGTGTCGATAGAGATTTGAAAAATAAACCAAAACCTCTAAAAATCGATGATGACGCATTAAATTCTCTGGTAGAACCTGATCTTCGAAAAACAATAAAGGAATTATCGCTGGACATCGGCTGTCCCTGGTCGACAGTAAAAGACCATTTGAAAAGACTCGGGAAAAAATATAGACAGGGAATTTGGGTACCGCACGAGTTGTCATCAACGGTCTTGGAACAACGGATAATCATTGGTTCATCGCTATTGTCCAGGTATGAAACCGATCCATTTTTTAGAAGCATCGTTACTGGGGATGAGAAGTGGGTCCTCTACAGCAGCTCGAGAAGGAAAAATAGTGGCTTTCTTCAAATCAAGTGCCTGTTTCTACCCCTCGACCGTCATTATCCTTGAAAAAGGTCCTCCTTTGTGTTTGGTGGGATTTTCTATCGTAATTCACTACGAATTATTAAAACCTGGCCAAACTGTCACAGCAGAGCTATACTGTGCACAATTAGATAGGTTAAAAGCGGAAATGCTCTAAAAGCGATTAGTGCTAGTTAACAACCAAAGAAGAATATTACAGCATGATAATGCAAGACCACACGCAGCAAGGATTACGCAGAACAAAATAAAGGAGCTGGATTTGGAAGTGCTGCAACATCCACTATATTCTCCAGATATTGCACCTTCAGACTATCATCTTTTCAAGTCATTAGAACATTCACTTCGCGATAAAAAAATCATTTCTTTGGAACAATTGAAAAATCATTTGGATTCTTACTTTAGTGGAAAACCGGCCGAATTTTACGAAAGAGGCATTAAAAAACTACCTAATCTGTGGAAGACCATTGTAAATAACAATGGAAATTATTTAATTGAGTAATATTGTATAGCTTTTATTAAAATATATTTTTTCTCCAAATAACCATTGGCCATTAAAAATCAAAGACCTGCTCAGGTCATGTATTAAGCTGCAATGAATACTGAAGGTCGCTTTCTGTTCGTACGTCTTTTTTGAGTCGAGCACGATAATGAATGCACTAAATATATAGCCAAAGTGTTAAAATATGCATTCATAACTTAGGCGCAATTTGTTTGCAGACCTTGGAGTTCCAATGCGACTTCAATAATAAAGTCGAATTCATAAAATACAAACATTGAAAATGGACAATTTTATTGCGTAACACTTGGTTTGATGGAACCTATGAAAATGATATAGTTGCAGGCATTTTCAATAGTAATTAATTGGATGTATAGTATCTCAATTTCAAGCGCATCAACGATCGAGCACATGCATAATAGAGATGAGATGCATGAACCCTTTCCAATGAATGGATATTGGAAAGGCCCTAGTCCTGCAAAGGACTACGTGTTGCTGCACTATGATGATGATGACATCTCAATTGGATATACAATTAGTATAATATTTCCTTTGATAAAACTGTACGAATCGACTGATGTATCAGATAATTTTTAGCAATTATTGTGAAGATGATGATGATGATTTTTATTGGGTGGATCATGAAGTTTTGCACTTTTAAAATAACCATGGAAAAAATACAGAATGTAATCAAATAAATGTTTATTTATAAGAACTAAAATATACTGAAAAATTATTTCTTAAAAATAACATTGTCCAAATGGCTGTCATCTCCCTGGTGGAATTGCTCAAATTTGGCTAGAGTATCGTCGCTGGTTTCTTTGCGTAGATTCAATTTTTAAGGAAATTCCATTAAAACAGCTAGAGTTAGATCCGGGCTGCGGGGAAGCCATGGAATACCTCCTTAAAAGCATATTTGGCAACATTTCTCTAACTAGAGGTATACTTTCGTTGGATGTATTGGATGTATAGTTGATCAAAGAAAAATTGTTGAATGAGTATTTTATATCGATCATTTTATTCTGCGTTTAAGTAATAAATACATCACAATTTAATTAATATAGCCTTAGAGCCAATTCCAAAAACATTTGCCAAATTTTCAAAACATCAACATCTCCCAGATTTGGGGTATAATATCACGAACAGTTTGTAAATGTAATATAAAACCGATTTGCATTTACGAGCAACAAGAAATTCTGATTTAGGACGAGTTCAAACCCCACAGTATTTATCCCTCTGTCTTATATCAAGGGAGCTCGTGAAATCGAAGTCTATCCTCCCCCGGCACCCATATAATTAGTATCAATTTACGCAAGAGTCGCAAATAACCCACCCCTCGTATAAATTTGGGGGCCGGTGCATCTTGTTTATTTCTAATATAAATATAATGCCATTGAATTTGTACACGGTCGTTAGAGGATCTTATAATATTGGAATAAATCCCCCAATTTACAGCGTTTATTTATTCAATGCTGGGGAGAATACTTCTTTATATTAATAAAGACTTCAATGTAGACGATTAAGCTTACATTTTTATATGCATGATATATACCAGTGGTATTTAGCCTGGTACCTACCGCCCACTAGTGATCGATGAATGTTTCATGGTGGGTGGTTGGGGGGGTTTGTCATGTTGTTACATCTATAAAAGATCTCTAGTGGAGATTGAAATATTCAATAACTAAACGAATTTAAATTGGATACTGGAGGCTGAGGCTGATACAAATTTCTAAGAAAAACTGTTGGAAAATAGATACGACAAAGAAAGTAAACATAAATTCGATAGAGGTGGATATGAAAATATATGAACAAAAAGGTTGACTATCCCTGATATAGACCAAAAGCTGCTGTCAGCTTTGATCATTTGACAGCATAAAATTTTGATTCTTTGATTATTTTTGAAGTAATTGAAGAACTATCCAATTAATTTACGATTTGTTGATCTATGAACTTCAATACTAAGTGTAGGTGTATTAAAACGTATATTTTAAAATTGTTTCGATCCACTGATAATAAGATAGTAATTTTCGAGCCGTGTGCATGTTGTCCATGATTGATGTCCAAATTCTCATTATTTTTTTCAGATTGGAAGTAAATGTTTTCTTCTGCAATTGTCGCAAAAAAAACCCTGCCACATCACGCATGCCTTCTTTAATGATGCAGGAATGAGTTCGAATTGGCAATTGGTACTCGTATTATCGTTATCGTTACGTATAAATCAGGTCGGAATTTCTGCGACAAGGCAAGAGTCACGGTTGCGATTTTTTGTACCTCCAACGAAGCCAATTAGCATCAGGTCCAGAACTGATTCTGCGACCGTTCTTAACGGCATAGGTGTGAACTAGCCAAAGGCATTTGCATAACAAAGTGTTGGAACTTGAGGTGTTCAATGGCCAATATGGGGAGACACATGCGAGCAAGGTGGTTAAATCCATTCATGAATATGCAATTAGGACCAGCAAACTATAAAAGGCTATAAAGCGATATTTAGCTTAGCGTATCGCTCTTTGGCATCGACCAAAATATCGTCCATGATGGGCGCGACTGCGTACAGGACGTTGACGCATACCTGTTGAAAAATGCTTTAATGATATTCAAATTGGTGGATTTGCCTCACGAGGTTTACTATTCCTGGTTACGATAGAGCGAGCCTAATCAAAACGGGTATTAGTGTGGTAAACTGAGTGGAAATGCCATTTTTTACACTAGGTTAATTTGTACGTAACTAAGGTGCTCTACAAACTGAGAATTCCATTTTGTTGCAACGCACATCGTTAAAAGGATGTTGCACGACGAAGCAAGCGACACATTGAGGCTTATTTCAGTCGAAACAATTTAAAAATACAAGCAACGGAAGCATAAAACCTAATGATGTCCTTCAGTGAAGCAAAGACGTTGGATACAGTATAATGCTTATAACGAGTGCCAGATAATAACCCTTAGTATTTCACACCAGAGAAGTATCATTTAAAACTTATGAAGCATTTTAAGTAAGCTGTAAAAATGCATGCATACAGATAGAATATGGGTAAATACATTTTGTAAGGATGTACTCGTACAAAATATTGAATATTATCATTCTTTCATTGATACAATATATTTCATTACTTTGATTAGTACTATTTTGCTTTGAATATGTATGAATCAATCGAAAAGAAAGGTCTTGTGTAATTCCTCCTTTTAGGTGTCGTCGAGTGAGCGATTGGAGATAAAGAATCGCTCCCGCGCGGAGGTTAAATACAAATTTCCGTCGCATATGCTGCGAGTTCGTCTCGGGGCTGCGGGGCCTCATCGCCACTAAGGGCGAAGGGTGAAAACGCAACAATATTTTTTTATATTTTACTCTTTTGATACATGGTCTCCACGCAATGCGGAGATCAGTTCTTGGACCAAAAGTGCGTTCAATTTTTAAACTTCTACTACTTTTCATCTAACATTCAATCGCTCTTCTGACCAAATCCAAGTTTTAAAAACAAAATATATATGGCCAGCTTTAAAACGATCAAACTGCTAATGACGGAATATTTTGGTTCGCCTAACAATACTGTTCAACATTGAAATTTTCTCGATGGTATCACGAATAAAATTTCATTGTGAGATTAGAATCTGAATTTGATCTTTTAGATTTGAGTCCACAAAACCTCAAGCGAAGCATTTAATTCAACATCCATATATGTATAAGAATCAGTACTTTTACTTTCACCATATATAAACTGAAATATTCTTCACATTTTTATACCATTTTCTACTACCGTCTTGTTACAAGGAATGATGTTGATGCTTTTTTTACGCAAGAAATGGTTTAAGATACATATAATGTTACAAGGGAAATGAACACAAAAAATCGTATTTGCGTAATTTCTTTAGATTACTTGATCAAAACCTGAATCACTCATACTGAATTAATACTAGAAAGGATTTTCTGGAATGTGATGCAATTACGCTGTTAGCTGTTGTCTTAATCCACCGAAAGCACGAGATTGTCATGGGAATTGAAAATCGTGACGTATTTCGTATACATCTGCTATCATTCCATCATAAAAATCTCACAAAGCATTATTTTCCAAGCGAAGAGGAAATGTATGCATACTGCTCTTGCATTATCTATGTTTTTATGGATGAAGTTAAATTGGTTTATCTATAATTTAAGTATACATTGTATTTTGCATAGCGAATTGAATACGTGCAACAATGGAAATTGCATTGTATTCACTGGGCTTCGTATCGATTTTATGAGAAGGACGCAAACATAAAATTGTATTTTTATCAGAACTCACAGAAATGTATAAACATCGCATAAAAACAAACGACTCGCAATTAAAAATGAAGAATAAAATAATAATAAAAAAATTGACATTTAGCATGTAGCATACGTGGAAAAAATATAAATGATCTTGAGATGACATATATGGTAATGAACCCCTGACGTTTCCGTGTTTCTGTTAATGAAATTTCATAAGTCAACCCTTCAATGCGCACATTACGAAATATACCCCCCAATTAATTGATATTTTGTTCGAAATGAAAAGCGTTCACATTAAAAAAAAGTTCGCTATTTTCACACAATCATTTTGTTGCTTATTTTCCATGGAATTTGAAAGTTAATTGCAAAATCAAAAATTTCACACAATACCGATCTGGAAAACTGCATTCAAAAATATTTAAAAAATCCAGTGAAATCTGAGCAAATATTTACTCACGTGCTCATTACACATCCAATTAATATGAACAATCGCTGTAAATCAGACGCTCCACGTCTGTCTAGGTACTAATTCGTCCAATTTCACCAGCTCTGATTGGCACAAATTGCCCTAAAATCCGCTCAACGAAGATAAGACATACCAACAGGTCAATTACAGGGACATGTTGGATTTCGACAACCAGTTTTCGTTCATTGTTACCGCATAATCCACCCACTGCAATTACGGCTTACGGCAAAGTTGGATGTTGGAGCTTAATGAAGTACGGTGAGATTTAAAATCCGACGAAGCGCTCAGTTTTATATGCCGGGACGAAAAGTAAATACAATTATGTTGTTTTTTTTTTTGCAACTCTAAATTAACTGTATACATTTAAATCTTTTTTGTGCGGTAGATTCGTTCCGCGGAAAATCGCACAAAAAAAGCTATGACTTTCATAGAAAAAGTGGAGATACGCTACATGGATTTAAAAAACCGCATAACTTTGAAATAGCTATATAAAATATATCCAAAATCGCATAAAAAAAGTTTTAAAAAAAACAGGAAAACAATAAGGCAATTAAAAAATAACATTTTTGGTAATATTTAAAGGACGTCTTGCATCATTGGTAAAATTTTAAGGATGTCTGACATTTGGCATCTCAAATGCCAAATATCGACTAGAGAAATACTGATTATTTTAATTACAAACTGTCAACGCTGCATGGTATCCAAAATATCTCGTTACGTACTTTTATGAAATAAATAAAATAGACAAAATTGTTTTAAAAAAAACCGTATAACTTCGAAATCGCACAAAAAGATTTTTGAGTGTATATGAGTTTGTTAGCCCCATGGTGTACAAAATGTATGATTTTTGCAAACGATATTTTCACTCTAAAAAAATCAGGATGCTTATTCTCGACCACTTTGAACCTGAGATTTTTATGCAATAAATAAACGGTTTTTTTTAGCAATTTGATAAGCTGCAAATAAGATTATATATTCACCTCGATATCATATATTTACATCTTTGTGTCCTTGCTTTATGCTGCTCTTCCTACTCATACCCTGTTCTACAAGCTCTATTAAGGCTGAGCAACATAAAAATTAGTAAGCCACGACTGCATCTTCCTTTTGAAATTGAAGGATATTATGATAAGGAATATCTTACAGAACACAAAGAAGATCGCCGCATTTTAAGATGGAATGACCAAAGCTTTTCTACGGAATATTAATTGAAAAAATATTTATGACTTGAAGAATTGAAATAGTGCTAAAATAAAAGTGAGAATAGCAAAGAATACGATGTCCAGGTAGAAAATTTATACAAATAAGAGTTAATCTACTTTACATGCAGTTGAGAATATAGTATTAAATGCGAGTCTGTAAGGTATCGTTTGACTATTTGCCTACGATACATCCTACAGTTTTAGACCACACTGCTCGTAGAAAAGATAACGACGTAAAAGCATTGGCAGTAACGTAGAAGAAGAGGTCAAAACGGTCATGAAGTATTATATTGAAGTTCACGATCCTCAGAGTCGAAGCAATCAGAAGAAGAATAAAACTGGTTGAGTATCTTGGGTCATTCAGACACTGAATTTGACGTATCCCCAATTCACTAAAAGCTTTTATAGCAGCTTTAAAAACGATGTCTCAGATCTTCCCAGTAAAAAAATATTAAAACTATGTACAACCTTTATTGTCGAACTTATGATATTCTTGTGAATGTGTCGATTCTCGAAAATATTTATTATAACTTGTATGATAAGAGATGTCTTTTAATCTGAACGCTGTAACATATGGCGATTTTAAATATAGTTAAGCTTCGAGAAGTTCAAGATAAATAATTTTATTATACATATATGAATTTCCTGGAACGGATTAAATTCGAAAAAGAGATTCCATTGTATATTAAAACATAAACTGCGGTATTCACATAAAATGCCACATCTTTTAAAATAGTCGACTTCTTTCAATATTTCTTTCAAAATAGTATGGACCAAGTAATCCGCTACCAGTATTTGTTGGATTTCGCCACCAAAAAAGTTCTTATACTGCTTTTAAATTCTACATAAAATAACTATAAAAAAATCTTTTTAAATATTTACAAATATTTTAGAAATGAGAAAAACACGTTTTTCTTGTATTCGCATCTTGTTATCTGAGAGATAGGATGAGATAATATATGAGTAATAAAAGGGTAAGAATTACATTGATGTTTTCTTTCGAAAATGAAATATATTAATTTTTTAAGCCGACGTTAACAAAATAACAACGTAATTCATAAAAATATACTTATTGCAGTTGATGTGTTAACGACGCATTTTGGTATAATCCCCAATATTATGCAATTATAAATAAGTATATAAAATAATGGCAAAATTTTATTCTTAAAATACCGCAGTATTTTATTATAAAAGCTTGATTTGAATATTTTGTAGTCGCAAATGGGTTACGTGATATCACGTCAAATATGTTTGACGAGGCGCATCGAGCATTATAGCGTTTTTATGAGAAATATTATGCTAATGTTCCCGAATATGTAAATAATTTTATCATTAATTTGTTGACTTTTAGGCTGTCCGGCTTAAAAATGCATTTTCCAAATGAATTTTATTCAAAATCACTTGGTACACGTCCAATTTGAATAAGTCGATGCTAATGCGAGTGAACAAATGGGAAAAGTGGGCTGGGTCGAAATCACATAAAATTTATGATTTAGAAATTGTTAAAATATTAAGAGTTGATTGATGATTTGTCACGCAAAAGTTGCGTGTCACATTATTTAAGTGTACATAAAGGCGGATTTAATTTTCGACTTGAGAAATGGGCCGTAGCCATAGATTGCATTGTGTAAGATTTTTCTTGCTTTCAAATGATGTTAACAATGCGCATAATATTTCCTATTCATCGTTCATTTTTCATGGATGCTTCAAGCGTATGGGTAGAAAAATTGGATTTTTTTACAATTGTGCGTGATCGGAATATATTAAAGATTTTCAACACTTTCATTGTCGGATTTTCGGATTTGGACAGCTCTACAGGTTTCCTGGGTCGGCGTGAAATATATTAAGGTCTTAGATAACGAGGCAATTCTTTATGAAATTAAGCCTGATGTAATAAAGACAGTTTCCATCGACACGGTCAATTTACTAAATCCTTAAGTAACCGTTCAGGTAGTATATATTGCGTACTTAAAAAGTAAATCGTTACTTTTTCACTTTAATGTAGTGCTGTCACGAACTATATATAGCATTTATGGTGGTAAAGCCTACATAACTAGAAGAATGGCCATCATTACAAAAGCTAGAGTACATCATTCATAAAGGAGTGGAATAGACGATTAAGCTTCTTGACCCACATACTTGGAATGGCGTCACAAAGACTGAAGTCTGCTCCAATCGACTTTATGATACGACTGCATCAAAAATAAGGGTTGGACATTAAAACATTACATTTTGAACATCCGGTTTATCATACGTCAAAATTCACTAATGCTCATCCGTAAATTAAAAGGGTGAGCCAAACACATTTTTAATATGGGGGACAACTTCCTCTTGGGTTATTTATGCACGAAAAATTACAGAGGTGATGAAATCGAGTGAAAATAACAGCTCATTATAGTGACAGGTGACAGAATATACTAAAAAGGACTTTGCACTACATGAGATCGCCGAATTCAATATTAATATAAATAAACGAGTTGATGGTTACTGATGTTGATCTTAAGCATTTATTAAGACGTATTAATATATTATTGATATTATCATGTATATAACATATTATACACAAGTGCACACAGCCCTATAACAGCCATTTGTGTGTGCCCTGAGTCTCCTCCCTTCAATTGTCCAGGCACAGATATGCGCGATTTTATCTACATGATCATATCAGCGTAAACAAAGACTTCCGACGTGTCTGCTACCACTCGGTCCCAAATCTAAGACGACTTGAAGGACTCTGTGTGCTATATGACCTCCCCAATTGAGACAGCGACTACATAGCTATGAACTCCCGATTGGATCTCACGGTAACTGAGGTCTCAGAGAGATCCAAAAATGCAGACTATAGTAGCACCAACTGCCGTGTTGAATTATGGAGGTTATCTCATAGCTTATTGTTTTTTTTTGTACAAATAAAAAGCAAAATGCATCGCATAATTTTCCCATTATAATTGATAACAAGTATCTGAGAGAGGCATTCCCCTGTCTGAATACCGTCGCCCCCTCGGAGAGCTCTGAAAAGACGCCGTTAAAGCATACTCTACTGACCGATTCTATGTAGATTTTCTCGGTTGTTGGATATGTAAACCCTGTAGAAATCTATGAACACGTGATGGAAGTCAACCCCATATTACCAGATCGGTAAAAAAAGGATTGTTTTTGTTGAATTGTTTTTGCGAATCACTATTACTGAAATAAAAATGGTTGTTTATGTAATATTTTTTAAATCTTATATTGTGACAGATGAAAATATTTATAATTAACAAGTATACATATAAAAGTCTGATATATTAAAATAAAAAAAAATACGACTAATACGAGATATATTCAGAAAATAAGTGTACTATGACCATAAGGAGCTGTGGTTTTTTGTTGTTTTTTTTTTTATTTTTGAATACTTTCCTATATTCCTCTGACTTACCGTTTTCAGATGATCATCTTTTCATCTCCCTGAAATCACGTCTGAAGTGAGGAAAATAGCTGGCGGGAGAATTCTTCGCGGAAGGCATAAAAAAGCTTCTCCTCATGCAATTGAACGACATGGCAATTATGTAAAAAAAATATTCATCAAATATATTAACAATATCGTGTAATAATTTTTCAAATACATTTTTTCTAAAAAAAAAAAATTAGTACACTTACTTTCTGAATATACCTCACATTGAATTTTCATAACAGGCGAAGTACAGCATTCAAATCAGTCTATTCCTTTATTTCGATTTTATTAAGGATATGGACGAAGGTTCTTTTTCGCACAAATAGGTTATTGATAATTAAATTAATAACTTTAGAGCTGTGTGTCCAAAGTGATATCCGAAGATAAGTCAATTAATTGCTATTTTTCTACTCGCATGAGTACATAAAATGACGTCCTCCACGAAGGGACTATTAATCCAAAGGTTTCCTTTACGAGAATCCATCATTTTCGGGATAACAGTGATTTAATTTTAGTATCAATGCCATTAAGCATTTAAAACACATTTCCTGTCGACGTCAGCAGCAATTAAAAATTCTATCAAAAATGGAAACATTTCTAAATCCTCCTCTCGTACGTGACAATCTCAAAGAATCAGCTTCTTTTTAAATGCATCAACCTTATTTCTCAATTTAAAAATATTTGTACAAAACTCCTGGAGAGAAAGGTTAAAGTCATTAAGTAGATTAAATTTAGAAATTTGGCATACTGTTTGCGGCCTGGTGGAGAGTCTCTGTGCCCGCCACCACCGATTGGGGAACACTGATGTAGTTGGTCCACAACTACATAGCATACATCCTACTCGGCTTGAAACTTCAATACTCTCCAAAAAGTTGCTCCACATTGGACGACAGTCGTCAAATAATTTATACGCTATATTTTATAAGGAGGTGCTATAGGATATTTAATACATCTAATTAATTCGGAATGAAATTCTTCGCAACCGGATTTGATATTTTTTTATTTAAAGAACGTTCCCACGGAAAAACAAATGTAAAAACATCATGAAATTCCCAACTTTTTATTTACAAATCGACTTTATATTTTTTCAAAAATAAACTTAACTTATCGAGTATTTAATAGTAACATTCATATATCGTGTATCGATTTTTATTTTTATAACCACTTTACTACTATAAATATGACAAAACATTAGACAGGCGAGTGTTGCACGAATTGTTACGGTAAACGGTTAACGAAACCACATATTATATTTTGAAACGGAGCAAATTAATTAATTAACTGTAGGACCTAAAGCTGTCTACACCGAATACAAACAGGCAAACATGTAATAAATTCCTTTGAATTCACGTCTCATTAGCTAGATATCCAACAGAATAAGATCAATATCTTAGAGGAGGCTATATTTGTAATTTCGTCGAAGACGTGGGCTTTAAAGGATGTTCAAGTCATCCTGCCTTAATGTGATTCGTTGAAGGTGAAAATCTAACAGCAGATGATCCATAAAATTGTTCGATCGATTTTATTGCTTGGGGAATTATTTATAAACTTTTTACTCTTCCTGCATTCTGCCAATTCAAATTATCATCATCCGTACGTGTAATCCTTTTTTGGAGTTGGTAACTAGCAGGTGTCCATCCGCAACAGAGTTAACCACGCGTTTATCGTACGTTCAATGCTTACAATCTGTCAAAGGGAAACTAAATTATTTATGAATCGAGTGTAGAAAAAGCAATTTATCTAATGGGAAAGCCAACGAGTCAATAAGGGTTGTTCGAAAGCGCTCACAAATTCAATGATACAATTTTATTGCGGCACGCTTTGAGTTTTAATTCGGGAGAGTTTCATTTTCGCCTAGTTCCAGTCTTAGTTCTGTTTTATTAAAATTGAATTAACATTGATAATAGATCGCTTATTGGGTATTTAATTTGGATTTTGAAGCGTTCCTACAGAAATATATAAACAACATATAATATGCACAGAAATTCATATATAATTTGGCATAAGTTCCATTATACTATAACAAAACTGTCTTACAAAGTTCCAATATAAGAGATATAATACAATCTAACGAGAATAAAGGTTTACATCCTCTATAAAAAAAAAGCATTAAAGCGAATGCCACTAAATTAATCCTTGCAGCCAAATGAATCTCCAAAAGCCATAAATTTTAACATATCCATTTAAATGAAATATTTATCGGTTGAATAAAAAATAGCATGAATTCACCATGAAATTAAATTCTATGATTAATTGTAATTTTATAACCTATTCATTTTTCGTGAATATGAATCACTCTGTACAAATTTGAAGTCGACAACGCTTTATTTATGTTGTAATCGACAACACAATTAAACATATTTTTCAGTGATAACATAAAAGGGTGTTAAAATTGAGTATTGCCCGAAAAGTTTCATAGCTTATTCTCCAGAGAATAAAGGGGTGTGATCATAAAAGGCACACATTCGTAAAATAAAAGTTATGATTTTTTGACGTTTTTAACAGTGCGAAATGTTTGGAATAATAGCAGGCTTATAGAAAGGTTATGTGGAGAAACAAATGGATGAAATATCAGCAAAGGTAGTTGTATGTAAAATGATGCCCAAGAGATTTCATAGTGTATTAAGCAGAGTTCACCACATCAAATGTTACCAAATTTGCTCCGTTGTACTAGCAACTTATTTGATTTACATTAAAATAGAGACTTATCCTCCAGCGACTCCAGCAGCAGATCGAAACGGGACTCTCCCCACAGCAGTACGGCTTCTGTGTAGACCGCTCCACAATCGATTCCATCACCCAAGTTGTAGACATAGTGAAACAGGCTTGGTGTGGCAGCGTAAAAGCCAGTAGACACACATGTGGAACGTAATGTACGACGGACTGCTGAGGACGCCGCTAATAGACGCACTGAGAAAGGTCAAGAAGTGGCTGATAGGAGCTGGTCTGGAGTTCACTTTCCAAAAAACGGAGGCCCTCTTTTTCACAAGACGCAGGAAGCTTGCGCCCCCTCCTTTGACGATCGGGGATTGCGAGATTAAATACTCAAGATTCATTCGGTATTTGGGGATGGATATTGATGACAAGCTCCGATTCTTCACCCACACGGAGAAGGCAGCAGCGAAGGCGGCCAGCATTGCGAAGAACCTGGCCAGGTTGATGCCCAACATTGGTGGCCCAAAAACAAACAGGAGGCGACTCTACAACGAGGTAAAACACTAGGTACTGTTGTACGGCGCGTCGATATGGGCCGAGACACTACAAATTGAAAAAGTGACTCAACATGGCCAGAGTCCAGAGAAGGAGCGCAATCAGGGTAGCTGCTGCATATCGCACAGTGTCCTGGCACTGGCTGCCATACCGCCAATCGACCTGCTCGCTTACGAGAGACAGGCAATACAGAAAGATGAAGACAAGAATAGCGCTAAGCGAGGTACCAGGGCGACGTGGCAGTCCCGATGGGACAACTCCGCTAAAGGTCGGTGGACGCACGAGCTAATATCGAACCTAGGTAAGCCAGAAAGTACAGTCTGTGCTACCACTTGACCCAGGTCCTCAACAAGTACGACTGTTTTGGTAGCTACCTACACAAAATACGGCAAAGAGACCGGCGCGGAGTGCCACCACTGCGGAGCGGAGTATGACGATACTGCACACACGACATTTGTCTGCCCATCATGGAGAACCGTAAAGGACATCCTGTGGGAAAAGCTGGGAATCAGCTCACTCTCCCCTAGCAACATGGTACCTTCAATGTTAACGGCATGCGGCAGATGGAGTGGATGGAGAATGGAACAATAGCAGTAGAATGACACTCAGAAAAAGAATGACACTCAGTGGAGAACATGGATCACAGAACATAATAATGGCCGAACTATTTGAGCAACATATTTTCTAAATGTTATTTGATAAGTGAATTAATTTGAAACAGCGAGTTAATATGAGAATGCGAAGACCTATTTCGGTCGTAATATGATTTACATATTTAAAATATTTTCAGAAAAAAATGATGAAGCTCCAATGATCTCTGTATTTAAATTGGAAGATGAAAATACCATACGATATAGAACAAAACACATTTTTGTCTTGTAATGAAATTTGCAATACCCAATGCAAATACATAATGAACTTAACATTTGATCACAACATATCTATACCATTGGGTACAAAATATCCATTAGCATTAATGAATCATTCATATTTAAATGATATCATTTTTGAAGAATTATCAAGTATCAATGCTTTCGTTACAATCTTCAAAAAATTTAAATTTCACAGAAAAAATACTTCATGCTTCTTGAATTCGATTGATCGATATTCGCACAGTCATCATAAATAATTTGCAAATGAATTTAAAATCGAAAGTGTTCACAAAATTAAGTTTTCACTATTCGTGCCGTTTAAATTCGCACTTAATGAAGACCTGACCTCAAATTATTACACAAAAATGTTAATTCAGCTTCGGCGGATGTGAGAGTAATGCCAATCTATTTAGCAAGTTGTACGGATGAGATGAGTGTCTGAGATGAACTTTAATTAATTTTGTTCGTTATTCTTGGGTCGACTCAATTACAGAAGATAGTTGACCGGGTGCGCTGATGACGTATAGAAAAAGTTATATAATTGATGAGATAAAGACGACCTGTCAAAATATGCGACAAAGTCTCTACTTTGAGAAAAAAGAGGGACTTGACACTTTCATCAGATAGTTGAGCTGTTGCGCAGCACTTAATCAATTTACCACTACGAAAACTTGTTTAGTTCAGCATCTTGGGCAATCGTTCAACACAAATGTTGGATCTAAGAAGATAATTTGACAAGCATGTTTCATTAGATACACTCGATTATTTGTACAAAAATTAAAATCTATTAACATCTGTTATGCATTAATAACACATTGATGTCGTAATCGAGATGTAACACAACGTCTTCAAATGATATGCGCACGGAAATCGAATTTAACACTAAACATTTTAACCTCAGATGTACGCAAGAAGTTAGTATTAAATTAAAATTGTACTACCAAGAAGGAATATATATATAAACAGCTAGAGGGCATAAATTCAGGACAGGGGGAGCAATACATCTACCTGGGTAAGCTGATGGGA
The DNA here is from genome assembly GCA_008973525.1 of Stenopsyche tienmushanensis. Classification (NCBI taxonomy): domain Eukaryota; kingdom Metazoa; phylum Arthropoda; class Insecta; order Trichoptera; family Stenopsychidae; genus Stenopsyche; species Stenopsyche tienmushanensis. Next base: position 202,549 of record WACJ01000006.1, on the reverse strand, counting down.
CATGCCAGAAAAGCAAGGAAAATGAATTTAAACCCATAATTAAATTGGGGCGAACCGTTTTCGACGGATTAGGGTATTCATTTAAATTAAAATTGCCGCAATATTCCAATGAATAAGTATAAGATCAAAGCATACTTCCGTTATTCATATAGACATACACAAGATGCAGTGCACTCAAATGGGGTGGAAAAATAACGCTTTTATGGAATAAAATTGGATTAAGATTTAAAAATATTCCTACAAGTAAAATATATGTATATATATATTTTTAATAAACATTTAAATGTATTCTTCTCTTCTATTATCTTGGTGCCTTATTATGATGTCAGATGGCCTTATTATCAGAGTATCAAATTATTATTTTTTAAATTAATATATTTCAGGCACGGATAGTCCGCAAACCGGATAATCCGCACCCGGAAAATCGAGAGTACACTGTATTAGTTATTCCTAAAATATGAACTTTCACGAAAGTTATTCTTTCGACATTAGCTTTATAATGCTAGACATAAAATGCTGATCTTTCACGTACTGTTCTTTAAAACCTGAATAAAAGCTTAATTTTAATATTCAAATGATTGTTTTTTTATGAAAAATGTACGAAGCATATTTTTTTGCGGTAATCTTTATGGATGCCATAAATACGGGGATGCTTAGCATGAACCCTGTGTAGATACTACATTATCTATTTTCCATAAAAGACCGGTACGAAGGTCGGCAGTTTACCTTATTTACGATTAACTTATTTATTATAAAAAAATGATTGATATAAACTTGAAACATTAATAAAAGTAAGGCTTGTCCTGAATTTGTATATGTAGCAAAAGGCTATAATTAAACATTACTAAGTCGTAACTGACCGCGAACAATACTGCATGTATAAAACCACTCGGTATTTTAACTGGAAGGGCGTTGCAAAAGAACTCACGAAATGACCTGTCAAAGGTTTTTGACATTTTGACGGTACGTTAAATTTCAACAATAACATGTGCTAATGTTCATGACATCCGACCCAAAAATAACAAAGCCGTTGAGTTTTTTTTATTCCCGACTGGCTTACAGGGTACGTATGTACGATTGGGAAAGGTTCGAATGTATTTTCATTCTTCGGACAATGGAAAGGTCCATTGAAATCGAAGAGAAAGAACAACATCAATGGCGTCAGATGTTGTATTCATTTCAACAGGGAATCATATTGATCATTTCATTAGCATGAATATTTTTGCTATATACAATAGTCATTTAGCAAATAACTCCTTACTGACCGTTGCGAATCAAGACAGCATCATTAATAATTTATGTCTAACACGAGCATTATTTTTATAGCTTAAGAAATGCAATAATAAAATTTATGATCTAAAATATAAATAAAATGGTCACGCTGCATTACGTCAAGGGGTTTTTATGATTTACTGTTAATTAAAATTGTACTTAAACCCTATTAAAAATAGCAAATGGATAAATAATTGATATATGTAATATAACAAGCGCTGTAAAATAATAAAATGTAGTTATTTTTCAGTTAATAGGGATACATGGATGTTAATTGAATTTTCCCTAATTAATTGGTGAAATTTCTAGTATGTTACTCTATAAAGTAAACATCATGGATATTTCACATACTCTATCATAACCGCCTCTATGGAAAGCTTAAAATGTATTATTCCTATAATAATATTTGGAATAATTGCCTCTGAAGCTAATCCTGCGTCCAATCTTGACATACGGTGGGGCGTGAATAAAGCGCAATCTTGATAATCATTTCAACATACATACGTTTTAAAACAAATTTATCCTGATAAATGTTATTTGTATAACGAATTACACTTAAACTTTTTTTGCGGGGTAGATGCGTTTCGCGGAAAATCGCATAAAAAAAGTTATGACTTATATAGAAAAATTGAAGATGCGTTCTATGGATTATAAAAATCGCATAACTTTGAAACAGCTATAGAAAATATACCCAAAATCGCACAAAAAAATTTATTAAATATCAGGAAAACAATGGGGCAATTAACACGTTCCGTGCCAAGCTAGAATCGGTGTTGTTTCTCACGGGGCCCAAATTCGATAGTCGGAGCGTAAACAGAAGGAACAGCAATGCAATATTATCATGCACGGAATAAACATAGACGACATATGGCGCATCTTTTCTCAGGTGTTGTTTTATCTTAAATCGATAAGCTTGACTCTGCCATTAGTCAAATTAACAAAAAAAAGTGAAGATAAGCAAGTGCGAACAGACAAGGGTAGGAATGTAAGTTTCGAGGTTGATCTCAAAAGATATTTAGACAGTTGTCATCTGGAATACATTATAGAAAGATATTCGTAAAGTTAATATTTATAAATCGCAGAAATACGTAACAGTGAGACACTGGATTCTCGTTTCGGAGACTGTTTGATTGACTGACAAATTGTCGATCTCCAGGAAACGAAAAAAAATGTAAAAAAGGTCGCAAGATATTTTTCTAACTGTCCAAAATCACATCATATGTGTTTGAATTATTTTAATTAATAGTTGGTAACATAATATAAAGTTATATTTTACTTCAATCATAATTTTATGTATAGTACACCCATCCCTTGCTTAAAACGATACTCGCTTAACACGGTTTCAGTTTCGGTGAAAAAAAATGTGTTTCAACTTTTCAAATGATCGATTTTTTAAACGATGACGGAGTATAATAGAAAATTTAATTGAAAGTAGTAGTGATAATGATATTCAGCCCATAAATAAAAAGAAAATGTCAATATTAATATCCTCTAGTGATAGTGACACTGAATAATATATTTTATCCGTATCATTATTTATCAATAAATTTTCATAAGTTCCACCTACCTGTTTTTTCTTAATATCTTTAAAAAAAAACCTATTCCCTCTTTTTCATACATTTGTTAGTCTCGCTTAACACGATTTCGCTTAGCACGGCGATCCTAGCAGAACCTATTTTCCGTGTTAAGCGAGAGATGGTTGTGTATGTATATTTTAGTTATTTTAATTTTATGTCTTCATATGTTATATATAAACATATATTTTTTTATATTCTGTTTATTTTATATTTGCATGTGCTAATTCCGTTAAATAGAAAATAAATAACTTGTTAAATCGTATTTAAATGGAGGAAGAAAACGTCCACTGCAATCATGCGACGGGGCCCGTGCGGGGGAACGCCCGTCAACCGTAAACACGCGACGCGGCACGGAACGTGTTAAAAAATAACATTTTTCGTAACATTTTAAGGATGTCTTCAATACAGATAATTTAGGCAAGAATGTAGAACAATTAGGTCCGATCCACACTATGGTGCCGTTGACGGTTCGTTCTTCGAAAAGAGTTTAAGAAAGCTCGTTATACGAGACAGATACCACGAGAGCCAGTCAGTTTATCTAAAAATAGTTGTTTTTTTTTAATTTCTGTACAGGGGGGGATTTACCTGTATGCGTAGAAGGCATACGCACTTCGACCCTCAAATCTTTAGGGGCCCTCAAAAAGTTTTTAATTTAGCGTGTAATATGGTTAAATCAAATAAATAAGGGATTTAAGATATTATTAAAAAAATATGTTCATCATTTGAAGTAAATTGCGTCAAGGATCTCTAAAGTGCCAAATACGCAAACAAACTGTTTTGTACGTTTCTATGATATATTGATTATCTTTCGTTCCTTTTTGAATGTTGTAAATATCATTCAGCATCATCTCTTAGAAACAATATTTCGGCTACACTAAAGAGGATATAATAGAAAAATGAGCCAAAAAAAGATTATACATTTTTTAATTTCCTTAAAATTCTGGTTGTAAGTTATATTTTCGTGCAAGGAGTAAGTAGAGTGTACTTGAAGACCTAAAGTATATTCTCAAGGGAGTTCTCAATCTACCTCGCACGATTTCTTCCTGCCGTTAACATAATTTCCTATAGCTCGCCTACTAAAATGCCTACTGATTACACCGGAGCAAAACGAAGCTACTAACTAGTCCCAAATTAGTATACATATGAATCTGTGAGCCCCCTTGCGTAAAGAAGATTCAAGTTGGTTAAAGTGTTTTCGCAGTCACGTATCTGCGCGGTAATTACATTCAGCTAGGTAAGTTTCACAACACGACCCTCGTAAGGGTTGCGGCCGAAACCACCCTTCCGCACTTGTGTCAGTACCAGCATCCACCTCAGACGGGTGCTAAGTCCACTAAATCTCTTACGTACAGCGACGCCGTCATACAAAATGAAAATACATATTCCGCGACGTAAATAGAATAGAAAATTTCAAGCAGAACCTTACAGCGCTCCTGAATATTTTATAATGCAGCGTAGTCTGCAAAAAGCTTAGCGAAAACTTCACTCAGGCAAAAAATAATAACACGGAGCATAACGACATTCGTATTTGCCTAAAAGCATCTATAATGTTAGTTCATAAATTTGTGTTTTCAAATATCATAACGAAATTTTGAATAGATGTAGATCCTTTATAATGCATGAATTGAATTGGGGACTAAATTAATCTCTTTGAAATTTATTTCAGCTCCTAGAAGATATCTTCGTTTGGAAAGTAGATTTTGAGAATTATTTTACTGCTATCACCTTTCATAAGCAAATAGTGATAGCAGAAAATCGCTTCGTTTTGCTTTTGCACTCTTTTAACACTCTCGTCGCCCAATCTGAATCAGTGCTGTTTCTCACGGGGCCCAAGTTCGATAGTCGGAGCGTAAACAAAAGGAATAGCGATGTGATATTATAAACGCACGGGATAAACACGAACAACCAGAATGCAAATCAGTTGTTATTTATCTTAGATCGATAGCCAAACTAACGAAAGCAAAATCGAAGATAAGCAAGTGCGAACAGACAAGGGTAGGAATGCAAGTTTCGATGTCGATCACGAAAGATATTTAGATAGTTGCCGTCTGGAAGACATCATAGAAAGACCTTCTTAAAGTTAACATTTGTAAGTCGCTATAGAAATACGTAACAGTGAGATGCTGGATTCACTTTTCGGAAACTGTTTAAGATTTCACTGCACTCACCCCAGAACCATCATTCGGTTGAAGAACATACTTTTTCTGCAAACATATCAGTATTTTTTTATACTCAAATCAGAAATTTCCGGGAAATTCTAGTAAGAAAATGGTTGTGGTTGGAAAATGCTACGTCCGATAAGGAAAAGAAGAAGGCGAAAAAAGCGTTTCACGGATTAGAAATTCATAAAAATCAGCAAGGAAAATCTATAAGAAGGAATTGTACTCTTTGTAACAAAAAGATGAGATAAATTCTGTTTATTTTATATTTGCATGTGCTAATTCCATTAAATATAAATGAAATAGCTTGTTAAATCGTATTTAAGCGGAGGAAGAAAACGTCCACCAAAATTATGCGAATTATGGCCCTCCACGGAATAACGCCCGTCGCGCATATCTGGTGGACGCAGCGACGAACGAGTTAAATCCGAATCAATCACTATAATTTGATTAACGGTTATGTTCATCATTAAGAAACTTTTATTGAGATGATCCATAACAAATACTTTGGGTTCTATGTTTACATGCTCACTATTTTCAAGTTCTACATGAATTCCTTGTTCTGTCAGTATTTGAAAATTTGGTATTGGTAAGAATAAAACCAGAAATTTCCTCAATATTTTGCTCATATACATCACGTAGTCCTGTTTTTTCGTCTTTATTCTGTCTTTTTTCACACTCAGTTCGTAGATTATACTGATGAACAAATTCAAAATTTATTCAGCTCCTTCGAACGATAATATATGATTATTCATGTGGAGGTCTATGACAATTGATATACAAAAGCTGGTGTTTATTATGGTATAATTATGTAAGATTTTGTTGGTTGAGTAAATGTTCCTTTCCTTATTAGTTTTTTGTTCGTTATTATTATGCTGAAAGTATTTATTTTAAGCCATCGTTATTCACAAATTATCCGACGGAATTAAGCCAAATGTTAAAATAAGCACAAACTTATGGACATATTCATAAAAAGCCTTTTAAGCCATTTTTAGATGATATACACTGCCAGGGAATAAATTAAGTTTAGCTACTACAGGGATTGAAACTCATAAACTCTCTTAAATTTACATGAGCATTATTAACAAAGTTTGGGGTCACCTGCTAAAAGTATACGACTTAAAGCTTCTACCCTGACCTGTATTTTATAGAATTACACAAGATATCGATTGTACAATATGTATTTATAAATCCAAATCAAATGTGAAGAGCTTTCCAATCCCACTCGAGTTCGACAGATCTGCTATATTTAAATACGCCCTAGACTTGAATTATAGCTACTGTTTGTATCGAGTGATGTTTGTTTTGGAAGATGATTATTCAAGAAAAATCTTAAATATTCTCGGGTTGAATACACAAAACATCTAACGTCCATTAGTATTAAGCCTTATGAATATTCATCGATGTCATATACCGAATATTGCACGGGCTTGTTTTATTTGACACGACAAATCAACGATTGAATTAATTAAGCGTAAATAATGCGAAGTTGTTAAGTATTTAGGCGCCGGCTTAGTGGTTGTTAAGCTTTAATGCAATATTCGCATTAAGCCATGCGAAGAAATATGTATGCAGCTCCATAAGGGGAACGTGTTTTCATTAAGACGTAATTGCCTAATAATATCCGAGTGTCGCATTAATTTATATGACCCCAATTTGTAATTTTTTACAGTTCGCATTTTTTTGCAGCGAAAATAATGATTTTGCAAGGCTTCTCGTTAATTTTATGAGTTTTAAAATAAAAATGCACGTAAATATGCTACAATGAAGTCACATCGTTTCGGTACTACAGCGGAGTAATGGCTATTAAAAATACCACAAAGTCATCTCGTGTTTTTATGTACGTTTCAAACCGATTGTTGATTTAGAATAGGGTGTAATTAGAAAGAATAGATTTAATGCAAACAATTAACGAAAAGTGAAGTGTGTTTTTACAAATAATATACAGAATCTAGTAAATCCAGGATTATTAATACGAAACACCAAAGCTTTGTTAATTTTTAGACAATATTTTCACTTTAAAAAGTCGTATCGTTGTTCACTATTTTCATATATAAATCTGATATTGCTTCCATTCTAGTTTATGTAGAAGATCCTTGTGTAGTTTTTCAAGTGTATTGTTTATGTTTACTTGAAGAAATGACCGAATATTATGTACTATCGACAGTGTTTATTTATTTATATACAAACTTCATACACGTTGCGACGGCCCTCACAGATAAATGGATTTGTATGGATGATAAGTGGTGGACATACAAATATAGCACCTAAGTTTATGATGATTTAAAATTAGCTCAACTTTTATACTAAATTAAAACAAACAGCTTTCTAAAATTAGTATAAACAATGTAATAAATTCAGTTCGACTCCTAAAAGAGCTCATTGTTATTCGACGATGTGGCAGACAATAAGAGAGTTAAGTTGGTAACACTTGGCATGGTGTACCCTGTATATAAAATGAATTTTCATCAATTTATTCATATTTAAATCAGATAGCATTTATAAAATTTACCAAAGAATAAAAGTATATCAGGCAATTAATACGTTTGTAGTCTAAAGGTCCACCAAAAAAGTATAACAAAAAATGCTAATAATGAACTTTAAATTACAATACGTGGTAATTTTAACTATCCCTATTATTGAGTAATTATCCCTTCAGCTTATTAATTATCAATTTTTCGATTGGATGGAATTCTACCTTAGATGATTTTATAAACCGGCTCGGCGTGCTGGTTCGCCACGATTCGCATCACATCAATATTTAGGCTAATTTGATATAAAATTGCCCTAATTAGAGTAATTCAAAATGAAGATACCAACAGAAAGATAATTAAAATCGATGTCTTATAATTATAAATTTATAAAAAGAAAGAGAAATGTACTATTTTGAGATTTAACTTGGCTAGCTTTTCTCTTCCAGAATGGAGTGGTGAGCCAATATGTCCGTTGGGAATAATTTTATTCTCCCACATGACCAATTCTACGCCGGTGACAATATACGAGTACAGTGGTTTTAGTAATTTATTTCAGATTTAGTTCCTACTTCATAGTGTTCTATGTATTAATATAAAACTTTTGTATAAAAGATTAAAAAAATATATTTTTATTTTATTAAAACGTAATATATGTTATATATAGACAAATACGATGAGTAAATGCATCGTTTATTTCAATTAATACGATCCCACGCCAGGTTCGTCCACGGGAGCTCTCTCTTTATTTAGGGTCCATCACCGGCAAATTACAGTGAGATCATCCAGATTATAAAGAGAATGGATAATTGAAATTTTATACAATTTTACGGCCGAATTGGATTTCATGAAATATTCAAAGTGATGGGATTAATTCAATTACAAAAGAATGGAAATCCGGTTCCGACACTCGATTGCATTCAATACGGATTGAATTATATTTAACGACCAATCGGAAATGTAGGGAGCTTTTATCATACTATTAAAACAACATACTAAATGTGAAATGGCTAAATCAAACAGAGATTTTGAAATAATATGGGCATTGTATGCGCTGTCAACATTATTATCGCCGTGTTTACTCTGCAATTTGGTCCAATTTGCCACGAATTTAATACGTATAATATTCGCACGAGAGACTTTGCACATAATATAATATATAAGCACTCCTAATGAAGAGATACGTTTAACATAATATCTGCAAGAGAGCAGGATTTGCATACAAGTACAGGAAGAGGTTTGCCTGGGTTTGTCTACCGTTTACCCTGGAGATAGATAAACTGCAAAGTAATTATTCAGAGAGGGCTGTAGCACTCAGAGAGGGTAGACAAGTACAAGTAGAGAGCGGTATTGAATCAGGAAGTATAAAAGAGGTAGTCAGTTTGGCTGTATATTGAAGAGATGAATTGTGATGCTGTTTAGTGAATAGGATAATTGCATTGTGGCTGCCGCCAATACCAGAAGGAAATCCGGAAGCATAATTGACGAATTAAGGACTCCGCTATTAAAGTTAGACATTTACCTTACGAAAATTAATTTAAACTTGTGAGGGGGGCGAAAATTCAAGTCGTCGATGGATCAATGGACATTTTGAATTTAAAAAGAAATAATTATATATTGATAAAAAATACTCTATATCAATAAATTTGAGAAGGGATGTTAATTGTTACTTAAGAATAGACTTTTCATATATTTCATATTGTCACGTTTTCAAAAAGACTCTCCATTATTTAATCTAAAATGTATATTTCATTGCAAAAAAATTGTATTTGTTAATTAATACAATCACATTAACGAGTAAATTTAAAAATTTGCATGGATACAAATAATAACAGGGATTTAAACGAAAAATCTTGATATAATCAAGTGCAAATTGTTAAACATAAATGCCTTTAATAATCCGCTGAAATGAAATATTCTTACATTCATAATAATCGTTACAATTTTGCGAAATTTTAAATTTAGATAAGCACCATTCATCAATTATTTTTCTTTAATTTGAAATTCTTGGAAAAATTAAAGCCGTGCCTATCGAGCGTAATGAACACCGAAGAGCAGAATTTGATGCCATTGAAATTCCTCTAAAGCCTTAGAACAGAAATACTGAGGGACAACTTTCATCGTTAATCATCACTGGAGCATGTTTAGTTTAATGAGGTCTATATACATGAGACATCACGCCGGGATCAAATTTTCATACTAAAGTTGACAAAAACCGTCGGTTTCGTAAGGAAGCAATATTTTAAAACGTTCGCCTTGGAGACGTAATCATAAAGCACAAATCATAATTCCGACAGGGAAAACAAAGACATCTGTTACTGCAATCTTGGCCGACAAACTTATATAGACCATCTGTTGAGAAAGATGGAAAGTTTAAGGGGTTGATTTACGCACAAGGATGAAAAAACAAGAGTAATGGCGCTAAATACGATATATATATATAAAGAAAATATATGAAAAGGGAAGTTTTTCGTGCGAAAAGGGGAATAATGATGTGAAAAATAGGCTTCATTTTTTATGGTAGCGGTGGGCAACCAAGTCAATCTATCCATGCAACGAAATATATTTGCATCCATATGAAGAGAAGAGAAACGCTCGGGTCGGACAAGTTGATGACTTTAATCTTCATTAAAAGCATTTCTGTCTAAATCATAAATGTTTATCTGACGACGTTCGACGTCGGAGTATTCAACCATCAACTTGTCAACGAATCAGTTCAACTAAGCAGTGACAAGAAGGCTGATTTAATCTCGAACTTGAGGAACGAACGAGACGCCACCAGTTGAAGAGCACTGCACGCCGAGATCTTTGCTCCCGACTTGAGTGCAATAAATCAAGGGGACGGTTTATATATGGGGAAACAATTTTATGGTGACGTTTGATGCATGTAGGCAGTAGTTAGAAGAGTTGGAATGAAAAGACGTGCACCCAATTTAGCGGCATTTGTCCGGTGCAATAGCGTGTGTCCTCCGTCGATTACACTACTACTTAAGTGGCTATTAAAGCGAAAATGACCACTTGCAACGTGTGCTGTAATAATAAAAAAGGGCGAATTAGGTCAATGTTGGATCGCTTTCCTTTGGGGGAACCACCGGAACTACAGTGTTTGGACTATCAATTACTAACCATGCAATGTGACATAGGGACCCCATACATTATGCTAAAGATCCAACATAAACAAATCATTAAAATAGTAATCAAACACCGTGAAATATTGAAGTAACCCAGTGATCTTGACCTACGTCAGTTATACGAGTTCTTGAGGTCAAATGTAATCATCATCATGATGGATCATATGTTTGTATGTTTTTTTACCAAAAGTATCTCGAAATTACATAATAAGTCATTAGTTACAGTATCAAAGATGCATATCCAAAATTATCACGAAACCCAAACTAAGTGAAATCCGAATCAGATTGCAGAAAATCAATTAAACTATTCGAATGCGTCAATCGAAATCAATCTACAATTTGCCGGGTATCAAAACATAAATTATATTTGACCCTTTGAGGAGTGAGCAAATTTAAAATTGATGGTCGACGCCATAATCGCTTTACATCGATTACTTTCTATCAACTCCTATCAGCGTAAGATAATCTTCAGTTCGAGGCAGAGTCGATTGTAAATAAACGCTGTTGATAGCATACAAGACCACGTCATTTCTTTACATAAACAATACACAAACTCATTTGCTCTTGCTTTAGAAGGAAATGATAATTGGACAAAGACTCATCCAACATGCAGCGACGAACAGGAAGCAATTAAATAAATAAACACTGTTGATAGCACGAAATATTCAGTAATTTCTTTGCATATACAAATAACAAACTTGAAATAGAAATCATTATTAGTCGATAAATTTGGGCTAACGATATATACAATCGTGCGATGTATGCGGGGATGTTCTCCGTCTCTGTATCCCGAAATGCGATATGTTCTCTTTCTGTCTCTATCTGTCTCCGAGCTCAATGTACCACAGTGCTCTTTCGAATAAGTGGAGGGGGGTCCCAGGCCCTGGGATAGTACTCCTTTAAGGGTTAAGCATTTATTAAGACATAAACACATTACGGGCCGCTGAATTGGGGCAAATGTGGGAGATCACATATTTAGTCGTTAAATTTCACAGTGAAAAAATTTTTTTTTCTATAATTTTAGTTTTTTAGTCAAGTCTTAAATATATATAAGACCATCTCTCGGCAAAACTAGAAAAAAATATTGCGTTGATATATTTTTTTTTGTACGTCAAGTTCAAATAACGAAACTCTCGAAAACACGCGTTTACGCGTGAACGGACCGCAATGTGTTTTAATATGTTGATGCTGTAAGAATATATTATTGATATTATCATTTATATAACATATTATACATATATAAGTGTATGTATAACATACACAGCCCTATAACGGCCATTTGTGTGTGCCCTGAGTCTCCTCCTTTCAATTGGGGGTTAAAGTCACATAAAATATCAGCAAGAAAGCGATAGAAATTACAGCTTAAAAGAACAAAGTCCCTTAGATAGTACTAAATAGACGTTTGGGATAGTTTGGGAAAATATTACAAATTGAGGGGTATATATTGGTAACACTTGTCGAAGCGAATCTTAGTTTCAACACATAAGGCATCGTTGGAATTTAATAAACATTTAACACTAGATGATTCAAAAAATCTCAATCGTTAACAACAAAGCATTAAAACCTCATGGATCATCAATTTTTCATAATACATAACGAGCGCCTCCTAAAATGGCTTTATTTCGTGTCCTAGACGTAAATGCATGTTGAGCTATGTTGCTGTTACTTATTTGTACCTTGTGAACTTTTAATATCACAAAAAGTGGGAAACAAGGTATGATTTGCCTTAAATGGACCCGAACAATGTGTGACATGGAAATAATTAATCTAAATTACCTTTCAAATGACATTCCATAATTATTTCTCATAGGTATGAATGCAATTGAAACACATTATTTGCTGCATAAGGAAAACCAAGCGTAGCAGGGAATGGTGAAATAGCAATCACGTTAATACTTCGGTTTCTTTGATTTCCCAAGATGGTACTTCTTACATTTTCAACAAATTTCATTCATTTGATATATTGGTGTAACCGCGACTCGATCTTCATAGCACGTTTCGATTCCTTTGATAATATTATGCGTGACTTCATACGTCAGTTCGAGTCAAATAACTGGTTCTCAGGTTATCCGGTTTTTATATGCCGGAAGATGGAAGATGAATAAGCAAGAGATGTAAATGACTGGAATTCGAGTGTATATTTCCAAAAGACACAATAGCTGCTTCGAGAGACGAGTAGCAAGGACAATCAATCATGTAAGTGCGTGGGAGAAGCATACGAACTAAACAGAGGATTGATGCTTTGTTAAAAGGTTGAATTGTACGTTGAACGTTAAAAAGACCACATTTTGACAACACGAATTAAATAAATCGTGTGGTCCAATAATTTATAGCATTAGTCAATATAAGTAAATCAAAAGAATACAACATCTTGGACGATGACACCTAAGATTCAATCAAAATTTGAATCGAGTTCACAAATAACGAGAAGACCTTATCATATGATGCATTTTCAAATTAAATATAATAGTATGCTTGAAATTCACATCTTGCAATTGATACTGAAGATACGCTACGTTTCCCATGAGTCACATATCATGTAATATTATATGAATCGTGTCGATAAATAATAAACGATTTAATTGCGAACTAGCGTCCACGATTCTGTTTCATTTAATATAATGCCATCAAATAGTTTTATAATTTAGATTCGAATACATGTGGATTCATTAGAAAAGCACGAAGTGGATCTGAAATGTCAGGGTCGGTCGTACAAACTGAAAAAAGTAGGCACGTTTAGAAAACTCAATAGTCTGCATTTTTTTTATTATGATGTCAAATTAAATCTTAAAACTTGATGCTAATTAGTATCTCGACGTATTATATTAGACGTAGATATATGCGTATTTATGCGTGTCTAATAAACCAAATCAAATATGTACATAAATATGAACGAGAGGGTTTTTATTAAAATTAAAGTAACTCTGTTGCATGTTGATAAATCAACGGATGAAAGTTCATATTCTCAGTTTTTTATCTTCGTGGAAAATAATCAATTTTACGGCATTAGAGAATAATTCTGCTTTATAAGAAAGTATTTTAAAAGTTAATAATATTATGGAATTAGTTTGTAGTTTCATGATTAAGGGGGTATTCCAATGTGACCGTTTCGAAAAATCGTTTTTTTATTTTTTGCATTTTTCGATAGTTTGTATCCTTTAAATTGATATTCTAGAATCGGTTTGGGTGTTTCCTATCTTGTTGACTAATTATAATGCTCCAACGGAGAGCATCTAACTGCGCGCGCGCTATATTTTCGAAGCAGATACCGCCGTTTCGTGTATGTTACGCGATTGATTGGCGCTGGTTTGCAAAATATAAACTATCTTTGTGGATATATGGATATTGGCAAGAGTTTTAACGTAAATTTATATTATAATATTATAAAATCTATCTCTGAAAGCGTAAACGCTGTGTACGACATTGTGATTCGAAAAGCCGTTCGAGAAGAAAAAGAGTTAAATGTACAAGCTGGCTTTCCAGAAAATGAGCTCTCAGTTTCTAGCGATGGTTCGTGGTTCAAGAGAGGATTTTCTTCTCTTCTAGGCATTGTATCACTGATTGGAAAATATTCCGATATAATCTTTGATACCATCATAAAATCGAGTTTCTATAAAGCATGCAATACGTGAATTGGCAAAGAAGATACAGATGAATATAACAAAACACAAGACACTTTGAAGCCAATTTATGAAGAACTGAGCCAAAATGAACTTTTAGAGAGATACTTAGGTTCCAACACGCAAAATGACAACGAAAGTTTCAATGCTTGCGTTTGGCACCTAAATATGTCTATGGCGGCAAAAAAAAATTGGAAATTGCCACCTATAATGCAGCTTGCATAATTGATGAAGGTCAGAAAAGAATACTTAAGATCTTGGAAGTCATGGGCTGTTTACTTGGCCCTGGAAGCTTGAGTTTCGCCAAGGACTGCGACAATGCGCGCGTACAACGCCCAGACCAACGCAGCTCCTTTGCTTCAAAAGCCGCTCGAATCGCAAGGAGAGAAGCTAGAGCGGCTAAAGAAGAAGTCTATGACGAAGAAAAAAGTACCTTGTATGGTTGGGGCATTGCTGATAAGGTAAGTAAGGTAAAGGTAAGTTTTCTATGACTTTTCATCTTTAAAAACTTTAAACGCGTTTTTCTCAAAACGACATTTTTGCACCTGGCGTAGGTGATTTTTAAAAAATGGCTAAGCGTATCGACTTCAAATTTTAATACGATATTAAAAACTATTATGGCTATCCTCCGTGCCTCCAAGTTGTTGATATTTAGATTTTAACTTATAATTTCACCTCATTTATGGTGCAAAAATGTGTCTTTTTCTCTCTCTTTTACAAAAAACGCCGCCATTTTGTCAATTTTCAATGAAATAAAAAAGTCGAGGTACCTGCGATAGGGACAGTTACCTAGATTAATAAACTATTTCAATTTTCTATTTCAGATCACCAGGAGAGCCCAAAGTACCTACGCCAGCAGAAAACTTTTTTTTTTATTCGCTTGATTTTTTTGTCATAAATAAATATTTTTGATCATCAAAAAAAATCTTTTGTCCTTCTCCTTAAATATGCCTTTAAGATAGAAAAACATTCGTTTAATTATATGCTATAGTTTCAGAGAAAAAAATTATCGAAAATATGCCTTTTTTTACGCGTTCACATTGGAATACCCCCTTAAGCAGTTGGATCGAACACTCTGGGTTCAAATCTGTAAAAAGTGTAGTAAGGTAGCGATCATATTCTTAAAAACATATATGTATACGTTTAGACCAGCGGTTTTTAATCTGGGGGTAATTACCCTCTGAGGGGTAAAACGGCTATTCTTCGGGGGTAATGACGCCAATAATCCCTTTTTAGCAATCCTTCTCGCAAGTAAAGGGATGAAGGCACACGGAGACGATTCACTTTCAATTTATTCTAAGTGAAATGAATTCTACTTCTGGAAAAAAGCGCCTGTATAAAGAAGCATTTCTACAATGGGATTTCACGAATATTGTTGACAGGAATATCGAAAAGCCTCAGTTTGTTATATTTAATAAAGTTCTTGGTACAGAGAGAATGAAAACGACTCTCCGACTAAATTTACTCTTACGCTTTATGCCAATTTCAAATAGGATATTAACTGCATTTTAGGACAAATCCTTTAACATCTAATTGAAGGAATTTTGTACGAAGATTAATGGGGCACGTTTGCAGGAAGTTGCTCGAGCATTCATCGCCAGATTAGCTGATCAAGTGTCTGTCACTCATCATCTCACCATTATGATCGTAGAGCAACAGTATGATTTTTAGAAACAACTTTCAGACGAAATTTGCATACCTATTACAATAGATGGTATCGCAATGACAAGTCGTTGCTTCAGTATATAATTTAAAACTGATGCCATTCAAAATTACTTCTTACCACCGCTTATACAACGCAATATACTGCATAATAAATATTAATCGGGAGCTTATATAAAATTATGTGCAATTTATATATCCAAATGAAAAGAAAGCACGGGGACCGGTTGTAAAATGAGATGCGGAATCCGGGTTAAGTCATCCTTTGGGATTTCAGCCCACTGAGCAGATAACCCCAATTGCAATATTAAAACCTCCAAAGCTGAGAGTAGTTTAATTTAGAACCACTACGTGTTCTCTGATTGAGCTCCCGAGGGGGCGACGTAGATCGAGTCATCGCCAAGCAATAGGTACGAACAGAAATGCCGAGAAATTTTAACGGAAAGAATTCCAAGTAAGATTAAAACGTTAATGCATGCATATTATTCGATTCGATTAAGATTCAAAGCGCTGATTGGATTAACGTCGAAATCAAAAGATACTCCATCATATTAATAAAAATCGAATTACCGGTTTGATCTTAAGATGGTAATTAATATGTATTGATTTTGCTTGGTATGCAAGACGAAAGCATTCCGACGAAAAAGTTGTCACAAATTTTCATCAAGGCAAAATGGATGATTAATTAAGTTGTCTCTACATAAATTCTATTTTAAGTTTCTCAAAGTTATTCCTGCAATGGGTAAAGTTCATCCTGACGCATCCTACCATAAAGCTTTAATTTAGATGCCAGCATTAAAAGCAAGTACACTTTTTAAGCCCTTTGGATCCCGGGAAGTTGAAGGCTTCGCGTACGTTATTCTGTTCGCATATTCGAGACTTCATGCTAAAAAGTAGTAACAAAGCCACGATTTTACTTTATATTAGATTTTATATTTATTTATATATTTATATTTTATATTACGAATTTCAAACTGGTGATCATAATTGATACAGATCAAATATCAACAAATAACTATGATGCATCCAAGCGAATAAGACTTCGAAAGGAATTTGAAAGCAAACAAGGCAGTATATATGTTTAATAAGACGAAGACATCATATTTCTAATGTCTTCAATAAATTTAATGTTGTCATAAACGTCTTTTGTTCATAGAAATGGAAAATAGCACCTGAGCTCGTTTCATATTCGTCATAAAAATAAGGTTTGCGCAAGTGATAATATGACCTTTATTCAACCTTTTGCGTTACTAATGGATTTCATAGTAAATTTTGAAATATTTTTATAGCATATGCTTTACGTTACAGTTGTTTTGAACCAGATTTATTACTGTGTAGGCGTAAATCATCGTAAAATTGCTACCTTGAGCGTTTAAATACATGAACTACACCATAATTATGACAATACAAACATTTGTGAATCGTGTTTTATATTTTATACAGGGGCAGAAATTAAAATATGATATTTAAGCTTGTCCCAAATAAAAATATGAATAAGAACATCAGGTTAAAATATGTGTACATATAATCCATATTTGCCAAAATTTGCTTTCGTTAATGATATCATTTTGATTGACAAAATTTGAAATGGCTACAAATGTGGTATCAATTAATGCTAATGGAGTAGTAATGGTCCTTTGTTGATAATTTGTAAACATTAATTCATGGCATCCATACAAAACAAAGAAATTATTCAAATGGGATTAATTTATGCTGCTTCATTCTCTTTTTCAAAAACACATCGACTATGTATTGGTATTTATAACCAATCACATATTTTAAACTTTTTGAGAAGTGAGCAAATTTAAAATCGTCTCCCGATGTGCGCTACGTTCTCTCTCTGTCTCTGTCTGTCTCCGAGCTCAATGTACAAGAGCGCGCAGAGGGGGTGGTCCCAGACCCTGGGATAGTACTCCTTTAGGGGTTAAACGTAATAACAAAACGTCAGGATTATAAATTGACTTTCGGTTATGGGATATAGAGCTATTTTTTGTTAAAGGTGATGATAAAATAGTAGTAAAAGGTGTTATAGAATTAAAAAAATTTAGGATACAATTTACAGCTCGATAAGGAATTAAACATATATGGATATCATATACCAGATAAAATATGATTTTATACATCTTTTTCCAGCAGTTTTATTATGTGTATCTACCAAAAAATGTACTTTAAATACAAATATGCTGTACAATGTCCGCTAGACAATAATTTAACCACGCCGGGCTATGCAACGAGGCATGTCCCCTATAAGAGCAATAAAATATGTGTTTCGAAGAGTCATAAATGAAGGCAATGTAAGGTTAAGTGGTTAATCCAATTCTAACGCACAAAGTGCCTTCGTTTATTCATGAACACATCAAATTACACAAACGGGGAATCACAATTGAATATGCGGGTTCCGACACAAAACGGTTATCGTGTCACAATTAACCCACTTACGAAACATTTTTAGGTGAAAACGCGAAAGAATCGTTTCAATTTGGCACAAAAGCCTTAAATGGAAATGTCAGTGGATTTGCACAATAACGTTGTGGCGTCGAATATAAAGGGTTGGCACATTTATAAAGGCGAATGACTTAACTCATAAGCCAACGGTAACGATGACTGGCGAAAGGAAAGTTTTGCCATAATACGGTTCAATGTGTCTATCAAAATAGACACGGGGTGGTTATTTAAACATTATGGTTAATGTGAGTCGAGCATAATAGTAAATATACACAGGGTTAGATCAAATAATGGAAATACATTCGGAAAAATCTCTTTACTCGTGGAAATACACCGTGCAAGATAATATAAAACTACGAAAGCCCGAAGTGAACATATTTAAGCTTCCGCTGAATGATTTCAACTTCATGAATAGAAATTCATTGACGAAGCATCCTGTGAATTCGTTCTCTGCAATTCCAAGCTTCCAGACTCAATAACTACAACAGCGGTAATTGGAGTACTAAGCGAACAAGGGGTAGAAGGAAAATACATCAACTTGGTGGAAAATATTTAGAGAAAGGGTGATATTGTCAGTGCAGATACTCGGAGAAACCGCAAAATTAAGCACAGGTACGATAGTGATAGATGAAGGCTGAAATTGTGTTAAATAATAATGTTGAAAATAAATTATGACTTACAATTTATAAGTAAAACGATAGTAAATTCTATAAACAAATGCCTTTATCTATAGTTTTAATAGTGAGCCTGGCAATTAAATATTCCATACATTTTAAATCAATGTTAACACCATTTATCCCCGGTCCTGCGCCAATGCGGATTTACATATAGACGGATTATTTGGATAAAAGTACATATGTATATAAAATATTAGTCGGATGGATATACGGAATACATTTCGAAGTGTTACATCAATATTGGAATGCCATAATTCATTAAGTATCATTTTTAATGAATTTAGGCCCACTTTTTGTGATAAACTGCAAATAAATATGGATTTGTAGCGTGGGAATATTTCGCAGTTATTTTTGTATAATTATAATAATTTAAAATTATAATAAATATTTCTGCCGTAAATGTTGATTTTTGGAAGGTTAAAGCGAGTCGATTTCAATGCTGTTTGGGCTTTACATCCGTCGTATGTTGCCCGTAAGCGGTGAGGATAGATTCTAAGGGTTGAAGGACGAACATTGTCTATTTTCTCTGGGAAGTCTTGCGGACTGGTCGTGTTAATTGTTGGCGAAAAACTTCATTTTAATTTCGAATAAATTTCGTGTTACAACGAATCCGAAAGCCTCTGCCTCATGATCGTCGCCGTAGCAGTATCAAATGGCAAATAAACTTAATGATTAAATATCACAATGTTTTAATTGTTTCCCTCTATTTTTGAGGATTCCTCCTTTTCGGTGTTGTCAGATGAGCGGTCGGAGATTAAAAAAATCGACCTCTCTATGGAGGTATTATAAAGGATTCCGTCGTATGCTGCAAGTTCGTGTCGAGGCTGCAGAGCCCCGCCGAAACATAGAGGAGAGCGTCCCCTTCCTTCTCGTGGAAGCGCACGGGCGCGTCCGCCATTCGGACTGCCCTGCGAATGGAGACACCCCACATGTTAACTTGCATGAGGCAGCTTCGATGAGGATTGCTGACCCCAGGGGACGGCGAGGGGATAAAACACAAAATATTCAATAATAAAAACGTGTAGTGTTTCACGATTAAGGAATCCAATCCCTAGCCAAAATTTCGATCTCGGTTAAATCATTCCGGTAACAGTCCCTGGATCCCTGGTCCGGGATTTTCAATAGTTTACGAAAATATGTACATTGATAAATTTGATCAAAAATTACTAATAAGTCCATTTGTTTAACATAAAAAATAACTTGAAGGTGAAAGAATTTTATTTACTTAAAAAAAAAGAAAAAAATACAATTCAAAAATAGATAAATAAAACACTAAAAAATTCAAAAATTATTTTGAAAATACGCCCAAAGTAAAATTAAAGCATCGAGTGTTTCGTCATTTAGTCTGGATCTGATTTTGGAAGTCAGGCAACTTGTTGCTGAATATGCACGCTCAGCCTCCACACTCATTGGAGGTATCGTCATCAGATATTTAAATGCTAGTTCGAGTTCATGATCGCGTGAGCCCCAATTTTCGTATAACACTATCAATGTGACTGATGAAATTCCTTTCTGCTGAGACACGGACTAAAACTCACAAAATTCCCGATTTCCCGACAAATTATTTATTTCCGTCGCTGCAGATGAATACTTATATACTATAATACTTCGATGTGATGCGTAATTATATTACGGAGGAATACAAAAATTCTGAACCCCGTATCTATTATATTTCATATCGATATTCCCATTATTAGAATCGAGGTGTAGTAAATACATCACCGGTAGGGAAAGGTTAATATGACATTTTGAAAAACATATATGTATACATAGTTTAGACAGTTACTGCTCCTAGACATCGCCTAAGTTCGCTAATTATTAATTACGCCACTGTTTCCAAGCGTCCAGATTTCGGCGGGAATGTCTCGTTTTAGTAGTCTTTATCATGTTGGTGAGGTGTACGGATTTATGTTAGATAAAAAAATTAATCGCGAATTTTTCGGGACTACGTTTACTAATTTCGGAATTTATGAGCACCTGAAATTGTCCGGGATCCCGGAATTTGATTCCCTAGTCACAATAGAATAATATAAAAAGAACACAATAAATTGTTTAGAGAATGAAGCTTTTGAAGTGTTGTTGACAAGATTGTTTAATAAAAAAATGATGAATGAATGAAGAAAACAGAAATGTGGATCCATCAAACCATGATCCACAATTGCGATTGATCAAAAGAACGAATAACCTTTCTAATAACACATTTCATTAGCAAAATTGGTTTTTGTTTCAATTGTGTATCCCCGATATTAATGTATCTCAATATTTGCAATATGTTTTTATGAGAGATATTTTAATATGATATTAAAAAAAATGTCACTCTCCAGTTTTAATAAGAGTCTGGTACAATAAAAAAAGTATGTCAAATCACAGTCGAGTTGGCGATAATTGCCATTTTCAATTGATATCAGCGCAGGGTATTTGCATGGCAATTTCGCTGACGCAACGTTGAACCAAATAACTACGTTACGTAACGGAACAAATTTATATTTACAGACCTGAAAAATATGAATAAAAAATAGTTTTGAAAGCAACAGATTTCAATAATCTCGGTTCTGTATTATATTAAAATCTTTCGCGAATTGGCATAATCGTAATTGAACGTTTGCAGATGCAGGGGAATCCTAGAAACATTGTACTCGACATTAATTCCATAACATCCATGTTTGACATGACTATCAATTATTTTACAGCTAATAAATTACATTTTAACCATTCTACTCTAACAATGTATCGTCAACGCAGAAATAGAAACGTATAAAGCGAGAAATTCATAGTCTCAATGATCGAAGAGTTACGACTTTTGCAGTTTTTATGACCGTGTATGACAAATCGACAACATTATATGTAATCCTATTTCACCCCGCGTAAAACAGGAAATAGACAATCATATTTCAACATGAACATAAATTGCTATCGAGCTTATTAAATGATGATTTCATCACTGCTGAATCACTAATATTTTCTATCCAAGCTGAGATCATTCGAAACATCGCAAATGCAGTTTATAAGCTTTAAAGCTACTAATAAATTACTTATTTGCATCAATGATAAATAGATTGATTGAAGTATTAAAACAACAATGTTATGTTATAGTTGAGGATTCTTCCATAAAAATAATGATTAAATCATACAATATGACGTAAAAATGTAATGTTTTGGTAGTAGATATTTTATACGTATCTCAAGCTGTATCATAAGTTGTACTCTGAAAGAAAATGTGAAATAAAGTAAATCTTTTCACATTTTAAGTGCATAAAATGGAGACGGTGGTATCACGTACAAGTTCACAAGATTAATTTTCACACACAAGAAAAATTGTCGTAGATGTGAAAAATTTCAGTTGAGTTTGCTATAAATATAATGAATGGTACGATATAAATTTCAAATGCATTAAAAGTATTTAATCAAATTCGATTTTTTTTTGTATTGAATTGAACAATGATTGGAAAATGTTTCGCTTTATATAGCAAAATGTTAACTTTTTTCGCAATTAAAATTATGCTTAATAAGTCATAAGCTCCTGTAAAATAAAAAAGGGTAGAGAGAAAAATTGAAAGGGAAAAACGATATGTTCATATAACATATACTAGCTAAAATCATCTATTCTTATTATATCATATATGGAAAACATATCCCATTCACACGAAAAACTTTCATTATGATTTATTAATGTCTGATGAAGCAAATCTTGAAGTACAATGAATAGTTTCTCACTAAGAATATTTCTGATTTTAGTAATAAATTTAAAAAACTAGCCATATTTTTATCACAATTCAGAGGTATGAAATAAATTGCATGCTAAAAGTATCACACTGCGTATGCGGTTAAATCGGGCTTCAGATTTAGGCCATTTCGATGAGTATCGTTATTACGCTTTTTAACACATCACTCAATAAGTTCAAAGGTGAGTGATGTGTTATAACTAGGGAATCCAATCCCGGGATACAGGACAGTTTTAGGTGCTCATGAAACTCGGGATTAGTAAACTCGGGATTTATCTAACAGAAATATGTTTTTCAAATTGTTATATTAACTTTTCCCAACCGGTGATGTATTTACTACACCTCGACTCTAATTATGGTAATATCAATATGAAATATAATAGATACGGGGTTCAGAATTTTTGTATTCCTCCGTAATATAAGTACGAATCACATCGAAGTATTATAGTATATAAGTATTCATCTGCAGCGACGGAAATAAATAATTTGTCGGGAAATCGGGAATTTTGCGAGTTTTAGTTCGTGTCTCAGCAGAAAGGAATTTTATCAGTCACATTGATGGTGTTACACGAAAATGGGGGCTCACGCAGTCATCAACTCGAACTAGCATTTAAATATGTGATGACGATACCTCCAAAGAGTGTGGAGGCTGAGCGTGCATTTTCAGCAACAAGTTGTCTGACTTCCAAAATCAGATCCAGACTAAATGACGAAACACTCGATGCTTTAATTTTACTTTGGGCATATTTTCAAAATAATATTTGAATTTTAAAGTGTTTTATTTATCTATTTTTTTAACTGTATTTTTATCTTTTCTTAAATAAATAACCTCTCTGAAATCACCAAAATCAGCTGTCACTTTGAAACATTCATAACAGCCAAAGCCATCTTTTGAAAACGGACCGAACTAATTCGTACTCCTAATAGTTAAATACAACTTCATTCATTTTCAATTTGGTAACAGTAATATTTTGTCTATAATATTACTAGCAAATAAAGATCAAAAATCACAAAAAGAAGATCCTTTTTCAAAAATTTTGATGAATGTGTTTTTGATGTCATAATATAGGTATTTTTAGTGAGCTTCGTGTTAAATAATTTTACTTCTAGTCCCGTCTATAGAAAATGCTTGAATCTATATAGCAGCATCTGGGAGGACAGTAAATCAAGATAGATGACGATGCAAAACGTGATATCCTTAAATGGGCATACTATCAATCTATTTTCTTTATAGTTTCGGAATCAATACCACCACCAATTGGAAAAATATATCAATTATAAATACAAGTATATAGTAAAGACTTAATATAAGCCTTCAAAAATGTTTACTATTTAGTATAGTAGAAGATAATTTTAATGTCAAAAATCGTTTGAGTATCGAAAGTTCGAAGTGTCTTTAAATTTCATCGAACTCAGACGTCTGAAGGCTAAGTGTGAAAGCCGAAAACACTGAAGACTAATGACGCAGAATAAGCGATTCGATAGACGTCGAACGTAGCAAACAACCTTAAAATTTCACTCTGACCCCCCCAATATAACGGAGCCCATAAGTGATGTGTAGACTTCTTTGTTTTGGAAGGCAAGGCCTTGAACTTCAGAAGTATCGATTGATTCTGTGCGCAAATTAGCCTGAAGTACGCAGCTCGGAGCCAAAGCAGACGGCTTCGTCATACGGGGAGACACAGCGAAATGGCCGAGTATTGATGCTGTATTGAGATAATGGGAAAAGATGGGGACAAGAGGGTGAGCAGAAAAATGAGCATCACTCCGGAGTACAAAAGAATAAATCAAGCACTTTGTTCGGCGAGAGCAACAATTTGGCGAGGCCGTTTTGAAAAGATATGATTGATGATGTTTAACTGGGTACAGCTGACTGTTTTCGGCGTAGCGAATTAATTTACAGAAATATTCTACCGTATAAATGTGTATAAACACTGGGACTAATACTCGCTTTTTATACTAAAATTATTCTCATCCGATGTATGTACATTTTTAGCTATTTTTCTTATTGTGTCTTCTAATAACGACCATCGAACTTTTGATAGCAACTACCCCTAATACGATAAATCAATATGGCATATAGTATTACTCATCTTGCATTACAGTACTAATCGTAAAAAAAATCTTGTAAGTGTCCCGATAAAAGTGTGTTAAGAATATTTTTCATACTATTATTATAACAAACGCTTATAGGTGACTAGGTCTGACCCAATTTTACAATCGGGAAATCAGATTAAACCCAGTTCCAGACAATCGTTTAGAACGATTCGGAATCTTCTATTTATATTATGATAGTGAGAATATATCTAACATTCTTGATCGCTTGAGAAGTAGTTAACATCATCAGCATAGGAAATACATTTTGCTCCAAAGCGTTGGTGAGTGCCGCACGATCTGAAGCAAATCGATATGGCGACAATAAAATCGACCTTTATAAAAACACATTGTCATAATGTATATTAAAAAATGAATGACGTATGACAGTACCAATCATCAAAGATAATGATTATACAAAAAGCGCAATAGTGTCGAAGTGGATTACACAAAAAATAACATTTGTCCAATACAATAAAATTACAACGTCCATGTCGAAAGGTTGCTAAAATTATAAATCCACTTAGAAATCTAATAATATCAAACTACACAAAAACTAAAGATGAAATTTGAATTAAATTACTTGAAAAAAAATAGAAAATATCATATTAATATTTTAACCACCAGATTGTTATTAAAATTGAAAGGTTTAATAAACAACAACATTACTTTCGAATTTCCAAAGGTCAAATTGAACATTTCGAAACAATATTATTATATAAAAATAGAGTAAAACATGAATTTAAAAACAACAGCATTATTAAACTTCATATCTAAGATAAATATTACCATTATTTTTACATTAGACATACCTCCTACGTGTTTGTAGGAATACTTCCTACGCTAAAATCCGACTTGGGCGAATTGACTTTTCCAGGTTCAGTTTTCAAGCAGTACAGGGATGATTGCAAATTTGTTATGTCGATTACTTTATGCTAATAACAATAATACAACTCATCATAACTCTCAAACGATGTAATAATCGGACATTTAACTAAAATGATTACGCTACAATGGAGTAAAAATAATATTAGTAGCACTTGGTCTGGCGAATCCATAATGTATTAGGATGTAACATATCAAGTTGCCGATTTTCAGTTAGTCAGATGTCCGCCGCGATTGAGAATGGTTCTGTGTTGTGTAAATATTTAACAAGTTCGACTATTTTAACGCGATAGTGCCCACAAAATATTTGTTTCTACTTTTCTTGAATTTTTTCATTTCTTTTTAGGGATTCAAAGATTTTAAAAACCATATAAATATCGACTTTTATTAAAATATGATAGACAATATAATTTCTCGTTATAATCATTGAATCGATGAATCTTATTTAGATTGTATTTATTTCGTTTTTTTAAAAATATAGAGCTTTAAATGTTTATTAGAAATTCGGCATTTTCATACGTTGTGCCCTAACCTTATAATAGATAGTGAAATAACAACATTTCCTAATACAAAATTGAGGTCTAAATGATCAATATTTCATAAGCGGCACACGTGTCATAATGTTAAAATTATACCATCTACGCGGAGCAAGTTTATTAATCGATATAAATTTATTATCATAAATGATGAATGGTTAATGTGGAAGGTCGGTTATTCAAAAACTACACAACCTACGTTGAAAAGAAAAATAGTCTTAGATAAAATAATAATCATGTGGACGTATACAAAATATTGAGCCCAAGCGGGAAGATATATCTAGTGCCGTTTGTCTTGTTGATACAAAAGAGCATGTATGTACTTCTACTTGATGAATAGTCAATCGGAAGAACTACAGATTCTCAAAACCTGCAGGATTTAATGTCAATAAAAAAAATATATAATATATAGTACCTCCACGGCAATTTATTTTCAGTTCGTTATTAAGCATTTTTTCTAGTATCACTTCATATTAATCATATGAAGTTATGGCAAGCTCCCTCGGGAAACACTTCAGATATTAGAAGGGGTGGATGGGATGGAATGATATCACAGATGTTTCAAAAATATACTTTATTGGGGTTACAGGGTCGCAGTATATAAGGGTCGTTTCAAAAAGGGTGTAAAAATAATTTAAAAAACAAATGTATTCTGCATTTTTTATAAAAAAATCAAATCATTACATACGTTTTTTATTCGTGCTACCATATTTATAATAAGGATGTTGAATAGCGCTAAATAGGCGTAAATTTGATTTTCAATACTAAATAAAACTTCCACAATAACCATGTTCTATTGATATATCAAATAAAATATTTATGACAGACAATTAATTATGAAACGAGAAGTGGGTGTCCAGCGTCAAATATTTAAATGATGCTACTGGAAAAAACACAAGAAAGGTGGAACTTGACTTTAAATGTTGAAAATCAAGCGCAGATGAATGATATTATGACTCGTAACTCTTTGTAAAGTAAATCCGAAAATGTGGCTTAGAAGAGCAAATAGAATAAAAATGTCACCAATATTATTTATATGACGAAGCGAGTGAAAGAATTTTGCTACCACAAAATACCTACCATAAATACTAGTTAGATCAGCAGTAGTCGACTTGATCCCTACCGTCTACAAGTGGGTGTTCAAGCCTTCATGATGAACGGTAGGAGTTTTGTCATTTTGTTTTATCCATGAAAGATTGTGTAATTCCAGAAGAGATTTAGAAAGTTCAGTAGCCACCTTAGCGACATTAAATTGGATATGGAAAAACGATTTGAAGTTATTTTAAACATAAAGATATACAACTGGATGAAAAATCTTTTCATCCTAAATATTTTTGGGGATTAAATGCACTTAGGCTGCTGCATTTTTAAGTCGTGTTTTGTGCTCTTTTGGTGATTATATTCATCAAGAATAAATTGTGATTTTTAAAATTCAAATGGAATAACCCAATTAACGGCTGAAATCGAAAGTAATCCAACAGCGACTATTGAAACAAATATTGGCCAATCTTGGATACTCGTGATCGAGTAGTCAAAGAAATCTGAAAACAATCAGGAAGGCGTGGAGACAAGGAAGATGGCTACCGCACGAACTAAGTGAAAAAAACCTGGGCGACCGCATTAACACATGCGAATAACTTCTAAAAATGGAATCAGAAACGACGTTTTCAGGCGACTTGATAACTGAAGATGAGAAATAAGTTATTTACTCTTAACTATGGACGCAAAAATCAATGGCTTTCGAAGGGTTCACTGCCCCTGCTTTAGATGCTATTTATTCTGAAATCAAATTCCGCCGTGAACTAATTATGATTTTTGCATATCAAAAGAATATATATAAAAGATAATTACTTTATTGAAATTACTTGACCTGTAGCTTTTTCTCTTTATAATTGTTAATAGATAGAGCATAAAAATATTGCAATCACAGTGATATTGCAAAATATACACATTTTTCATAATAAATACGACGAAATTGATAGCGGTATTTTACAAAAATTGCACAAATAAATTTGTTATACGGTGTTTTCGAAAATTCAATCGAATTTGGCACGAGTTTGCTTTGATTTGCACAAGTTTTATATACGAGAATCTATGATATGTAGGCTGTTGAAGTAACGCAGTTTTGATGATATGCAAAAATATTTTTAAAAAACCGATGAATATCATTAATATATCCGTAATATTATACGAAATTATTTCATTATGAGGAAGCTGCATTTTATAGGGTGGGCGTTACAAAAACATTAAAACGCCCCTGTGATTAACACAAAAAAAGCAATAAATGTAAAGGGAGACGCACCTGGGTTGATTTAATTAGAAGACGAATGTCCTGATTATATGAAAGGTCACGGCCTATTTATAATTGGAGCAGGTCACATCCCATTTCCTCCCGACTAAAGTTTAAAGGTCCATCTATAAATGTTTGAGAAGATTCGTGCTACACGGCTAACTGATTTTGTCGAAGCTCGATTCATCAATGCGAAGAAATAGTTAATTGAATAATACATTAATTACACGTCGCGGCTTTGATCGAGCGTAGAAGCGAAACGTCGGAAGATTGACATTTGAACTCTGCGACTAGAATTGGACTTCTTTCCGAATCATCGATAAGAAATTTAAGCGATTTTCAGATGTCGAAAACCTTTTACGTGCGCCTATATGTGCCATTGATCGATCACGTACTCGTCTAATTGGCAGCGGAGTTCGCCAATCCCTAAAGTGGAAGCATTAACTGTATCACATCGGGTTATTTCTCGAGATGGTGAATATTGCGTGAAGATATTTTATAATGCTTTTAATTACTGCACTGGCTGATAAGTGGCTCCGTTATGATGTATACGGGCAAATTCCTAGTTTTTCACATGAAAATAAATATGTTCTCAAACGAGCTAGCAGATTACACTTTAATACATGAATACCGTGCTATGGAATATTTGCTTCGTAATAGCCCCATGATTCTATGGTGCAAGGGAGAATGATCTAAATTTCCATCGTATTTTTCGTTATTCTTTTAAACTTGCTGGTAAATAAGCTGAATTTATGCGGTCTTTCATGATAACTTTATTCTATAATTGAATGAACACACGTTATATGGAGTGTTAATGGACCATAAATATAATTTAATCTAATGGTCTAAGGGTGCATGAATTATGCACATGAGTTGCACTTATAATATATATTTTTAGCTTTTAAGTGTTCCAACGGAATAATATACTATGAAGGACTATCACTCAGACTCATCATCAGCTCTAGATTCATCAGCACCTCAATGAATTCTCACGCATATCCAGTAAATGCAAATATATTTATGGTCAGATTTGAGGATAAGCTCTGGAAGAAGCTAATCTAAAGCCGAAATTGTGGCTAAGTCTGTTGGCTAATAAGGTTCTTCTTGGTTTTCTACTTGACATTCCTCAATTTCAAAAATGATACAATCAAATTCACAATGGAAATAGAATCCCTTTCCCAGTATTTTTTTAATGGAAACTTTAGCCATTGTTTGATTTATATTTTCAAAGGATATCAGGTCTTTCAATAGTTGTAGGTCGTTTTTTGATGCTGAATATTCGACAGGGGCTTGAAATCAGTATTATATATATGTTACGACTATGAAAAGACAAATGTCTTTCACTGCTTTCATTTCCTTTTTCGTCAGTTTAAACTGATATTTAAATAAAAAAATCCTCAAGCAATATTTTTAGCCATCAATTTATCATCAGCAGGCCTCCTAAATGAAACTCTTTTTTCAGAAAGTCCTCCCAAGTAAATTATGGAAAAATTTAGCAGTTCTTTATAGTCATCTCGAGATTGATATACTTGAAGTTGTATTTGAACAAAAGAGACCCTTTTTGCAGCAACATTTTCTATAATTTGGATGTGGTATCATAAAGTAATGTTTTATAATCACTTTAATAGATTTTGTCCCAGTTCTTCTTAAACCTTTTAAACAATTGGATATCAGGAGCATTAGATGAACCGAGCGATTGACTCACTACAGCTTCTAATATAATTACTATTATATGATGTCGACAAGCTAAGAAAAGCATATTCTTATCCAAACTCCTGTCACTACTTATGGAAGCCACGATAAATTGAAATAAGTACGCATAATTGGGGAAACAAAAAGCGCATGCTCTCGCTAATGACTAATTTTGAAGTGAGGAGCAGGCAGGGCTCAATCTCAATACGTACCAGCAGGAAAGAATTAAAAAAGGGGGGAAGGGGAGGAGGGTTGACTGTAGTGAAGTAGTGAGTCTTTCTGCGTGCTATTTCATTGATATTCCATTCAAAATAGACTAATAAACATACCAGAATAAAACTTTGACTTATGGT
Organism: Stenopsyche tienmushanensis; assembly: GCA_008973525.1. Lineage (NCBI taxonomy): Eukaryota > Metazoa > Arthropoda > Insecta > Trichoptera > Stenopsychidae > Stenopsyche > Stenopsyche tienmushanensis. The sequence goes on along the minus strand of WACJ01000006.1, from coordinate 171,963 downwards.
AGCGACCCTGGTGTGTATATTTTTAAGACAAAATGCATCAATTTATGAGCAAATTTAAATGCAATATGAAAGCTAATCGATTAATTACATACCTCTTTGTCGTCAGCGAGCATTAAATTTCACTTCATTACAACTACATAGGCAAGTTAATTATCGGGGGTAACCGGCAGTCATAATGAGACAGTGTCAGGTCGGAAGGGATGGAAAATTTGCACTCAGATAAATGACCCCTAGGTAATGTGAAACCTGTCAAATTGGATAACGAACTTTTGCTATAGTATCCTAAGAGCATTAATCATAAAGTATTGTCTGAAGTATGAATCTAAAAATAATTCTTCCTTGCTGCATTTCATTCAATTAATTTCTCGAAATCATCTTACGGCTATTGCATTGTTATAACTATATTTAAAATGCTTAATATTAATTTGGCATACTAAAATTATCATTGAAATGTGCAGAAAAACATCATAATTATGTTTAATTTAAGCTTTATGAAGTGAAAATCTCGCACTCGTGCCATCAATTAACTATCACTTCAGTGGGTATGCAGCAATGGGTAACGACGGAGCGGACAATAAAGTTCTATTAAAATGAAAAATAACTATTTCTTGCCACTTTAATGATTTTTGCTTACAACTCAATGCTTTTTAGTCATGGATATTTATATTGTTGACTGTAAACCGACAAATGATGGTTATTAAATACCAATAGCGATTCGTTGATTCATAAGATCAAATACCACAGAATTAATTGATGAACATTCTGTGTGGTTAATAAATTGTTTCGAATGTTTTTTTTTATTACATACGTATTAAATAACAATATTAGACTTCAAATCATGTATAAACCACATCCATTTGCACAACGTCAAAGAAAGCGTACATAAATTAATGAATAATTAGCTATTATTCCGCAAGCTGATGATGCACAAATTTTGATAAATCCCCAATCAAACACGATACAGGAGCACATTTTTTAATCGGTTTTTGCAAAGTCCAAAGGCAAATATGTAATTTTTCAATTGTTAATTTGTCTGGAAGCGTCCGTTTGAATATTCATGTTTTCCAATTGACAAGCTTGTTGCTTCGCCATACAAAATTATACGTGTATTATTAACGATTCGAATTCGATACAGCTTTATCCATTTTTCGACGTGTATAAATATGTATGAAAAATATTCGTAATTTGTTATTTAAATTTGAGCGTTGCTACTGAAGCTGTACAAGTATTGATAAATTAATTGAAGCGTGCTTTATCATGTTACAAACGCAAATGACGTCAATAAAGTATGAGGACTGGCTGAAAAATATCGGGCAAGTCCATGAGTTTGTGGATATTTCAAGTATTTTTTCCAATATTCGTGGCCGATCATAATTTTTCTTGATTTATTCAATTGCATTTACCGACTGAGTAATGCAGCATACATGTATTAAACAGTTCCTATGGAAACACATACGAAAAAATCCATGAAGTGACTATACATTTGCAAACACTTAAAATATTGCCCAGTGCATCGCAAATATTTTAGTGGCACGAGTTGTAAGTCTCTTTTTTGAGAAAATGATAAAGCATTAAATTTCGAATAAATTTTTCACAGAGGGAAAATCGATCCATTATAAATTGGGTTGTTAAAGTTGAATTTTAAAAATCACAATTTATTCTTGATGAGTATAGTCACCAAAAGAGCACAAAACATGACTTGACGAAGTGCAGCAGCCTAAGTGCAATTAGTCTCCAAAAACGATCAAGCAATAAAACGAAAACCATTTTGGGTTCAACTTATATATACAACTTATACATATGGAAATTTACCCAAATGACAAAAGGAGCTAACAGATCCAAATCTGGTTAAATACAAATAGAATGGAAATTAACAGGAAAAAGCTAGTTGTTTTAATCATCATTGAAAGTAGTTTTAAACAATCTTCACGACTTTATTAATAGTCATATTATGTACTTACTTTCTCAGATGCAGAAAATCAGCTTGAATCGAAACTAATTTCTGAAGTTTTTGGTAAGTGGATTTTTTTCCACAATCTGGATTTAAAACGTCCAGAATCTGGTCCACCATACTAACACTTGTTATACAGGATGAGTAAGATGATAAAAAACGATTTCAAGGTTATAATAATTAGGTCAGATCAAACGTCTCAGAAGTGCATTTCATCAAATGAGTCAGAGATGCATTCAAATTTAAATGAGATTCACCAAGCTACAATAATGTTGAAAATAACTCGAAAATCCAATATAAAAATAAATTTCCCATACATCCATTCGGAAAACAAAGTATGTACAAATATTGATGTTTCAATACATTGTTGATTTATTCACACGATTTTTAATATTGGGAACCGATCTATCAAATTTACATAAAAGTAATATATACTTTTTATGCAATATTTTATACGCAGCTAATACAGGAATCAATCAAACCCGTTCCAAGTCCCACTATATATTTCAATCTCAATAATTTCCTAAAAAAATGGAAGAACGTTGGTACATATAAGCATATCAATACAAATTTGAACGTAAAAATCAGATAATTTTACTCACAATTTTCAGTCGTTCAGTAAATAAAGTTGGCTTACCTGAAACAAGAATAAAATAATTAAATAGAGGATTATCAAGTTACGTTAGAGGGCATAAATTAACTATGGTTATTATGTTACATATTAATATACACATCCACCTTCTAATTAATAATATGCAATGGTAAAATACTTTCATTTGTATACTATGCTCGAGGGCAGGGCTACCATTTTGCACTGCGACACTTCTTAAATGTTTTTTTAATTCGACCACCATTTATGTACTTAGTTTATCTACTATTCATTACTACTTTTACAAATCATGACTTGCTTGTCACTCGTTATCCCTTACATAGTCGACCCTACCCAAAAATATGGAGCATGATGAACCTTACAAGTTCGAAAATATGAAGCTTTAGGAACAGAACAAGGACAAGAAGAACATCAAATAGACGGCCTCGAGGAGAAGCATATGAATAACTTCACTTTGCAACGTTAACAGCATTGAGAGAGTCAACCTGAAATAGGAAGCCACTCAGTCTCGAATTCGTTCGGGTAAATTGCATGTGGACAGGGAGATAACCTCAGTTGATTTAGGAGCGAATCCAAGATGCACTTAAGCATCTTAAGCGTATGTCTTCACCCTAGCGAGGAAAGGAGATCCTGGACTCTTTACATTCTAGAAATCCCTTCCCAGTAGAATCAAAAAAGGTTGTCTAGAGTAGTTTTCCACCATTTTCAGAAGAAAACTACTCAGTCTTTACAAAGTTCCCACACTCCCTATTGAGACGGTCGCAAAAGCGTTCGTCAATACGTTCATTCAAGATACCCGCTGGGTGAGCGTTCTAAATGAAATTCAAAGGTAATGCTATCTTCAATATCGAGCAAATGAGGAGGTGAATGTATGATACAGACGAGATGAATGTATCCCCTTCCTGTGAATGGATATTGAAGAAGTCCATATTTCTGCAGTGGACTGTTTGTGGTTGCACTATGATGATGATGATGATCTATCAATTATCATCAACAATAAATAATTGTCATTGTTTGAAACATGGTCGAGTCGTCAAAGCATCAGATTTTTTAGAATATAAGTTCCATGTAAATATAAAACTACTCGATGCTAACAAAGTCATGCATGAATTGACCTAAGAATTATGTGGCCGGTTAGCATATCGATTTCCGATTCTGAATCGAATCAAGTTTATTTGCAAAAATCTAGAGAAGATTCAATCAAAGTAGGTTACGTATTACCAGGGAATAATATTTATAACTCGATTAATAAATTAATTTACTGCGTTTAGTCTAGAGATTCATTAAAATGGATAGATAAAAAGCGAGTGTATGTCACTGTATGACCGTTTTATACATCCATCTATATATGAATTGCGCATTGAAATGTTTAAATGAAGCGACGAAAGCTGTTTTTATAGCGAAATATAAATTAGCTAGGATTTTTTGAGGATCCAAACGATTTTGTATGTCATGTGGAATAAACAAACGATATAAGGGGATGATCGCGTCTAAAACATAAAAGATTGAGACCATTTCCATTCATCAGGGTTTATTTTGAGGCTAGATTTACCGCAGTGGCACACTTTTCAAAGATCTCCTCCTCTTGTGATTTTTTATATTTATAGATTAATTTTTAAATAAAATGCTTTTATATTTAGTAAGATTAATAGACTGTGAGTGTCAAGATTGTGTTACACAAATGAGCCAGGATTGAATTGTCTAAAGTTTTAAATAGTGGCTTTCATCTCGAAATGAATGGTAATTTGAGCCTAATGATGATGATGTTGGCGTTATTTTCATTAAAAAAAAATATCATCACAAATATATCCATTTAATCTAGGGCTTCATTGAAATAAGTAGAGCGATTCTTTACGCTGAGTTATAACGTGTTCCTGGTGAGAGAGTCTGCATTGTGACGCAATACGAACATTTATCGACTTGTTTTGGTTCAGATTTGTCTCTGTTGGTCTAAAATAAATGCGGCTAGAATTTGCTCGACATTTCAGATATCTTCCCACAAATGTAAAACAACAATGTTGTATCATATTGCGGAAGCATAACGCATCAAAATCGTTAATCGAATGTTCATCTACGGTATAAAGGAGGCGCGTATTGAATTGACACGAATATCTATTACAAAATAAAACGAGACCTCTGAGGGTCGCTGTGGGTTGTTCAATTAATGCTGCGATCAAAGAAAGATTGCCGGATCATATTCAGGTCGATGTACCGGTACAATTATCGTATCGTACCATAAGTATATGAATATACATTTCAGATTTGTACATTCGAGCGAAACCAATCACATATTATCTTTTGCTGTATTTATTTATGACGAGAAATGTGCCATTACATACATTTTATCCTTAAAAGTGGAAAATCAATTATTCCTAATAATATTAATGTAGTTCCTATATTTCCTCCTTCCGAATACAAGTTTTTCAGCTCATCGAGGTTCAAAAATTTGAGACTTTATCAATATTGCAAATATAATAAGTTTAATTCAATCTTGCTTCAACTATTTATATGATTATATCAACGTAGATTCTATAATTGTTTGACTATTGCTCTATAGCTTTTGCAAATCTTGCATCATAAATGGAAGATTTTTCATTTGGATAAATTGTATACATAAATCGACTTGAAAACACAAGCTAGTGAAATTTTAGACGGAATAGAATCTGAGTTGATATTATTTATAAATTACTTTTTGGTATTTAATTTCAGAACTAACATACTTTAACTAGCATAGGTCAGCAGAAAAATAAAATTATATTAAGTAAATTAAAATATTGTGAAGGTTTGGAGAAATAATTTATGGCTACCATACGAATTGATTAAGGAATAAAATAACAACACCAAGGTGCATTTGGATAGCAAAAAGCTTCTGGATCTAAAATTAAAGTACCTTCTTTACAATTATTCAAATGATAGGAAATAGGAATACCGTGGCGCAAAGCGTCAAAGCAAAAAAAATGAAGTGAGTCTGGCGGGTTGAGCTTTTGATGGTTCTTCCGCCGGCGCATCCATTTTTGATCCACGAAACTGAACTCCGCCTCATATGAACGCCTTTACCTTGTTATCATCGCTGAGTATCGCCAAAAGGTAAATAAATTATATTTCAGAGATTTCCATATCGTAATTGTCTCGCTTTTTTTGAGCCCCTTCCTTTGACATCGTCTAAAGGAGATGGGCGCCAATAAGAGAGACTGAATCCGTTGTGAGTCAGAGCGATGCTGAAAAATCGGGGCCTGCGTTACTAAAAGGTGGGTGCTTGGAGTAGATTTTCGCTTTGGCGTTTTTAGTCTTATCGAGTCGGTTAAGGATCGATGCTTTCAATGTTTTTACTGTGGCCATTCCGTAATGCGGCATTCAAAGGGTTATCAGAACAAATGACGCAATTCTGCGGTATGTGACACATCGCAGTATTGCGTCTCACAAAAAATGGTGTCTTTCTTTAGTATGTGAGTACAATTTAAATTGTGAAGACATCCTTTTTAAATATTTGAACTTAACAATTTTAAATGACGATATTGCATGTAAGACATGTTTTGCTTTGGGAATTTCACCAGAGCACTAATGCAACAACAGCTGTAAGTAAACTATGCAATATATGTACATACATATATGGTTTAGTCACTATAAATGAAAGTCAATGACAACGATGTTTCCAGCGTTTTCGGTATGAAAACTATAGACGTGAAGATAAAGCAAAATTAGGACGATCCCAAGAGATTGATAATGGTGTTTTGCAGATAATATTAGATAAAGCGGAAAGAAATGTCATTTTTTTTTGGTTGCGTCCTTTGCCGTCAGTTTACCTCGGGTTGCTGTCGACTGAATATATCAAGGCTGGTGTCATTTTGAAGCTCTATTGTTTGTCTTATTTTTTCAAATATTTTTATATTTTTTTAGCCATAGTGAAAATGTCAGAAATTGATAAGACCCATTTGCGATCTTATTTACTGTTTTTATTCGACAAAAAGATTAAAAGCAAAAAAAGCTACCCAGAGCATCTGTGATACATATGGCAACATATTGAATATTCTAAAATACCATGGATAGTACAAAAATTCAAAAGTGGCGACAGAGATTTGGAAAATAAACCAAAATCAGGACGACCTCTAAAATCGATGATGACGCATTAAATCCTCTGCTAGAATCTGATCCTCGAAAAACAATAAAGGAATTATCGCTAGACATCGGCTGTCCCTGGTCGACAGTGAAAGACCATTTAAAAAGACTCGAGAAAAAACATAGACAGGGAATTTAGGTACCGCACGAGTTGTCATCAACGGTCTTGGAACAACAGATAACCATTTGTTCATCGCTATTGTCCAGGTATGAAACTGATCCATTTTTAAGAAGGATCGTTACTGGGGATGAGAAGTGGGTCCTCTACAACAGCCCAAGAAGGAAAACAGTGACTTTCTTCAAATCAAGTACCTGTTTCTATCCTTCGACCTTCATTATCCTTGAAAAAGGTCTTCCTTTGGGTTTGGTGGGATTTTTTAGCGTACTTAACTACGAGCTATTAAAACCTTGCCAAACTGTCACAGAAGAGCTACACTATGGACAATTAGATAGGTTAAACGCGGAAATGCTCAAAAAGCGTCATCAGTACTAGTTAGCAACCAAAGAAGAATATTACAGCATGATAATGCAAGACCACACGCAGCAAGGATTACGCAGAACAAAATAAGGGAGCTGGATTTGGAAGCACTGCAAAATCCATCATATTCTCCTGACATTGCACCTTCAGACTATCATATTTTTATATAAGCATTAAAAAGCTACCTAATCCATGGAGGGTGATTATAAATTACAATAGAAATTATTTTATTGAGTAATATTGTACAGCTTTTTATTAAAAAAAAAAAATCTTCAAATAACCAAAAAAATGACATTCCTTTCCGCGTTACCTAATAGTAGAGCAAAATTCCATTATAATGAAGGAAGAGTTAGCTGAGAAACTCATTCGACAATTCATCGGTAGCTGTACAAAATGTATCTAAACTAGGCCAATGAGTTCATCATGAATTATCGGAACTTAATCGACAACTTCAAATGGTCATTTACACTGTTCATCTCTGTAGAATGGAAGGAAATTCGTTTGAAATCTAATTGTTGCTGCGATGAAAAATGAATTTTGTACAAAAATAATAGTAATCGAAGACAACGAAGAAAATGCTATCTCCACAAATAAAAAGAAAACACTCGCGATTTTATTTTTCCTAGCCTAAAACAGAAGTAGGACAGACTAACAGAAGAGCAATCATTTTTCACGACGATAATGCCAAACCGCTCGAGACATGCTCTAAAAACTGAAGAAGTTTAAATGGGACGTCATGGCATTTCCACCACATTTTCCTGAACAAGCACCATTACATTATCACCTTTACCGCAATCTTCAAAACCACATTAAGAATAAACGGTTTAATACAGAAGATGATGCACAAAGGGAGTTTAATATATTTTTTAACTCAAAGGAAAAATAATTTTATCAAAAAGGAATTGAAGTTGGGAAGTCAAATAAGAAGCAAACGGTAATGGAAAAAATATTTTAGTTTAAACATTCATTTACACTATTCCTAAAAATCATTAAAAAGAACGATATTATTTAATATTATATTTGGTAATATATATATATATGTGCTTCTGATTTGAATATACAGTGAAACCTCGATTTTACGTTTTCCAAGGGACCCTGAAAAAAAACGGTAATTGCGGGAAACGGTGAATGCGGGAAAGCTTCAAATAATAATAGTTTGACGGGACTATAAAAAATGAACGGTCCATCCGGGAAAACGTATTATGCGGGAACGGTTTATCGAGGTTCCACTGTATTCGAATCCGTTCAAACTTTTGCTCGATATGTGAAGCAAGATTTACTATTCGGAAGAGCTCCAGCAAAGACATTCTCAAGCTCAAAGGATTGTGGGGCATCTGAATATCTAGCATAACATGCAATGTTTCCTTCCTCAATTACACGCGTATATAAATTATTCCAGACGGTTTGATTGTCCGAGAAGTCAAAGATTACGCATTGCAGTCGAATAGTAAATGCGGTTCTAGAGCAACAACCTTATGTGAAATAAGAAGCTTTGGCGAGCATGCTGATTCATAAGAACACGATTTTTACGTCTGACTTGACTGTTAAGCCTCGATGCTGCTCATACCGCGATGATGTCATCAAATTCTTAATGCTATGTGATTTAACGACACTATTAGAGAACCATGGATTTACTAGAATATCACTTAATTTTTTGTTGTGTGAGAAAAAAAGGTGTATGAAATAGAAGCGATTCATTACTGTTATTATGAGTATAATGACGTTCTGGGTCGTGATCCATCATTCCAGCGCGTGTCGAGCTTTCATAATGTATTCATTTTTCTCATAAGAGTAATCGTTCACATAAACGCCTAGCGGCAAAAGGGTTAATTGTGTGTTCGATTTACCTGCATCTTAGATAATGCATCAGGATGCATTCAATGGCGAGGGAGGAGTACGTAATGACGCTCCTTGTCAACGCAACACAATGTAAACATATTATTTATAATAATAATAGCTGAACATTTAGGATAGTCGCCCACACGTGACAACAGAATATAAAAAATAATTTGTGGACAGCTGTGACCCTCGGGATTCATTAACGTGCTGTAATTCTTCCATCCGTTACTTGAGCCGCATCACTTCCACCTCACCCAACACCCACAGACCAGCACATGGTGTGATTTTTTTTTATCTTCATCAGGATCGGGGCGAGGTGCTGCTCCTTTAGTCACACTCAGGCTCTTCACACGATTTATACGATTGTACACCATTAGACATGCCGGTGAAAGGGCCTAATGGCAGCGCCATGGAATTGGACAATCAAACGAATTACATGTCTTCCACTAGGATTGATCGTGTCCAAATTGGTGATGATTGATTGAAATGTCAAAATATGAAACGGGATCGAACAGAGCAAAGCTATGCACCGTCTGGGTTACGCCTTGTTGGTTTAAAACGATGATTATTCATATGGGGAATTCGAGCAATTCACGTTGGACGACGTTAGAAAAGCTCATATTTCAATATGTTCGCGGTAAACACGACATATAGTTAATTTATACACACTGCAAAATTCCTTAAAAACCATTGCATATATGTACTTTTCAACATGGCATACTTACAAAAAGGTCTTTTACAATCGAAGGACTTAGATCAGCGATAATTCTGAATATGATGAAAAGCATTTTGGTAATATTTAACAAATAAAATTTTATGATCAAAGACCATTGAAATTGAAAACGCAAAAAAGCTTTTTGAAGTGTGTATATTATTATTAAAAACATAAATTTTATTTAATAAAAAAACATAGTCAAATTATTTTGGATGACCTAAATTTCATATTGAGAATCATACAATTCAATTAATTCAAAATAATCAATAAGCGCTATCAACTTATTGGGGTCACTTGTGTATAGCCTAAAAGAAATTAAACACAGTGTTAACTGTATCCAAGCAGTGCTGTACTTTTATTTTCGTATATAGAACAGTTAACATATACAAAATTATACAAATATGTACCGACAAAATTTCATAAAAGAATGCGTCGTGTCACCCCTACTTTGTTTGAATATATGCGTGTGTCTATATGTATTATAAAGCAACCACTACACCAGTAGCTTGCCTATTTTATTATATATGATACAAACACAGCTTAATTTTTTTAGTTAAACAATCAACTAAAATATGGAAAAAGCGACGTATAAACGTTTGCGGACGCGGAATAACAAGAAGTCGATATGTCATCAATCATAAAAATGATATTCCAACATAGGACGAAAGTCCTCTTAGATAGTGCTCCGCTCAAAGACGCTTCAGATTCAAGAGAGCCCACGGGATCTATTCCATTGTCGGATCGATGAAGAAGCCCGAAAGCAGATTTGCTCAAGAAATTTATTTCTAAGGTTTTCAGATACAAAGACTGTGGGATTACAAAATTAAGATACGCTTCATTCTCAAGCACGGTAAAGACCAGCTCGAGGACGACGGAAAAAATATTCGGCCAAAGCCTATGGGTTCTTTTTCGTTTTCAAAGGTGTCGAGTTTAACCTTCCCCTCCCAACCATTACAGGTTTTTTTTTTACCTACGGGAAAGAAGGGCGGCAATCTCAACCCGTCATACGTCTTTACGGATGCACGAGCAATTAATCCTGCGATCAAACCACGTGACCATGTGATCAATATTTTGCATCAAGTCTTTCTATTAGGTCGAGTCATAAATACTTGCCGATTTTTTTTTCAAACATTTATTTAGCTTTAACAAAATAACAATGCAATATTACTTTATTACATTTTCACCATTATTCAGTGATAACTTTCTCCCATTTTACTGGTAACTTATCAATACTATAAAATTTAGCAGGATTAAATGAAAAGAGATTTTCGATAGCGTGATTCACTTCATCGTAATTTTTTATTTATTTTTCCATTTAAGAAATTTTGTAAAGAACAGAATGGGTGGTAGTCGTTTGGGGCTAGGTCCGAGGAGTATGGGGGATGTGGTAAGACAGATCACCCAAGTTCCAGATTTTTTTGCTGTATCAACTTTACTATACACTTAAACCTTTTTTTGGACGGTAGATGCGTTTCGCGGAAAATCGCACAAAAAGAAATCGCGCAAAAAAAGCTAGGACTTACATAAAAAAAAGTGAAATCCGCACAACTTTGAAACAACTATATAAAATACATCAAAAATCAGGAAAACCCCCAAATTATATTTTTTTTCCAAATTTCGGTTAGTGTTGATGATTTATTTCCTATTTTATCCAAAGTATCTCGATACGTACTCTTGATAAAACTAAAAAAAAACGCATAACTTTGAAATCGTATAAAAAAGCCGCACAAAAAGAGTTTTGAATGTATGCGATTTTGCATTATCGTGTAACAGTATGACATTTTTCTGATTGACAATAGAAGGGTGTTTTTCTTGACGTTTTTTCAGCACGCTGTAGCTGTTGAGTGTATTTATCGGCACTGATTGTTTCATTTTGATTTATAAGCTCGTAATGGAATATGCCTTGATGATTCCACCAAACACATAAAAAAATTATACAATACGCATACAACATTATCGTATGATACCCATTTTTCATCTCTATACTGTTTAAAAATGGTTTGTGGCAATAGAAATGCAATTTTCTTTATTGCCTTAATTAAGATTATGTGACATCCACACACCCAATTTACTAACCTTCCCCAATTTTTCAAAGTGCCGGCAAGTGGTTGATTGTGATGTATTTAGCTTCCCTGACAATTACCTTGTTGATTAATGTGAATTTTTCTCCAATAATAAAGTCGAAAGGACGACTCGCCTTTGGACACTTCACCAATACGGATGACATCAAGGGTAAACCCGAATAATTATAACGGCTTCTTTTCGCCGGCAACTATTTATGACTCAACCTGATACACAAGTGACTTTACAAAAAACGATTATCTATCCAGTTCAAAATTTGGGTTGCATTGACGCACTACATGAAAAATTTAAATTAATGGACCTTACCTATATTGTCTAATATTTTTGGTTGTGCAAAAAGGTAAAATAATATTGCTGAATTTAAAATCAAATTAAAAAGTCTAAGACTTTATCAACTTTTGTTTACAAATGAAAACATCTATACTGTCATGAGCTCAACTGTAGATATCTTGACAATAAATAATAGGAGTTGACATGTGTCATTATTTATCGGTATTATATGTAATTCTACAAAAACAACAAATTACACTATAAAGAAACTTCAATTTTAATATAACATCAATTCATTCTGATCTTTAATGAGAATTTCAGAATGGGTATTCTAATTTATCAAAAGAATTTGCCTAAAAACAAGCAGAAGTATTGCTGAAATAATATAAACATTCATAAACTTTTGAATTAATTCATCAGAATTTCCGCACTATTTCGATAGATGGAAAATTTAAAAGCATTGTCACGATTCGAGCATAGTACATAAAATAATAACGAGCGCAGTGTGTAATATTATATTGATAAATTATAGGAGAGATGGAAAACCATATATGAGCAAAATACATAAATACACTACAGAGGGAAATAAGAATCAGGATTAACTACAATATCTTGTTAAAGTAGACGGGATTTCTCGAGGGTCATGAAGACATCAGGTACCATGTACAAGATAATTGAATTAAATCCGTTGTCTGGGGTTCTTGCGTGATGCCTATCAGACGCACGAAGTACGCGAACAATATTATTTTAGGTCTTCCCACGAAAGAAGAAAACTTTTTTAGTATGAAAATATATTATAACGATCATAAATATGACGAAGTGAATTTGGAGCTTATTGTTCGTACTGGGAACATTATATTTCATAACAATGGGATATAAAAAAAGATCATCCTGTATGACACGAAGTTCAATATCAAATTGCATAACGATCAACATAATACAAGGTAACGCTTCGAGCTATTTACATATGCAATAAATGTTGATGATCAAACGATCAATCATAGAGCGGTACCATATTTCAACATATCAGACGTACTAAACTACGAAGAAAATCATGAAAATTATTTCCCATTTTAATTAAAATAAAAGCATTGGTAAACTAGAAAATGATGTATTGGAACATATCAATATAAGATGACTGTGATAAATTGCTCTGGATATTGAAATAGTGAGGCAAATTAATCAATGCCCTGATATGTTATATTATAGAAGACTTACGTAATATAAGGAATGACCCATTATAACAAACGATACATCCACAAACATGGATATTCGATATGATTAACCGCTTCGGAGATGAGCAAAAATAAATACAAATACACCTTTTTGCGAAGCGCGAAATATAAGCGAATCAATGCCGCATGAATTGAGCAAAGAAAACATAGATCAAATAATAAAATCGCGATCCCATTTTGTTAACCCTTTGCTGTCTTTATCCATTCATTCATCTTCATCCCTAAATGTTTGCAATATTTTTATGAAAAATTAACGAACTTTTGGAATGACCTGATAGCTGCATAGATATCGTGCATCGTGGCGATAGATAGCGTGTAACCAAACTTTCCTGTATGGTTTTATCTTTTTTTGCGTGGTGTTTTTAGAAATAATTTACGAAACCATCATACAACATATTAGACAAACATTGTGACATTTGGATATCACTGAAATACATCCCGAGATTTTGTCGCAAATGCTGGATACATTAGTGAAGGGTCTGGAATGGGACGGTATTTGAGCCAGTACAATGTCAAATGCATCGCCTAATTTTAAAGGAACTCAAGGTACCTAGAATTCCCCTCTTTCAGTTACATTAATATCATTTTTAGAACAAATTATTCCAGTCATCCCTGTCATATGTACTCTGCACAGTTTCAGTGGGAGTCCAATTAATAAGATTCTTTACTTAATTGCTCTATCTTCTTGATTATAAGCCCTTATTCGCTTTCAAGCTTTCTTTTTTCGCAAGATATCACCGCAAGGAATTATGAGACAATTTGAGACCCATTGTATAGCAGGGATCGAGACGAAGTCTCTGAACGCTTTATTTTTTTCTTGAAATTGAATTAACATGAACGAGAGTTTCATATGAACTATCAAACAGAACTTTTCAAGATCACTGAAATGTCACAAATGTATTACTCTCAGTTGCACAGCATGAATACAATCAACATTTTAGAATACTGCGAAAAAAGGTCTGTTGATTCATCAATTTGAAAAGAAAACAGAAGAAACTATGATTTTACCCGAAATAGTCAAAAATATGCCCTAAACCCAGTTTAACAGCAATAAAATCTTGCGTATATTGTCTGGTGTATTTAAATGAAAATATTTTGGTATTCCTCATTTGTAGAATATACTCTAGGTTTTAGTTCAGCACATATCCATTAAATATATGCATAATACATCTCGTGTCGTAAACACAAGAGAAGTTCCTATGCACAAATATTCAAATGTGGGCGTAAATACAACAATTCGAGAATAAATTATCATACAAAAAATATCGTTGATGACAGAGTCCAACGACTATTACAATCGATTTCGTACTTATAACATTTCGCAATACAAGATCATTAACAAAAATAACGGCATTGCGCAATCGACCGAAATTAACATACCATAACAATCTCAATATTTAATATTAAACATAGCACAACGAAGCACCCTAACTATTCATGTATTTATAAGGTAACCTCGATTTCAACCAGACGGTTAATGCCCAGGATTCTGTGGAACAATAGTGCAAATGAGTAATGGTCGACAGTTCGGTATCTACGTGGCGAAGGGTTAACTTTTACACGTGCTGTTAGTTTGCTTTTGTATGATTAATGGCAAACTCGAAACAAGTTTTCATAAATTGTAAATCAAATGAGAGTCGTTAAATAATATTATATACGAGAGAAACACATATATCTTCAATCAATTCGACATACAGAGATGATTCAAGTCAAACCGATAAATATTTAGATCAATTTCAGCGTGCAGAATCCATCATAACTCTCAGGATCTCATAGTCGACATACCATAATAATCATAACATTAGTTCCGGTAATAAAACATTTGAACCAAGACAATCCGATGTATTGCTGAAATGTATTTTAATTGAATACACGAAGACTGGGTATTCAAATTAAGGCTTTATCAAAGTATAACTGAGTATATATTTTGATCAAACAATATTAACCCTTTAAGACCTGGCGTGCACAATTGTAGACATAAATATCTATTTTTTATATTCTCCTTATTATACTTTAGACACATGGAATTTACAAAATCCATCGGATGAAAAAGATAATTCAGGTCTGAAAGGCTTGTGCACAATTGTAGACATAAGATTGCTAAAGATCATCATCATAGTGCAGCCACACAGTCCACTGCAGAACTATGGGTCTCTCCAATCCAATCCAATCACAGGAAGGGGTTACATCCATCACGTCTGTATCGTACATTCACCTCCTCATTTGCTCGATATTAAAGGTATCATTACCTCCGAGTTTCAATTAGAACCCTCACTCAGCGAGTGTTCTGGATGAACGTATTAACGAACGTTTTCGCGACCATCTGGATAGGTAGTGTGGGAGGTTTGTAAAGACTGAGAAATTTTCTTCGGGAGATAGTGGAAAACTACTCTAGACGACCTTTTGATTCTACTTGAAAGGGCTTTCTGGAGGCTGAAGATCAAAAATGTATTTATTTACCAAATATTTAAATATTTTTAATATTTTCTATTTGTCATACGTCTGAGGGGAACGCTCAGAAAAAAAATGTGTTCATGCTGAATGCGAAGCAACGTAGTTTCACAAATGAACTGCAAAAGTCAAAGCTATTCTTTAAAGTCTGATACGGATGCAGAAATAGTGTATCTGATCGATCTTGTAGATAATTTTGCATACATTTTAATTATTGTCTATATATTTAATAATTTTAACCCATTGGCGTCAGAAACCTTCATAAGCTACAAAAAATATAATATTTTACTATTTACTTTCTTAACAGTTGTCAATCTTTAATATATATATATTTATTTATAAACATGAATATTGTTTATGTATTTAAGAAAGTACAAAATGCATTAGTTATATTTTTCTAATGTATATAATTGCAGTTTTTTATGTATTATATTAGTCATAAGTGGGGAATCCAATCCCGGGATCTCAGATAGTTTTAGGTGCTCATGAAACCCGGGATTAGTAAACGTAATCCCGAAGAACTCGGGATTTATCTAACAGAAATCGTACACCTCACCAGCACGATAAAGGTTACTAAATCGAGACATTTCCGCCGAAATCTGGACGCTTGGAAACAGTGGCGAAACTACTATTTGGAGAGTTTAGACGACGCCTAGTAGTATTTAGTAACTGTCTAATCTATATATACAGTACATATATGTTTTTCAAATTGTTATATTAACCTTTCCCTACCGGTGATGTATTTACTACACCTCGACTCTAATAATGGGAACATCGATATGAAATATAATAGATATGGAGTTCAGAATTTTTGTATTCAGAATCACATCAAAGTATTATAGTATATAAGTATTCATCTGCAGCGACGGAAATAAATAATTTGTCGTGAAATCCGGAATTTTGCGAGTTTTAGTCCATGTCTCAGCAGAAAGGAATTTTATCAGTTATATTGATGGGGTTATACGAAAATGGCTCTGGATTGGATTCCCTAGTCATAAGTTTGTCCACTGTGAAATTAAGGCCTCTTCAATTTATACAGAGTGTTTTGCACATGAATCGTCAAAAACTCGACTTCTAAATTCTTTGAATAAAATATTAACTGAATTAAACTTACTTTGGTTTTAAAAAGTTCTCTAGATTTTACGCTTTCCAAAGAATAACGGAAAATTGACATTTCTAATTTGTTTGCACATTTTATGTGACTTTGGAAGCTCAAAAGTAGTTTCCTGTAAGCCAATTGCACAAATTATTTATTTATATCAAAAATACATTGCAAAATATATAAACAGTTATTTCGTGTTATTACGACCACAAATTAAAAGGTCATGACGATTTAAAGGTGAATTTATGGGTATTTTTTCAAAATGTTGAAAAAAAAATCTATTTCGACAATCCTGACACTTAGGACATAGGGTATATGTGTGAAACGTAGCAAAAGGTCTTCCTAGCCCCCAAAAAAACTTTTTTGGTCCATGTGGCAATCACCCTGTATATATGTTTGCTACGAAGGGGCAAAAGCCCCTCCCTGGAGGCGATCGACCCGTTGGGTTACAGTCCGTTTCCACGCGAACGCTTTAAATTGGCCAACCGACATGACCCATTAACTATTGCGTTGGAGAAATATCCGAAAATGTGTAAAAACAGATAGAAATAATAAAAAAAAATGGGTGGACTTCGTCAATATATTTGTTTACAGTTTTTCAGACAAATATATGCCCCAACTGCGAGACTCTGGTGGCGAGGGGTCCAAAAATAGCCCAGAACACGTTTTCTGCCAATTTTATCGAACATCTATTTATTGTCCCTGTGCGTTAGCACTCATTTCCCAACATTAATCTCGGGAATGCAACAGCGACGATTAAACAGCGATTTCGCGCTAGATCATTTTAGGCTCATGCTACGTGATAAATATTACGTTTATATTATACATACAATTCAATAATTCCCTTGTTGTGTATTCACTAATGAGAGATGGACTTTCATTTATAAGCGCTAACACAACGAGTCACCATCATGTGTCAGTAATTTTTCCTATTGGATATTTGAAATAAATATTATACATACATTAATAAATGCATTTATAATAAACTACATCATAATCAAAATAAAATATTTAACACCCCATTTATTTCATTTATAAATCATTAGTGGCAGCATCCCGCTTAGGGATTTATCTACAAAGTAAATAGAGTGGTTTGGTATTTAAACATATCCAATTCTAGTTATGCATGATTTTAATAAATACATTAACACTGCTGTAAATCACAATCTCTCCGAAATAACTACAAACTGCACTTATGATTATTTATATTTTTTAAATAAATATTCTTTATAGGCTGAAGAAAACATACACTCGAGTTAATCTATGGCGCTCTATCAAAATGTCGCATAAAATATCCAGAGGGTTAAAAATAACAGTGCATATTTACTGGGTTCTTCCGATAAGAGCTCCTTAACCCTCGGTTAAGCTAGTCTCGAGTCGTCCACCATTAATCATGTTAAGAGTGGACGAGTGGACAAGTGCTCGGGTATGTGTATAGGAATCGACGACGGAGGAATGATTAATTTAGTTATCAAGCTCTCCCAGTATCCAGGGTCTGGGGTGGATATGGCTCCAGCTTTGGAGATAAGTCTGGCCACAAATCGAATGACCAGCCATAAATTGACATGTACTAGCGCCTCGGGAATTTCGCAAGAATTATACAAACTTCCGTTGAAATGTGGGGAGTCTCCAGATAACGGACATTCGGTGATATGAAATGCGTTTCAATTAATTATAATCATGCAACAGAGCGTTTCATTGATAAATCATAAAATACGCTGACCTGAAAAAAAGATCAATCTCCAACGACATCAATGCAGCATTTGTTAACAAATATATGAGGTAATATGGCTTTAAGGTCAACTAAGTATAATATCTATTTATAATGACACTATTTTAACGAATCAATTTTATCTTGACATGCGGACGTAGAGAAACCAAACGAGTACAATCTGTGTTTTATGCAAGTTGTTAAGAAACATCAGATTTTTTCTTGCTTGGCGTCTTAAATGCAATCGAGTGAAATTAATTTTTAAAAAATCAAAATATGACTTTTTGGCTTTTATGACGCAAGGCAAAGTCACCCTTGGATAAGGGACGACGGGCGCGATGATTTAAATTCGCCCCTACCAAATGAGCGGAATACCCCTAATTAATCCACAAAGGGACGCCCATGAGCCTCATGCGACATACGTGAAAGGTCAGAAATAATTATCGGTCAAAAATACACATTGGAGGTTGCAAAGATCAAATAATAGAAGCCTTGTTATATTTTTCGTCTTAAAAAAAATAAGTTTGACCGCCACTCAATCGATCAGTTACTTTTAGATATAAAATTTAAATACACTCAAACCTCTTTTTGTGCGACTTTTTTTTGTGCGATTTCCAAGTTATGCGGTTTTTTTTTAAAGCAATTTTATTTATTTCATAATGAGTACGTATCGAATTTATGTCAAAATTTATTTTTTAACACATCACTCAATAAGTTCATACGATTTATTTTTTGAATTAATTGCTAAAAAACGAAGAAAAATCCTACGAACTTATTGAGTGATGACTTACCATAGTATTTAAATATTCTTAATATAATATTATATTTATAAATTAATAATTTATTTAAAAAGTTAAAGAATAAGTGAAATATCCTCGAGGGTGATAAGCGGATTATAGCAATGCCAACAGGAGGTGGAGCTTTATATGTTTGCTTTAATCCTGCATAATGAATCAGCATATGTATTTAATACATGTTTATTAAATTTATGGATTTAGTAAATCGTGTAGTTGTTAAAAGAATGGACCATGAAAGGATTCATTGAACTCTTTTTTTCCTATGGAAAAGCTCCATTCCAAAAAAGCTGGGAGCTTTATCCATACAAACAGAGGAATGAAAATGACACGCCTTTCAGAAAAAATTAATAACTCAATTTACATAAATATTAGCTCCACGCAACCTTATCAATTTTCGTTGTCCCCCAAAATCGCTATAGGATAAACAGAAAAATAGCAAAAATTATACGAAATGCTAATTCTTTTAAGGTTATTAATGAAACGACAACTGAAATAATTAGGGCTGCGTTTAATTTAGGCTAATGTATTCCTGGGACGGCGTCAAAGTCAAAAAAACGAGAAAAACAAACAAGACCATTTAGCAAGCATTGGTTCCAAAATATTTTATATCGGCCTCGCGTAAAATTAAGGTCATATAGAGGCACATTTTTCCATGACGTTAACATGCTAACTAACATCATAATTATTCACTATGAAAATGTTCAAGTTTGTATGCATACGATCGAAAACTACGGACGATACGAAATCACCAAATCAGCTTGCCTCAAAGCGACCAAACTAAATTTATTCAAATCGTATGCAAAACTTGTAACTACGTTGACACTGATTTACTGCAGTTAAATGGAATGATCTGATCCTGCATTCTAGAACACGCATCGTCACCGCTCAATAAAATACATATGAGAAATTTTAAAAATTCCATCATCCTGCACACAAGGACCATTAACAATTTATACGCCCCGATCAGGTGGTTTCCAGATCGTTCCGTATCCGTTTCCTTATAGGCTTTAAAAGCGCGCCGCTGAAATATTTCACACATTCCATCAGTTTTATTGCCTGAAAGAGCATAAAAATTGATTTATTCAACATTTTGGGCCGTTTGGTATTCAAAATCGGGTTTGGGTAGCGCAGTGAATTTATTTGTTTGGTATTCAACTGCACGATACGGTCGTTGGAATGGTACAAAATAAATTACGCTATTCTTTTTGGCCCACTCGGCCTTTGGAGTGATAGTACAATATGAAGTCATAATATGGGAGTGAATTTATGATTAACATTAAATTCATGCAAATAATGTCGGAGACAGAAATTGTAATTACGTTACGGTAATATGGATTTATATGTCAAATGAGTATGACGAATATTGTTGTAACGCAGAGGGAAAAATACAGAAAGAAAATGTAAACAATCTTTCGAAAATAAAAGACGGGATTGAAGTGCAAAACCATCAAATTCTTTCCTTTGGGTTAGTTTAAAAGGCACATTTTGCATAAGAGTGATGAACCTCAAATAATTTCGTCACTCAAGTCACGTCAGTCAATATTGAAAAGAAAATGCATAAGGGCGATAATAGTCGGGTTTTAATGATCTGAGAGTTGACCGATCGCCCTGGCAGCGAGAAGACGTGATCTTCCCGTCAGCTTCTCTAACCGTGGCCGTTCTCTCAGAGAAATAATAAAAACTTGGATTCAGACGTCGTATTTTCATCGCTTTTTTCCCCTCCTATTCTTATTAATCTTTTTCCCCTCTTTCTGCGATATTATTTATTTAAGAAAATATAAAAATACAATTCAAAAATAGATAAATAAAACACTAAAAAAATCAAATATTATTTTGAAAATATGCCCGAAATAACACTAAAGCACCGAGTGTTTCGTAATTTAGTCTGGATCTGATTTGGGAAGCCAGGCAACTTGCAGCTGAAAACGCACGATCAGCCTCCACACTCGTTTATAGGTATCGTCATTAGATATTTAAATGCTAGTTCGAGTTGATGACCTCGCGAGCCCTCATTTTCGTATAACACCATCAATATGACTAAACTCGCAATATTCCCGATTTCCCGACAAATTATTTATTTCCGTCGCTGCAGATGAATACTTAATATATTACAATACTTTGATGTGATTCGTAATTATATTACGGAGGAATACAAAAATTCTAAACCCTGTATCTATTATATTTCATATCGATATTCGCATTATTAGAGTCGAGGTGTAGTAAATACATCACCGGTAGGGAATGGTTAATATAAAAATTTGAAAAACATATATGTACTCTATATATGTATACATAGACAGTAACTGCCACTTAGGCGTCGACTAAGCTCGCCAATTAATAGTTACGCCACTGTATCCAAGCGTCCAGATTTCGGCGGGAATGTCTGGATTTAGTAGCCTTCATTGTGATGGTGAGGTGTTAGATAAAATTTTCAATCCCGATTTTTTCGGGATTATGTTTACTAATCCCGGGATTCATGATCACCTAAAACTGTTCGGGATGCCGGGATTGGATTCCCTAGTCAGGACCGTCGCACCGTGCATGAAACTTGTACAAATTAACACTGTCGATAGCATACAATATTTGATAATTTCTTCAAGTAAACATAAACAATACACTTGAAATCAATTCATCATATTATTCATACATCATTATTAGTTGATAAATTTGGGTTAACAATCTATACAATTGTGCAATGTACGCAAGATACTCTCTCCTTCTCTGTTTATTTCCAAACTCAACATGCAAGGCACTCTCCGTCTCTGTTTGTCTCTGAAAGATATTTTTTCGATGTACTGGATTTAAGCCCAGATCTTTACAATTTGAGTTAAATAAATAGCCCACTATGTACTTACCGGAAAATATTGGAAATACATATGACAACTATCCCCAAGATAGCAGAAAAATAGATCTATTCAAAATAATAGATTCTGAATGATTGGGTAATATTTGAAACAATTTTATTTTTGAGATATTGATGAACCAAAAATAATTGAATACTAATTGCGCAAGTAAAAGAATAACAGTCATCTGCTTATAATATTTGAACATTGCAATTGTGAGAAGTTGCGCATGCCATTAACATTATCCCGTGAGTTCATTTTATGTAAATTGTTTCAACAAACACATAACGACAATAAAGTACAAACAATTTTACCTTGATTATACAACAAAAAGATCGACGATTCTTCTATATGAAAAAAATAAATGCATCAGTGCATTATGCTCGAAGGTTATATTTGTTCGTATAAAGTGCATAATGTGTGTGATTTGTATTGAAAAATGGTTTCTTCATATGGATGAAGACCCCTTAATACCACTTAGCTCAAAGTAATATTTATCTTCAAGTGGTTGATAAAATGTATGAGGTATTTCAAAAGTTAATGTTTGAGACATCAAGATGTCAGCATGCAGATGCTTTTCGAATGATTTGAGCCACTTCAGAAACGAATTTATCTTTTGAAGGATTCGGGAGATGGGGGCGAAGTTTGGTTTCTCGTAACGGAAATCAGAAAAAAATCGCCGTTTATGATAACCACTTGAAGGAATATCACGATGGTTATCTTTTTGGATGTCTAACGTTTGTCAATGTCACAAAAATGCCTTAGAATTATGCCAATCAAATCTTTCGCGCATTTTTTGTCACAAGAACAAATATGCTCACGTTGAACATGTGTCGCCACATTGGCGACATTTCTTGACTGCATTATTAAACTGCACAATTTTTTTCATCGTTTTTGGGTCTTCTTTCGTCGTTTGCATTGCAATATTTTTTGGTCTTATTCGTCGTCGTATGCATGTCACATAGCAGTACTAAAATAAATCCAGAGGACGTGACGGAGTCGCATCCAAATCTGGGTATCAGGTTATTTCGTACGTAAGAAGCTTCATCCACAGGCTTGACGTTCGTTACGTTTTTGGACAGGTCGTTAAAGAAAGAATTTACTACACTTGGGATTTACGATGGTATTTGGTAAAAAACGGTGTCAGAATCTGACAACGAGGAAGATCAAATGTCAATTGTCCGGTTGAATTTCAAACCCGAAAACACAACAAGCATATGCTTTCAAGGGGAAAACATGAAGAATAAACTACAAATGCATAGATCAAGACATTTACTACGTATATAATCGTGATCAAAAGGCTAAGATCTTCCTATAAAATTTAGTATGACTTAAATTTTACACTATATATATACTTATAAACCATATGGAATGAGAGGCAGCGGGTGAATTTTTGAACCCATTTCTACAAAGCTAAATTTTTTTTCGAGCAGTGTTTATATAATGTAAATCAAGAAAGTTACAATCTACCAAACTTCACAAGTTTACCTTAATTATTGTTAAATAAACATCATCTAGTTTTAATACAAAGTGACTAGGGTTTCGGTAGACGAATCTAAAGTTGAAACGCGGGAGCTTGTATAAAGTGTTTTTTGTGCGGTAGATGCGTTCCGCGGAAAATCGCACAAAAAAAGCTATGACATTCATAAAAAAATGAAGATACGTTCCATGGATTTTAAAACCGCATAACTTTGAAACAGCTATATAAAATATATCAAAAGTCGCACAAAAAAAAAAAAAAAAAAACAGGAAAACAATAAGGCAATTAAATAATTTTGGTAAAATAAAAGGATATCTTGCATCATTGGTAAAATTTTAAGGATGTCTGACATTTGGCATCTCAAATACCAGACATCCACTAGAGAAATACTAATTATTTTAATTATAAACTATCATCGCTGTGTGATAATTTTCGTTGGGATTTTCGATATGACTCAAAATCATCAAAATCGCTCTTTTCTTCGGAAGAAATAGTAAACCCAGTATCGATGACTTTTTTCCTATTTTATCCAAAATATCTTGATACATACTTTCTATGAAATTAAAAAAAAATCCTTTAAAAAATCCGCATAACTTTGAAATCGCACAAAAAAAAGCTGCACAAAAAGAGGTTTGAGTGTATATATCTAATAAGTTGAAACAATAATTTTATGGATTCCAGGAATTAAAGACAAGTTTCCTCAGTAATGTTCCAGTGTTAATATATTTTTGTAAATTTCATTATGCTATTGATATAGGTCTCTTAAATTAATGTTTAGATATTCAGTTAACTGAAAGTAGGATCGTTGTTCCAGTTATAAATGTATTGCCGATGGCACAGTTCCATCTCCGAGAGGACAAAATTATGGCATAAAACGAGCCATAATTCGACGCGGGTCGAATATAAAAAAAATCATAAAATCAAAAAGAACACTTTCAATGTTGGCTATTCCGAGAATTTCATTTTTTCAGCCACCCCATCCTCATGAAATATGATCGATATGACATTGAACAACTGTATGGGAATTCGTATAAATTAAAATCATAATCCATAATTTATTTCAAATACATACAAAAAATAGATTCTAGACAGAACTACATTCAGTTGCTTACAGAATGTCTATGGAAGTGCTGTATTCAGGACATTCAAATTTCAAGGAAATACACGACGTCGGGAAATGCTGATAATTCAACTATTTCTTGTGCTGCGGTTCAAGCTGGGTGCAATAAATATTGTTGGGGGAAATATGCTCGGACATCCGGAAGCTTTAGCTCCAACTTTATTTGGCTTTAACAACCCTCAGCAGATAACAGAGAAATAAGCCATGGGGTTTATAAAATTTCGATGTGCCAACAACAACGCAATGCACGTCTATTTATTTAACTTTAGCCAAAAAATATAGATATTATTTAAATGTAAACATCATAAAATATGAGATAACAATGATGTAAAAATCTCTTTTTGCATGATTAAATCACATCAAAAGGTGGTGACCTAAAATCGAGATCTGGATGTAGGTCACGGACGAAGACCCCTGTATCAGAGTAATCGATGAGTTTCATTCGTTATGACAAAAGCGCAAATTATGAAATAAATTATTCGATTATAATGCACGTGGAAACACCATCCATCATCAGTGAATGTGGTTGCACGTGTATGGTAGCGAATGTCTCAACGAATTGTGCCACGGTTGTTTGAATCTCTATTACAGATTTACAAGTACACGTTGACTGGAATAATTAGCTGCCCGAAAAAAATGAATAATGGACTGTTAATGAAGGGTCCACTCCTCTTAATATTTTTTTCCGTTTCTCTAAAATGACGTAGAAATTTTAAGTACGTAGTTATGGGTGCAAGGTAAAAAATAATTAATAGCTTCATTTGTGGAACACACAATGTATCGTATGTGTAGAAGTTTAACTAATCTAAATTTGTATATACATATTTGATTGTGAGCTTGATGATGAGCCATGCAATCGTTGAGATCATGTTGAGAGTTAACAGCACATTCTATATTATGATTATTTTTGTGATATAATGCCTCTATACCTTATCGGAAAATTGGACACCCTCTAAAACTAAGCTTAAATTTTTCAACATTTCAACAGACAAATTTTCCTGCATCATGCATTCAGAGTTGATGATCTCAATTCAACATCGAGCTGTCTGCTGAAGTAAAATCCGCGTAAATTATTCTCGTTTTTTATCGACCAGTTTACACCGAAACCGTATAAAGCCGGTGTAATGAAAAAACATTTATTTTATTTTTAATGAAGGTTTCATTCTGAACTGCGTCATAAAGATTTCAATATGAAAAGCCACAGTGTCGTCTATTTTTGATCCACATAAATTATTTTTTTAACTAAAGTTTGTTAGCTAATAAATGTGATTTGCTTGGTTATTATAACCTAATAAAATAATTATACTGAAAAAAAAATATATTTCCGAAAATTAAACATAGTTTTTGATCACATTTTGTATTAATAATGGGCTCAATTTTTGAGAAAATATTTTCAATAAATTATCATAAGTAAAGTAATGTGAAAAAAACATCGCGTTAAAACATAATAGCCGATGTTAACCAAAATATAGCATAATTCATAAAAACAAGCTTTTCGCGTATAATACCATCAGCCAATATATTAATATGCTTCTCGCAGTTAATGTGTTAAGATAAATTAAAGCTGGAGTACCACAGGGCAGTGTGCTTGATCCAATTTTTGTACATTCTATACACCAATGATATATGTACAGCAAAATGAAAATTAAAACACAAATTTTTACATATGAAAACCATGAATAGAATACCATGTGAAAACACATCCAAAAACCCTGACATGATTTTAGATGTGAAACTTTAATAGAAGGAACACATAAACATAAGAGAGGAAAACTGGATATAAAGTTTAGAAAATTCCATTGGCTCCTTGGGAAAAATTCAAAACTTTAATCTAGTATGGAGCTATGGTGCTCAAATATGGGGCTGTACTAATGCGTTTAATATAAAAATAATACAATAATTCCACATACATAATTGGGAGAATATAATAAAAGCTCTCTAATACGCTATTAAAACGTCAAGGAAGAAATAAGGATAAAAAGGAAGCATGAGTTCATCAAGCTTCGTAAGCATACTAATGTCGAGGCTCAATAGTTAAATTATAAACACTTAATATTAACCTTTTCGTGAGTACTTACGGAAATATCCGTTTTGACCTTCACTATTCAGAAAGAGCACTCTTGTGCATTGAAGCTCCGAGGCGGACAGAGACAAAGAGAACTTAGCGCAGTTCGGGAGACTGAGACGGATAGCTTCTTCATATGCATCGCATGATTGTATAGATCGTTAAGCCCAAATTTATCCACTTATAATGATTTCGATTTCAAGTGTGTTATTTGTTTACGCAAAGAAACGACCGAATATTGTGTGTTATCGAGAGTGTTTGTTTATTTAACTGCTTGCTGTTCTTCGCTGCGTGTTGAATGAGTCTTTGTCCAATTATCATTTCCTTCCAAAGGAGGAGCACTTGAATCGATTTTTTGTGCATTGTTTATGTAAAGAAATGACGAGTGTTCATGACAAGTGGCTCTGCCTCGAATTGAAGATTGTCTTACGCTGATTAGGAGCTGACAGAACGTAATCGGTGTAAAGCGATTATGACATCAACGACTTCATCGATTTTAAATTTGCTCACTAACGAAAAGGTTAAGAAAGTTGAAAAAAAAACAAAGCCCTTCGAGCTTGAGACGACAATTCTTGAAAGCTGCCGAACAGGAAAACCATAAGATAAAGACATGACCATAAGATATTCAAACAGTTGAAGTGGAAGAAAAAAAGGAGAGAATGTTTAATATTGACCTAAAGTTCCTCGATAATCTTCAAATGATATAAACAAAACTCGAGACTAAACATAAACTAAATAATATTGTGACTTATGCGGCATGTGCTTTGATCGAAATTTAACTTGCTTTCCAGGTTTAATCCTAGAGAAAGAAATCCTAATTTAAGTATCACAAAAAATAATGATTGTCAGTCAACACTCGATGTTCGCTAAAAAACGTTCTGCATGAAATGCGTTATTTTTTACAACACGAAGCATTTTATGTTATCACGAAATAATGAATATAACTATCCAAATGCTGAAAATTATTCTCAAAACCATATATTCAAAGCCTTATGAAAGTATTATCAGTTGACAGATTTCCCCACACCATGTAAAAGAAACAACCGCATCAAGTCTATAAAATATTGTACAGCATATCATAAAATAGACATCACTCTAGGTCGTGAAGCAATCCATAAAAATCAGGGATAATGAATTTCACAACTCACCGAAGAAGAAAAAAAAAACAAAATTCAACACTTACACGATATAAGCATTAGCATAATTGAAGACGATAGAAAACCCATGCTGCCAAATGTATTGTGAGTTATTTGCGAAATCATGCTGATGAGGCGGGTGTGAAGGTCGAAACAAAAATAAATTCATTCCGTTGACAAGCGACATACAGCGAATCATTGAGATGTAAAATTTAAATGATTCGTATGATACGGTGCCGAAAAATGTTAAGGATCACTGAGCGCAATAAATTATTAACGAGCAAAAGTTTTCATTTTCTTCGAGCTGTCGTAATATTATTACGACAGTTCGCAGAAATTTGCCGCTGGCTCGAGCTGCAATAAAATATTTGACTTTCGGAGTTCAATTAAAGGCTGTACCATATGAAATTGCCGATTTATCTCCGTTGAAGATCAATCGACCAAGTATAGTGAGATAGATCCTGAAGCCTTAACACTTCTGTCAATAAGATAGTCTGGCCATTTTGCTTTTGAGATGAGTTTTAATAGTAACTATGAATGGATCTTACCAAAACTCCCAGGATTTGTTCATTGAAGGGTTTTACAGAATTTAACGTTAAAAAAAGGTCAGGATCCTTGTGTTTCGAGAAAAAAGGATATTTCTATTTATACCCCTAGAGTCAATGAAAGTGGTCTGGTCAGACCCAGAAAAATATGAAGAAAATGAACATAGCAATGAACATGTTAGAAATCGTCATCCAGATTGGTCAGGTGAACGACAAGCTTAAAAAACTCGGATTTGTATATAAGAAATGCGAGGAGCCAGTTTGTCAACAGCATAGCCAGCCATTTTAAATATACTCAAACCTCTTTTTGTGCGATTTCGAAGTTATGCTATTTTTTTTAAAGCATTTTTTTCTTTTTTTTAATTTCATAAAGAGTACGTATCGAGATATTTCGGATAAATTCCTATTTTACATTGTATAAACACTGACTGAAACAAAAATTAGCTTTGTAGAAACTATAAAATTATTACGCTAATTTTTACTAAGCATGAATATTTTTGTCGTATTTGATCTTACTTTCTATGTTCATACTAATTATAAAATACACTCAGAATGCGCATTCATATATGATAAAACCAAGTACATCCTCTCAATATTAATCAAAAAGTTTGAAATCAATGCAACAAAATTGGAAATCCCTGTTCGTATATTTGTGGCGTTAGAGCCATTGTTTTCCGCTTTATGCTTTCCCGTCTGCCGCCTGCTTTTATGGGGCAACGCTAATACTTCTTGCGTTGATTTAATGCTACATGGTGAAATTTTGCGTAGCACAATTTAAGAAGCACAGGCGCAGAATAATCGCGAGTTTGTTGCGGTTTGGCAGAAGTTCTATGGACGCAGGTCTCACGGTTCGACGAATGGATGAACTAATTAATTCCTTTGATCGCCGAAGGCTCTGCGATATCCTGATCCTCGAATATTGGAGCAACAGTGTGAATCCGAATGTTAAATATTCAATACGAATCCTTCCGACGATGAAATTAAGAATGCTTCGGCTGTTCGAGAAGCATCTTTTATAAATTTATAGACCAGGAAATAATATGAAATTGAATATAGTATTTACTTTATTGGTTTAGCATAACCACTGAATGTAACTAACTGTAGTATTAAACTTTCCAACTATGCGGTTGCTTCATTAAAAATAATCGGATTTAACTACTGCTGCAAACTATAAATTCTTGAAGCCGACAACAGTTTTAGTAGCATCTCATAGTTTAGGATAGATGAATTCAAATTTAAATCAATTTAATAATGTTATTAAGTAATACAATCAACGTTATATAACCATACAGCAATCCCTATAAGATATAGAACAGGAGATTTAAATTTATGATAAAGTTACGATTATTTACGTGCAAAAAAACTGCAAAAATATTTTTTATATCCTGCAATGAAAATTCTTTTTAACACTCAGGAGCCCGCTGTTTTCGGTTGAGTAATACACGTTATACCACAAATTTCTGATAATTTTGCTATTCCACGCGGCATTGACAAACATGCTTGTATAGTGCATTAATTTTAATATTTTTAAGACTTTTACCGACAACTTATTATATTTTTTCGATTGAATAAATACGGTCTGTCTGAATTTGGAAATTCCTTTGGAGAATGTATTTTTAAAAGTCAAAACATTGAAAAAATGCAAAAAAAAACCTAATCAATTTTTTCGTAATTCAGCGATGCAATGCAATATGATTTACACAGTCCCAAATTATAATTTTTTTTTCAAATTTCGGCTAGTGTTGATGATTTATTTCCTATTTTATCCAAAATATCTAGATACGTACTTTTTATGAAATTTAAAAAAAAGAAAAAATTGCTTTAAAAAAAACCGCATAACTTCGAAATCGCACAAAAAAAGTTGCACAAAAAGAGGTTTTTTTCACAGTTATAATTTGGTATTTTCTTCTATACGAAACACAAAAACTTTAGTTTTTGGAGTCACTTAACATGGTAATTTTGTAATACTGTAGAAATATATATGATGAACACGATTATCCAAAAAAATCGCATTGAAAACGTTGATGCCAACTAAGCCCACATATAAAGTGTTAAAAAGAGATTTTTGTGAATAAATAAATATAATTTATAACGCAACCATGACACACACATTTTATATTACAATTGGCTTATATAGTCATCATCATTTTCAGATTTGTAACCAATATATGCGATGCCCGAAGGATACGCATCTCGAGTTTAAAAGATCCAAGAATTCGTCGAACATCTCGAGAATATATGATAGAATACGTGCCACAGTTTTAATGCTTCTTACATCATTGCGTTCCATTTGTGTGACTTTGAGAAGATCGAATTGTATTATAAAGAAGTAGTGTTTATATACGCAAATCATGAAGCAATGCTCATGACTTAGCAAGTGAAGTCCAATCCTAGTAAAAATTTACGTCCTTATTCATTTTTAATCAAATTAATGATTAATCCAAAAGTAATCAACATTTCTAAAAATCGTCCAAGCTATAAAATCTGCATGAGTAAAATCTACTTTCCATATATTAGCATGCTACACAGTGTCTCATTATATTTTCTATTTTTCGTGTATGGTTCACCCGAAAACCTCGGGTGCCTGAGTGTTACAAGTGATTGCATAAAATGTCAATTATTTTTCAATTTAATTAAAGTATTTTATTGATATAAATTATATGATTTCGTGACTTATAAAATTACATATTTTATAATCACGTTTAAAGATATAGTGCTGTAATGTTGTTCTTCGGTGTGGGTGATTAAATTTTTCGCCGAGACAAATGCATCTACCGTTGAAGAAACGACACTGACGAATAGCCTGCGAAAGTAATTTATAACCCATCAGGCAAGGATTCCTCGACGATGCATAAGCAGCATTCCCTTGAACTTGAATCAAGGACAAGCCTTGATTGAGATGATCGTCCGGGAAGAGTATATGTGTGAAGCGGACGAGCACAATGGCTGCATTGTGTGGTAATTGCACACTGATCGATAAACTTAAAGTGGTCTCATTACGTCGCTGCATAACACCATCCGACGAGATACCTTCGTCTCCGTGCATTCCATCCTTGACGATCAATGGCGAAGACCAAAACAGGACATCCCGGACGATTTGGGCATCAGCCTTCCTAAAAGGAATCACAAAGTGAGCGCCTCAAATGTCGGTCCCTACGTTACATTCCATAGTAATCCAGAAATTGCTCACGCGTCACGCTTCGCACACAAGACAGTTACGAGGATAATATTTGGCAAAGCGTTACATCCTGTCTATTTAAATGGCAGTTTTTAGCATACAAATATAATAAATGAGTGCGTTTGCCATATACAGAAATTATTCATGAATTTGTTAACTTTCCGATGCCATTCATCATGAGCACCAAACTGGGACGTCGCTGCACGCATTAAAAATGAGTGCTCAAATTCTTAAACTATTCAATGAGCCCCGATGAGTATGAAACCCAAATATAAGCATGTTCTCATATTTGAACAGCGAAATTTAAAAAAAAATCAATACTAGAAGTTCATCAATTTGCCGAATTTCAGTTAAGTAGAGTTGACAGGTAACACCAAAAGCTATTATTTCATCGGGCACAAGCTACCCAAGCAACGATAGAGCTGACTAAATGAATATGTAGCAGATAAATCGTCGACAGCTGAAAAGTGAGTCAACGTGTTCTCAAGACATGTTAAGTATTTGCAGCTGAAAAAGAAAAGAAAAACTCCGAATTGAATGGGATGAGAATATTTTCTGAATGACCCATCCACCATTTCAAGACGAGACCTCCTCAAATTCAAATACGAACATGACCTGCGCCACATAATTAATGGCATCCAACCATTAATGGTGGCACCGAACCCGACAATGACGATTCATTCTTGTCTACAAACCTACAAACAACGAATCGTGATCGACGAACGGACGAAGATCGTTTTGGAACAGTACTTGAAGAGCAAGACGCCGATTAAATGCTGAAATTGATACAGAATAGATATTACTAGAAAAAAATAAGACCTCTAGATTTTTAAAGATTCAGCAGGTCTCTGAACCCTTAATTTTTTAAGAAAATTCTTTCACATTTTGTGATTATTATTTAGTAAAAACATTAGTATTTATTAACAAATACGCTCTTATTCGAAGTGCATTTCATTAAACCTTTAAATAGTTTTAAACTAATTTTAAGTTATCATAAACTGAGATGCTATATTTGTATGTTCGCCACTTATCATCCGTACAAATCCACTTATCTGTCAGGATCGTCGCAGCGTGTATGAAGCTTGTATATAAATAAATAAACACTCACTTTATTCCTAGAAGACTGGCTGAATATTGTGAAGGATCGTTTAAACGTTCCTATCTAAACACAAGGAGATTTTTAAAAAAAGCTCAAAAAAGGTTTCTTAACGCTTTGAAAGTTGCGTGTTTTTAAACTCAAATAATTACAGTAGCCAGTGTAACCCCCAAGTATCATTTTGCGTACCCCCTGAGATGCGCACCGTTTGAAGATCACTATCATATATGATTATTCCTAAAAATTATGAAATCTGTTTATATTTCTTGATTTTTTTTAATTTTATGTGTTGCAAAATTAGCCTGTCATATTTTTGCATCGTATTTTTCATTTAAAAAAATTGCGAAATTTGACGTTTGATGGACCGCAAAGAGTTAAACATTAACCGTTTGAAGGTTTTAGATACCGATTAGTATATTTTATGAATTAAAAATTGATTAAAAGTCGCATTACAAATCCTCATACGTCATTATATAATGCATGCTGATATACACGTTCCTCTTCAGGATATCGTCGAAGGAAGATGCTGAGAATAAATGTCCTGGATAATTATGTTTGTCATGGTTAATCATTGACAAACAACATAATGATGACCAAGCTTAATGGGCTTCATGACAAAAATAAAGTTGCAACAAACGTTGACAATGCACGAACAGGAAATAACTGCATTATTCGGCGCATCAAAGTGGATATTCATGTACAAATTAAAAAGGTATGCAGATATATAAATAAAGATCATCCTAGGCCCCAAATATTGAAATATTGAGTAAGTTTACAAGAAAAATGAAACAAAAATGACCGTTACGTACTATTTTTATAATCTTTGGTGTGCTAAAGAGTTGAACCTTGAAACTGGCAAGCTAACAGCCAAATATTACATCATCGAAATATTCAGGGCGAGAATCGAATAAATCTCACGAGTTAAAAATCCTGTTGTAAGGAGTCACAAATAAACCATAAATTTAGCAAGCGAAGAAATCCAGTTTTCAAAATTGCAAAAAAACCTACGAGACGTGTGTAGATCGCTCAGTATTTCTTTTCTGTCGGTTGAAAATGCAATTTATATTTGCTTTTCTAATATCGAATTCTCAACATGTCTAATGAAAACTTCATAAACACCTTTGCCTCCCCATTAATCAATCCAAGTCGGAGCATAAAACAGGTGTGAAAGATGTTTCTCGGGATTAAGCATACGGGCTGTACATAAAATTGAGATTCTTATTTGCGGTTGGTTCTGGTAATTTACCATGCGTGTCTTTTTTTGCGATCAATGACAATGTTGTTGCATGATTGCTCTATGTCACGATTACAAATATTATTGAGATATAGCGGATTGTTTGTGATGTTAATAAGTCGAGAGCTTACGTGACAGTTATGCGAATGCGATCTGTCACAATCTGCAAAAAAGGACAATGAAGCAATTCACATTCTATGCTGGGCACCTTTGAGAACACGTCCAAGTGCATTATCTCATGTTCCTTATCTGAATGCAACGAGAAGGCGATACATTATTTGTCATAAATATCGGCATGAATAAACCCTTCTGCCAGATGGGCACGAAAGGCGGAAATTTCAGAGTGAAAATGACAAATACCCCGGATGATTTAATGAAGAAACATCTTCATAGACACTGTTCTGTACCTTATAAATAATAAATTGACAGGTTGTCAAAGTGAGTTGGTTCAAAGTGTCCGTACTTTGCACTTGGCATAATTTAGCAGGCGGCGAACTTCTTAGGAAAAGTTTTAACCGAGTTGATAACTAAAAGTTGTGTAGACTTTAGATAAATCGTCAATCTACATTTTAAGGAGACATGTTCTATTAAAACTTAAATCTTTGCGTGCTCTAAAATAATTTCATACACATTTCGTATGGAAAATTCAAACAATAAAGAATAAATCCAGATAATACAACATCTGAGCAATATTTGAAATGTCTAAATCGCAATAAAATTGATTCAAAGCCTATAAATCTGAAATAGTTTTTAACATTTGTTAAAATCTTATCAAAGTAACTAACCTGCAAAATAAGTGTCGATCTAATATCATAAATGATTCCTTTGGACTTCATATTTCATAAGCTCCATCTCATAAATAACAATAAAAGTGTTTAAGACATTGTCTAAGTTTTCAGAAAATGTTCCTTTTAACGTCGCGGGAATGTACGTTTTTCCCGCCGGTTCCTCAGCGTAGTCTCGCTGTTGGGATCTCTCTCTCCACAGATAATAACAAATTAAGCCAATAACGCCGATTTCACAATATAATGACTATCTTGTTCTTTCTTCCGCCACACCTCTTACCTACTACCTCTAAATAACATAAAGCAATCATATTCTTCCGTTTGTATTCAATTGTGAAACCCTGTTTTTATTATTAAGAACAGAATGATTCACAGTACAAATCAATTTGGGATATCGTAAGTAATACACTCGGGCCTTGTATAAGATGGTTTTATACAACACGTTTGTATAAATTGTGACATGATTTTACAACACGCTTTATATAACATGGTTTGAGGGAAAAAATGTTCGATTTGCATGGAGTTGGATTATAAACTACATCTATAATGCAACTTCTAGACCTGTGAATCAATAGAAGATCAATAGAAGATCTACCTACTATCTTCGGTATTTTTCTGGAACGCAAACCCTAATTTTGTATGAACTTCAAAATTTTTAATGTGCAATATTGGTAAATCGGCTGAATTGACATGGAAAACAAGTTACATAAATAACATAATGAAAATCTGCGTTTGAGACGGATTTTTTTAACGCAGGGTTCTTCCGGATTTTTAATTTGTGCTAATATTATAGCATCACGAAACAACGACTACAAAGCACATAAACCGCGAAATTGTTTCTGCTGCTTCCGTCGTGTTTTATTGTCACGCATCCCATTTGCGTCAACAAAACAAGACCATGTTTATTCTACAGGATAAGTACTTCCAGCACGGCAGACTTGACAATTCGGTCGTCTTTATTTGTTTACATCCTTAATGTCCAATGTCACTTAGAGGTCTTTTTTCGTTGTAACCAAGATTGTTGTGACCGCAAAATGCGTAAGCCTGGTGGTATCGGACTACAACGCCGTCTGCCTCGCATTACAATAATTGATCGTTCGGTTCTATTGAAACCGAAGATGGGTCGTAGAATTGGTCGGCAGGCACGATTGATCTAATCAATTTTAAACTTGTGAAAAATTCAACTTTATTATAGAAATAATGGGAGCAAGCATTGTGATCGTTCTGTGCACCCAGCAAAGTCCCTGAATGATTGCATTAAGCAACATTAGCTGCATACATGAGTGTCTTTGTGTCCATTCACATGTCAACAATTGCAGGTGCACTCAGCGATGACTCTATTGCAAGTGAGCTGATGTATGGAATTATTTATCAAACGACTCTCAACATTTCTGCAGATTCTCTGAAATAAAGTACATTTTCATTGATGAGTTCATTGACAAATATACAGTGCGTCAATAAAGTCATATGGCATGCGAATAATTTTGAAATTACAGTAGAACTTCGATTATTCAGATCTCGATTATCTGGATTGTTCAAAATAAAGCAAAAATTATACTGTAACTTAACTAGAACCTGATATAGAAGACATTGCGGAAGCAATAACAGAAATGTCTATATGCTAAATGGGATGAAGAAGATGTAACCGAGTGGTTAAACTGCGATGCAAACGATCCTGGACTCCAAATTTAGAATGACGAGGAAATAATGAAAGAAATATCTACTTTAGAAGAACAAGATTGAGAATACAAAGAAGAAATTTGCAAGGGAAAGATATTGGTTCTATACATTCTGAAGCTTTTCTATGTGTAGATGTCGCCATGAAATGGCTTGAGAACCAAGAGGATTGTAATTCAGGACAACTTATATATCTTAAGAGTATTCGCGATTTGGCAGCTTCAACAAATAAAAAATATTCATACTTTCCCTGTCAATTACGATTATTTTCGTTTATCCAGATTTTCGTTATCCGGACTATTTTCATCCCCAATTTGTCCAGATAATCGAGGTTCTACTGTATCAAAAAAAAATAAACATGAACGTCTCATTGGTTTCAATTCAATAAATACAACAAATACTTTATTACACCTAAATGTGAAAAGACACCAAGTTCAGCTAACAAATGTCGTTATAAAAAATAACCGTTAAAAAATATTTTATTTCATATTTTCTCATTTTTGTTACAGTCGAAATGCTTTTATATTGATGAGAACCAATTGTCGCCGAAAATAAGGCAAAATGTCAGAGAGGATAAAAAAGATTGAGAACTTATGCATCAACCTAATATTACAATATATTAACCTGTTAAGCGGGCAGGACGTATATACACGTCCAACGTAAACTGCATCAAAATTGGTTAGGACGTATTTATACGTCTATATCGAATATGTGAGTTTTTTTATAAATTCTAAGCATCGTTAAAAAAAATATGAACTCACGCCAGGTGAGCGGGACGTATATATACGTCCTAAGGAAAATGTGCGCGCCCACTGTATGTTGCGTTATTAAAAAAGGAACTTCCCCGCTTAACAGGTTAACATAATACCACCGCAACATGATTTCTCCTGATTGGACTTTGCCATTTTATTAAGAATTTCAAATGGCAATTTAAGCCAAATTAAATATTGCGATTCGCACTGTTATCATTTCGCTATAAAATTAAGGCTTTCGATCAGGGAAATTGATGAAAAAATGAAGATTTCTAAACTCGGAGGTTACTCTACCTTCAATATCGAGCGAATGAGAAGGTGTTATGATATAGACGAAATAGATGTAACCCCTTCCTGTGAATGGATATTGAAGAGGTCCATAGTTCTGCAGTGGACTGTTTATGGCTACACTATGATGATGATGATATGATTATAAGGTGTATAATGTAAAATTCGCAACATATCTTCCAAATAGCCGAAATATGTTTCGTCAAAAATGCCAGAGATTTATTGTGACAGATAATACTAAATTCGATAAATTTATGAAATAATCCATCCCCAATATCAAAAAGAAAGATTAAATTATTATCAAAGACAGGTTGCAGATAAATAATACAAGCATTGTAAATATACAGAGTGGTAGACTAATTTCCTGAACTAATTAAAAACTACCAAGACTGAATCTGAAAAAAAACGAATTCATTATATAAAGTCCCAAGTACATAAAGCATTATAATTTCTGAATAATTCTTGTAATTTACATGTTTCTAAGACTCCAAACGCGAATGTTTGGATGTCTATAAATTGAGTCGAAGCAAAAGGGACTCGAAGAAATATTCATGTTTAAGTCAACATTCATACGAAAACAGTGGCTCAACTCGGAAATTGGCAGTCTCGTGAAAAATTCTAGCCGCTCCTGACGAGTCAAGATCCTCATGAATCCTTTATATTTTTGGGGGAGGAAATAAAATCACCGTGTCTGAGAGGCGCCTCCGTCTATAAAACAGATGAAAGATTCCCACGCAACGCAGACGCAAAGGATCCTTTGAGATCA
This sequence comes from Stenopsyche tienmushanensis, assembly GCA_008973525.1. NCBI lineage: Eukaryota > Metazoa > Arthropoda > Insecta > Trichoptera > Stenopsychidae > Stenopsyche > Stenopsyche tienmushanensis. Next base: position 133,641 of record WACJ01000006.1, on the reverse strand, counting down.
AAGCAAAAAAAAAAAAGCTGATTCGATTCGGAAAATGGAAGGGAAGACAAATTGGCGACATTTATTAGTATATTATACAAGTGGGGAAAAAAACGTTTATTTACAGTGTAATTTCATATGTATTAAAATCTGAGATCTGTCTCTGATTGCATTATTCATCAGTATAAACCTTATTAATATCATTTATCAGATAGCTGACCTTTCCCTAAATTTCCTTTTCATCAAATCGGAAACCAATTCTATCTATAAAACATAGACGTGGTGTACCAAATGGCTGAACTTTGAAATTCAATACTTTTATATTCAAAGTTTTAAAGTTAAGAATTGTGAACATTTAGAATTGTCAAAGAAAACTCAACTCGAAAACCAATAAAACCGTTTTGTCGGAATGAAAACCGAAATTGAACCGATTCAAAATCATCTTTTTTTTTGGTTTGGTACACGTCATTCTTATGCAGGATTATTATCTTGGAAAGAATTTATCCTGTTAAATTCCGTCGGAGTCGGTGATTGTGAATGGAAGACAGAGACGGAGAGAGTATCTTGTGTATATCGTACGGTTGTTAACCCAAATTAATCGATTAATAATGATATGTGAATGTTATTGTTGCGTGGACCAAAATGTTCTGTCGTTGACAGTTAGGTCGGCTTTAAGCTGGCCATATTTTTTTATAATTAAGACCCCCCCCCCCCGGATTAATCGGAAGGCGAGCGAAGAAATAAGTAAGGAGTGAAGAAATAGCCTTGGGACGAGCACGACGTACATTTTGGTCCCGCGACAGATCGCCGCCTCGGATGGAGGCCACGTGCCTCGCGATCGTCGCAAACTGGCGACATAGAAGGCTATCATTTGGTATCCCGAATCCTTTGCTGGAGCTCTCCTTTTGGGGTTGCCTAACATATCTTGATCGTCATCGTATAGGATTAAAGAATCCGCCCCCTCCCGTTGTTGGGGGCGCGTCCGCCGTCGATTGGGCTCCGAGACCTTCAAGCTTCATATACGCTGCGACAGTCCTGACAGATAAGTGGATTTCTATGGATGATAAGTGGCGGATATACAAATATAGCATCTAAGTTTATGATGATTTAAAATTATCTCACTACTCAAGGGGTTAATTATGTATTTTGTTTATCTTATTTCATTCTATATATTTGCTATGTGACTGTGCACCGAGGCTTCCATATTTAAATTTGTTTCCTAGTGTTGGGAACTCCAGCCTGAGACTCTCAAACTTCAAACAAATAAGCGTCAAGTCAATATCCTTTCATTTCATAAATTATATAATTATATATATATATTTCTAGCTCTAATTATTATACCTTAAATTAATTATAAATATAATATTTGTCATCTACATGCTAACTTTAAAATTCTAGACATCATCAATCAATAAAGACAGTAAATTCTTATTATAAAAGAAGTAATAAAATGTTCTAAATTATGCCATAAAATAAACTTTTAATACAAATAAAAATGTTTAAAAATTAATCACTCAAAGCAGAACCAAAAACCGAAAAAAAACGACAAATGTTTTTGGAACTGAAACGATATAAAAACCGAAATAAAAAATTGGGATTGAAGCCCTGCATAAAAACAAACAGTTCCCGAAGAAATAAAAATCAGAAAAATGATTTCTCATTTATAAAAATGAAGACTAAAGTAATTAAGTAAATAGGAAATGGTTTTACAATTTTATTCATTCTAATTAATAAAAATATTTTAAATAATACTGTAAGAAGAAAACTTACTTCAATTAAAACATCACTAATTTTGTATTAAGTAAAATGGAGATCTTGTGTATGAATTTAATAGATTTTTTTTTTAATTTTTAATAAATAGTAAAGTAATTACTTATCTTCTATACAACGCCATGACAAAATTTGATTAAAAAATTTGGACACTCATACTACTTACTCATGGCTTTACTATTTACAAATTAAAGAACACTTTCCCAATCTTTTCGCCTAGTAAAAGGGAATTATTTCTCGTGTAGTGAAAAATATAAATGCATTTTTGGGAAAAATTATAGATTTTGAACAATCCCTTTTAATGACACAAAAGAAATCTCAAAACACATTATTAATCATTCAAATAAAATTAAGTCAAAATATTATTTAGAGATAATAATTGTTTCAAAATATTTTTCAAAACATGATATATGAAGACAAGAGTATTACTGGATAATGTATTATATAATCAAAAAGGATAATCATTGATTTAATTCAATACTGGTTTTGAGTTTATATATACTTATAAGTGTTATAGTTTGAATGCTTGTTTGAGGAGTACAGAACATATAAAATATACAAATTTCTAGAGTCTGAAATATAATGGATCAATTTAAAAAAAGTGTGGGCAAGACATGTTTATGCCATAATCATATGCTCTGAAAAAAATACTAATTTCCCGAATGGAAAAAAATAAATTGAGCATGTAACTTTAAGAAAAATGCTAATATCCACAAATGAAAAAAAGAGCTGAAGATCATATCTGCTAGAAAAAACTCTTAGAAGGAAACAAAACAGTAATTTCAGTAGAGTAATCTCAATTTCAAGAGTAATTTCATTGGAAGAAAAATAAAAATAGATTATTTTACTACAGATTATAATACTCGTATATAACATAGCAATTTAACACACATAATTATTAGAGCAAAATGGTTTCGTTAATCAATATATAACAATAGAAAATATTTGTAAAATTACATTCATAATGATATTAATTTTTAAATAAGGAGAATAAAACATTCAAACCGAAGAATAAACATGAAATAAAAAATTGAAAACCTTAACTTTTTTGATAAATAAATTACATTTTTCAACAATATATTAGAACATATAATATATATCTTTCTTCTTAATTATATATGTGTTTCAAATCTGCTAAAATTATATTTCCATTCATTGACTTTATATTCAATGCATTGAATGACATCCATAATAATATTCCCATTGTGCTATATAATACATTGGATATATGAGATTTCATTGGTTTCCTATTTCTTTCCATATATCATATAATTTAAAAAATGCAATTGAAATAGATCCGATAGTAAGGTAGGGTCTGAGTGATTTTTAAAATTATCATTATTTTAAACTATGTTATAACTACAGTTGTAAATAACACACTCATATATAGCCCTGCCTGATTTCCTTCCTCAGTTCAGTATTTGATGTTTAGAACTAAAAAATAAGGATAGATTCTCTCTTGCGATATTAGATTTTTAAAATACATAAAATAAACGATAACAGCTTCTATTATAAATGATTATTTAAAACAGTGACCAAAATCATAGCCTTATAAAGCGAACATAAATAGATTTTGTTATCTATATAATAGGTTAAAATGAAATATATGATAGATTTAAAATTTAATAAAATAAACTACAAAATATAGAATGAGAATGAGAAACAAAATATTCTAGATTTAGAACTAAATTAAATTTTTAAAAAAAACCTTGAATTGAAACCTAAAATTTTAACTAGAATATTTTAAAAAGAACAATGAATACTTACCCATTACACCCAATTGCTGAGGAGTTAATGACGGAGCATCAGCAATTACAGAACTAGCAGCAGGCGCTCCTCCTATCGATCCTGATGCTAGTGATAACTTTTCACTCAGAGCAACAGAAGATCCTGCACGACGAGGGCTCCGAGATGCACGCCCAGAACTTCCGGATATAGAGACGACATCTAAAAATTAATTTTACTTTATAAATAACAAATCTAATGATATCTAGAGAAGTTGATTTAAGTAAATTTACCTCCATTTGGGCTTCGTATTCTAGAAGCACGAAGTCTTCTATAAAATATTTTTCGCAAACGGGGATCTGTTAACGTAGGGGCACGGCGTCGAGCTAGATATCTGGCAAGAACTCCAACCATAACTGCGCTTACACCCATTACGCCAACACTCCAGATTGCCACCTTCAAATGAAAGAAAAATAATTAGATGTATATTAAAAAATAAATAAGAGATGTATGAATAATTGGAGTTCATTACGATTTCCGATTTTCCCTACAAAACTATTACGCTAGAAATCTTTTTAATAACACCTAAATGTCAAATAAAAATATATACGCAGACAAATAGATCTCGGTAAACATTTAAATTCAAATGTGACTAAAGAAAAATTAAATCTCAAGCATACATAATTCAATTTATCAAATATTATTAATGATTGACAATTAAAAAATAACTTTGTTATGATCATCAATATAAATTATCAGAAAAAACATATTTCCACAACTTTTTACTTTGGTACACATAAATATAATGTTTGAAATAACAATATAAAATAGAACAAATGTTAATAATAATGATAAAAATACATAATAGTCATATTACTAACTTTTTGTGAGGTTGTAAAATTGACATCTTTAAATGGTAATAATTGGCGCCAATTATGAATTTTTCCAAACAGGGGACTCAAATGAGGCAGCAAAGACATCTTGGATGATTTATTTAATTGGCCGTAATAGATTGTTTTACACGAAATCGCCTCTATTGATATCAGATGTTAGCCTGAACTTGGTGAGGTTATCTGTCATTTCAAACTAACAACACAGCTAGAATTGGATAGTCAAGGCATGTAAGAAAACCAGTTTTCAAATTCACACACGATCACTTTGCTTCGGAGTATAATTATGTCTAAAATGCTGAGATAGCAAAGATAATTATGATAAGGATTTCAATATTCCCGGCATATCTGTACGTTCAAACTATATTTTTACAGAATTCCCGTTGGCCAAGATTAACTATAAACTAGGCATATTTTAAAGTGATTGACATAATAGATTTTTTTAGATAAATATTTCTTAAAGAATCCGGTTATTGTGTTGTCGAGCTTTTATTCACATTTTTAAGATTCCGATTATTTTATTGCAGTATTGAGTTATATATATTTTTTAATAATGCAATTGCTATTTGAAAATTAAAATATTTTAATAATGTTATTAATTATTAAAATATCATATCGATGATTTTAAGTTTACAATTTTTAAATTTATTATTTCTTATAATCAACATTCATAATAAAGTTATTTTGAATACTCATATTTCAAATAAATTAAAACTTGAAATCTAATTTTTTTATGCACTTAAACCTTTGTAAGATTTAATTTTTGCTTAATTTTGAAATGTTATTGGCGTTAAAAAATAATATTTTTGAGACGGAGAAAAATAAATCACCGGCATAAAAAAAATAGTTACATAGTTATGGTCATAACTAAATCTGTCTGAACAGAAATTGTGCGTAAAGTGAAGACAAATGTCAGTTCGTAGAAGCTTAGTTCGATATTCCTCCATGTAAAAACGAGTGTATAATTTTCCATAAAAATGGATTGTACTGATGGAGCCTTAGAAGAAGTATCTCAAAATGTCGGATGCCCATTTAACAATGTTCCCGTTGAAGTTTTGGAATTTATTTTAAGTTTGATTCCACCATATAGAGATCTACAAAACTGCATGTGTGTGTGTAAAAGATGGTATAGCTGCTGCAAAAGTAAGAATATGCGTGGAGTTTTAATTATTCTATTTATAGAAATGGATATTTTAATATATTTCTATGCTATGAGCTATTTTTTAAATTTAATTTCAGATGTTTTACGCAAAACGGAAAATGATCTTTATAAAGCTATCATTGATGTTAACATCAATTGGACAACAATTACGCCCCTCGATATGGCACCTTCTATAACTAAAAGATTTTCTCATGCTGCATGTGTTCATGACAATTCCATGTATATTTTTGGAGGCTGTACAACGAATTCGACTGCTTTTAATGATTTATGGCGTTTTGATTTATCAAAAAGGCAGTGGATAAGACCATTAGCCATGGGAACGTACCCTACACCTAAAGCATATGCAACGATGATCCCATATAAAGATTCCTTAATATTATTTGGAGGATGGGCCTATCCATTGCTATCACACGTGTGTCAAGACTGGACAGTATACAGTGATATACATTTTTACGATACAAACTTGAATCGTTGGGTTCTCGTGACTCCAATAAATAGTCCACCTCCGATGGCGGGTCATTCTGCAATCATCAGAGGTGACACTATGGTTGTTTTTGGGGGTCTTTATAAATCCTCGGCAATTTATTCTCCGACCTTGAGCTCTAATGAAGTTTGGGTTTTGGATATCAATACAATGGTTTGGGTAAATCAAACAACTAGTGAGCCGAAACCACCTGCAAGATATGGACAATCTCTAGTCAAATTAAATGAAAACCACATTATGATTATTGGCGGAATCAAAGGCGCCATAGTATATGAGGACTGTTGGATCCTCAAAATGGAGGGTTCAGTATGGATTTGGTATGAAGTTAATGTCAAAAATAAAGAATGGTCTATTTCAAATATTTGGTGTAATCCAGCATGCAGGGTAAGATCAGTAAATTTATTTAACACATTACATACAGGAAAATTTTGCGCGTATTTGCCGTTAGTTTTTGGTCATTCAACAAATCCTCATAAGACAAATAATGGCAAAAAATATGAAAAAACATGCCATAATTCATTAAAAAAATGCTTCCCGTACTTAATGTGTTAATATGCAGCATGATTCATTTTATACGATATGTTACAAATATCTTGTTATTGCAGGTTGGTGATAAAGTGATATTTTTAAGTCATGAAAGAAAAGGCTCAACTTATCCAGTTCCTTCTCCGTGGAGAATCTCATCTGAATTTGAAGAATATACAGTAGCTAGACAATTGGAACAAAATATGCGGCGTTTAGTAGATAAAGATAATAATATTAACGGTCGGAGAGGAACATTTTCTCATCATAGACAAAATAACGCAAATTCTTCAAATAGAAATGTCAACGCCGGATCTTCGAGGACTGGACACGAAGAACCGAGAGCTGGACCTAGTAATTCAAATATTTCAAAATTAAAAGAAACTAATGCTAATCTACCTGATGACAATTCAAATGGTGATCAAAAAGAAAATATTCGTCTGTATCGTGAGAAAATTGAAAAACAATTCAAAGATAGTCATAATGTCAATCCAAACCAAAGTTCAGTTTTAGGGCAAAAAGTTTATAGAAAGGTATTTATTTTTTCCTTTGCTTTTATTTTATATAAACCTAATCTTTAATATGTCCTATTGGACTTTATGTCAAATATCTTGGTCATTGTGACTCTTTATCATTAGAATTAAGATTTTTTATAAGATTGTCCCGTCTCATAATGAAGAAGTGTGGGTAATTCAAGTCACTGTTTAATTCTTTTGTATAATATCATCCATCTGAAGGCTGATTGTTGGTCGGACAAAAGAAACAGAAATAAAAACCTGTTTGGTCATGCTAATGATTAGATTATGCTTCCATTTCAAACCTGATGTGTAGTAAATATATGTGCGGTAGATCTTAAGCAGTAAAATATTTTCGCATTCTATGACTACTATGTGTTTATTATTTACAGATTGTACCAACTTTACATATAAGAGATCCAAATTTGGCTAAAATGGCGGCGTTTTCGACTGATTCTCCAGTTCATTACCTCATAAACGATAACCACTTTGCGAGTCAAAGAAGGAATTATAATGAACGACATCAAGCAATGAAGAATGCAATAGTCAGCCAACAGGCCGTACCAGCTGTAAAGAAATCACGCCGGAACACTCTTGCCTTACACATGTTAGACATTTCGACAGTTCTAAATGAGAATTGCTTTTCTTCCGTATCTTGGATTCAACCTCAGAAAGATACCGAAACGGAAGGCGCTCCCGAAGGAATTATGATGTATTCATTAGTACGAGGAAATGGTGAATTGATTATGTTTGGTGGTCTTTATTGTATGATATCAAATAAGTTTTCAAATTCATTACACTTTATAACGCCACCAAAAGACATTATATAAAAGAATAAATACTGCCATATAAATTTTTGAAATAAAATTATATTTCATCCATTTTCTCATTAAATAAAATTATCATTAAAATAAATTTCATAAATTTACTTCTGTATTTTGCCTTATTTTTTTACCTCATCCCTTACAGTATTCACTTTGTGACTTTTATATTTTTTTAAACTTACTGTAATAAACATAAAATAAAGAAAATGTAATATTTTTATAAAAGTAGACAATTAGAATACCTTGAAATAATTTTAACCTATTTGAAAATCTGAGAAAATTGAATGTCAGCCAATCCTCCGTGTATTATTATACGGAGCACTTAAATGGTCATCCTATTATTTTACTGCTATATCTGGTGATAACTTTATTACAAACGCTAATGTGTAGAGTGTGTATCTTCAATGTAAGGGACGCTTCTTAAATTATAAATTGTTAGATTTATTGAAACCATTGATAATTCATACAAAGTTGCGTGTGAAGAAATACGTATCGACTTTTGAGAATGAGTTGATGGAAAGAGCTCAAAATAAGGAAAGCTCTAAAAGGAATACCGGGAAATACTGTCATTAATAGGTTAGTGATAGAATAAATAGGAAGAGATGTGACATGAATACAGAAATAAAGGTGTGAATTGATCTAATATTTAGAGGTACATAACAACACTCGTATTTTAAGAAATTCACAAATAATGATGCTCTTGAATTGACCACTACATTGCACAAGGATGCTATTGGATTACTAGAAAGTCAATACCTCTTTCTGTTATTCATAACTTTTTTTTTTTTCGAAGGAGGGGAATCTTCAAGAAGACGCCTCCTTCTGAGGTAGTGTGAGGTTTGACTAAGCATTGGTAATGCGTCTCGCTAGTATTTGACTGAGCATCGCCAGACTCACTAAACCCCTCCTCCGGTTCCGCCGCCACCCGGCTACCGCGAAGTATTGCTCTAGGGTGGCGGTATGTGTCCCTCTAGGGCCTCGTGTTAACGTGAATTCTTCACGGTTCTTCTATTCTTGATATATCTCTGCTGGGTTTTCTCGCTCATGGGTTGAGGAGGAGGAGGATGCTTCGGTTCGTGTCCGACGTCTCAGTCGTTCAGCATCCTCCTTCTGCAGCATAACGCACGCGACGTATCTGGACAACGCGTTCCATGCCCTGGCATTGGTTAGCATCGTAGGGACCATGTTGCTGGGAGTGAGTGAATTGACTTCAAGCTCCTCCCGCAGTGTATCCCTCTCTGTGCTCCAAGCCGGGCAGTCGAATAGCGTGTGCGCGGCATCGTCCAGCTCCGCTCCGCAATGGTGACAATTCGGACCGGCCTCTTTTTGAATCCTGTGCAGGTAGCTACCAAAGCAGCCATGCCCAGTGAGTGCCTGGGTAAGGTGGTAGCACAGCTGACCGTGTTTCCTAGCTGTCCAGGGCTTAAGGTCAGGGATGAGCCGATGGGTCCATCGACCTTTGGTGGAGCTGTCCCATCGGGACTGCCATTCCACCATGGTGGACTGCCTAGCTCTTTGCCTGGTTTCCCCGGTGCGTATAGCTTTCCTTTCTTTTGCGAGCAGGTCGATTGGCGGAATGGCAGTCAGTGCCAGGACTGCGTCTTCTGACACTGTGCGATATGCTGCTGCGACTCTGATCGCGCTTCTCCTTTGTACTCTAGCCAGATTGAGCCTGGCCCTTTCGAAGTGTAGTGCCTCGGCCCATATCGGAGCTCCGTACAATAGTACCGAGTGCACCACCTCGTTATATAGTCTTCGACGGTTTGTCTTAGGGCCACCGATGTTAGGCATCAACCTAGCTAGACCTTCCGCAATACTAGCCGCCTTTGTTGCGGCCTTCTCCGTATGTGTAACAAAACGGAGCTTATCGTCAATTTCAACCCCCAAGTAACGGATGGATCTTGAGAACTTGATCTCACAGTTCTCGATACTCAGAGGTGGGGGAGCAAGCTTTCTTCGCCTAGTAAAGAAGATGGCCTCAGTCTTCTGGGCGGCGAGCTGCAGTCCAGCCCCCGTCAACCAGTTCCTGACCCTCCTTAGCGTGTCTTCGCAGATTATTTCGAGGTACTCCGTTTTGGCGGTGACTAGTATTGCGACGTCGTTAGCGAAGGCGACCATTTTGGCGCCCTCCATGAGCGGTGTCCTCAATAAGCCATCATACATTGCGTTCCACAGGGTGGGTCCGAGCACCGAACCCTGTGGGACTCCCGCGGTGACTGGTCTTTGTTTGCTCGTCCCGTCGGCTTCTGTATATATTAGTGTCCTCTCGTGCAGGTAGCTCTCCACCATTCTGGTTAAGTATGGCGGGACGTCAATTTCCTTCAAGGCCTTGTTTATTAAGTTCCATCTTGCGGAGTTGAAGGCGTTCTTGACGTCCAAGGCTATCATTACTACGTGTTTACTTGCCTTGATACTGCCACCCCACGCCTGTTTCACCGTGTCAACGACCTCGGTGACAGCGTCGATTGTGGAGCGGCCTGCACGGAAGCCGTACTGTTGCGGGGATAACGCAGGTTCGATAAACTGCTGGAGTCGCTGGAGCAATAGTCTCTCCAGCAGTTTCCCTAGCCCGTCCAACATGCACAGCGGTCTATAGGCCGACGGTCCCGATGTTGTCTTCCCTTTGGGGATGAGCACCAGCTTCTGGCGCTTCCAAGGTGGTGGGAAGATCCCTTCCGATAAGCAAATATTAAATACCGTTAGCAGGAGGTCCGGGTCAATGCCGGCGACCAGGCCGATGACTATATTGGGCACTCCATCCAGTCCGGGGGCTTTCTTTGTCGCCAGACGCTTTGCAGCCTTGGCGAGCTCTTCCACGGTGAAGGGGAGTCCCGTCTCCTCAGGTGTTCCAAGGGATATGGTTACCGAGTCTACTGGTGGTGGGCTCGGAAAGAGCTTGTCTACCGTTGCTTTGAGGTTTTCGGGGCTGCTCAGGAACGGATCTATTTTCGCAGATCGGAGTTTGCGTCTCACGATCTTGTAGGGTTTTCCCCACGGATCTGCGTTCACAGACTCGCATAGCTCGTCCCAGCACTGTGCTTTGCTTTGCCTGATGGCAACGCGCAGTGCTTTCCTCGCATTCTTGTATCCTAGGCGCAGTTCATCGGAGCTCGGGTGTCGCTGCGTCCGGCGGTGCCAGGCGATGCACTGTCTCCGTAACTCAGACTGTTATTCATAACTACGATCTTTCAAACTGTGCACTTTTCATGATATTATTAAGTATCTGATATATATCTAAAATTGTAAACAAACATATCTATTATTATGTAGTACAAATTGCATCATTAGCGAGCTAATTTTATGATCGTTATTGATGTTTTTAATTATGGTAAACATAAATATAAAGTTATATGAGTAAATAATTAATTTCACCAATGCTGACAGAAATTTGTGATTGACAGATTGTGAACTGAATAAATGTCAGGAATCGTAATAATCAGATTTATGCCTGTTAAAAAGTTTTCATTTATGCAGATTTGGTTAAAAACTAATTCATAAAATAGCTAGCTTCGTTATCTTCAAGTTACACCATCACTATACATTACGTGACGATTGACACGTATTCACAGAGAGTACACCCAAGTTATTAATTTGCTAATTTAAAAAAGTACTAAGCAGAGCGGGATGGGGAAGGTTCAGTAATATGTATAGATGTCAAATGTATTCCACGTCTGTAGTCTGTGAGACTAATGATCTTGAGTTATACGCTCAAGCAAGTTGGCAGGTATTACACCAGCGAAATGATAGTCCTCTATGCTTGCTTTCTCGACCTGAGCAAGGAATTCGTTTGCGTTGACCGGACCATCAGCATAGGGTGCGGAGTTATACAAAGAGGCTCTGTCGCCAGATCTTTTCAGCCTTTACATTGACAATCTCTCCTTGGTTCAGAGACCGCAGTTAGTTGCCAGACGGGTGGAAAGTGCATCAATCACATCCTGTATGCAGATGACATGGTGCTGTTGGCGCTTTCAATCAAAGCGCCATTAGACGTTTGCATGGATTACACCATCACACACAAACTGACTTTCAATATATCTAAGTCAGTGCTGATGGTGTTTTGATACGGGAAGGCTCCGGATCAAAACCCATCAAAGTAAGACGGCTCAGGATAATACAAGAGTTTAAATATCTCAGGCATCTCATCAATGACATTTATTTTACAAATGCAATAATACTGTCAAGCGTCAGATTTTCCTAACATTTTGTACATCCCTTTACACGGGAGAGCTTTGGACACACTTTCGGCAGAGCAGCATGCGACAGGTCCAGATGCAATATAACGCATGTTATAGAGCACTATTCAGAATGCCCAGGAGTTGCAGTGCATCGGGAATGTTCCTGTACGGGTGCATTCCTCAACTCGAGGTGCTACTTCGTAGAGCTGGAGCTGCTCGTCTTCTCGTCAGGGAACGCCTTGGTTAGAGTAGCCTTGACCGACCTCACCTTTATTATATTCAAGAGGTGGATCGGACTCGTATTCAATTGTTCTTTGCTACCGTTTTATTATGTATTTTATCTTTAATTTTATTTCATGTAATAAGGAGAAAGCTGTTTTTAAACTAGTATATAAAGTTACCTTTTTTTAAATGTTTTACAGTTACAGTATAGGGCTACAATGCAAGATTAATTTTATAAAACCACAAAATGAAAACCGTTTTAAAGCGAATACCGTGTTAAGCGGGGATGTGTGTAACTTTTATTTTAAGGAGAAAAACTAATTGAATCAATATTTTAAATTAATTATATTATATGTACCTTTAATTTTAAATGTGTAAGGTTACATAGGGTATTAGCATTTGGTGTAAATTTGGTGCAAATTACTTTTGAAGGAGTAGATTTGCAAAAGAGTAGTGATACTCGACTAATGACACCACTCCAGAACAATCAAGGGGAAATAACGAAATCGGTCAACGATAAGAATGATGCGAGTATCTTAATTATCAAAGCAAACCCCTGTTCTCAAGACAACACAAATGAAAGTCATCATATCTTTGTTGAAATATCGACGATAGCGATTTCAGTTTATTATACCTAAATTTTATGACGGTTTAAAGATTCTTTAGAATGCGATTTTTTTTTAAATAGTAAGTATGCACATTTGCCAGTTTCTATAAAAAAAAATTAAAAACATATTGAGAATGTTTGGATGTGTAGGAGTACCTTTACTGCACGACTTTGCCATCGATGCACTTGTGTATGATGAGACGCAAGACATCCGTCTCTGTCTCATGATTTCCGATCCGATAGGGTTAACAGTGGTGTCATGATCATAAAACAGCTTAAGAAAAAAAAACGATCTTAAATTACATCATTTATTTGTACGATTTTAAACACACAATAATTATGAATTGATTTTTAAGTTAATTTTCATTTTCTTGATCGCTATCTTTTGATTGGGCCAAACTACCAAATACTTTAGCAGGCACAGATTGTTTCTCAATTGGAATATCATCTTCACTCTCTTCAGATTCATCATCTATATCAATTTCATCCGGATTTACAATTCTGGAAGTATCGGTTCCATCACGATCTTGACCTTGAGTTTCACCCCTAACAAATAATATGTTACCACCTTTAGACGGTAAATTCTGTGGGATGATACCCATTTCTGCTGCTTTTGCTTCTAGCATTCTCATTCCGTCCTTTGCACCTGGAGCCAAGTCTGCAACTGTTCCAGCAGACTGAGTAGCAGAATTCAACATCTGAGCAGACATCATGTTGACTTGTGTATTATAAGTGGCTTGTACGCTACGTTTTATTCTTAGCATTTCACGCATTGTTTCTTCATTACCGTGTCTAACTTCAAATTCTTTCCATGTGTCCCAAAATTCGCTGGTCACCCGAGGATCACACATTTGACTACAATGTGCATATATTGCTCTAGCACGATCAATTTCCCCGAGTTTAGTCTCCATTTCGGCAAATCGTTGACACATTTCCCGAGACTGTACTTCTGATAATACTTCAATAGCTTTTTCATATATTTGTCTAGTTTTCGGAACGCCGTATATTTCGGCAGCTTTTTTAATGTAAATGTTAAACATTTCAAACATCTCTTTTTGTGGCACTCGACTAGTCGCTCTTTCATAAACCGCCATTGCGTGTCTCGCCAATCCATGTTCCTCTTCTAATTTGGCGTACAATAAGAAAAATGATTTCACGTATTCAGGAGGGCAATTTTCTAAGCACTGTTCGAAAAGATCACGAGCCCGTTCTAATTTCGTGCCTCCGTATCGCTTGAGAAATTTCGTTAAATACGTGTTCCAAATATCATAAACGTTGGGCCACTTAAATTGAGCTATTCCCTTTTCGTACGCCCGGAAGGCCTCTTCAAAGTATTTGTGTTCTTCTAAAAATAGCCCATAGTTTATAATTATTTGTGGGGATGCGAGTTTTAAGTCAATTATGTGATCATATACAGCTTTACACGATTTGTATGTTCCAAAACTTTCTTCTAAATCTGCATACATTGACCAAACTTTCAAAGACTTGTATAATCTCATTTGAACAGATACTGTTTCATCGTGATAATCAACTTTTCTGGTTGGTAACACAGTGGCTTTTTGCATTAATTTAAGAGCTTCTTCATAATTTTCATGCCTTATTTCCATTTCAGCCCACTCACACCATACAGATGCTAAGTCATCGACTCGTGTATATGGAACTAGCGTGGCTTTGTCGAATACTAATCGAGCATCTTCAATTTGATTGTTTTCTTCGTAGAATTTAGCAAATGACACCCATAAAGTGAAAAGTTTTCCCACTGCTAATTTTGGATCTACAGTTTGAACTGCTTCAGTATATGTATTAATTATCTCATGGGGTTTCCCTTCGTGGAGTTTTACTCTTTTATGCCATTCAGGTACATTATGAGGATTTTGTCTAAGCAGAACTGAATTAAGAAGTAATAATCTTCGCTCTATTAAATATTCAAACCGAGACAATCTTAATTCTAAATCAATTTGATCATCGTCTGTAGGATTCGATTTTAGAGCAACATCTTCCATTTTTTTGTTCAAACTTAACTCTTCAAATTGGGCATATGCATCAAACACTTGTGTAAAATCGCGTACAGTAGTAACAGTCTGAATAGCTTCTTCGTATATGTCTCGTGCTCGATCGAATAAACCACTTCGAACATAATAATCAGATAAAGAATTCCACAAGTGACCCAATTGATCAGTGTATCGTCTTAATCCACCTCTTATGATTGCATCTACATTCAATGAATGTACCTTATCTGGATTTTTAGAAATTAGTTCGCATAATTCATTCCAAAGTTGATGATTTGATTTCCCATGTTTGGATTGAAAGTGTTCATTATCTACGATGTTAGCTAGCTTAACAGCTGCATCATCTAGTCTCCCAATAGATATAAGATACTCTATGAATTCTTCTGCATTTTCTGGGCATAACTTTAAGTATCGTCTAAATACTCTGACGGCAGTTTCGTGTATGTCATGTTTCCTTAAAAATTCTAAATACAGAGGCCATATTCTATGATGTTGAGTAATTGGTAAAGCCCTGAGAGCTCGATCAAATGCTTTCCGAGTTACTGTAATGCGACACTGGAACGTAAGGAATGAACAATAATCCATCCAAATTCTTGGCATTTTGTGCATAAATACCAATGATCTTTCAAAAACATTATTGACTTCATCGTATCCAGGGTCTGTAAAGCATTTGCCTTTTATTTGAGTTCTCCTCAGTTTTAAGTAATTGTACCACAATTTAAATGATCCAGGTAGTTCTTTTAACGCTCTTTCATATATTAGATTTACTTCATATCTCGGCGCTGATTTTTTGTGTTCAATATATCGTAGCCAATGTTTTACAGAGTAAGGGTTTCTTAAAATCTCCTCTTCGTATGGCAAATCATCTTCACTCTAGAAAAATAATTCGAATTGTAAATTTAACATTTAAATATTCACAAAATACAATTTTTACTATTTCACTCGATCCTCTTTTTGTCGTTTTGAAATAAAATATAGTAAAAATTAGTCAGCCATCAATCAGATTTTAATCGATACTGCATAAACTCTATTAATGTGCTAGCGGAAGAACACCCGTCACAGGGGGTGTACATGTTAAGTATCTATCTAATGTGACTTTATATGTACATAGAAAAAATCATGCATATATAAATAATAAACAAATTAGATTCATTTGAGTCTAAGAATTTGATATTTTGAGTTGATATTGAGCATAGAATCTATGTAGCATTTTTACACATACACCTTTTTCGATACGCTAGTCTTTGTAATGGATTCCCGTTATAAAAAGAGGATCAGGTGTACTTTTAAATAAAAAATATTACAGCTATTTAATTCTAATTTTAAAGATTATTCTATAGCGTTTCCATTAGAACATTATAGAATGACAGTTTTAATACTAATTGCTCTTTCATATATTCAAATATGAATAAAAACAGACAGTATTATTGAAAAAATGACATTTATACTAAGAAATTATAGGTTATAATAACATTCGTTTATGTGTTAATACATTAATAAGCAACAATAAACTATGACTAAAACATCAACACTTACGAATATGATTTCAATCCTATTTTCGTCTAAAACTGGCATTTTAGTTAAACACAAACTCAGTAAATAACGAATTAAAACATCACTG
Source organism: Stenopsyche tienmushanensis (assembly GCA_008973525.1). Taxonomy (NCBI): domain Eukaryota; kingdom Metazoa; phylum Arthropoda; class Insecta; order Trichoptera; family Stenopsychidae; genus Stenopsyche; species Stenopsyche tienmushanensis. Next base: position 117,136 of record WACJ01000006.1, on the reverse strand, counting down.
TCAAACGACAGTCAAACGAGCCAAACGCGTCCAATCCGAACTTAAAAATGATCGACCATGAATTTACGCTTAAATTTATAAACGCTTAACACTTTATCAAAGTATTTAAATTAGATATACGTATTAATTAATCGACTCACTAATCAATTGAGAAAAAAAAATGTATTTGACAATCAAATTTATTTGGTTAGGTTTTTTTTTTTTAAATCAAATATAATTTTAAAAAATCATATAATGACAAATAATTCAATTAAAAACATGATAAAATATTTTGTATTTTAACTAACAACCATAAAATATAATTTTAAGAATCGTTGTAAAAATGTATTTGTTTATATATGGTCAGCTTTTGGATTGTCAGGCTTTAAACAAAAAAGATGATCTTATCAGTCTGACGTTTCACCATGTATCCGAAGCGACAGTTACTTCTTCTCTCGTCATCAGCACCTTATGGATACACCTATTTAAATTACGCCAGACAAGACATAGAAGCATTATTCAAAAAGTAATAATATTTATATATATTTTTAATTAACCACAAGCTGTTTAAAACATAATTGATTATGCTTTTAGGAACAATGTGAGTCAAGTACTATTTGTACCATATGCATATCTCGACTATAACAAGTACACAGACAAAGTGAAAAATGTATTAGAAAAGCAATGGAATTATAGAGTGGAGGGTATTCATACCTATGAGGATCCCGTCTGTGCTGTTAATTCAGCCCAAGCAATTTTTGTTGGCGGAGGAAATACTTTCCATTTACTCAAAGGACTTTATGATAACAAGTTAATTGAGCCTATTAGAAGACGCGTATTGGAAGATGGTATTCCTTATCTTGGAAGCAGCGCTGGTACTAATGTCGCTACTCCGAATATTTGCACAACAAATGATATGCCCATAGTTCAACCACCGAGTTTTGATGCCTTAAAATTAATCCCTTTCAATATAAACCCGCATTATGTGGATCCCATACCAAATGACACTCATCAAGGAGAATCAAGAGAAACGAGAATTATGGAATATTTAGAAATACCGTCGACGGGTCCGGTATTAGGAATTAGGGAAGGAGCAACAATACATATTGAAGGTGATAAAGCTGCATTAAAAGGTGTTGCTAATTCAAAATTGTTTGCAATGTAAGTATATTGACATTTTAAAATATGGTAGCATAAGACTGATGATTTGAATGCCGAAATGGTTGGCAATAGTCTCATAAAAGGGATTGCTAAAAGCCACCTCAAATAATAATAATCAAAAACATTAATAACTCTTGATTGATAACATGTTTTGCATCGATATTAGATTTAAATACTGTGGTATATCATAAGTTTACTGAGTATTCAACTTATCTACTTTAAAATAGTCTGTTTTTTATTGAAATAATCTATTATTTTATCTTGCAGAGGTCAGAAACCGAAGGAATATGAAGTAGGATCTGATTTGTCATTCTTGCTTCAAATTGAAGACACTAATGTATGATGCACAGAGCTGTTTATTTATTGAGAGCTAATGTGTGTATCTTATGATATAATTTAAGCTATCACCATAACAGCTTATACATGTTATGTTAACGAAAATGAAATGTTCAATTATCAAGATAATTCAATTAAACGTTTCTATGCAATTTTGATTGATGTTAACAACTGTGGAATGCTTTTCATAGGAAACCACAAGACTGCATTTGTATCAAAGATCAAATAAAACACTTAAATCGCTCTGGAATTCTAATTTTATGACACTTTTATCTATAAGCAATGTATATTGTGGTATTGATAGTTGCACCATAGTTGATAAATTGCTTTCAAACACAAATAAAAAGGTCGACACTTATCTTTATATATTTTTCTATCGTATATGAATATAATATTTAATCCATATATGCAAACGTGAAAAACGTACATATCTTTTAGCATTTTTTATGAAATACTATAATTTTTTTCAATTTTGCAAATGACTGTAATTTAATATATATAAAATAAAACTTGTATTTTATGCATAACCAAATTTTTGATGTCTTATTTCGTCTTAAACACCTATAATCATCAATCGTAAATATACTTTTGTGTTGAATTATTTCAACTGTATTATTAATTTCTTTTCTCGTTTACAGCAAATTTAAAATCGATAAAGTCGTTGATGCCATAATCGCTTTACACTGATTACAAATAACAAACTTGAAATCAAAATCATTATTAGTCGATAAATTTGGGGTAACGATCTGTACAATTGTGCGATGTATTTGGGAAAACTCTCCGACTGTCTCCAAAATTGCGCTACGTTCTCTCTGTCTCCGAGCTCAATGTACAAGTGTGCTCTTTCTGAATATGAAGAATTTGATTTGTGTAAGGCTTTTTTTGAAAAATTCATAGTATTTACTAGGGATTCTGAAGCCTCAGCCTTCACAAAGTCACAATGTATCCTGTTATACCTGCTTTCATTCAATACAAATCAGATATTTCGACGAATTTCGAGGTTTTCAGGGGCATAAAAATGTGTTTTCATAATTAAAATGTACAATATATTAGGCTTAATCGTTTGCATACTTTTTTTAATCGTTTTGTATTATCAATTCTAGTTATTTTAGTGTAAAAAATTACACGTTTTTTGTGATAAATAACAACCACAGTTTTTATTAAGAATCTGATTTTAATCCTGAATCTCAATTACTATTATAATGTATGAAATCTTCAAGCATTTCTATTGACAATGATTAACAAATCTGTTTCTATAGTTAGTGCTTTGATTTAATAATTAGATTCGTAGCTTAATAATCTTGGGTTTAAATCTACAGAACATGTGGTTGACATTTTTAAAAATATATACTGAAAATTGTTTACTATATTCATAAATGTTACACATTACTATCTCATCAATATTCGAACTCTGACTAACTTTATATGCTTGTTATAATTTAATTTAGTAATTCAGAAAGATGTATTCATATATAATAATTTTAAATTTGACTAATAAATCAGCGTAAAAGTGCAATTTAAGGTTTTCAGTGTGTTAAATGATGGTAAAATTTTGTAAAGCATAATAATAGGGAAAAAGTAATTTGAGTAACGATTGTAATAAAAATAAACATATCGGCTTTTTTAAAACTTTATTAAGGGAATTACAAAAATAATCCCAGTCTACATATTGAATAGTAAATTCAACCTATGTTTTTGTTCTTTTAAAACATAGTTATTAAATATAACTATAAACATGGACAATTATTGGAAATAAATTTATGATAATTTCCATGGCTAACTTTTAAACATTCATAAAATGCATTATTCTTAATATACATATTTGAAATACGATTCATTTTTATACATGTATTTATTTCACAGAAATTAAAATTTCAATTGTGACTACATTATTTCTTTGTAAAATATTTAGTAAACACAATCCATTTTGTAAAATAAATATTTTTACAGAAATAAAATATCTTACTCTTGTAAAATATGTGGAGATTGATTAGCATGACAAATTGTCACCATTATATGTACAAATAATAAGAATTTGATCCATCACAATAAAACTGCTCATGTAGTTTTTCTTGCTCATTCACAAAATATTTGATAAGACATTCTAAAATATTATTTAGACACTTTAGTACTGCACATCAGAATACACTCAATTTTTAAACTTAAGTTGTGAACACTAACACTATGTATTTATAAAAAAAATATTCATGCTCAACTCACTATGAAATAAATTGATAAATAATACATTTCACTTTTAAATTTGTTTATTTATTGTATATATACTATTTTCAACGTATATTCTTCTTAAAAAGTACACTGTTGAGCTTTCTATTAAAATCGTATATCAATCACAAAACAATATGTGTTTCAAACAAAAACTTAAAAACTGTATGTTCTTTAAGCAAAATCCGGCAATAATCCAAAAACACATTTCCAATCCAAATGAATCGTTCTTGGAATAAACCATCAAAAACACTAACAAACAGCACTGTCTAAAAACAAAAAGTATTTCACATTTTAAAATTCACGCAACCGGTAAAATACTGCAATCGATAATCAAATAATATCGTATATATATTTATACATATAATATACGCCGAAATATTTTTCTCTAAACAAAACGATTTACTTAAATGAAACTACTGTCAAGCAGTTTTTTGGATGAGTTTTTGCGCCATTGCAAAGAGGTGCGGTTCTGGCGGATGTATGTCATGTCCACATTCGTTAATTGGTAGATTGCAAAGATGGCGACGAAGTGCTAAATCCTGTCTTGCACAGAGAGCCCTTGTGAAACCAGTTTCTGTACCGAACAGTGCCATTCGTTGCTTTCGTCTTCTTTCAATTGCCACCTAAAAACAAATAGATAAATAAATAGGAATATTAATTTAACGACCTATTTGGCGAAATGAAGCATTACCTGAATTGATGCTATCGGATGGGATAATTTGAAACCAGTCTCGACGTGGTTCTCAGAACTTGCAGGGATGGCTTCTTTATTTTCATTTTTATTGAATATTTCATTAATCATGGTTTCACCAGCCAAATGGAAGGACACTCCAATTCTAGCCAATACTTTTTGAGGTTGCCAATACTCTCTGGCTCCAGTCTTTTCTTTATTTAAATCATCTTTTCCTCGAACCTCAGCAACGAGACTCGCCCAGTCCACTCCCAAAGCATCTCCCAAACCTTAAAAGAATACAGATCTTATAATATTAAAGATTCATACACTTGTCAAAGAAAATCATTGATTATGTAATTAATCCTATCAGACTGGAAATCGTGAGATAGAGACGGGTGTCTTGCGTTTCAACATACACTCGAGCATCGATGGCAAAGTTGTGCCGTAAAACACACACGTCTAAATATTCTCAATATGTTTTTAAATTTTTTTATAGAAACTTGTAAATGTTCATACTTGCTATTCAACAAAAAATGGTATTCTAAAGAATCTTTTAACCGTCATAAAAATTAGGTATAATCGACAGAAATCGCTATCGTCGGATAAGCTATTAAGCTCTTTCAACAAAGATATGATGACTTTCGTTTGTGTTGTCTTGAGAGCAAGGGTTTGTTTTGATAATTAAGATACTCGCATCATTTTTATTGTTGACCAATTTTGTTATTCCCCTTGATTGTTCTGGAGTGGTGACATTAACCGAGTATCACCTCTTTGCAAAATCTATTCCTTCAGAAGTAAACTGACAGGCTTGCACGGTAACTCTGTTCTTTTATTTTCGCAACACATTAAAAGGCAAAAATAGTTGAACAACAGAAAGTGGATACCATGCAAGTTATATAAATAAAGAAATATTCTGAAGAAATGAACGAATATTGTGTGCTATCAACAGTGTTAAGATTTATTATCAGCTTTTTATACGCTGCGGCGAAGCTGACAGAAAAGTGGATTGATATTAGAGGGTAGCATGTATGTTCTCCGCTTTAAAAAGGTTAAGTTGTAAGTAAAAAATATGTTTAACACTAAGGTTAAGAAACAGTGATGACTATTGCTATTACCTTAGTCAACCTTTATTATAATTTTTATATTTATAAACGTGTCTCATAATTGAAAGTCGGACTTACCTTTTGCGCGTTGATCTTCTTCGAGCTCTCCATCAGATATTTCTTCAAAGTCTAGATTATCTGATGCGTCTTCTCCGTCAGGCTGCTCGTTTACTTGGTCTATTTTAGTTTCTATGACTGTTCCATTTTCCTGATCATCACACAACCAATGTTGATATTATTTTAGTAATCATTGTTTTACGAACAAATAACAATTTTTAGAAAATTACGCTGGCAATTCTTGTCAAAGTATTGAATTGACAATATTATATTAGTATTAAATTTTGCATTTACAAAAGTGATTAGTTATAATGTACGACATTTCGAATCACCTGCATTCCCTGACGGCCGAAATTAAAACGGCCCCAGAGTTCAGACATTCGCAAAAAAATATACTTATAGTTTAAATGGAGTTATAAAGTCTCTTAACGCAAATAGTGTCATAATCTGAAGGGAAACAAATTTGATTATATTTTAGAAGTATTGAATGATTCTCTACATGCATTTACTTTGTTTTGAGATAAGGTACACAGTATTTGAAGCATCTAACATGTGTTATACACATGATAAAACTTTAAAACTAAGGCAGATGTATGATTACATTGAATTAGTATTATAATTAACATTAAATCATTAATAATTACCTTTTGTGAAACAGTTGGAGATTCAGTTTTTTGTGAACTTGGCGTTTCTTTCGGTTGTTTCCCTGAACCTTTAGATGACATATTTTCAATCATCTAAAAATGAATAAAAACAGCAAAGTTTTTATTTAAAAATAAACAATAATTTTAAACATTAATTGCTTGACTACTACAATATTTACATCTAAACAATTAAGGTGTAGTTAAATAAAAATGGACTATTATTACTTATTGGCTCTATTTTTTTTTAAACAATAATAACAAATTTTAAGGGATCATTTTGTATTTTGAATTGAAACAAGATAGATATAAAAAGCATGCATGTCATTTTCATAATAGTAATGGCATACATTTTAAAATTTATTATTTCTAAAAATCCTTATTTCTAACAATAACATTTTATACAACATGCGAATCAAAACCTACAAAAGGGGTCAGCAACATCAATTGATTTGATTTTATTACAATATCTTGTTAACCAATTTCCGAATACTTGATCTATTCTATCAGCACAAATATTTATTACGCTGCTTCATAGTAGTCGTTACTGGAGATTTCTCTGGATATATGTGATCGGAAAGCTTTAATATAAACAGTAATTCATAAAGGAAAATCAAAATATTTTTGTCATAATCATCATCATCATAGTGCAGCCACAAACAGTCCACTGCAGAACTATGGGGCTCTTCAATATCCACTCACAGGAAAGGGCTACATCCATTTGCTCGATATTGAAGGTAGCATAACCTCCGAGTTTCATTTAGAATGATCACCCAGCGGGTCTCCTGAATGAATGTATCGATGGGTGCTTTCACAACCGTCTTGATAGGAAGTGTGGGATGTTTATAAAGACTGAGCAGTTTTCCTCGGGAGATAGTGAAAACTACTCTAGACAACCTTTTTGATTTTATTGAAAATACAATACAAATACGTTGAGTTTATTTTTTTTAATAAATTTGCTGCAAAAAATGCATCAATGAAGACTTGTATTATTATGCTTCTATTTTTTCCCAGGTGATAACACAAACTGAAGCTAACTAACATCTCATTAACACTGTTAGAACTACGCACTAGCATGTAAATAATCATAAAAATCCCATTCGCTTGCACTACCGCACATATGTTCCAAGATACATCGAGTATTTCAAATGAATAAAGCTGTTCTTGTTAGAGTCACATTTCACATGGTTTAAAGCAAGGATCGGGGAGGTCATCATGCAAATTAATTTAACATTTAAATACATGCGGTTACAAAAATCAGGAGGCAGAAGTTGATATTAGAGCTTACAGGTTCATAGTCAGGCTTGAATGGTTGAAGATCAATCATTCCATATGGGTCAACAGAGTTTTGATTTTCAGGCGGATCGTTCGCCACTGCAGTAGACTCTGTTACCTCAGATAATTCCTGCACCAAATTAGGCGAGAGGTGTAAAAATAATTAATTGTTAAATTGTTCTACACCACAAATGCGTCCCATAGATTAAAATTTTAAGCACAGTTAAAATTCAACTAAACACTGTTAGAAACAATTTGTAATTTGAGAAATTACTTACATCGTCCCTGTTGAGTATTTCATCAGCATCATCACTAATTTCGCTGAGATCATCTGGAATGGGAGGATTTTCAGCTTCAATTGATGTATGCGGAAGTTGTGCAGAACTGGAGTGTGTTGATGATGTTTGGACAATGGGTGTACATGGTTTTTTAGATTCTGGTGCTTCAACCGGTATATCTCGGTTCCTCTTAGACGAAGCTGAATGTAAATGCATTGAATTTTGATCCATCCGACCATGATCCATTCGACCCCTATAATTTCCATCATCTATCAAAATTAAATTAAACAAAGTTAATAACATTTACATATAAAATATATATCTTTTCAATGATAAGTAAATATCTTTTACGTATAAATCATACCAAGAACCCGACCCCTTGAACCTTTGCTGGAGGTAGGTAAAGGTTGTCGATGAGAAATCCAAGCACCGTCTATACCATCACGTTCTTTATCAACCCAATCTAATCCCTGAAAAAGATTTTTTTTATTTAATTCATTTACTAAACTCAATGTTTTCAAAGTAAATTTAAAGACAATGATATTTTAAAAATATTAATAAATGCATATATCGAGTAATAAATGTTGTTTTACCTTATGTTGTGAATCTCGGTGTTGCCAATGTCGATCTTGACGATTCCAATCTCCGTAGTCTTCATTATCCCATTCTTTGTGTGGATGTGTTAATGAACCATGATGCATGTATTGTCTATCTTGATCCACTGATGTTTCTCTACCATCCCATGAAATATCATCCCTCCTTCCGCAATTCCGTCTATCATCCATAAATCCTTTAAAAAATGTGATGCAAAATTAATGCAGTGTTTAATTTAATTTTCAAATATATAAGAAATAAATATCTATATTCTCACCATGATGATCATCTAAATGATCAGGATAATCCCGATCATCTCCATCCAGATAGCTGTGGGGTCCTTGTATATCATATGGTGAATCATATCGTAAATCTCTTTCTCGTCCGGGAATAGGATATGCTCCCGGTGAACGATCTCCTCTTTCTCTATCGAGACTGACTAGGTCTTCATATCTCTCTCCTGGTCTTTCATAGCTTCTATCCATAGAATGAGAATGATCGTATGATCGATCCAAGCTGTGCCCATATTCGCTGCGATCTGGTCTTTCGACACTGTTGCGCCGATCACTTTGCCGTTTTGGTAAACGATCCATTCTGTCTCTATCTGCAGATCTATCAGTTTTTCGAGAATTCCGATCCGTGTGAATATCAGCTCTGTCTCTATTAGATGAAATGGCTCTTTCCAAGCCGAGACTTTTATTTGTCGCCGCTAAAGCAGCAAGCCGTTCTTCTGGTCTAGGAAGTAATCGTTCAACAGGCTTGTCCGGACCGGGTTTTTCTAGACCCTTGTTCAAGCCTCGGTCTCTATCACGCCCTCTGGGATTTCGTTTCGCATCTTGTTCACGTTTGGCTTGTTCTTTTCTTTCCCGATCTCTCTGCCTCTCTTGACATCTGGCCAGAGCTCCCTCCCTTTCTTTTTCACGCTGAGTTTTATCGACGCGTGGTTCTCGTTCTTTACGATCTCTTTCGTGTCTATCTTTTTCTAAGTGCTTATCTTTCCGTCGCTCCAGTGAGCGGTCCTTGTAGTCTTTATCTTTACGTTTATCATCTTTGCGATCATCTCTCGGAGATATTCGAGCTCTGTGTTTATCTACCACATCTTGTCTTCCTCCTCTGTTGCCTTTAGGAGAAGAACCTCTACTTTTAGTAGGGCTATCTTTTCGACGAGGGTCTCGAGGAGGATGGGAGCCATGTCGTCTCAGAGGGGATCTGGAACGAGCTTTTGACCTTGGCGATTTACTTCTTTTATTACGGTCTTTATCTCTTTCTCTCTCTCGTTCACGTTCCCGTTCTTTTTCACGTTCCTTCTCTCTTTCTTTCAAGCGTTCTCGTTCTCTCTCCCTTTCTCTTTCCCGTTCCTTTTCTTTTTCTCGATCCTTACTTGCTCGCGGAGAAGGACTTCTATTCTTATCTTTTCGTGGGGATTTAGAGCGTGATCGATGTTTTGAGAGAATATATCCTTTGGGTATGTTTTTGTTACTTATTGGTGGTGTTCCACCTGCTTTTTTCACAGGTGAAAGGGATTTTTTGTTAGTAACAGGTTTCGGTGGTGGTTTCTTTTTATTTGCAGGTATTTCATGTTTTTTTGGAAGCCTGTCATCTTTTTTTATAGTATTTCGCTTACAATTGACTTTCTTGTTTGGGTCGTCTTTTGAATGTTTCTTTTTAGGGATTCGATCTGAGCCTGATGATGAACTTGAATTCCTCTTTGCTTTTATTTTAATCTTCTTCCGTTGATCTCTGTAATTGGAATTAAAATTGCATTTACAGATTGAATAGATAATCAAAAAAAATATATACAGTAATATTATTGTAAAATAAAATTTTACTAGTTGTCCTGGAATCTATTATTAAGTCCAAATGCTAGAAAGTTATCTACAAGATTCTATATTTAACAGCAATTGAAGAAGTAGACTACGCAATTATTCTCCATAGAATCCTCCTTCCATACATTTGGTGCCAAAATTTAACAAAACTTTTTGAATGTGTCGTATGCGCAGGGATCAGCCGCTAGGTCTGTGTGTCCAAAAGGTCCTGAAGTGAAACCTCTGACACAACGCAGGAGCACTTCTCGATCGGCCTCCATGCCTGGACATGACCATAATACGTGATCCGCTGTCATGTCCGTATCTGTGCAAGGACACTGAAAAACTTCCTATACCAAACCGACGGAAAGAAGCCTTGAACTGTCCGTATCCTGTGAGAAACTGGGAAGTTCAATAGCATGGAACAACCCAACAACACGAAAAACGATATTTAATGGAACTAAAAAACTTGTATAAATGTCTTCTATCTTTCTCGTTCATCCATCTTTCCTGCCATGTAGTATTAGATGCAACAAGTATCCTCCTCTTTAGTATTTGCACATCGGATTCTAAACAAGGTTTGAGGTTATCCAGAAAAGATGTGTCAATGTAATTATTGCTTATAAAAACCTGTAAACGGTTTGTGAACCTATAAGGAGTGGCACCCAGCTGCAGCCGCAAGTCTAGCGGCAGAAGACCAGCCAGAACAGGCAGGGTCGCAGTCGAAACAGTCCTATAGTACTATGCACAAAAGCAAATGTGCTGTCATATATCACAAATGTTATTAATTTTATAAGATCTCGAGGCTTAAATCAGTGGCAATTCAAGCGACTTCACGTAAGTGAATTAAAAGGCAAATATTCTAGCCTGTCTTATTATGCTGGTGAACCTGCTCTAAGATTCTTAAACAATTCTGGGGTTTGAACGAAATATGTCCATTTTTAATAACTAAAACTCTAGACACAAGCTTGTTTTCTGATCCAACATCATTGTATAACAAAACATTAATGCAATTTAAATTTAATGCAGTAAAGAAAAAAAAATCAGGTCCTTACGAACATGTGTAACTAAGTTAAAGCGTTCAAATACACGCTAGTTCTGTGGGAAAAATAGTTGAAAAATTAAGATTTAAAGTAGTCTTGGAAATGAATTTGAAACAAGACGTGAAGATTTTATTTTTTTGTTTTCTTTGAGTTTCTCTATAAATATAGGATCAGAACCTACCCAATCATATGCAAATAGAGATGATTGAGATTCAAATATGAATGCAGAATTCATTATAGAATTTTACAGGTACCAGTCAGGCTTGGAAATACTTGAAAATTCTCTTGTGAAATAATTTCCACGTTTGGAAGTATTTGTCAGGGCGAGCAGTTACATTTATGAAAGGAAATAAGTTCCTTGTAAGATCCAGAATTAATGACAACCACTTTGGATCAGCTTTGAAAGTAATCACTGGACTAAATTTTCCTGGTTCTTTCGTTTTGAAATAAGCCTATGCTTCTATGAAAATCTGAAGATTTTTTGGCGGCTCACCTAAACTTAAAACTTTTTATTTTGATCCATGTTAGCCTTTGATCTTGACATGTATGATCTGTTGATCTCACATTTTTTTGAATGCAAATGTAATGAGACAAGAATAGGATAGTATGTGATATTTACCGGCCCGAAGAAGACGAAGATGTAGTGACTCCCGATGTGGAAGTGCTGACGCTAGTAGAGCTGGAGCTGCGCGAGGAAGAAGAGCTAGAAGCTGGCTTTTTCTTTTCTTTGGGTCGGCCTTTAGCCTGACCCTGCTCCATCTCTTGATCGAGCTCGCGCTGGAGCTGCTCGCGCCGCTTCTCTAGCACGTCAGCGTCGGCGTATTCTAGGTCGTTTTGGTCCCACTGTTCCCAGGGTTCGGGGCGCACGACGACAGCCGAGAGTAAGCGTTTGTCATCCTTGGGGCGCTGAGCCCACGTGGGCGCCTTCGTGCCCAGCCGTGCGAACACCGACGGTCGCTCGCCAGCGCCGCCACCGCCGCCCCCGCGCCGCCCCGACATCACACCAAGACCATACCACCGCTGACACCCGCCCGGAGTTGCCAGCACCTCCAACCCCTCAACCCCAACATATCACTCAACGGTGTTGCCATACGCACATTACAAACGTCAAACTCAACAGTTATGTCGATTTATAATTATGCGAAAAATATATTGAATAATTTATACTCTTCTTTTCGTATACAGGTAATATTTATTTTTATGATATAAATATAAATATATTATTTAATGTAAAATTCAATAACGAACCAATTATTTTTAAATACATGTGAAAATGGATTTTTTTATATTTAAATGTTCAGTACAATTTCAATATAAATATCATATATAAACCGTCGACGTTTTTACTATTCTGATAAATGTATAGACTGCAATATAATAAAAATACCATAATGTAAATTCAAATTTAAAAATAAATAAAAAATACTTTTTTGTAATAAAAAATATATATTATTTTCATGGTTTATAAAATTAAGTTTAATTAATAATATACATTTTAATGTAATGAATAAATATTTTTTTATTGCGAACAATGAAAACGGGCATAACCAAAATATAAGAATAATTAATATTTTTTGATTTTAAAAGTCATGTGATAATTTTTAATCGCAGAGAAAAATATTTTTCCAAATTGATTTTGTTTGCAGAAAAATATAAACTCCGTTTAAACGCATTTATAAGAATCAATATCTAAATCTTATTTGATATTGAGATTAACTCAGAACATAGCTCAATGAATTTATAATTGTATTTTTCGCTCTGATAATGAACAAAAACAACAATTGGCAAGCTTTATATCTAATATATAAAAATCAATGTTTGTTTGTCCGTATTTAATGCGCTGCCATACCATTCATCCGATTGCAATAAAACTTTGCCAACTTATTGTTTACATTTGTGGAAATAACATAGGCATAGTAAATTTTTTGTTTGTGTACGCAGTTTGTTATGCGAGACGTGGCATTGCAACGCATGCCGGGCAATCACTATTTAAAATAGAAATGTTAATGTCTTGATGATTTGTAAATCTTAAGATTCATATTTTTACTAACGTACCCAAAAATTCCATAAGTAATGCTCGCAGAGTGGCCATTATCAAAACATTTAATTCGTCATTATTTACTCGGAAAATGATTTCCGAAAAGGGTCCAAGCTTGTGCTATCATCTTATGTCAATAGATTTATTATCTCCAATCGTAAACGTTTTAAATATTGAGTTGAATTCATGTTATCTATTGATATTGAGTAGTCACTTAATTTATCGTCAGTCGAATAGACATGAGTTGTGTTAGTTATTGAACGAACGATTCAATTTCATTTTTAAACTTGTGATTTAGTTCTAGAGTGTAAAATAATTTATTGTGCTTGTGATTTGTCATTGTTTAAATTGTTACTATTTATTGCATTCGATTAACTTTAAAGGATATCAGCTTTATTGCCATTTCTTTGAATTTTTGGCATAAATTATCCGAAATTTTTAGGATAACTTATCTGTATGATTTCATGTTGATTGAAACCAAATTTTAACATTAAAAATATTTTCATATCTTCTCATTTGGGCGACGAAATACATATTGTTTCTTGATATGAAATTACTATTATATTCCAGATATTTCAAACAAATTCAATTGAATTTTATGGTGCAATGATTAATTGGATGGCATTCATAGATCTATTTTATTGGGGAAAATCTGGCATGGAAGCAAATTCGATAGACAATCCATTTAGCGTTGGCTTCTTACAAGATATTGGCATCCAATTGAATTTGCACAATTCATTTAATACGATGACCTTACCTTTAGATTGTTAATTACAATGAGTGATTATTCCAAGATTCTCAATATTTTTTAAATATATCATTTATGATTTCATAGTCATGCTGCGTTGCTATCGATCTGCAAAAATATAGATTTACGTAAATCTATTTAGTGAATGGGTCAGAACGTAACACATCGAGTTAATGTATTGTTGGCTCAGATTTTCAGCAGCTTGGAACATTAAATTTCGTCTCTTTCCACAATAGTGATTGTTCATAAGGTTAAATAAGTACATTGGTTTAACTAATTTATAAAAACCTTTTACAGTTTTAAAATAGATATATGTAACTTTGGTGCTAATTTTTTGTTATGTTATGACATTTAGTGTTGTATTTTATTATCGCAGCAGTTGAAAGCTGCGGTTTTAAATCAAAAATAGATCAAGATAAACCCAAGGTGATAACAATATATATATTGTTATAGTGCTCGTATTGTAATTTCGTCATTCAATTACTTCAGTCGATTCGTGACTCCATCGAGAGATGTCTGACTTGGAGAAAATTTCCGGACTCATCGCGACACATCTTCAGAAGATATCAGAAAATGTCGGCTTGGACACTTGGAAGATTATGAAATCACCAGTCGAAGGAAGAGGATTGTTTTCAAAGCGGGATTTATTTCCCGGCGATCTAATTTACGTGGATCATCCCCTGATTGCTGGCCCCAGGATCTCCGAAGATGTACCAATCGGATGCATCGCTTGCAATACCCTCATCAAGCCTCTCAAAATGTGCAGCATGGGCTGTGGACTTCTCCTGTGTTCAGACTGTCCAAATGTATCCAAACATAAGCCAGAATGTGCATTGATTACATCATGGGGTAAAAAAGAAGATTCAATCGAAATCGATGGTAAAAAATTTGCAAGAAATATAGTCCCATTACGCTCATTGATTCTAAATGGACCACAAAAAGAACTATTGTTAGATTTGGCAGTGCACGATTCTCCACGTCACGGAAGAGAAGTTGAATTCATAAAAAAACATTTTCAAATATCAAAAGAAGACGAAGACACAATGATGCATGCCTGTCGTGTTTTGGATGCTAACGCTTACGAAATGTTAATGCGGACAGAAGAAAAAGACTGCGTCGATTTGAGAGGGCTATTCCCGATGTCCGCCCTGTTAAATCACACTTGCTCCCCAAACACAAGAATCTCCTTCGATGTAAACGGAAATATGACCTTAGTAGCAACAGCTTTTATCCCAGAGGGATCAGAAATATTCACATCTTACACCGGATTGATATGGGGCACACCTGCTCGACGACATCATTTAAAAGAAACGAAGCACTTCTTGTGCGATTGCTTCAGATGCTGCGACAAAACCGAATTAGGAACCAATTTAGCAGCTCTGCATTGCCTAAATCGCCAATGCACAGGAATTCTACTGCCCATTGATCCCCTCAGCTTCGATACTCTCTGGAAGTGCCAAAAATGTGAAATCAAAGTGACACCAGACCATGTCGGAATTCTGCAAACTGCCATCGCAAGATTGCTAGGATCGATGCAGGTCGATTCTCCTGATGGCATCGACAACTTTATCACGTCGCATCTGCTCAAATTCCTGCCGGAATCCAATTACATCGTTCTGGATTTGAAATTGCGAATTATTTGGGGTATCGGAGATGCTGAAGGCCACAAATGGAGAGGTAATGTGATCTTTCTTCAATATTTGATGCATGGAAATAGATTCAGTGATGTTTTTTGCGTTTATATCCGAGTGTTTCTTGCTGATTATTGTTTATGGAATGATACGAATATATATACCCAAATCTATATCAATCTCAGTTTGCAATTTGCTCGATTAATTTTAAACAAGTTCCGAACACAATGAAATCGAATTGTCTTAAAGTGAGGATGAAATTGAGATTTCTGAAGCCGATTTACACAATATATAAGTCACATAAATTTGATATAAAATTTTGGTTTACAGTAAATGGTAGAATTAAATATATTAAAACTGTTTTAAAATTATATGCAGATTAGTGCAGGACGGAAGGCTTTATTCTTATAGTTCATGTCTTACATATTATATATGTTTGTACAAATGCAAATGTTTGTTCGTATGTAATGCGCTGCCATACCGTTCATCAGATTGCGATAAAACTTCGTCCACTTACTGTTTACACTTGCGGGAATAATGTAGGTATAGTAAAAATATTGTATCGATGCACCATGTTGGCGCATATTGGTCTGGTGATATGAAGTTTGGGCTGCAGGTCGAGGAAAGAAAGGATGCGGGTGCAATATAGCGAGTGTGCATATGTTTTTGGATCCTAGCTCTTTGGCTCGCGCTACACGTGACCTGAAGCAATAAACCATCTAACACATTTCTTTTCAAATAATTATTAAGCGCTCATGGCATTACAACGCATGCCGGGTATTCGCTGATATTTTATAAAAGTTGATCATTATCTTATTGGGCTATTAAAACGTCATATTATGTGATATAAATATATCGCATATTAAAACATCAATTGCTGATTCAATCAACTGACTGAGACATTTGTTGAAAATATTCAGCGTCAAATTCAAAGCTTGAAAAATGAATCACTATGGCAATAAATTTGGGAGATCGGAAGATATTTTTAGCGTATTTAAGTAGGCTTATCCCTGATTTCCAGGTTCGGAAAGTGTATTAATACTGAGACGATTAATAAAGCTGATCGACAAAGAAATGAACGACTGTCCATCAGTATTTTTTCGTTCGTATTCAAAAATTTCGGTCATGGACGCTGTGACATTGGACACACATAAGTTTAAAAATAATGTGCATTTAAATATGCGGATTAGTATCCAGGGAATCTTGAGATTTTTTTTCTTTACATCTTCGTCTATAAAGTCATTCCAGGTTCATCTGAATCAATTACTTTTGCTCTGAAGTTATCTTGAATTCCTTTAATATTGGAATCGATTGTGGGAAATAAGTTTCATACTATTTAGTACAAGTTTGGCATAGATTAAGGGACGTTTCTACCTTGTTGGGCCCAAAAGAGATCGATTTTTTAGGATGTCCTTATGTATAAAGGATTAAATATAGAATGTTGATATTTAATATGTTAACTAGGCGATCTTTATTGAATATAAAAATATATTTTAAAGTTTACAAAGTATAGTAGTGGGAGTGGGGGGAGGCATGTATATCGATTGACGAGCGATGACATTCTTCATCATGGAAGTCCTAAGTCCCGGACAAGTGATATGCAGTAAAAAAATTAAACATATTTTTACTCTGTATTATATCATGTATAGTATAGACTATAATTAAGAAGAAATATAAAAAAATAAAAAAATTGTGAGTGATTGAAGAAAAATATATGTTTTTACCAACATTTGTTGTTGTTTTTTGTTCATTAAATAAACACTTTTAAATATTTTTGGATAATTGTAGTTTATACGATTAAGACGTTTATTATACACGTGCCTGCCAAATTTCATAGAGATTTCTAATCTAGGGCGTATGGGAGCACTTCCATGAGCTTGGAAAAAAGTAGTTTCGAGAAAAACGCGTTTAAAGTTTCTCCTCTCTCTTCCTCGGCCTGCAACTTTGCTAATTTCATTTATATCGTCTTGAAATTCGCTGAAGGTATTATATAACATTGATTCTTTCCGATACACGAAGAAAAAAAAGTTTTTTTTGAACCAACAAGTTAGAAACGTCCATTAAATTAAATTACATTTTTGTGAAAAGAATTGCATGAAAAAGAATTTTAATCGTTTTGAAAAATCTTGTTTATGTTTGACTAATATAGTTTTTTTTAATAAAATTTAAGGAAATATATGTATAGAAGTGTTTTTCTATTTGCCTGCTGTTCACCTCGGGACATGACCTGCCCACTATCGTTAAAGATTTTCAACCCAGATTCAAAATTATATTTAGACTATTTTCATGTATCAACAATACAAATAAGATTTATTAGGAAACCACCGTTTTTAAAAGTAAATTTTTATTTAAAAAAATTCCAGATATGATTCTATTGACATGATATTGTATCATTTGATGGATGAAATATTTTATCTTTGAAAAGTTTTGATCTCTGCACCCACCTTTATCTCCTTTAACTTTTTAAATACTCTTATGTCATCAACATTTATATTGATGATAATGAAATATGTGCTGCATGATTGATTGTTTTTGATTCAATTGGGATTTGAGCAAAAGTAATATATGGTTTTATATTTTTATGTGAATGATCGCTATAGAACGTTGATATATTGCGAAATAAAAAGGATCTCCTTGGCGCCAATAAATATATTCTATGTTATACAATGCATTTGTGATTAAAATAAATTGGCAAACTATAACAAATGTTACGCAAATTCTTACAAGAAACAAAAAATAAGATAAATCGCCTTAGTGAGGTAGATAATTCGTCATTGGTTACGTCTGTCACAATTCCTTGTCTACTTGGTTTTCACCCACGAATTTGCTTGTGTCTAAATATAACAGGACAAATCTTACTACAAATAGAATTTTCGGGAAATATTGGATCAAAGACTACTACTACAAATGAGGTTTAGCTCCATTATAAATAGAAAAAGTGGAAGAAACAAGTATCGAAACTGTATAGAAATTCCTCAAATTTACAGCTGGCAATGGTTCGGGAATTTTACAGTCTGCTATTATAGAATGGACATTAAAATGATTCCAGACGAGCCAATATACTACGTCAATCATTCTTTATGCATTAGGAAAACAAACATGATATTCTATATCAAAATATAATGATTTTTACAATTGTTGTGAATGGTCAGTGTTATGACTGAGAGTATAAGTGCTTGGAATAGATTAAGAGCTTATCGTAGTATTAACGATGTCGTCAATTTGATTCTGGTCAAATTATTCAACGTCGATTTATAAAAAAAGTCGAAGCAATCCTACGATCGAAATGCATTGTTACAAATCAACAAAATAAAGAAAATATTTCAGTCATTAAAGTGACATCTATTAAATGAGTCTTTAAACTGGAATCCGATTGAAAATGTATAGGAAACAGGGAAATGGAAATATTTTTATAACACGTGTATCTTTAAAAAATATTTTTAAAATATATAAAATTAATGTTTTTGAACTTATAAAATATATTTTACAATGGAAAAATATTTTTAAATGACATCTTTGTACATTTCTATCAATATACTGAACCATTTCTCAACAAATATTTCAGTTTGTTGGATAGATGTAGCTCTGTGTATTCCAAAATTCGGATTTGGATCTTATATATAACGAGGGTTGATAAATTTGTTGAAAAATCGCTAATAAATTCTATGACAAAACGTTACATTTATAAATATATTTTGAAAGCCATACAATCTTGACAAATATCATTCTTTGAGCCATCTTACAGAAATACAGATAATAAAATAGTATAATTATTTGTTACACAGTTCCTATTATAACAATGTATTGCTATAATGTGGACATTTGATTCTGTAATCTCTTTGGATAATATAGATTTTGCATCAATGTTACATAGTAGAATATTAATATGGACAGATAATTATATTTGGTGGAGAGAATACGAGAAATACACGCTTATTATGATGAAAAATGTGTACAAACTTCAAGCGATACTATAAAAATGAATGATCTTAGAGTTGTTGTATGTTAAATGTCAGAAATAAGACTTTCTCGTATGAATCTTCTTCGTTTATGATAGAAGTATAAAAGCAAGTGATAATCAAAGAGTGTTAGGTAGAGAGTGCATGGTGGATGTAATAGAATTTCCTAGCCTGGCTCTGTGAGTTTCTGATGAGCATGATATCCTGGATATCGAACATCGCCGACCTCTTTTTCTGGAGTGCTACTTTTAAATTATCCAATTGCTGACAGTACCTCTCCAAATTTAGCTTTTCGTTTGGTTTCAACAGCTTAAAATGTATTGATCCTCGAATATTCCACCATATACACAACATTCTCTTATTCAGACTCAACTTTAGTTTAGAGGTGGAGGTTTTCCGGATTCACAATTTGCCCCTTTCTTTGCGATGTTTTCATAGGTATGTAATCCACTTTTTATCCCCAGTTATCATCCGGCCCAAGAAGGGTCCGAATATGGTATGAAATGGTTTGTTGAGCTGAATCAAGCCTTTCCGCAATCTCCGATGTTGTCAAAAAAGGATTTTACTCTAATATGATCTTGACAGTATCTTCGTCGATCAAAGATTATCGCATAGAGTGTGTCGCTTACCAGAAAGGTCGAAATCACCTATTTGAAATTTTTCGAACCATCTTCTGCATATTCTATCAGAAACTGTGCCTTCATCAAACACTTTCAATAAATTTCTACACGCTTCTGTAGCATTTCATCCTTGTTTGAATTCCTATAAAATACAGTGGCGTAAATGAACTTTATCAGTAGCTATGGCTCATTTAATACTAACATAAATCATCTCCGTTTTAGTTTATTTGCTAGGTTAGTATGTATATATTTAGTGACAAAAAGAGAGAGCTAAATATACGTCAAACGTGCATCATTGTTAAAACTTGTTGAACGCTCGAACTTCAATTTCCTTTTTAATGAGCCAAATGAACAATTAAGGATTTAGCCGAGCTCGAACTCATTCAAGCTTTACATTTTGTGGCATTTTCAGTACAGTGTGTAAAAAAATGAGCAGGCATTTTGATATTAGAAGAAATAATTGAAAAATTTAAGAAGCACTGGAAATTTTAGGTCTGACATATTGATCCACATATGAATAAAACGGTATTTGCGAGAATATTAATTACTACATTAACGATCTCGCCTTAAGTATGAGATGATTTATAATATAATTTTTCTTGCCAATTTAATGGCAAAATGTCTGCCAAGCACATTGAGTCGTTGAAATATCAATGGCGATGATTCTATTGATTATTTTACACTAGGAGGTAAATATTTATATAAGACATTTTATTTTTTTGCATATTGCGCCATTATGTGTGTGTGGCCAAATGCGTAACTACAAGATTGCACGCAATAGAAACATCAGGAAGTTATGTTGACAGATACGCCAAAAGACGTTGCTTACGATCGTTTTAATGCTTTCCTTTCGTTTATATCCGTTTTATGTATCTGTTAAAGGCAAATGTGGTCACAACTGTTTTACCACCAGAATTGACGTCAAATATTTGTGTGTGAAATTCTAATGAAAATCACAGCAAAAAGGGTAGATTTATTTCATATTTGCTATGAATATTAATAAAATTTCATCTTACCCGAGTCATTCTTGCCAAAACATTGCAAAAAATTGAGCAACCACCCGTCGATGCAAATTTATGTTTACATTAACTATTCGCGTACAATTTTAACGCCACGATCGAATCTTTTTATATCCAGGCATGACATATTGTTTATTCTAAAAATCACTAGGTCAAAAAATACGTTCCAAAAACAGTTTTCAAACAATTTACAAATATATCAAAATTAAACGGGCAATAAAAAAACTAGAACAGATCATTTCTCGTAAATAGAGCCATATATCTTCGAACTTAACGGCCTCGGATTTGCGTACTGCACTTGTGGCGCAATTGGCAGTTCGTCCATGGAAACTACGTGGTTTCAGCATCAAAAATCCGATAAATCTTCACAGAAATTCATTATTCGGAAGAATGAACATGCTCGCCATTCAATAAAAATGCAATTCTAACGTTTTTCGCTAAGCTCTTCGGGCGATTTACTTCTGAACGGAATGTAAATACTATCAATATAATGTGGTCTAAAAAGAAATGATATTTTTCAAATAGAATAAAAACTCGATTCAATGAACTTTCATAGCAACGACCTGAAAAATATGTATATTTATAAACTAGCAAAATTTTGCGAAATGCTTGTGATGAAATGATCCAGGGATTTTAATACTAAGAGGTTTTGTCAATGGTTGCTTGACATATTTAAGCAATTCAAAATGAATTGCTATTGAAAATTATTGCTATTTTGCGTAGGATTCTTGTACAAGATACATTTCTCACTACAAATCATAACTATTACATAAATACAGGTTTCATACGCGGACAAGATTGATAAGCAGATTATCATTTGCTGCTTTAGTGCGATTAGCGACAATTTACAGAGAATGCAAATTCTTAGTTTATTTGATTAAATAATGTGATGAAAGTGCTTAATTGGCAATTCTCGAATTGTTTAACAAGGATTTGATTCCTTGTCCTGGTCTCCAAACATGTCTATAAATCTTTTTGTAACTTCGAAAAATAAAAATATTTATTATATATTCATAAAATGCACTTTCTTAAGGGTAACAAAAAAAAACTGTTTCGTGAACCGTGTCTCGAAGCAAGCCTACTTTGAAAAAATAAGCCTCACAATTTTGATTTGTGTTCTTTTGTACATATATCTCTTAAATTAATTATTATCGCATATATTTATATAGTTGGAAACAACGTCAGTTTTAACCAAAAATTTCATTCCAAAAGGAAGATATTATTTGATTGATTATTATCAGTCAAAGGGGAAGTCACGTTTGTCGGTGCCCGAGCGATGACATTCTTCACCATGGAAGTCCTAAGTTCTGAAAGAGTGATTAGTAGTAAAAAAATTAAACATATTTTTATTTTGTATAATATTGTGTATAGCTTAGACTACAATTAAGAAAAACATTGGAAAATAAAAAAATAGTAAGCGATCGAAAAAAAAAATTGTGTTTTTACCAACATATTTTGTAGTTTTTTGTTCATTAAATAAAAACTTTTATATATTTTTGGATAATTATAGTCTAAACGATGAAGACGTTTATTATACACATGCCTGCTAAATTTCATAAAGATTTCTTATATAAGGCGTGTGGGAATACTTCCATGAGCTTGGAAAAAGTAGTTTCGGAAAAAACGCGTTTAAAGTCTCGCCTCTCATCAGCTTCACGAAGCACAGCTTTTCCAAAAACAAAAGATACGTCCTGGACATTTTTATTTTGCCATAAAAATATATATAATTTTAAAAAAAAATCTGCTTTTTTAAAAGGTTATTTTAAAAATAACATAAAATTTTAAATGAGAGAAATTTGAGAAATGAAATCGAGAATTCTCATTTCTTAAAAAATGAAATCTCATAAGTCATAAGAATTAACACATTTTGGTCCATTTTTACAATTGGAAAATACATACGTAGTCACGACGGATAAATAAACGACATACGGACCACAGACAAACGACGATGGATGACAGACAGACAGTTTCTATTTGTAGGAATATTTTGCAAACAGCTTTTTATGTTGATGAAATTTATTCTCCGTGAATAATAATGAATGCATATTTTTAAACAGCTCATGATTATACAAAAAAAAACTAATAGGAACTTACAATATGTATCGACTGTGAATTGTGAACAAATTAAAACCATATCATGTTTTTATATGCTCGATACGAATAGCGACAGTTCGCGAGGCACTCAATTTAATAGTTTGCTTTTAAATTCGATTGATATCTTTCGGCTTGACTCTTCGAAATCATACATTCGTAAATGATTAGATTAACATCCGAAAAATCATTGTTCTCGATTTAAAGGCTAAACACATCTGGATTATGAATAATAGTTTTGAGATTTATCTGGAAATTCCACTGAAGTGCATTAAGCGTGTTTATTTTTTGTTGCCAAAAAATTAAACGAGTAAATGACCTCGTATTTTGCTATTCAATGAATGTCATGTGTATAGATTTATTCCTAAAAATAAGTTTATTTCCTATATATTTTTGACCAAATTCATTTAATGGCACACAAGGTGTTAATCCTTTCATCTTGAATTATTAATTACTTAAATATCTTCGCAATTAAGACTTGGTCATTAAATTCTGCACATAGAAACAATAAGTATCACAAAGCACTAGTTAAAAATCGAATGCTATAGATTCTAGATTTGTAGATAGTAATGCGTAGATATTGCCCAAATAAGTGTATTTATATGACACCGTGTGAACAGAAATCATCTTCCAAGTATCGCAGAACACAAGTGATAGCCCTGCCCTCGAACGTATAAGCCGCCAGTTCACACTCAAGCTTTCTATGTTCGCTAAAAATGTTTCGCATGGAATAAGTTAATGCCGATACGCATGTTAGAAAGCAATATATATTTATATCGTAAGAATACGTACATATTTTTTCTCACGAGACATTTAATATATGTTTATGTTAGTGGCGTGCTACTTAACAGCTTTGAACAGTTCGTCTTCCTGTTCTAAACCAGATGGCTCGTTAGTGCGTGTCCACGTATGACATTATTTCCGCACTAAGCTTGCACATGCTATCAATTACTATAACTGATATAAAACATAAATCTAATACATAGTTTGGATCAGTCATTTGAATTCCAATGTTCGATTCTGCACCAGTGACACAATTGCAGTGGCGAGTGCCAAGGCTATATCGCTCTACCAGAACTGAACTGTCATATATTTACTTCCTAATCATGCTGATAAATGTTTTCATGTAATACTATCTGAATTGACAGTGCTGTTCTAGCATATGACGAAAGATATGTATATTTTTGACTTTTCAAGGACTGGACCAGAAGAAATACGGATGTTGATATGAGAGACATGGGCATAAAAAAATATGAGAATTGTGGAATTCTTCAGATCTGCAATTTAATATTGACTTGTCGATTGGCTCTCGTCCATTTGGCAAACATTAAATTTTCGCCATTGATGAGAATTAAAACAGTCATAAATGCATATTTTTGACTTAATGCCGATAATGATGTAATCCGTATTCAAGCGATGGAGTCATTAAATCTTATACGACGGCATATGACGATGAAGATGCTTGGCATTTTTCAGATATTCTTCTAAAATAAAAAAATGTTTGCAGATTATGATATTTAAGGCTATCGAGGAAAAAGATAAAGAAGAACATCATGGCACACACGAGAGAATATATTTTTGCATAGTATGTTTCATTACTAAAAACTGATCATATTTTAACCCTTTCAAACCGGAGAACATACACGCTACGCTCTAATTTAAATCCACTATTATGTCAGCTCCGCCGCAACGCGTAACAAGCTTGATAATGAAAAAAGCTCAATAAATGAACCTTAACACTGTTGATAGTACACAATACTGTCAGTTTACTTTTGAAGGAGTAGATTTCGCAAAGGAGTGGTGATACTCGACTAATGACACCACTCCAGAACAGTCAAGGGGGAATAATAAAATTGGTCAAAGATAAGAATGATGCTCGTATCTCAATTATCAAAACAAACGCCTGCTCTCAAGACAACACGAACGAAAATCGTCATATCTTCGCTGAAATAGCTTATCCGACGATAGTGATTTCAGTTAATTATACCTAAATTTTATGACGGTTAAAGGATTCTTTAGAATACGTTTTTTTTTTGAACATGTACTAGTTTCTATTAAAAAAATATATATATTGGGAATGTTTAGACGTGTAGGGATACCTTTACCGCATGACTTTGCCATCGATGCACGAGTATATGATGAGACGCAAGACACCTGTCTCTGTCTCACGATTTCTGGTCCGATAGGGTTAAATACAATTATCCTCACTTTTACAATGTAAATGATACAAAAACCGCATAAGAAATATAAAGATTTTATTGAAAAATTGACATTCTCAAATTATTTTTCTTCTTCAAATTCTTTTTCACACCACAATGTAGTTTTTCGTTTGTTTTAACAAAACCTTATGCAGGATTAAATTTGTGATAATTTTTAAGCCAATACAAATCTATCCAGAATTATTAGATACACAGCAATTTGTTTTGGGTATAATGTCTGCGTTTAGAACCAAAAAAAGAAAGTAAGTAAAATAATTGATATATAAGATTGAAGAGAAAAATATGAAAACATCAGCCAGTAGATCGCTTATGGGCGGATTCCACGAGCGTGGTTTTTTGTGCATGGTTTATCACCATGCCGATTCGATGCCGGCTCGCAATATTACTTTTGTTAGCTACTCTGTCATCAAGTATATTAATATTAATAACAAAGACATTATGTAGTGTTGAAAAGATATCTCACAAGTGATCGTTGCTAGTAAACCATGCACAAGAAACCGCGCTCGTGGAATTCGCCCATTATGGAGGGTTTTAACTTCCATTTATTTTTTGACGTTCATCTTGATACATAAACAATGGAAAAAGACGCCGAGAGAAGAATTTTTAAATAAATTATCCCGAAATAAATTCATTATTTTCCTTCTGAAATGTAAATCTTGACTTGGACGTCTGTTTTCTAAAATCTCATTGTTATTTTTAAATTCACATTATCATATTCGATCCATTTGTCGTCTCCAGTAATAATTTACAGGAAAAAACGTTTGTATTATTTATTTTCATAACAATGATGCAAATGTGGTCTGTCGCTCTTCATTGTTGTCTGCGGACAGTTCGTGCGGCATCCAAATACCTACGCTGGAGATGAGAGTGTCAGTGATCTTGCTTTGATGACGTCATCAAAATTTTAGGATTGCCTTTGTTGACATGTTAATAGCTTATGTCCGTATACAAACTGAACTCAAGCTTGCGAAAATAATGGATTTTTTCCGGGAAGACCTAATATATTAAGATATTTTGGGTTCTGCTGTGTCTTGGATCATATGATTGAGCATTTGTAACGGATTTTTTTTAGTAAAAGCTTCATTATTTCCAATAACATGAGCAATATATATTCGTATGCTTTTCAAATTTATGTTATGAGCATTGATGATCGTCGATTTTAATGAAATTTCTGTTGCATTGTGTCTTTGATGAGGCAACACAATACGGCTAGCATGAATGGGTCTTCGTATGAGACTGATATTTCTAAAGTATTTTTCTTATGATGCTGAATGTTGCAATGATCTTTTGTTATATCGAAACAACGGATTTGCAATGTGTAGTGATGTTGAATGGGGAATTTCGTCGAGGCTGAAAGCGTAACTGCTTCATTGTTGTGGTGTATGACGCAGATGCGGAGTAATCTTAGCGGAACGCTATGTATTTGAATGAATTAAAGATGTGGTAGCATGATGATGACGATGCTACTTGCAGGCTTTTTCAGTAAGGATCTGATCAGCCGTTAGTGTCATGGGAGCGAGCAGTAAGGTCGGGCGGCTCTCGGTGGTCAGCAGGTGGTTCGGTGAACCTGAAACGTGCTCGTATGTAACCAACTCCGTTATTGCATATCGTTTATTGCCAAACAATACCATCTACTTTGGACTGTCCTACTCGTGCTCGTTGCCAACAATTCATCGCCAGTGTCTTTGAGGTCGGATCGTCGATATCCTGGATTCGATCACTACTTATATCCGGCCATGCTGATCCATTTTACGGATGATCGAACAGTGAATTCGTCCATACGTTGTGACAAATGTTCAATTTTTTTGTGTGCCAAATACTTATCTCAGTCTAAAGGAATGCTTCGCCATTTAATCTTCAATAAAACAATGCGAAAAAAATGTGCCCACACTCGTCCTCGTCTTCGAGGAAAAACTCAATTTACTGCAAGTAATCGATCAGCTGATATTTCTTTATGATTTCCTCAAATGACTCTTTGTTCTTTTCATCAAGGCCAATGCCTATTTGCATTATAAATGATAAAAAATACATCATCAACTAAATAATTTTGAATTTATGCTAAAAATCTAAGTATTTCATAATGTTTCAAATGTATTTATGGACAGTGGCATACAACGCGCGCAACATAAATACGCCCTCGACCCTCACAGTCTTTCGACAATCGAACATTTGAAATGTTTATTCAGCAACTCTTTAAATATCAACATTCATATGCATTTGCAAAATATTTCCATGGGCAATGAGCGGCAGTTGGCTGTTTTTTTATATATATATTTGCTCACAATGCGTCCATTAAACAGAGGCGTTATGCCAATATTTATTTCGCATTCCGTCACGCAATTTCAACAAATCCCATTAAAGTTTAATTATAGGGATTCGCTTTATTGCGAAGTTATGCAACTCGGTTATAACAATCATAATTGTATTGACACAAATGCTTGTAATGACCCAAACTCGTTATATGCGATTCTGTCGGAGCTTTCAAAAGTATACCAATGATTAACGCATTAGGATTTATTTGGGTTTGGATGCAATTCAAAGAACCATTACATAAATCTCTTTTTTTACATTTTTTCTTTTGCTCAAATTATTTCAATCGTTGTAAGGAAATATTTCCTTCCAAGCAATCCTTATCCAAAATGCTCACTACACGTGGTTCAATCGCGAAACAAAAGTACCTTTGTACGTAGAAATTGGGAAAACAAGTCGCGATCATTGAGATTTGAAGACATCGTTTTTCAGCTATCTTCAAGTTGGCTTTGTCCATGCTTGAAGAGGGAATTCAAGAGTAATAAATTTATTGCTTTATAGCTTAAATATGGATATTCATCTTCCACTAATATCCAAATCTGAGGCAATGTTAATGTTTTGTGTCTGGATATCAGAGTGGCATCCAAAGACTATTAATTGTTATTTTTCTCTACTCATAAGTGTACGTGAAATGACGTCCTTCATGAATGGATCATTAATTCAAAGATTTCCTTTACGATGATCCTCATTTTTAGTACCAATGCTTTTAAATGTTGACTTATTACAAACACCTTTCATGTCGACGTCAGCAGCAATTAAAAATTCTTACAAAAGTGGAAACATATCTAAATCCTCTTTATTGTATGTGGCATAAAACAACCACTACACAAATAATGCGACTATTTTATTATACTTTACCCAAGACACAGTTTTTAGAAATTTTAGGTAGGATAACTTTTGCTTTTAATCTTTTCTAACATCTAATGGATCATGATAAAGTACTCTGGAAATATAATTTTATTTATTTAAGAAAAGGTAAAAATACAATTCAAAAATAGATAAATAAATCACTAAAGATTTAAATATTATTTTGAAAATATGCCCGAAGTAACATTAACACATCGAGTGTTTCGTCTTTTAGTCTGGATCTGATTTTGGAAGCCAGGCAATTTGCTGCTGAAAATGCATGCTCACTCGTTGGAGGTATCATCATCACATATTTAAATGCTAGTTTGAGTTGATGATCGCGTGAGGCCCCATTTTCGTATAACACCATCAATGTGACAAAACTCGCAAAATTCCCGATTTCCCGACAAATTATTTATTTCCGTCGCTGCAGATGAATACTTATATAATATAATACTTTGATGTGATTCGTAATTATATTACGGAGGAATACAAATATTTTGAATCCGGTATCTATTATATTTCATATCGATATTCGCATTATTAGAGTCGAGGTGTAGTAAATACACCACCGGTAGGGAAAGGTTAATATAACAATTTGAAAAACATACATGTACTGTATATATGTATTATACGTAGATTAGACAGTTACTACACCTAAGCGTCGACTAAGCTCGCTCGAGTTACGCCATTGTTTCCAAGCGTTCAGATTTCGGCGGGAATGTCTCGATTTAGTAGCCTTCATCGTGGTGGTGAGGTGTACGATTTCTGTTAGATAAAAATTTAAATCCGATTTTTTCGGGATTACGCTTACTAATACCGGGATTCATGAGCAACTAAAACTGTCCAGGATCTCGGGATTAGATTTTTTAGTCGCGATGCATCCGTATGTTCATATCAAAATATCGATATTATTTAATATTTGATTTTGTGTAAATTTAAGCACATTTGCAACAAATATTCTATTTTTATTCTGGAAATATGCATTGAAATGTATTATAGCATCAGTCAGAAAATGATCTTTGCACTCAAGCTGTTATGTAGCATTGACCTGCAAATTACGTGACATCTTCCGCAGGATAGTTTGAATGCTCCATTTGCCTAGAAACCATCGTAGGCAATTAAGGTCGATGAGATACCGATTTGAAACAGCCCTACATTCTAAATGTTGTGCAGCCGACATTCAATATAGAGTACAAGTCCACCTCTTTAACATTTTTCGTACATCGAATTAAGAAACTGGCCCAGGAGATTTATTCGATGGAATTAGGTCCCGATGGCGTTCAAAGCATTGATTTAAGTTCTTCGGAATGTCGATTCATTTAATTCGCCCAAGAAATATCTGCACGCCAAGCATGATCCTCTTATTGAATTTAATTCATCCGTGAAATGTTTCAAGAATGATATTCGCAAGATGAAATTGCAAATGAACGCTCTTGGACGTGTCTTATGCTTGCTGCATTTGATATTGTTGAAATTTTTATCACACTTGTGATTTGCACGCTTTTAAATTGCTTCAATTGGACACTTGGAGTTTATATTTTAGAATTGGAATGCGGTTGCAGAATTTATCTCGTATTTCTCGGGCCAAATCTATACAAATATGTACTGCACAATGAAGAGGTAGGCGTTTCGCTCGACTGTTTATTTTCATATTCAAACGTAGTTCGAAGTCTTTGTTCATATTTTGAGATCACCCAGAATTGGCAGTGGTGCAACAAAGAGCACATGGTCGAGGAAGTTCCCCTAATGAGAGTATTGCACCAAGTTGCAACGACAAAGACACATGTGCTAATTGCAACAGACACCTTTAGCATTCGCTAGATCTCAACTCAACTGATTCCAATACATTATTTATTTCAAAGAAAAATATTAAAATACATCACAAAGACTATTTCATTTTGGTATTTATATTATGTATTTGCTTTATTGTGACGCATTTGTATAATGAACTAAATTTTTGCTTTCTGTTTTTGCCAAACAATGAACATTCATTTCAAGGATAGAATTACGTTAATGTATTGCGGAACAATAAATCTTTTGACAAGAAAATGTAAACATATTGCGTCGTTTGAGGATTGAAATTTACGACTTGTTTGAAATTAGTACTAGTTGTTTGTGAAGAAAATTTGAAAGAATCGATTAGAAAATGCGAGTAAAAAATAAATACAAGAATAAGAAAGCATTTTAATCTATCATCTTTAATTCCTCGACTTTAAAAAAAGTGACCAGGGAGGTCAACCTTTTTATTTCTACAGTAGTTAAATTTATACTTTGCATGCATAAAAATTGAATCTATTGAAGTTAGATTCAAATTTTTATTGATGAGATTCTTGAGATTGATACTGAGAATCCCAATATTTGATATCTGATTCAGTTTTCGTAAGGAACAAACGAAGGTCTCATCTTTCGGAAATATTCAGACGATTTCTCGGTTTGATCATAAGATGAGAAATTGAATATCATTTTCTATATATTCGGATATAATGGAAGCATTTTTTTTATTTTGCCATAGGTTTTCATATACACCACTATCAAAATCATGTTTACTTTCTTCATCATATTTAATTTCTTCTTGGAAAATTGTACCAGTCTTCTGAATATTTGTTGTAAAAGAATTTTTCATCCGATCATACTCCTTCATAATTTAAGAAATTGCTAAAAAATATGTTTATTTTAACATGGTTTTACTTTTATGTGGCATGTAGAAATCGTGGTTGAAATACTAACCTTCAATTGAAAAACTAGGTCGTTTTCTGTCCGTAGGAAATCGCGCATATCGAGGATCAAATATCAGAGTTTGACCCAGGTAAAATATTATCAAATGAGTCCAGGGATCTTCAAACTTAAATTGCGCCAAGGGCCTCTTGTATTTGCACTGTAGAGCAATCATTTACCACGCGATCAAAAAAAGATGAATTCATTTCCTTAACCATTTGAGTAGTGAGCTAATTCAAAATCATAATAAACTTAGATGCTATATTTGTATGTCCGCCATTTATCGTCCGTACAAATCCACTTATCTGACAGGACTGCGCAGCGTGTATGAAGTTTGTATATAAATAAATAAATACTGTCGATAGCACACAATACATTTGAAATCGATTCATTATATCATTCACATATTATTAGTCGATACATTTGGGTTATACTATACAATCGTACGATGTACGCAAGCACTCTTTCCGTCTCTGTCTCTCTTCAAACTCATCGTGCAATACATTATCCGGCTCTGTATCTTTCGTAACTCATAGTGTAAAAATGCTCTTTCTGAATCACTGGAATTTGATCGCAAATACGTGACTGAACTCCTCAAAAGGTTAATATTTCACTTTATCGCTTTGTTTCGATTTACTATTTGATAACGATAACATAATTTTTATAGCCTTAAGCACTCGCCAAAACAAGTTTTATCAACAATATGCCGTTAAATTACCAATCGTTTTTGGTTAAAAATCTGATTATTCGAATTCAAAAATAAAAATACTTGTAACTCCCAAATAGTTCGCGAGCTCAAATATCTGATATGTAATAAAATATTTGAATTGATTTTGGAGATGAATTTGAGCATCAACTGAAGTCTTGTATTCTCAGTGCAAGATTTTCGATATTTCGAGTCTCCTGTTGGACTCATGGACGCGGAATAGCTGCCGACGCCTTGGTGATGCTCATTGTGAACACTTAATATGCCTTAACATAGTGCATACGCTAAACGTCTCGCATAACAAATTGCGCATACAAACGATATTTTTATTATGTCTATGTTGTTCCCACAAATATAAGCAATAAGTTCATGAAGTTTTATCGCAATTGGATGAACGGTATGGCAGCGCATTAAACACGAACAAACAAATATTATTTTTTATATACTAGATTACACGAACACAGCTTAATCTTTTACCTAACAAATTTCCATTAACATATAAAAAAAGCAATGAAAGCAAAAATTTCTATCGCGCGTTATTTTCTTAATACAAATTTAATTTGATACATATTGCATATATTTAACATATCAGAAGGCTTATTAATTAGTAAAATGCCTAAATATGTCAAATATCAACGCGTTCAAATGAATTTCAAGATCGATTTCATCTATGGATTTTATTTTTATGCGTGTTATTGCAAATTCGCGTATTGTAAATTCGCTTATTTTGAGACTCCATTCTAGCACTTCAATTTTCAGCATTTTTTAATATGTGTTTCATTGAATTTTTTAGCAGCAGGATATGTTTTACACCAATGTGCTCATGATATAGTGCAATTTGCGTTAATTCTTATTTCACTAACTAGATCAGTGGTTCTAAATTATTTTTTCAAGTAATTTATTAGCAGAAATTAATTGTTTTAAATAACTAGTATTTAAAAAAAACATTTTATTTTTAGAGGTGAGTGCCAGTCGGCTAATCCCGCGTGGAGGAGCTGTGCCGAGAGGTGCTGGCCACGTGCAAAGCCCTCCAACTTGGGGCGGCGAACCCTAGCCGCGCGCCTCCACCTGCGGCTCCACGGATGCCTCCTAGAGAAGCTCCGCAGGTTAATGATTGATTCCCCAACACAAATCAATGAAATTTTGGTAATTACTTACATAAAATTAATGAAATATTTTACATTTTTATGAATATTTTTAATATAATTTATTTTTTTAATATATAGGATCTTGAAAAGGAAGTTGTATCCCATATAAATAAGTCCAATGCCATATTTAAAGGAGACGTCTTGGCACCGAAGGATTTGGAAACCAGGACCAAGCTTGCCAATACGAGTGTTCAAAGTCTGATAGAATATGATAATGATTTAAAATGATTTTTCATAAATTTAAGTAGTTTTTAAGCATATTTTTTAAAATAAAGTGATATTAAAATGTATCATGAATTTAATTAGAATTCAAACATGGCACCATGTTGTACAATCTTACCTGCGACGTTGTCTCCTATCTGAAGTTCTCATATTTCAAATCCCATTGTCCACCATCCTGCCTGTGTAGACTCAAATCTTTTGTGAGGACAAACTAGTCCGATGGCATTAGCTATCCAGTGTTGGTTAAGAAACAATCGAAATCTGTGAAAATTTGCAACAGGAGTTCTTTTAACGTTGAAAATGTATTCAGAATCTGAGTGTCCTTGGTACACATTGGATAATTCATACAAGACCTTATTAGGTTCTTGTATTATTATATTCGGTGAGTGATTTATTTATTATATTATTCAATTCCCTCAAATAATGTTAATAAATTCGCATATAACGCAAACAAAATTATACATCTCATAAAAATGAATAACATGTATCGGTTATGCTTTGCTCGTTGTTTGTTTGTATAAAACATTATGAATAAATTGGCATAATATTAAATGCACGCATATATTAATCATAATCATGCTATGATCGATCTGCATATTGAATAGAGAATAAATTAAAATGGTGTGAACTGGCTTTACTTTCAATTTAATCTGGTTGATGATTTCTAATTCATCGCTGAATATGATCAATTTACCGTTAAACGTTTGATGCATTCAATTATCTATTTTAAATTTGCTATATAACACTCGTTAATATTATCGACATTAAATTATTTGGCTTTCTTTGCACCGTGCATCACTCAAAATATCAGGTTTAAAGAGGTGTGTCGTTTCAAGTTTTCCATAGAAAGTGAAAGGAAATCTCTTAGTTCTTAAAGTATACTTGTTTATTTCAACGAATGCCGTATATCAAGTTCTTTCATGCTAATTCACACTGCAGCAATTTTCATCCGGTACGAAACTGTAATTTAATCTAATTCGTATATTAATACTCGACGACGATAGAGATTGTTCAAATTATGATTATAAAATGATGTTTTTATAGGGGTCGGAGGCGTTCTTTTAAATAGTTGGATGATCGTTACATTTATACAGAGTCATTTGCTTTCGTTCAAAAGCCATTTACTCATTTTGAATATGTGTACCGCAAGCTTGGGAAGAGGTATCATCGGAGGTTTTCCCTTTGCTGGACCGTCAGCTATAGCGGGCAGGTAAGAATTTAAATTAACATATTTTCAAAATGTATATCAATGAAAAAATGAATGTTGTATAATACATTGTATTTTATATATATTTTAGATGGCTATTTGGTCAAGATTGTTGCAAGCTATTTGCATTCATGCATCAATTATCTGGCGTTTTTCAAATGACATCATTGATGGTTTTATGTTTTGAAAGATTTCTTCTAGCGAGACGTGCAAAAAATGGTGATTTTTATTTATATTTTGCATGCATAATATGTAGCAATTGGTTCTTCAGTGAACATTTAATTTGAGGTGTAATAAAATCTAATTTATTAGGTAGAGAGCTGAGTATAAAGTTTTACATTGGATGCATAGTCTTTTGCTGGGTGTATTCTGTGGCATTTTCTATTCCTCCGTTAATCGATTACGGCTCGTATGGATGCGATATAACCGGCACAGTTTGCACATTGGATTGGAGGTATCATAATTTAAAACAAGGAAGCTTTAATTTTCTGGTGGTGATCATTGCAGGGTTGCTTCCTATAATTGTTATGTAAGTATCAAATAGTTTTTATAATAAATTATATAAAATTTAGCATGCTTAAATCTAATTACATTGAGCATATTGATCTATAACATTTGTGATCTTATTATTTATTCTTATGTACATATTTTAGAATAGTTTCTCTTTGGAAAGCCCTATTATTGAATAAGCGTCAGCGGTTGGTTGATATGGAATGGGAGCAATGGTCACTTACAAAGGTAAGTACTTACTGACCACATACATATATTAAATTTCAACTCTATTATTTGCTTTACATAATGGGAAGAGATTGTTAAAATGTTGTGTTAGACGGTAATTTTAGTTTATTTATAATTGTAAGAGTATATTCTTTATAGAACACTGCCGCCGTTGCTGGTCTTTTACTATTATTTTGGATTCCTCAAGCAATTTTAGCCGCTTGGATAGCTACAAGTAGTTATACAAGATCATTACGCTTTCATAGACCATCAACAGCAATTGTTATATTAGCTCCTCTCAGCTCTGAGGTATGTATATTAAATCAAAACAAATAATATCTTCTAAATATACATTCAATACATTATTAATCTATATTATTTGTTAATTTTAAAGGCTTCTACAATGGTGCCATTATTGTGCTACTTGGCTGGAGAGCCACGAATTCGAACAGCTTTATTGGGTCGTTGTAAGAAGAACTATGGGATTATTAAAAAAGGGAGAAGAACTTCTGGTTTCACAATGATATCGTATCAGCAATAGTTAACAATTGTGTTAAAGTTAGCTAATATAAACATTTGTGTATGAATTATTTTTAACGTCAGAAGCATTTTAAGCGTAAGAATAAATAATTGTATGATCATTGTAAATACGTCATGTGTGGTTTTAGTACTTGTTATATAAGAATTTAAAGTGTACGAGAAGAAGAAAAAATGCAATAAAACAGTAATTCACTAATAAAAAAATATTTTATTCAATTTTGTACATCAAACTTATTAATTATTTGTATAGGTAACATCGCAGATGTCATGAAGGCCTGACAATTATTCCTTAGTGTTAAAATAATAAATGTTAAGAGATTAAAAATGAATCAGTATAAGATGAAAAAAAGGCTTAGGGAAAGTCTTATTAAATACTTATTTCATACAATTCCTTATTAGGTAGAGGAAGATATTTTTAGTGCTGATGTCTAAGAAATATTAAGAGCAAATGTGAACACTTCATGACACATTCATAAAAAATGAAAAATTTCCTCATGCATTTATAACATCTACCCTCGCAGGTACTTTCATATTATATCGAATCTTACATACAAAATTACAATACCTTAATATTTTACAAAATCATTAATATTTACAAAATAATATGATTTATATATATAAAATGGAAAATAATGAAATTCTAAATTTCCCATCATAAAACTAAAAACATATTGAAAAATGATCATAAATTTGTTGACGCTAATAGAAATCAATTGAATTGTGCTTCAAATATTTATATAACTAGGTAAAAAGACAAAATAATAATATGAAATGATCCAGAACATTATTGTCTGAAGTAAACAATCAATTATGATTGCACAGCAATATTTACAAAAAAGTTCTTTAAATAGTATACAGAGAGTTGGTCTATGTTGGAATAGTGAAAAGACATTATTAGTTGCATTGGACCCTTTATAAGCAACTTTTAATTAATACATTGGCACTATTTACATGAATATTTTAAGGCTGTAGCGTAAATATGTACATATTCAATAGAACGTATCTATTATTCTAATTTGGTTCAGATATGTGAGAAATGTAAAAAATATAACGTGTAAGAAAGCTTATTTTTAATCGATCCTTAATCATTAACCACATCAAATGGACCACATTTACAATAGAACTTAAGGATTATTCAAAACGATGCTTTCCTACGCAATGTGGGATGCTATGACTTGAATATATTTTATTTATATTAACAAAATATAATTTTTGCATCATTGCGATGATTAATAGGCTTGTTTTTTACATTAACATCGACTGATTATTCCCATTGCTTAATTAGAGTTATATTACATACATTCAAACATGGATATTATTAAATAGTCTTCACATTAATCCATTCAAACAACGATAGTTATATCAATACGGATGTATATTGTATTTACTGAAATAATATGTAGTGTAAAAGCATTTTGATTTAAAGAGGCCATAGTGATCACAAAAATTATTTAAACTCAAAACAGATAAATAATACAAATCCATACCAATATTAATAATCAATATTTAGAGATAATTTATTGAGTTTTTGGTTTTAACCTTTTGCAGAATTTACAGAAATATATTTGTGCTGATATAGACAATGAATTAAATTAAATTACTATATCACAAGATTAATGATCCAGTTGAATATGATGTTTTTAAAATATATATAATAATAAATTAATCATAACCAAAATTTTATAACAACTAAAAAATTAATATAAAAATTGGCACTTTCACTTTAAGGCAGAACAATTCAAGAAGAAAAGATTTTTGTATTATTTAAGAATTTCCAATACTACATAAATATATATAGCCAAAATAATGCATTTCATAACGTCTTAAATCACCCGAACAATGTAGTTATAATGTGTTTAACCGGAGGTTTTATGTTCAATACTGAGACACATTGATGTCTTTTATCTAGCTATTCCACTGTATAAAATTTCAGTCGCTTTATTGGTATTTGTTATCAACTTTTTACTTATTATATTCGGTCCCTTTATTTTTAAAACAATCCCCACGAGAAGGCACAAAGAATTATGATACTGTTTTGAGTAATTTAAAGAAGAAGAAAACAACGTTCATCACCAGATTATATTATAGTATACAATTTAAAAAATAAATCAATTCAAACGCTTAAGACTTTCAAATTTTTGCACTTATTCAATTTCAGTCTTCAGTCAATCTTATGAAATTCTGAAAAGTTTACGGTGATATGGCCTATAAACTGATTTATTATGGTGTGCTTATTTCACGTAAACCTTAACTTTATATAATTTTAAATGTATGTACAATATTATATTTGTCAAGTACACGTTGGATGTTGTTTTTAATCTCTTGAATATTATGGAAGCTTTCTTCAACAAAGCGATATTTCTTGGACGCTTCAAAGAGCTTGCAGTTCTGGTGGTGGTGTGTGGGCTTTTCTCGCTTGATATCTTTTGATCGGCGGTATTGTAAATAATATTATGCCACTCAATGTTATTGTTATACCAGATACATAGAATCCAGGATTATATGACTGTACAGCATCATAAAGAGCACCTAGAAAATAATAATAAAGCATAATTAATATTGATATTTAAGTAAATTATTAAAATATAATGCATAAAACAATTAAATACATATTTATTTATAAATTCAATGCTAAAACTGTAGACTAGAGAATGATATCATATAAAATTGTGAAATATATTAATGATAGCAGGTCAAAATAGAGATGATAGGGATCGATTTAATGACATTTTTGTGCAATACAGAAATCTAACGGAGATATGATAATGATGTTTATTTGAATTTATGGATATTTTGTAAAAATTATCAAAATAGATCTTGATAATAAAATGTAAATTTACTATCCAATTGGAATTCATTGAGACTTAGCTTGGTTGGATTGTACGATATGAATTATACGTCTTTTTTGGGGCAGTATTTAATAAGATTTCTTTCAGGCAAGTAAGTTCATATTTATTTTAAAAGAAGGCAATTTTATAATATAATACATATTTATATACAGGATAAAATTATTAGGATGTTTGTGTTTTTGTATGCAATTTGTATCAAATATTAAAAAGCATTTTTGTATTCCAAAAAACATAACGTATGTTTTTTTTCTTCGCTAATTTAAATTCATAGGGATTTCACAAACATGATAAAACATACTTATTAAATATTATAAGACAAATTTAAAAGCCAGTTTTGTGCATTCATTCAAGTATTGATAGCGCACATTTTTAGATTAGCAAATATGAAAAACTGAAAAATAATGTCCTGAAAAGTAAAAATGTCATTGTTTTGCAAACACTTACAAAAATGAAGCAGTAAATTATTACTTAAAAATAGAGAAAACATGCGTAAGTGTGACGTGCGAACTGCAGAGACAAGAATAAGCTTTAATTTAGTATAAAGATTCATTCTAACGTCTTAAATGTTTGATGGATAAACAGAAAATATTTTCGTCGTGAATATTTGGCAATGGTCACCAATGGATACTGTGTAAACAGCACTAATCACACATGTTACAAGAACATATTTACTTTTCAGTATAGAGCCGTTATATCAGTCGATGCCGCAAGTCAGATTTGTTGTACATAAGCAAATGTAGGTAAACAAAAAGCATCGTTGAAGCGAACAATACAAATGTTTAAGGGAGCACAAGCTCCATATGTATTGTATGTATAAACTGCTTCCGGATCTAAATAATTATATTGTTATCATTAAGTTGTGTGATATA
Organism: Stenopsyche tienmushanensis; assembly: GCA_008973525.1. Taxonomy (NCBI): domain Eukaryota; kingdom Metazoa; phylum Arthropoda; class Insecta; order Trichoptera; family Stenopsychidae; genus Stenopsyche; species Stenopsyche tienmushanensis. Next base: position 77,508 of record WACJ01000006.1, on the reverse strand, counting down.
TTTAGTGTTGAGTAAATAGATAAATTGGTTTGAGGCACAATTTGTATGATTTTAAAGATACTTCTGGGAGATTTTCTGTGGAATATTGAACGTTATCAAAATTATGAGGAAAATTTTATGATGGAGTGCTAAATTTTGATTTGAAATGGGTTTACCATATAATCCAATCAATATATAGTCTTTAAATAGTCATAAATCATAAATATAACTCAAACGCATTTTATAAATAAATAGTTTTATGATTGCCTGAGGTGTGTAATAAAAATAAGCAATTTTTTTTATCAAATACAATTATAAGAAATATGATCTAACTTCAGTGTTTGGAAAGAAAAGTTATTTGCTCTTCGATGATCTGAAATTTCGAAGTGCTTGGAAAACTTTTTGATATATAATAGAGTTTTTTGAACACCGTAGTAGAACTAAGAACGACTCCCTTTGGGATTATATACATACTCATTTAAAATCTAAACAGGGCTGTAACAAAGGGGTGGCAAAACAGGCGGCTTTTAAATTACTTGATCATTCAACTTTATATGAATCAATACTGATTGATTATGTCCGTTTTAATTAATATATGCTAAATTGTCTAATCCCTCTTTTCTTCTTTATCGCTTAAACATTGAGCCGACCCAGCCCGCAATAAAATAAAGGCAAATATATTTTATACCGATTTAAATAGCTCAACCGATCAGTATTCTTTGGACAACTTCGTTTTGTAATGTTCAAGTTAGGCGTCATGTCAGCGGTCCGAAAAGCGGTCCGATTGGACCTTTGGCCACTCCGTCTTTTTTTAGGGGTTTAGAGGCATTTTCGGGGATAAATGCTTACCCGATGCCATCTGTATAATCACAGAAGCACCCTCAGAGGCTAACTTATATTGGTGACTCGCGGCAAATGAGGTCGCGAACGATGGGCGAGAATGGGCGATTTAACATCTTCACGCAATAGCGCTATTAGTCTGAGCAGATTAATTTTTCCAGATTAAAAGCGACATCTTCCGTCTCTTTTCAGGTGCAATGTGTTATTTTAACAGCGCCATCTCTTGTGGCCCTGCGGACAAGCAACAGGCCCGACGGATCGCTAGTGACGCGCAGGAGGCGGGAGTCGGGGAGAGTTGTCGGTTAGCCTTGGCTGTGGGAGGTCATCCCTTCTGCAGCCAGATCTCTCTTTCGTGTGGAATAAATAGTTATTTACAGAAGAAAGTCTTTCTATTTGACGCTCGTCCATTCCCATCCATTCGTCCAGTAGCATTACGGCCCGAAAGAAGAATGGACCATCCCGACGAGCACGTGGGGGCGGGGAGCCGCCCGGGAACTCTGCCCCTGAGAGCGCCCCCGCCTCAACGTTACATATCCTTGCGGATATGGATATTAAATTCAGGTTTTGCACCTTGCTGTGCACTTTTGTTGAACGGGTTGGCATACTCCGGAATATTTGTTTTTGTTCCATTATAAGCAAACGCGGCATCCATCTTGCGCACTGCTTTCTCATGTCAAAATTTTCAGCATTTTTTGAAAGGCTTAACAAGTCTGCTAGCTTGCGCATTTACAATCAACTCGACTCTAATAATGGGAACATCGATATGAAATATAATAGATACGGGGTTCAGAATTTCATATAGTGTACCAAATACATATCATGGTAGCGCGTAGGTGTTTTTTTAAAACAACAACCGCCATCTATACTGTGGGGTGGGTGGGGTGCTTTTAAGTTATATATTTACCTGCTATCGGAGAGCCGACTATCGACGCAAATCCCTGGAAAAGCAGGAGAAGCCCGAAAGCATCAGTCAGCTTATGGAGCCCCAAAAGATCGACCAATATGACCGATGTGAGGCCAACGTAAGCGCCTATTGTGAATCCAAATACTGTTGAATAAACGGCCATCGAATAAAAGTCCTTGCAGAAGACGCTCAGAATTGTACCTGAAAAAATATAAATGGGAATTTCAGCACGCGTCATATTCATTATAATCTGCCACTTGTGCTGCGCGTTGATTTTGGATAAGTATCGTTTTTCGGAAATATTGAATGATAGTTTTCTGGGTAGTGATTAGATCTCACATTCTGATGCCATCGAAAAGCGGCGTGTTTGGTGATCGGATAGATAAAAATTGATTACTTCATGTTTAGACACATATATTTTGATATAATAGTATTAGAAAAAATAGATAGACGGTTTTATCGTGATTATTTGTAGATTTTTAGATCGATTTGAAACAAGTTTCGCCATATTTGCTAAGCATTACCTAGGGGGGGTCTTGATTACGGAAAGTTTATAAACTTTTTCGCTAAACAATTTTGCACCAATTTGTACAAAGCTAATTTTTGTTTCAGTAAATATTTATAAATCGAGAAAGTTATAGTCTACCATTTTAATATTTTGAAAATTTAAATCAAATAATTTAGTTTTATTTTCAAATTGTTTCATCTTATCGAATTATTTTTAAGCGAAAATTTGCAAAACATTGAGACATTTTTATTAGCAGTAGATTTAAAATAATATAAATTAAGGGATTCAGTTTCATGAAAGAATTTTAATTGGACATTTAAAAATAATCGTTATTTGTTCATATAATATTATATTGTCAGATAGAAATAGGATAGATAGATTAATAGTTAAATAATAATGTCTAACGTTGCCATATGGTCACGCTCATTATTTCCTGCGTAATATGCATCATAAAGACGTCTACTTTTTATAAAAAGTCAATTGAATATAGTGGACATTTGAAAGTTGTCCAACTCTTCTAACCAACAATAATTATATTGTCGTATTAAATACTGAAGATCTAAATAATGCGGTTCGTGATATAATGAAAAATACCTGGATTTCAAATGCTCGAATTTCAAAGAAAATTCCATTAATCATAAGAAGGCCATCGTTTCACGATAATAGACCGAGCTTTTATCCAAGGTTTTATCCAATTTAGGGTACATGTTATTACTATGTTAATCCGGATATGATTTATTTGCATTCGTAAAACACGAATGTAACTTTGCCGTTTAGCAAACGTTTAATATTCTACATATAAAGCATTATTTAACGCAAAGTATCGGATCATATCTTTTTTTCATACTATTTGATCTGCAAATCAAAGTTAAATATTTTACGATCGAACTGCGAAATTCATGAATTATTTGCGAATTAGTCACGAAAGGTTTTCCTTCGGTATCGCGTGAGAAAATGTATTCGTAGATTTTTACGGGAAATCCCTCCATGCGTGTAGTAGACACGGAAAGAAAATATCATTCAAGGCTGAGCACAGCAATGTATGAAATTATTATATTTGCGAAGACAAAGCGGTATCGCAAAAGCAAATTGTGTGCAGAATAAATTTGATATTTCAGAATAAAAAATATATACAACGGGAAAATTGCTGCATTCCTATATAGGAAGGACAAATGGTGTACAACTTTCATAGAGGACGTCGTTGAAAGAAGATGAAAATTTAAAAATAGAATTTCATCTTCCGAGAATCTTTGCTCAGATGAATTAAAAAATAGTTCTTTAAGGTTTCTTCAGTTAAAGGACAAATAAAAGTGAATAATGCAAGTCGTTATGGAATATTTTTAAAAAGGTTCGAGTTTAAATCCAGATTGTAGAATACTTCTTTAACATACCAACAATTTGAAAGAATAGAAGTATTAATATTTTCAGATAGGGTCATCTACCAGTGGCTAATTTGCAAAACTAATTTAAATGGCATTTTTAAATAATGATACATTTTTACTCATACATAGAAAATCTCCTACCTAAAAGCCCCTATTCAAATAATATTATCGTTACTTAAGGGACGTTTCTATCTTGTTGATTCAAAAAAATCTTTTTTTTTCTTCGTGTATCGGAAAGAACTAATGTTTAAAAATACGTTCAGCAAATTTGAAGTCGATATAAATGAAATTCGCATATATTTTCCGGAAATAAGACAAATGTTCCCAAAATTATCACTTTTGTAGCCTAAATTGTATGTTTTGGCTTGTAATGATAATCTTGAATAAGATTAAAATACAGCAAACTGGTAAAATATGCCATTTTAAATGATTCTGTTAAGGTTTTACAATATCGGACATTTCATATGAAAATACATGGTGATATAATTTTAGTAATCTGAATAATAAAAATAGTTTGCTTTAAGAATACTTACTTATTCCGCAGATGGTCAAGCAGGAATTGTATACAATCAATCTGTTGACCCATGGTTTGTCTGATATGTAGCCTAATACTATTCTTCCTATTGAGTTCGCAATACCGATGATGCTCAAAAGGTACGACGCATTTTCTTTGGAAATTCCACTCTTTTCAGCTTGTGCAACAATATATACGTATGGAATGTAAAATCCAATACTGGTGAGGAAATTCGAAACGGTAAAAATGATGAAAATTGGATCTGACAGCAGAGAGAAGTCGATCAATGCCGATATCGTGTCTTTGAAATCTTTGGTCGTCGGAAGACCAGTCGGCGGTGGTCCAAGAGAGCGAATACTACTCCTTCTGGATCCATGGTGACCCATGAGAATTTGTTCTTCGGGAGTCACCGATCCCGCTCGATGACTAGCCAAATGCAAGAAGCTCCCTTGATAGAAGACATCAGGTCTGTTCATCACTCCGCTTCCCACTCGCTTTAAAGACTGGCTTCTATAATTTCGGTTTTGTTCCACCGATTGGTTCAACATCGGTTGGCTCAATGCTAATCTAGCCGTTTCTGAGTTCGATGGTGCACCATTCGATATATGCTGCAAAAGTGCACCGTTTGAAACCTGTTGTCCATTTTGTTTATACACTTTGATCACTGGATTTGGCTGCATGTGGTCGGAACTATGTGATCGATGCATTGAATTGCCATTGCTCTTGACTATGCTATCGTGGTGTTGCGCATTGTTCAATTCTGACATTCTCGGTTGAAGTATTGTCATTTCCGTGGGTGGCTCCAAGAAGTCGTCGGGTATGTCTTGCTCTAATGGACGGAACAGTAATCCAAATATTACACAGTTTAAGATGATACCACCGATGATGAGCATCGCCCCTCGCCATCCGTACTCGGAGATGAGCTTCCTCGTGAGTGGAGCAAAGAGGAAGGTTCCTACTCCCGAACCACACACGGCAATCCCCGTCGCTAATGAGCGATACTTTTCGAAATAGACCGTGACGCTGACGATAGCCGGCAGATAAATAAGACCGAAGCCAAGTCCAGTGCCTACTCCTATCGTGAAGAAAAGCATCAAGACGCTCGGAGCAAACACGCTGATGATGACGCAGGCTGACGCCAATATTGAGCCGCATATTGTCACAATTCTGCAGCCGTACCAATTGACGAAAACGCTCGAAATAGGACCTGAAACAAAGTAACATTAGATTAATAAATGCTGTATTCGAGCGTAAAAATAAAGCTTTCGATCGATTGAACCCGAAGTATTTGGGCCGAAAATCCTCTTCCATCCACTTCAAAAGACAAAAGCATAGACACAATGGGAACACATGGAAGAAGTACGACCTTTTTTATTGAGCACAATCGACCTTTGAATTTGGCCTGGATTGAAAGCAATCGATCCTACAGGCGCATTGTACAATCGTAGCTTTTAGATGTAAAATTTCGAAAAAACAATAAATTAAAGACTTTAAAATTAATCATATCAGCATTTCATATAAATCAAATCATAGCGTATGTTGTCCGTATAAAAAATATTGCACAACATAGCTTTTTAATAATCAACCATACATTTTTATATGTATCATGAAAATGACATAATTTTTGTTATAATGTTAATGATTTTCGTTTAATAATTACAGACGGTAGATTTCTGTGTCATACATTTTTTGCTCATATATTTTATTTACAAATCATACAAAATTTAGTAGTATTATCTTAGCAAAATGGTATTTGGCATATCTTTTCCTTTTTGGAGAAATTTGTGACATTCCTCGACAAGTTCTTTTGCTAATTACATTAGAAATACTTGTCTTGATATCTTGTTTTTATTTATAAAGGATCCATGTATTAATATCAGGTAAATCAAGTATATTAAAACAATTTGCACAGACTATTATAATATATTTCGTTATTTATTCTTTAGAATCGAAACCAAATATGGTTTTATTATACTACGCAACTGTCTCAGTTTGGTATCCGATGCTTACTAAAACTGGATGCCAAATTTATCATGTTACTTGTATTGTATAAAATTACATCTCACTTTTCAATATTCCTATCAGGCTAGTTGCTATTTTCTAAATAATTTTATTTCATATTGAAGTTTGACGGTTTTAAGAGGTTGGCTTCATTGCGTTTTTTGATTGAATCATAGGTCCCTATTTCAAACTCCTTATGCTTAAAATGTTTTAAGCAACTAGTTGAGCTTCATATTTTGAGAGCTTATAAATAAGAACGATATAGCATTTAATTAATAGAAAATTTGATCTATGTAGATGAATGAATAATGAGCCCCATAGCTCAATAGTTAAGAGTATTCGCCAAAAAAATTAAACGCGTTTGGAATTGAATAAATATAAGCAACATTTTTTGGTATATTAAAATTAATATCAAAAAATATAATACACCATAAACAATCTTGACACTAAGTCCAATCTTTTTGCTGTCGGATTTTTTCTTATTGCGTAGCATTCGAGGATAAGATCCTAATGTTCATTTAGATTGAATTGAATTTTAAGAAGAAATTCTTTTCGAATGTATTATGATTTAACATGTCAAGGCAATGAAAAATTGCCTTCAAGACTCAGTTCGATAATGGAAAGTATTATATCATGTAATGTAGTATTCATTCCGAATATCCGATGCAATCTAATAAAGCCCTCGCCTCGAGCCCGGTTGGAATTTTCAGGATAACATGAAGCTTCGCCAAATATCTTCCATGAAAGCATTTTTTTCAGTGACGCAAAATTTACAGCACAGATGTATTCCACGAGGAGGTTTGTGTGCGCTTTTATTAAATTCATAATAAATATTAAAGCTTGCTTCAGAACACCAATGTCAAACATTATCACCAAGGTAACATTTTTTCGATTATCTTTTATCGCATAAATCTATGGATTGCATCCACACTTGAGTGTTTTATAACTATGAGGATTTATCAAATATCTTTAAAATGCGCTATAGCAACGAATTGTAAATTGACAGTTAATAATGATACTCGTTATAAGCGTTACAGATAAAGTCAGTGATGTGAGTATATTTTTTAAATTTCGTAATAAATGTTCTATTAATCTTTAAATCCTATGATATTCCAATAGAGAAGGACCTTTTACGCCATTAATGATGATTTAACCCAAATTCCTTATTTATTTATTTTTTTCTAATAAATAACGTGTTATTGAAATATTGATAATACAAAATCAAGCTTAGTTGCTAATTCAATATTTTATAAAAATTTACCCAAGAGCAACCAATTTGAATACTGGTGAATAAAGGCAATGTTGTGTCAAAATAAGGCCATGTTTTAAGTCTATAATCATTTTTTCTACGTATGCATTGGCTCAAATTATGACCTGAGTAGATATCATAGTCACTCGCTGCTTCAAATGCTTGCATAAACACGTACATATTATGAATTATTCAAAATTATATATAATAACACATTAAATTCGTGTGTTTGGGTCATCTTGAAATATAACAAAGTAATTATACTTTTTTTCCAGACGGTCTGTATTCTGTCACAATTGACAAAATACACACAAATGAAGTATGTCTAGAAATCAAATTTGAACGTCTGACAGGGAACAAATGACCAAGACAAATATATAAAAAAATAAATAAGCAATGTCGCACGTTTTTTTAATTTGTCACATCAAAGCGTTAACCCATTTATTCGCAAAAAAATAGAATTTGACCCCATTTATACGCCCGTCGACACATTTGACATTTAAAAATATTGACACAGGCTGATCATATTGGTTGAAAACAGGATCGTTTATCCATTCATTAAAGAGATGTATATATACTGCTTGTATAAGCACAAATAATATTTATAGAACAAATCGTCGTTTTCTGATTAATTGTGTTTTGATAGGCGTAGGTGGAGCATTTGGCAATTTTCCATTACATATTGAATCATGTAGTAAGTCGTGATTTTTTTTAGTCCAAACAACTTTAACCTCTAGCCAGAAAGGTAAATATGTTGGTTTTTTCCTAAAAATATATCCATACGAAATCACCTCAGAAAATCTACTTTTTTAAATCGAAATACTCGGAATTGTTTGCAACATTATTATACAGCAATATCATCGAAAAAGATTCAAATCATGGGAAATTCTAATTGTTATTATCTCGTAGTAAAGATACGTTATTTTTTTTGGGTTTTCACTCTAGTCATTTTTTGAAATCTTATTGGAATCATTAAAATGAACCATTTCTTTTAAAACGAGATAAGATTATAAATCTGCGGCTTCATATGAATTTTAAAAATTTAAACTTACATTCAGTTCATAAGGAAGCTCAATTCAAAACACGTTTTTCAAGATGCAATCAAATACATGATTGTAATTAAAATCATTTTAATTTGATTGTTTTTATAATAGTTACCATGCAAAAATATTTATTGATTAGATTGAAATCGTACTGATAATGTAGATAAAACAATGGTTCCGATTGACCCTTTTAGGAACGATTGTCACCTTATGGTAACATTAAATATCATGGTTATATTCCGAGAGAGGAGTTTAGAGAGGATTCGTTCTTGGGCGGTTATTTTAAAGGTTCTGAATTAAATTCAGGTTGTGGGGAAAAATAGCATATCAATAAATTGGGAGATCAGGAATAGGGAATCCAATCCCGGAATTAGCAAACGTCACCAGCACGATGAAGGCTATTAAAAATCGAGATATTTCCGCGGAAATCTGGACGCTTGGAAACAGTGGCGTAACTACTAATTGGCGAGCTTAGGCGACACCTAAGGGCAGTAACTGTCTAATCTATATATATATATATATATTATATATATATATATACAGTACATATATGTTTTTCAAATTGGTATATTAACCTTTCCTTACCGGTGATGTATTTACTACACCTCGACTCTAATAATGGGAATATTGATATGAAATATAATAGATACGGAGTTCAAAATTTTTGTATTCCTCCGTAATATAATTACGAACCACATCAAAGTATAATAGTATATAAATATTCATCTGCAGCGTCGGAAATAGATCATTTGTCAGGAAATCGGGAATTTTGCGAGTTTTTTTAAAAGTCAGGAAATCAGCTTAAATTTGAATCGTGACGATTAATCGGAAATATGGATACTTATTTGAACCCGAATCTTTAAATTAAAAGTCCAAGAATAAAATACGTACAATCAGTATAATAAAAATAAACACTATCTAACGGCACCATAAATCATTTAAATTTTGTAAGGACAGACAAATCACATGTTTTTGCAAAACAGTAGTTTATTGCATGTTTTTGCAGGATGATAAAAAAACATCATTTTCTTTGTTCAGTAGTCATATTGGGCTGTTGATGCGTATCTCAAATATTTAATCATCATTGAACGACCGATTAAAATCTGTATGAAAACACCGTCGATTAGCATCGCTCGCGTGAATAATCAGATGCCATTTTCTTTGATTAGCTGTGACTCAATTGCTCTGTGCGAAAGTAAGTTTTATGTCGCATTTTTATGCAAGAGATCTTTTTTAGAACAGTTAAATTTGCATAAGCTTTCAAAATGGCGTTGATAAATAAAGTTTTACCATGGCAGTAAAAAAGCTCGCCGGCGGTTATTTATACGACGGGGCTCGATGAATCTGGGCACGGAATTTATCACACGGCTCACAGAGTGTCAACAATTGCCGAAAGCTCAGTGAGATTGTATTATTTATACGATTTTATGTATGATCTTGCAAATTAAGAATACGCGTGGGTTTTAAAGTCGGAGGTTTTATGTCTCGGGTGCTTATAAAACAAGGGATGAAATCTTTCAATGGGATATTTTACCTTTGTACATAAATTGAAGAGCACTATATCGTATTACAATAGAGTCGCAAAAAATAAAGGATCAACGGAATTCAATTTCGTAAGGATTGATTGACATCGTGAGCTTTGCGCTGATCCTCTGTTTCTATGACTATAAAGAACATTTATCATATTCGAGATGGTTCATAAGGGATGCTCGAATGATCACAGGGACTGTGTAATTTTGTTGTCGTCGCTATGAAAAAAAGATTGTCGATTAAAATAACATGTTTTCCTTACATAATGAACCAATTTGTACATAGAGAATATTTCATCAAAGAATTTCGGCACAAATACGTACATAAACAAACATTATAACGAGATCTGTAAAGGCCTTAATAACGGTAATTTTAAGAGCAAATCATGACTATTATTTGTAATGCTTGAAAAACTCCCACGACTTACGTACTAAATTCGGCTTACGTGTTCATGATCTCTCAAAGATTAAGGCAATATATGTTATTTATGTGTGCTGAATTTCCTGGAAGAAAAAAAAATACATTGTTCTATTTTTACGTCTGTTTGTTACATTTCGTCTGAACGTTCGTATGTACATACGTTAAAAGTAAATTCACCGGAAAACTACTCCAGCTGAAGTGACATAAAAAGCTTCGTTAGCTTTACAATCAAAGTTAACCGCACAGGTGAGCTTTATGGATTTGAGAAAAACAAATAAATTACATACATTTTCCACTGCGCTGAAAGAATGCCATTTGGCGCCGTTGAAGTATTTAAAAAAATAATTAAACTGATTCCCAAATGTACATGTTGGATTTATGACGTGGCCCCAAAAGGCTCAAAGTATATCGATGTCGCTTTTTCCAGATGACCTAATTCGTACAGGGTTTGAGCATTAAGCTTTTCAAGCACTCAATGAACACCAAGAAAGATATTATGCACTCTAACTCTACCATTTTCAGTGGATCTGAAAGCTGCAAAAAATTATAATCTTCAAACGATGCGGAAAGCTTTGCTTTGAAGAACAAACATGCATTAAATACAACGTTGGAATATGCCATGTGTTTTTAACATTGTTTCAGCATGAAAAATAGTATATTCTTATATATAATAAAATGCGAAAAATTTAAAATGGTGCAAGAATTATTTGAAAATCCATTTTTAATTTATTAAATCCAGTGATAAACGTGTCACATACTGTCTAAATCTTGCTTTTGAATTGTCCATATTTAAATTTGCCGAAAAATATCTCATTTTTATTAGTAACAATTGGTTTGGCTGATCATATTTTATATTATGTAAATGCAATACGATTTTTTGCCTTATATCAAAGGTATCAATTTTAAATATGATTCGAGAATAAAATCAATGTTTTCGGCATTTCCAGAGATTTTTTTCGTCGTGATTCTAATTATGAGCCTGAAAGATGATATTGAAGTTATAATAGATCAAAGGGCAAATACGAGTAATATTATTAAGGGCTTTCATTGGTGTGAAAACAAATTTAGGCGTTGAAGGCTTTCTTTAGTCAACACCGATGTTTATTTACCGAATTGGATATTCGGCGAAGATCTCTGTTTACATGCAGCATAAAATACGATTTTGAATATATTTGATTACCTTCGAAGACTGTTATTTATACGGTGTCTTTAATAAGTAGGTTGTTTCTATTGTACGTATATACTTTGGCTTTGACCTTTTTTCAATGACGTGGTAGGTTTTACGTTTCCTTTATACTCGAGTAGCTATCGGCTAAGAGATGAAACAAAGAATAAACACGGGAGGATTTTTTCTTGAGCTTTTGTTGCAAGAGCTTTTATCTAGAGTACCACCTACGTGAATGTCAAAGGATTTCTTTTAAGAACTGAGGAAAACTTTCTTGTCAAAAAATTTGATTGTATATATTTCGACATTGTGAGTAAACTTTCTGAATGAGACTATTTTCAAAAGTTCTATATGGTGTAAATATTTTGGTCGCTGAATTCAGTACGAAATATTTTTTCCGCCTCTACAACAAATGAAATATCTTCTTTGTAAGCATTTCAAGTAAATAATAATCAAAAGTCTATTGAAAAAAATATAGTTTTACTCAAAATTCGAAATATAAACAATTTCGATCCTTTAAGGTATTCTGTTATTGGATGTAGGTTATCTTTATATAAGATTTTCTTATGGAATGAGAGATTTTATGTGGCGGTTTCTAATTGCTTTCCACGTATGAATTAATTAGGATAAAGTTATTTGACTAGGGGCTTTTAGATAGGAGTTGGCAATGGCTATGAACGAGTAGCAAATTTATAATTACATTAAAATAAGATTTAAAGCAAATCTGTTATTTACAAACGGTCTTGCTCATCATGAATTTAGGAATTGGCTCTCTTTTTATAACTAGTTAGTTAGTTAGTTACTATAATATTATAAATTAATTAAACGAAAACAATCTCTGTATTGTAGCCCATTTACTGGTAATTATCGAAAATCGATCACAGTTTAACACCACCTTGTTAATCACCGTGCTATTACGAAGTTATGACGATTAAAGGGTGAAAATTTGATACTTAGGACATGATACTTGGTCTGTGTAAAACGTAGAAAAACCTCCCCCTAACAAAAAAAAAAAATCGATCCATGTGCAAAACACCCCGTATGATTATTTTTTAAAAATATATGAATCAAAGTTAATCTAAAAAAACTTACAATAATATAAACTACATTTCTAAAATTTTCTCTCTTACCTCTTCTTAACATTAAACTATCATGAATAAAACAGTATTTCAGTGAGTATGGTGCCTTTGCTCGGGAGGAATTCTATTTGAATTTCTTAAGCTGATCAGACATTCACAGGAGTAATATATCATGAAGAATTAGAGCAAATTAAATACTAACTCATAAAATGATCAGTTGTAATCGATAAGATATTTCTTGGATATTTCTACAAAATTAACACAATAAAAAAATGGAGCTTGATTCAGAACTTTTACCCCATTCATCTTACTCACCGGAACTTATTCAACATCCTATGGACCCTCTGAATATCATTTATTTGAATATTATAAAAATGAGAATAAATGCTATGAAAATTACAAGAAAATGTATTACTTTTCGGTGCTCAAATAATACCCTCAAACCTTATAAAATACATTGTGATATTCAAAATTGTTGATATCTTTGATATACATTATACTCTCAAAACCTTTTAATAAACACGTCCATCAAACTTATCAGTTGTATTCATAGCAATAGCCTTTATACAAGTTTTTATTAATATTTGCGTCCCGATCTGAAAGATTATTAACTATATTAGGATTGAATAACATCCAGCTATCTACTTCATAGTGAAATTAATGAAAACAATGAGTGCTTCATATAGATTACGATATTGTTAAAATAGAGCAGTCAATAGATACAAGAAATGCCAATGTAAACAATGCTGAAAGCGTTTATTTGATCAATCATAAATCCGTTATAAATTTAGTTTTTCAGCATTTTTTATTATATTTTCACACATATCATCATGGTTGAAGATGGATGATTGATATATGGGGTTAGATTTTAATTTATTATAAAGGTACGTTAAGAAGAATTCATTGGGATAATACGAATAAACTCAAAAACCTCTTTCGTAATGCATCAAGTTTTTACACAATTAACGTCAATATTTTATCGTTCAGATGTTATCGGTGCAAAATTGTAAATAAATATGTATTTGATTAAGCGTCCGACCTGTCAATGTTTGATCTTCAATTGACACGAAAGCTTATCATGATTGTTCAAGCGTCTAAATTCAATGAACATAAAATAGCACCGGAATGCCTTTTGATCGTCGCAAAGTTATGAAACTGTCGGAAAAACGCACTTATGCTTGAATAAGAAATACTTCATTGCATCATAAGTACACAGCTGAAGAAGCCTTATATGCACGATAAAAAAATGCTTCGGCATGAAGGGTTTTAAAGTACATATAAGACGCAATAATGCAACGAAATTACATTAAGTATTTTAGAATGGTAAAAAACGTAGATTAAACATTAACTGAAGCCAATTTTATATTTAAATCTTGTATATCATCAACTTCAACAAAGTTATTATTGAAAAATATATTTATATATGCCCGATAGAGCCCTCGCGAGGAAAGGGGAGACTGGACTATTTGTACTCAAGAAAGCCTTTTACAGTAAAATCATTAAGGTCGTCAAGAGTAGTTTTTCACTATCTCTTGAAGAAAACTACTCAGTCTTTACAAATTTCCCACTCTTCCTCTGTGTAAAATGAAATCTGTGTAAAAATGAAACGGCATTTTTTGTAAACCTATATACTTTCAATATCGTATGATAAGCATTTTGGTTAAAATGATGTGTACAATAGCCCAAATTGAATGTTATGTGACAACGTAATAATTTTAAAGATTCAGATACAATTTTATAAATAAATAACCAATGGTTGCCAAAATAGTATTTTTTTGAACATTTTGAAAAATAGCCTAAATTTCACTTTTAAATTTACAGGCAATAAATCCAATGGTATTGGGTCTGGAAACCGTGCGAGTTACGGAATAAGGTACATCCCCAGACAAGAAAATCCATTGGTGTCAGGTCTGGAGACCATGTGAGCCATGGAATAGGGCCGCCAAAATAATTCATTTATACGACAGAGGTGCCCACAATGGAAATTCTAATTGAAAGAATAATCACCGCCTTTGCAAAAATGAAAGATGGAATGCTACTTCAGACATCGACAACAATAGTATTAGACAAAATATGGGTATATTATATATACAGGTATTCTGCACACGGACTAAAATTTTTTTTTGAAGTTTAAGGGGGGTCATTTGCTACGTTTCACACATAGACCCTATGTCCTAAGTGACAGAGTTGTCGAAATAAAATATTTTTTCAACATTTTAAAAAAATATCCAAAATTTCACCTTTAAATAGTTTTTGACGCTTTAGTTGCAGATTTGTCAGACAAAGAAATCCAGTGGTGTCAGGTCTGGAGACCGTGCGAGCCACTGAATAAGGTCGCCAAAAGAGTTAATTTTTGCACGACAGTATACATAAAAAGTATTTTCGTAGCCCTGGCCCTGTTAAACTGGTACCTCTTCAAATTTAACGATTTATTGAATGATTTGTATGACATGTCGTATATCGTTGGAAAGGGTATAATTTAAAGAAGTTTTTAAAACTAAAGTAGTTAAAGTAAGTTCAAAATAGTTGTTAGTTTTTTGTTTAAAGAATTTAGAAATTGACATTTGTCATTCGTTTGCATATTTTATGTGACTTTGGAAACTCAGAAGAAGTAAATCAATCGCATAAAATAATGTTTTTTTTTAGATCTAAAATACATTGTAAAATACAAGTAACAGTTATTTCATGCTATTATAACGATACATTAAAAAATATGATGATTTAATGTTGAAATTTTGGTCATTTTTTCAAAATGTTGAAAAAAAAATCTATATCAGCAATCCTGGCATTTACGACATAGGACTTATGTGTGAAAACGATACATTCAAATCTCCTATATATAGGTAGATATTTACTATATTATTTGTCATATCATATAATAGCCATGAGTACTCCTTTGGGGAGATAAGGTTGCTTAAATACTCATTCAATGCTAAGGTTTTAAATTATGATATTTTGCTTTTACCTCGCCATACACTCTATATTGAATTATTTTTTTTGTTGTTTATAGAAATCACGTTTATCGATTGTTATTTAAAATGTTCTAATAATATTTCTTCAAATAACTTTTGAATTGATTGGCTTTGTTGTACAGGAAAGGAAGCGGTTTTAATACAAATATATTCAATCAAAATGCACGATTTCCACATGGAAGTTCAGAATATTTTTTTCAATTTAAAACTAGGAAATCAATTCATATTGAATGTCACCGAGGAAAATTGAGTCGTATAAAGCCTTCTATGGATTGCTTGCTTGATTGAAATTGTTCCCTCAGGATGTGTACTCTTATCTAATTGCATTATTTGAAAGTGCTTTATGTGCAATCGAGAACAATCAGGAAGATGATGCTTTTGTCATAAATTTGATTAATCATCCGGTAATTTCACGTCTAAAACGAAGATTGCGAACCGTTTTATTGGTATGGTATATTAAAGTTGGCACGAGATTATTAATACTGTCATTCACAAGAATCGTGCTATAGCAACACTCTTAACATATGTCATTCCACACGTGTACGTCCAATGAATGGATTATTAATTTTGCTATTAATCTTGCGATTTCAATGAAAGGCCATCCACATTTATCAAAGAACTCGATATATACGTTCTATTTCTGAAGACGAGATTCCAGCCAACCTTTGTCCTTCCTGTCACATAAACTAAATCGTTTAATGCTGTTAATCGGTTAGCGTTTGATTTAATATACGCAATGCAAAAAGTCTTTTAATACCCATCGTTAATTCTTGGAAGCATTATTTTTAAATCATAAATGCTTTAAAATAAATATTACTTTGAACAAATTTTCATTGTTCAATGTTTCATTTCATCATAGAAGTAAAAATAATATATGTCAGCATAACTAAAGTTGCCAGCAGAACCTTTTAAAAATACGCTTAAAATTTTATTCAGCAAGTTCAGAGATATTTTTCAGCATCAGGTGTTTGTACAAAAATTCGGTCCTTCAGCCATATATTTCAAAAGTCTTTATAATATTTTTTGTATTTGTAAAAAATTCAAACTTTCCCAAACTATGATATGTACAGAGATTTCATTAAAAGTTATGAATTCATGGCTCATTATTACAATAAATTTCGAAACTTTTACGTTTGAGAAATGATGATATAGTAAATGCTTCTCTTCAAATAATAGTACGAAAGCTTATCAATTTGAAAATATACTTTTTAAATGTAATTTAAAATTTGAATAGCTTTTATTATCAATAATTATAAATTCTGATGAAATGATATTTGGATTTGTGGCTTCTCTAGACGTGCAATTTTTTATAAAAATCAATTTATTTTATATAATATCAAAGCATCGACCTTTACCTTGTAGAAGCAAAGGCATGCATCGTTCAAGTATGATCGATTGAATATTCTTATTTTACATCGCCATTGTGTTTTTTCATGTCTGCATTATGGATAATGTGTTGATTTTATTAATAAATTGAATAATAAACGTCGACGATGAAAGGTTGATATGAGTGTGGTCGAGGATATAATAATCATCTTTATGAATAGAGGTCGATATCATAAGATGATGAGGAATAAATCTCAGAACGAAGAATGATATTGCGTTATCGTTTTGTTAGAAATATACGTATTTACAATGTGGATCAATGGAAAAATAATTTAAACATAAATGGAATAAATATAAATTGACATGGATGTACGTGGAGCTTTCAATAACTCGGTTGCCTTAATATGAAATAAACAAATTTGTGTATGTTGGGACATATCTTGATATTTTACATACAGAGTCTCATTTAAGTACCATGCATAGAGTAAGGTTATATATAAATATATATTTTTTTAAATTAAAGAAGATAATAAGTCAATGGAGCTTTTTAAATGCATGTAAATTACAAATACAAATAATATTTGATGAAAGCAATATCTGAATAAATGGTCCAGATTGTGAATGAAGATATCCCAAATGATGGAAGATATACTAAGCATCTCAATAGGAATAGTTTGGAATATATTTTATGAAAAATTGACCATGTTTAGCACATTAGGTGTCCTATGAAAACAATTTTTGTTGCAGATGTTTTAGAAAATTGAACGTTTATTTTAGCAGATAAGTACTGGAACTGTTTGGAACATTATTCATTAAAAAACCAGATGTATCTAAAGTTAATACAGGGTTGAACCTGATGATGTTGATTTATTTTCAAAGACTTTGATGAAAGTATTATTGAGATGGATTAGAATAGCATAATTAGGATCCAAAGCATTTTTTCGTATATTTGGTGGTAGTAGACAAAATATGGGTATATTATAAATACAGGGTGTTTTGTACATGGACCGACAATAATCCAGTGGTGTCAGGTCTGGAGACCGTGCAAGCCACGGGATAGGGCAGGTCATATATAGATAGGGCATATAGTTAATTTAGAGGTATATAATAATTAAAAATATTACCTGAACATAGGGTTACTCCGGCAAGTATTGATACAATCCAAGCGGTGTATCCTTTTCCTTCTTGAAAATATTCTAAAAATTCGAGGTAAAATATTCCAAAAGAATAGGTCATTCCATCAGCTGAAAAAGAAAGAAAATCATGTGTTAATTAAAGTTTTTTCGACATGAAAAAAATATGCAATGAAATAAATAATAACCGGTATAAATCAATTTCGAGCGACGTCAAACACAATATAACGTCTATTAATCTCCCATTGGATATCGTTTTTGTTTTCCTTCATACGTCAATACAAATTATGTTCAAATGATTCGACTATCCCCATAGTACCAAACATTATCTTCCAATATAATAAAGTGGACGTATATTCGCAATAAGCAAGCATCATGCGATCATTTAATACCAAAAAGATGACGCATAATTTTCTTTTGCCAAAAACATAAATATGAGAACTATAACATTGCCATTTCGCAACGAAAGCACATATGAAGTTCTGAATATAGAGTCGTCCTGTCAAAATTATTCAATCATCAGATGATGTACTGTGGAAGATTTACTTCTTAATTGCACATTCTCAATTGCTGACGAACCAACGTGTTCTTCAGTTGAAATATCATATTAAATTTTACCAATGGATTAAACTTAGAGTAGGTAATTTTGCTTAAAAAAGTTCGTTGTTTGGATTTTTTGTACATAATTAAAAAACTTTGCGTAGTATATTCAAATCCTCGTATTATAAAGTTGGACGGGTCGATCGATGTGTATCAAAGATACATACTTGACTTGACATAGTTAATATTTTTCAAAGCCCTAAATCTCCCTCTTTTATAAATTTAATTGAATCAATTAATATGAGGAAATCATAAGAAAAATATGGAGAAATCAAAAATAATCTTTTCATATTTAGATTGATAGAATGATGTAAGATCGTATGGCGAACAGACAGACATCCATTTAATTAAGCACGTGTATTTGTTAAATACTAAGTATAAGAAAGTATTATGGGAAAAATAAAAATGTAGCCTCTTGTTGACATTATTTTTAGTGATACTTTTGTTATCGCTAATCGATAATACACTATTGATACATGATTGAATCCAAACAGGTTTATCTTTATCTTTTTAAAAGTATTACAGTGCAAATTGTTCATATGGATTTATAAAAACTTCAATTAGTTCAAAATATTAGATAATCTACCTGTAGTGGAAAAGCTGATTAATCACAACACCAAAATATATTTTTAAGAACAAGAAATAGCATAACAAGTTATTACTAGTTGAAACTAGTTTATACTAGATGTCTTTTATACTTATAACGTATGTTTTGAAGTTATATCAAGACCTAAAATAATGCTTTTATTCCTATCAACCCTTATACGTATATTTGATTATTTTCTATTAATATATTTTGGTCTCGATCATAAGTATATCATTGTTTAATAAATCTTCTCTATGTTTACAATAAGTGTGTTTTTATCTTGGATTGCGGTTTAACTCATACCCTATGTTTGCACAACAACCGTCCTTCTCACAGACCTTTATTTTACGAAAAAGGGTTGGTACATGCCTAGGGCGTTACTTTGTGAGGGCGTAAAATATTGTATGGGCTTTATAAGATATAATCCAATTATTGTTTTCCTGAAAGTAAACATTTTCACTACTACACAAGTGACTTGACTCCAAATTGTATTAAACATCTAACGAGCAATCTCTTGATGATATAAAAAAATATCATCAAAATTTAAGCAAGAAAAATGCGTTCTTCTCAAGAGCTAAAGTTGCGTGATCTATCACATCTCAATCTTAATTGAGTTAATCTGATGCTTCTTGTCGTCAAACCGGGATAATGAGTTAGTCGATTTAAAGATGTATGATAATTGACGATTTTTTATTTGAGGATCTTTGTCTCATCCAAAGTATAGCATGCTTGAGTAAATTGGAAGACTTGATTGTTCACTAATGAACAGAAGGTGTTAAAAGCTCGCGATATGTATTCTTTGTGTGCCTAATGGAGCTCGTCACGTTCTATTCAACATTGTTGTCAAATTGAAACTCAAAAGAGGAAAAGGCTTTTGTAAAGTTGAAGTACAAATGAAGTAAAAATAAAATTGACTTTTTTTTATTAAAATTTAAATATTATTTTGAAAATATGCTCGAAGTAACATTAAAGCATCGGGTGTTTCGTCGTTCAGTCTGGATCTGGTTTTGAAAGCCAGGCAACTTGCTGCTGAAAATGCAAGCTCAGCCTCCACACTCGTTTGAGGTATCGTCATCAGATATTTAAATTCTAGTTCGAGTTTCCGACAAATTATTTATTTCCGTCGCTGCAGATGAATACTTATATACTATAATAATTTGATGTGTTTCGTGATTATATTACGGAGGAATACAAAAATTCTGAACCCTGTATCTATTATATTTCATATCGATATTCCCATTATTATAGTCGAAGTGTAGTAAATACAGTCACCGGTAGGGAAATGTTAATATAACAATTTGAAAAACATATATGTACTGTATATATGTATATATAGGTTAGACAGTCAGTGTCCCTATGTGTCGTCAAGCTCTCCAATTAGTAGTTAAGCCACTGTTTCCAAGCGTCCAGATTTCGGCGGGAATGTTTCTATTTAGTAGCCTTCATCGTGCTGGTGAGGTGTACGATTTCTGTTAGACAAAAACTTTTACTAATCTCGGGATTACTAACTGATCTCTCATTGTAAGGGTCCAGGCTCAAATTTTAACCGTGGGAATAAATTCCACCCACTTCAATATACTTATCCTGGTTATGTACTATATATGGAGAGCAACCGAAAACCATCATATAAATTTTTTTTTTCCCCAGGAGAACTTCCTGTATCAATGAGATCAAATTCTTCAGTAATGAGATTCGTAACTATTGATTGAATATCAAATTTATATCAATTATAAAATAAATATAATGAAAATCGACGACGCAATTCTTCCCATTTTAATTATTGAAGGTTCGTTTAGAATTCGCCTTTAAAAGTCATCAGTCAAAAATTGATTTGACGATACAAAAATATTTATTTGATCAAAATTATTTTTGTATACCCAAAAATCAAATATTTCATCCGTTGAAAATAATTGTAGCATTTAAGCTTGATATTAAATGTATTTCGTTGATTTGTATTGTATAATGAAGGTTCAGGGCTTAAGGTGTATTAATTAAAATTTACTTAATACCGGCCATTAATTACTTTTCGTAATAAAGCAATTTTGATTTTCGCAAATTCGTTATGCACAACAAGCAAATACAAATTTTATCTAGTGTTTAAGAGGGTTGAAAAATAAATTTGTTATTTGAAAAACAAGCATATCACACAATCAAATTATGTATAATATAATTATCTTTAGTCGCACAGAAAATTTTGCAGATTTATATTAATTGGCATTTTGAAATAGTCTCAAATTATTTTATTCAGAGTTTTATTATTGTTAATATTCTTATATCCAATGTAGAGAAGCTGCCATAAATCACAATCGCATTCCGTTTGAAAATAGCCGCGTATTAGTCGAGTATTCCATAGATTGGTTCTAGTTTTAGAAGAATGTTGGCGTATTTTTGTTTGAAATATTTTTAGATTTTATGTTCATTAACAACGAATAAGCATAGGTGCCAAAATTCGCGGTGCAAGAGCCAAGAGGCCAAGATTCAATGACTCGTGCCCGTGAACAAAAATGCATTCACACTTCCGTTATTTCCTACATTAGCACCTTTTGACGAAGGATAAATGCGATTGGCAGAAAAATTGAACGACGTATTTCAATTGCCAAACTCAAAAACTTAAATGTGTTCAAGATAATGCTTGCATATTTGAATCAAACGTGTAAAGTGGTAAGAGCAAGAAAATAGGTCGCGCGATGAATAAAGAGGATTGTCTACTGTCTTTGGGATCGTGCCAAGCGAAAGTAAATGACAAAGAAATGACTCCTTTTAGGTGTAAAGCGTTGAACTATAATTAGAAGATATTTATTAAAAATCTTGTTATGAAACCTAAATATCGAACGCAATACATGTTCGAGTTAATGAAATACGAAAATTTTGTTCACAATTCCTCTAGAGAAATCCCAAAAAAATCAAGCAGACAACAATGGTGTTGTTTTAATTTTTGGAAAATAAATGACATTGATATAATGATTCTTCATGTAAATAAAAGAAGGAGCGACAACCATTCAGATTGATTAATGACTTATAACGACATCCAAAACAGTTTTTGTAATAACGATTTTACAGGTATATACCAAAGTTTATGGTCTTCGTTACATATAACACACCCCTCAATAAGTTCGTAGGATTATGTAGTAATTACTAATCTTAAAATTGAAGATATGATAAGGCTGTGTGTGTACTTATCATTTTGCATCAACATTTGTCTATGAGAAAGCTCTGTTCGAAGTGGGTACCGCGTTTGCTCACAGTCGATCAAAAACAACAACGCGTCGACAATTCAGAGCGCTGTTTCAGCGCAATAAAAATATTTTTTCATGCAATATGTGACAATAGATGAAACATGGATCCATCATTATATTCCAGGGATAAATCGGAAATCAGCTGAGTGGACAGCAACTGGCGAAAGCCGCCTAAAGCAACAAAAAACGCAAATATCTGCATTTTATTGATTGATTACCCTGAGCAAGGAAGAACTATGAATAACAAAACTCATATGGCATTATTGGGGCGTTTGATAGAAGAAATTGAGAAAAAACGACTCCAAATGAAGAGGAAGAAAGTGCTTTTAAATCTTTTAAGCAAGACAATGCACCGTGCTACAAGTCGATCGCAACAATGGCAAAATTGTATGAATTGCTTCCCCGTCTATCGTATTCTCCGGATCTGACTGCTCGCGACTACTACTGTTTGTAGACCTAAAACGATAGCTCCAGAGAAATAAATTTAGCGCTGGAATGAATGTATCCTTGAAGGAGACTATGTTGAAGAATAGACTCGAATTTTGGTTAAAAGTTCTCAATATTGGCGCTAACTATATGTCATCCTACAAACTTATTGAGTGATGTATTACAGCAAAATGGAATTATTAACAAAATTTACTTTGTGTGTCATCTATGTTTAACCCTTTGCATTCGAGATCCTTTTTCGCGCGGCGAACCAGCGTTTCAATCAACGTTTCGCAGCATTTTTGGCGAATTTCTTACCACTAACTTAAAATCATAGCATTCTTCATTTTATATATCTTTATCCCTTTATGAATATAATTTCTTAAATATTAGATCTCTCATAGAAAAATTGCCAAGATGCATGCTCACCTTGTCGGGGTAAGTATTAAAATAATATAATAATATATAGTTTGATATCTTTTCCGGCTTTATTTCTTTGAGAACACCCTTTGCAATCCTTCCTAACTCCTGTTAGAATATTATGCAGCTTTCCATTCAAGCGGATCTTAAAGTCTTCGGAATCGGAGGTTAAAGTCAAACATGCAGTTCGGTTCGTGACTACGCATTAATTTCAGATAAGAAAATCTCATAGCTACTTGAAGAGGTGTCATGTTACATTTCATAAGATTATATGTAAGAGCATAGGAAACCACTTCGAAAGAACTAAACGTAAACAGTTATTGCCACGCATCAAGTTTCCGCATCAAATCATATGGTGAGTGAGAGTCACCTCTCGAGTGCAGTGTTAATAATTGCAATGTTCTTTATTATGTTGTTATTTAAATTTAAAAGGGTTATCGGTTAACATATGGATATTTATTTTTATAATCGAATGAGAACATACTGATCAAAAAATATATTAACCAGCTAAACAAATAAGTTTGATTGAAAAGAAATTGAATCAATAATTTGGAGCAGCAAATGACCATAAAAAGTGAGAACTAACTCAGGTCATAATTTAGGACGCAGTAACTGCAAAGGATCATGTTTAAATTAACATATATGATTTAATGTAGAAATAGATCATAACATATTTGCAATTTTGAGGCGTTTTAATACAACAATTACAATATTTAGAATTGATTATCCAAGCATAAATATATATTTGTAGTATCGATCAATCATCCGGTATTTTTGTTGTCTTAAAGAGCGCAAAAAACTTAGAGCTATATTAATGTCAACAAAAACTTGACAAAATATCAGCTAATCATGCATTGGTGTTGACAGACGCACGAATTATATAATGTATTTTTTCTCAATATAAATGAGCTTTTCTTGGAAAGTTTTACGATACGTAAAAACTTACATCGGTGAATATATTCCACCATAAATTTCCAGGTACGAAAGATGCATTATAAATGACAGGACTATTTCCTACGCGTCATAGAAAATCGTCTTTTCTATCGAGTAGGTACTTTAAAATTGACATTGGATAATATCCCAAGTGGTATGGAAAAGAGTCAAGTAATATATGATTAGTTGTATATGTAAAGTATAAATCTGAAGTCGGACGGTTGTATCAATAAAAAAATGGATAAGACAATAAATTCTAGCAAAAGCAACTTAAATGATTACTTCTATTCATTTCCATCCAGTTTATGACAAATCCTGGTATGGAATCCTGTTAATTTAGGAATAAAATATAAATCTTTGATTTACAGATAACTTTTCCGGAATAGTTGATATATATTAATTTGTCTCTTCAAATATTTAGTAATGGATTTCATTAAGATTAAATCCCACAGCTAAAATATCTCACATGCCATAGCATTGCTTGTTTGTAAAGGTCAGACCACATGCTTGAAATTCTTGGATGGGAACAATCATATTGAATGCTCATTAAAGACCAATCGATCTAAATAGCTTGTTCTAAAATAAATAAAAACAATGTTTTTCGATTGATCAATATTATGGAACATACAGTCACGAATTAACGAGTCAATAGAAATGGTTTCTTTCAAAGCGTCTCGTTATGTTTGAAACCCTTATTATTTTACATAATGCGGCCTAGAAACCGAAATGTAATGCCCTGTGGAAAATACTTTATTTCATTCTCAATAAATTGCTCCTTGTGCTTTAAGTCCTTTCTCGTAAAAGGATGAAGCCGCCTCAGAATGCAGAATAAACATCGTAACGTCGAACAATTTTTATAACCTTCCAAGACCGTCACGTCGGTTATAAAACGAATATTATATAAGGAAAAATTTGATGTAAGTCTTTGACATATTTGTCACTGTATTCGAAAAGTCCCGTTTCAAAAAGAGGAATACGAGTGGGATATTCGGTCGCCGGGAGCTACTACTAAATTAAGGGCGGACTTATTTTCCTTACTCGGAAATTGTCGAATGATGAGATCTCTAAGCTGAATAACGGGAGGGCTGAAAAAATACAAAACCTTTCATTTTCACGTTTTATAACTCAAATTGAAATTTTGCAAGCGTTCATATTGAATAATTTGCAAATTTAAATTCTAAAATATTTTCAGCTTTTATTGTGTTAAAGTCAAATCCAGGAAAATGTATTGTTTGCGTAGCATATCGTTTGCATTTGGAAGTATGCTTCCGACGAAGTAATTCTTCGCGGGAACTCGTCAATAATTCATGTTCTATAAATTGGCTGCCTATATGCAAATATGGAAAATTCCATTTAAAAAGAGATAGATCCTTTTTTTTTTAGACATTTCTACAATAAAATAAATGTATTGTGTAATGATCATACGAATAAATTGAAAAGATAAATCTTCACAAGACATATTCTTGAGCTGAATTCATAACACAGTCAGAAAGAGCGGCTTTTCCACTCCGTCTATTTTCAATACAGCCTATTATCCAATCGAAAGATCTGCCTTTTGTGTTATTTATATGAACTTCACAATACTCTTACATTCATTTTTATTCATCAACAGCCAAAATGAATTTACAATATGTGTGAATTGTATAAATAACTCTATCACCATAGAAGAATGAATGGCAACGTAGTTATAGAATTAAATGTAATTCACGTCTCAAAAAGCATTTCAACCAATCTTCAGAATGAATACTATTGTATTTAAAGGTCAGTTTTAATAAAGGCCATATTAAAAGGTTCATCATAATGTATATAAAATGTATACAATTAACATTTTGAAAAACAAGTTTAAAATTATCTAAAAAATATATTTATGCATTAAGTGAATGAATGTGTCATGTGTATGAAAAAATAATGGTTCTTAGTCAAGGTTTTAATTATTGTGCTGAGACATGGGCCCTAACTGCGAGATCTGGGGGAGTCGGTAGGAAGAACAAGCTATCCTGCGGCCAAGACTCTCGGTCGACTCTCTCTTTTTATTACTGTGCATGCATATTCTAAACTTGCACACGCACAGAAGGACAAGAATAGAGGTCATAAAGATCAACAATGGCGTAAATAAAAGATGTTATTTACTCCATACTACACATATACAATAAAAAATGACAGTTCACATTTGGGGCATTAGAGGTCACTTGGCAATATTGATGTTGACAATGTTAATTTTTATTATGAATTAAAGAATTTAAATTGAAAGCTGTCATCTCAATCTAAGCTTGTCATAGTGCGATGGTGTGAACTACAAGTTTGACAGTTAGAAAATAAATATGACCATGAGACTAGTGAAAAATGTGTGTGTACGACAATTAAGAATAGAAAATAGTCGAAAAAAGCCAAATATTGGAACACAATAGTAAATATTGGCACATATTCAATGTCGTGTCAAACCGTGTCAAATATTTCGTCGGGGGTTGTTTTAAATATGCCACATCATTAAGGTATACATCATGACGCTGAAGATTTATAAGTGTCGCCACAGTGTATTTATAAAGTTGAATGCAAAAAGGACATGTTTGTTTTAAAATAGTTTATATTTCAAATTTAGCCGTATCCTTAGAAAATCTAATAGAGCAAAGGTCAGGCGTGACTTCCATTAGGGAGGCTTGTACAGCTTTCTTTATGTGCTTATTTATGATTATTTTATGCTCACCATAAAATGTATTTTTTGTCATAAAATGGTATATTTTATGAGTTGAAAAGTCGTAAAATTTTATTTAAAATGGAACATAATCTCTCAGTAATTACATCAGTACACGTTAATAAATTTCATGGGGGAAATATTTAATAAGTTCATCCAACGAAATATCGTACGCAGGAGAATAACGGGACCACAAAGGAAATTAATAACTAGTCGGTTATTCCAGACTTTGTGACGTGCTTTGACTTCAAACGATCCCAACAAGTATTTGGCAGACTTAAGCTGTTTTTAAGAAGTTTCGGCAATAAACGATGAAACTTTAAGCCACTAAGGAAAAAAATTATAAGTCTTTCATAACCACCATCAATCTTTTCGTTATCAATACATCTTATATTCCATAGAGTCGAAAGTTGTATCGAACCTGAGAAATTGTATTCTATTAGGGCCAAGCTTAAGAACACCTTCTCAAACTCAAATGTTCAAAGTTACTTGACTTCCTTCCTCACCCACTTCCTGCTTATATAATATATTCAAAAACAAACGACGAAACAATTTTCTCCGAACTATAATATATAATAGCAGAGCGAAAATGCTGAAAATACACGAATCAAATCGCCAAAACAGAGTTCGCAATCTCGCCGATAAAACAATAATCATATTATAAATGCTTCCAATTTCTCAGCAGAGACACGCATCGTTAAGTCCAACCCTATAAATTTGAATTACAAATTACTCCCAGTTATTCTGCTCGTTTTCTAAATGGCACACAGAACTTATACCCAAGATGCTGGACAAAATTAAAGCGATACCACCATTCGATCCATTGTGAGTACCATTTCTTTTTAAATCGCCCTGCATTAAGAGAGTGCTTTAATCAACGATTGGCTGTGTAATTACGTCAAGGGTCGTTAATTAAGAGCTTAAATAATAAGCTTTATACAGAGAAATAACATTATTTGTATTTTTGGTAAGACGGTGTGAAATCACAATAATAAATCGACAAAATGGTATTAAAACAATGATCCAAAGATCATCATAAGATGCAAGTTGACAAGGGTGCGATACAATTACTTATGTTTTTTTTGACCAAAAATCGTTTTAAAAATGCTTTCCAGCAGTTTTAAATTTATGGAGCACGTTGATTAATAGCATGCTTTTTGATTGACATTAAATAATGTTGAAATTGATACGGTAACATAGAAGCAAGCCTCCCTGGGCTATAAAGTTTCCCGAATTCCTAAAGCTTCCCACACATACGCTCAAATAAGGGCGCGGGTTTGTTTGGTATTATCGCAGAAGATCGTCAGGAGATAATATAAAGTTGCTCGTATTGTTATATTTGCGTTGGATAGTAAAAGCCCAGCTGTGAGGCCGCTGGGGAGTTAGCGAGATGAACACATCTTCCCACGGCCAAGACTATTGGTTGACCTTTGTTTCGTCTTCAGAGATTTGCCTTCAGAAATTTCAATAAACTTGAATACTTCAGACTAATTATAAAAACAAGGCTATTTTCATAGGTCATTAGGTTTATTTAAAAATTACAATACATGTTTGCAATTCCTATATTTACCTTTTAGAAATGAATGAATAATTGTTACATCATATATTAACAAATTTAAAAAATCCATATTTGATACCCATTTCAAATGAAAAATAGTATCATTAGTGTATAATTTTATAATATATTCTGTTTGTATCTACTTAGCATCTCAACAATGTTTTACGAATTACTTTAGTTATACGAAGGCTCTCTGTACTTCAAGCATAATTTATGAGCAATGAGATTTCAAGAAAGGATTCAATAAAAATTTAATAAAAATAGCATTGAAAACTCTCACGAGACATTCTATAGCTCTCAATTGTTGAGGACACTCGAAAAGGCAATATATAAAATACTTAGAGCAAATCCTCTTCGAATTCGAGCTTCTCTTATTTCCTAAGGGAAAGTGAGGAAAATTTTAAGTGTTAGTACTGATGTAACCCGACCAATACTTGTAAACAACGACGTCAATCTAACGACCCATAGCCGAAGTGGGAATTGATGTCTTGTAATTCGATTCTGTCGAAAAGGTTTATATGAAACCACGTAATAATCCTATTAAACGATTCCGCCCCGAAGGATCTGTCATCCGCAGAATCGTATCATTCATGGAGCATTCCATATCATCACACCTTTTCTTATCTATTCTGACACGAACAATTGGCATATATAACAGGAATAGTTATTTTTTAAAAAAGCTGAAGAAATATCGCGCAGAAGAGCATCAATGCATGTTTTTGTCGGTTCTAATTATACGGTTGGAATGCAGAGAAGTTGATAGATAGAGAGAGAGAAAGTGTTGGTTTATCCAAATAGAAAAATGACAATTAAGAGAGAAGACAGCTATAGTCGTCAAGATGTCTTTTGTACGATGATCGAAATAGAGAACAGGGTCGATGGACGAATGACTCTTCCTATTGCCACATCTAGAAATGCATTCCGTAAATGTGCAGACGATTCTTCGATTGACTGTTTGGGAATATTTTTTTATTTTATTGATCAAAGCCATTAGACATTCCTGCCCAGATTTTATCCGAAATATTTCTTATCATATTTATTTATTGAAATTATATCACGTATTTCTTGATAACGTGTACGTACATGCTATTCGAAAGGGAACGTCAAAAGAAATCGATCAACGCAGGTATGGAAGAGATTTCTGTCTCCAGTCACGTTTCACAGTAGCCTTATTAAATTTTCCGGTATAACTGGAAAGTATTTTATGAAGCTTGTCATAGAAATGTGTATTAAAAGTTTTTTATCCAAAGAAAAAGAAGATTTTTTGCAGGATTTTATTATAGAAGTATAAAGTACGTTCATATTTCATTTGGAATCGTTTTTGAAATTCATTCACAATATATTATACAATAATTCATATATTAGCGATTGGAAAGGTTACAAAGTTAGCCATAATATAATAGACTATTAAGCTAATTCAAATTGAGAAGTTTTGCTACAAATTTTTAGACAGTATTTTCTACAGAAATTATTAATGTCACTTTATTAAAAATATTATTACTGTACTATTAAGCGGTCGGATTAGTAACTCAATCATCTTTGGTTCAAATCTACAGGAGATGTAGCTAGCGTTTACATGTCGATTAAAAAAACAACAATGGAAGTACGACGGTAATTAGGAACAGCGAGTGACCTTTAAAAATAAGAAACTGCTCAGGTCATAATTTAAGCTGCGTATATTATAAATTTAAATAAAATAACTGAGTACCATTATAAAAGTCAAAGACGGCATTATCAAATAATAAACACAATTCATGAAATACAAATATTTCTGTAGCGAGGGCGATTTACCATCCCCACGTAGTAGCGCTGTTAATCTGAGCAGAGTTAATTAGCCAAAATAACAGCGATATCTTCTGTCTCTCTTCAGATGCAATGTGTTATTTTAACAGCGCCATCTATTGTGGCCCTACAGAGACATTGCATCTGGATAGACATAGTTTCTTCTGTGTGCACCGTTGCCGGTTGGGCAGTGACGCGCAGGAGGTGGGAGTTGGGAGAGTCGTCGGTTAGCCTTGGATGCGAGAGGTCGTCCTTCCTGCAGGCAGATCTCTTTCTCTCTTTCGTGAGGAACAAATCGTTATTTAGACGCTCGTCTATTCCCATCCATTTGTCCAACAACATCACGGTCCGATAGAAGAACGGACCCGTGCGCTAGTGTGGCCATCCCGACTCTGCCCCCGAGAGCGCCCCCGCCTTGTTCGTTACATTGTTACAATAAAAATATATGCTTTCAATACCGGGGATTTTATTTCATAAGTCAGAATCAGCTGTAGATTGATGATATTATTTGGTCATCCCAGTTGAAATTTTGCTATTAAGTTAAATTCACGATTTGATTAAAATATTCATTTAAATCAAAAGAAACTGTTGCGTGTCGTGTTCATACATTTTTAATGGCTAGGGAGGCCTCGCGTTTCGACTAACACCCCTACGGGGTTAATTTCAATACGGATGCCCCATTATGTGAATTTACAATGACTCACTGTGCGAGTCGATTTAAGCCTTTTAAGCCTAGAATAGAGTTGATGGAGACCTAAACCGTTAAAAGATTATTCTGGATTGGTCTGGTAATTTGTCCGGATAAACCGTGACGCGGGTAAAGCTTTCAACATTGCAAATCCTAGAGAGACACGATAAAAGCGAACAAACGGATTTATCCACCGAAAACCATTACTCGGTCTTTGTCATTTTTTGCCGAACCATTTTGAGTTTGATTTGTGTTATCTCAACCTTTAGCCTCGGTAGGCGCGTTGGCGTGAATTGTGCCATAATTTGAATATCCATAAAAATCGATAGATTTGGTATGAAAAGTGGGAGAACACGCTATAATAATATTTATTTGCAACTTTCAGAATGACTTTGACATAGTTTTTGAAATACGAACGAGCTATAGACTTCGATGTAGATGTTATGAATAGATTTAGTTTGAGCTTAGAAACTCCTGATCGTAATGACATACTGTGAAATTTAACCAGGATGTTAAATGCGTCTAGACAAGTCGGTTATTATCACAAAGTAGATACAATAATTAACTAATTCAAATGATTACGGTCTGCAGATTATTGGCAATTGTCGTTTTGAAAGCCATTCAATAAAATAATGACATCAAGCAGCTGCGACCCTCGTGAGGTCAAAGATTGCAAAAAATATTGACGTAAATTGTTTAATCAATTAACTCGACGTTGATGACCTCAAAATTTTATGAATGAAGATGTTAAATGACACTTTGAAAAGTCAAATCAGACAATGAACTCCAATCGTGCATAAACTCGAGCAATTTTAAATTAATTAAAATATTTTGTGAAATAAATCAACTGCAATTGCAATTGCTTAAATGCTAATTGTAATTATATGCATATGATAAAAATACTTGTAGGCAATATAAAATTTTCCCAGAATACGAGCAATGCTTCATCGTCTTGGAAATTTTTGTTAAGACAAGATTCTTTTATCGCGAAAATAAATCATCATTAACATCTTTAGTTGATTTACAAACCAATGAAAATTAAAAATTAATAGTAAACTTATCTTTAGAAAAACTCTGGATGAATGGTGAAGTTTTTAAACGATGGCATGAAAACAGTTCATATCAGGAGTGAAAAAATATCAAAACTCCATAGAAAAAAGAGGGAAAACATTATTATTACTAGGCAATGCACCGTCATACCCATATATAAGAACAGAACATTTATCAGCTTCCACAAAAAAATAAATTTAAAATATTGTGGCTACATTGGAGCAGATAGTTGGAATTCTTTAGATGTGTCAACTTTGAAAAAATCATGGAACAAAATTTTGCAAAGATCATTAGTAAGTTTCAATAATGCGATACAACTTGATATAGGAGACATTGCAGAAGCAATAGGAAAATTTTCTATATGTGCTGAATGCGACGAAGAAGATGTAATCGAGTGGTTAAATTGCGATGCAAACTTGAAGAGCTAGCTTAAAGCCAAAATTGGTAATTGATTTTTTTTAATAAAAAAATACTTATTATATGTGTATTTAAATCTAAACAAATAAAAATTATTCATACTTTCCCTGTTTTTCCTTGTGTATTTTGATTATTTTCGATTATCCGGATTTTCGTTATGCGGACTACTTTTATCCCCAATTATTCCGAATAATTGAGGTTCTACTGTATAACAAGCACTATGGTAATCGTTTTAATTTATTTGAGCTTTCGTTTTCTTTCACTACCATAACACTGATAAGTTATTTTACTTTGATGTGATTCGTAATTATATTACGGAGGAAAACAAAAATTCTGAACCCCGTATATATTATATTTCATATCGATATTTCCATTTTTAGAGTCGAGGTGTAGTAAATACATCACCGTTAGGGAAAAGATAATATAACAATTTGAAAAACATATATGTATTGTATATATGTATACATAGATTAGACAGTTTATAAAATATAATAATCATTAAAAGAGCTATGAAATTAATTTTAATCAACAGTCGATACCATAACATTTCAAGAGATGATCCTCAATTATATGGGAAATTTAATATCAATATCGCTCTTTTTGAATGTATTTCAAGATTTTTTTATAATGTCCAAATATAAGTACAGTATAAGGCAAGGATAACAAAAATTTGGATGAACGTTTATTTTAGGACATTACTTTAATCATCATTTAAACTTCTTCCAGCCTAATGATGCCATGTATCAAAGAAGATGTCTGAACTGAAAAGCGTGTAAGTTGTAAACTTTGGGAGAGAACAATTTCTACTTGGGATATTTCTTGGGAATTTCTTTCTGCTTTACGCAATTTTGCCCTTTCTTAATTATCATGAATATTCATTAGCCAAAGCCTCTGTTGAAAGAAGAAAAAAATGCTATGATATACCCAGTATAAATATTTGAAATTATCGCATTCCGGTTTGCTTGCCATTAAATGACTTGTTAACACGGTCGATTGCTTGCAAAATGGCAATATTATTAAAGTGATTATCCAAGGATTTCCTTACTATGTCAATCTCGTCGACTGCAGTAGTCCATTATGCAATTTAAAACCAGTTTAAATTTCTTAATAAATTCTCATATAGTTATGAAACATCAGACCAATGACCTTTCAACGATGCGTATGCAAAAACATTCTAAGAATAAAATATTTATTTAATCGACCTTAACATGAATAAATATGCAAAACATATCAAATTATAATTGTATAGTAAGCGAAATCAAATTTTTGCGAATACATTCATGACCTGAATAGATACTCATTAGCTCAAGACCACTCTCTGCTTCAAATTATTAAATTGTTTGTTTTTTAACGATTTTGGATCGTATATATCTTTACATTGTATATACAGCTCCGAATGTCAATTTATCGATTATTGGTAAAATACAATAAAAGTCATCAACAGTTTTACAGTTGATCTAACAGATCTATGTAATTGTGTGTAAAATATATGGGATTTTAGCAGATTTGACATATTTTACAAATTAAACATGTTTTATTGCTAAAACAATTATAAGTTTTAGAGATAATATTATACAAATGAAAGGATGTGAGTCAAATGCAGCT
This sequence comes from Stenopsyche tienmushanensis, assembly GCA_008973525.1. Taxonomy (NCBI): domain Eukaryota; kingdom Metazoa; phylum Arthropoda; class Insecta; order Trichoptera; family Stenopsychidae; genus Stenopsyche; species Stenopsyche tienmushanensis. The sequence goes on along the minus strand of WACJ01000006.1, from coordinate 43,470 downwards.
GTGATTAAAAAGGACAAAGAACATATTTCATATACAGTGATTAAAATGCTAATTTATAATAATGAATTTTAATGAAAAATAGTGCATAAAAATTCACTATATATATGATAATATTTATTCAAGTGGCATAGAATTTTTGTGTATTTTTATGGTATAAAAATAAGGGTTAATGTCTATTTTCTCAAATACAAAAATAGTTGATGATTTTTTTATTCTATCATTATAATTGTTATGGAATATTTTAAACAATGTACATTCAAACCTTTTTTTGTGCGATTTTTTTTTGTGCGATATCGAAGTTATGCGGTTTTTAAGTCATAGCTTTTTTTTTGGGATTTCTTTTTTTGCGGTTTTTCGCGGAACGCATCTACCGCAAAAACAAGGTTTAAGCGTATATGTATATTTATGTGAGCCAAACGCTTTAAATGTCGGTTTTAATACAATATTTCTTACATATAAATACTAATAAATATGGCATATGTTTGTTAGTCACCATATTATGGAATGCGGTTGTCATGTGTATTACAATATATAGAATCTGCATCTCATAGTGAATCATCTAGATAGGAACCAATTATACTACGACGTTGTATTGAATTAATATTTAAATCCTGTTTACTGTGTGTTGTTAATGAAAAAAATGATTAATTGAGTGGAAAACATGTTTGTATGGGTTTTATGCGATTGGGTTTTCTTTGAAAAGTATTATTGATTAAAATTGATATGCAAAAGCTGAGGATCAAATCCAAATAGGGAAAGCTGAGTTATTGAACGTGCGGGGCTTTCAGTTGCTTAATTGATGAAACTAATCTATCCACTGATGGAAAAAGGGTAACTCAACTCTTCCTTTAATTCTTACAAAATAATAAAAATATACACATATTCTGATTTCAAAATCATATTTAAAACATTTCTGATATTATCCTTGATGCATAGTGGCGACGATTATAACCATCGTATGTATTCATTTATAATTGCAAATTGTATGTGAATTGCTCACACTAATGTTGATAATCACGATTAAGATTATGTTAATAGATGCTTTTGCAATGAAAATACGCATTTAAACAGTCAATGTGTGTGGTAATTATAATTTTTCATTGTGCTCGAATGTTATGCAAATTGTAATTGTCAATAAACATGAACTTTGTTTGCCAATCATGCTATTGTTAGTATCCATGCAAAATTGTCATCATCAGAACTGTTTTATCAAGCAAAGATAACAACAAATCATGTGATTGTCAGTCTGGATGATGAATTCGTTGTGGTTATTTTGTTGATTTGGCATTCAATATTTTTCATTTTATGAATTTATGAGTCCTTGTTATTTTTTGTTAAGAATGTTGGAATGATTTAATCAATATGATGATTTTTATATATGCGAATTTATACAAGAAAATTCTAAATTAGAAGGTTTTGTCGTATGATAAATAAACTTTCAAGCAAGATTATTCATAAAAATATTGAAAGTCTGAGGTATTTCTATAATATCTGAATATTATTTGCATTTTGAAAGAGTTACTCGACGTTAAGATGTAGATGAGAAAAGTTTTTCGTTTACATTTTCAATTTTCCCCAAAGAATTCGAATCATAAGAAAATAAGAACCACATCCTTATAAAAATATCTTGATTGTAAGAATATCGTTAAATAAATGTGATATTATTTTACCAAACAAGAACCAAATAAATGAACGTTTGGCGCGCATCAACTGTTGTATATCCGTGGGAACGATCAATACTATCATTTTTTTTTCGAATTAAATTGCATATATGATATCTGTGACGTTTTTTTTTTTGTTGATAACATATAGTATTAAGGGATCGTTACATAAATACAAATCTTGAATACCTCAACTGGCTCTATATACGAGCAAATAATATTAGTTTTGATGTATATATTGACACTCTACTTATTCTGTCTCATAAATACAACCAAATTGATGTTAAGTAAGCATCGTTCCCCTAATCATATACTAATTACATTCGGAGAATTGAACGACATGATTAAGGCGAAGACAATTCCCACCACAATTTAACTCTGTCAAAGACCACCGACAAGTCATGTCTTATTATTGTACATTTGTCGTTAAGATCTGATGACAGGAAAATTGACTGCTCCAATTTTTTGTATGCTGTAAAAAGTTAGGAAAATTTACAATTTTTTAAATTCTGACTTTGGTATTGATAGGCGTATTTAAAAGTTTTTTAAAAAAAATATAATGCAAAAGCGTTGATATTGTAGAAAAAAACGAACATTGAAGATAGATGTAATTTGAAAAGGGTGATTGCCACAAATGTGTGGTGTAATAATATTTTATATAACGATTTGTTGATTTTTTTAAGAATGTTAATGATATTTAATAACAGTTTAACCAAAGGAAATTTAAATTAAAGGCAATTTTCTTTCATAATTCTCAGAGCCCCTTGCAGAAATCAATTTTTTAAAAGCTAAACATGGAAAGAATTGGTCTTCTTTAGGTGATGCAATACTTCTATTTGAAAGGTCGCAGTCCAACCAATATCAAAGTCGAGGTAGATTCTACTCTCGGGGAGTCTACTCCTTTATTTACAACAGTAAGATGTTGAGTGGCAGAGTTTAAACGACAAAATGAGGTAACCATTCAAAAAATGGTGAAGAAAATCCACAAAATGATATTGGATGATCGTTAACTGTAAATGCACGAGCTAGCAGACAATGTAGGCCTTTCAAAGAGCGCTGTACATCACATATTGACAAAAAATTTGGACACGATAAAGCTGTGCGCAAGATGGGTGCTGCGTTTGCTCACAATGGAACAAGAACAGTGTCGTGATGTTTCAATCGAGTGTTTGGCGATGATTTATGGCAATAAGGCCGAGTTTTTGCATACTTCAGGATGAAACAATGGTTCATCACTTCATATATGAGACAAAGAAACATGGGGATCCCCTACTAATCCGAGCTATTTATTGGTCCCGCTATCCGGGACCATGCTAGTCCGCTCAACAAAAGTGCACAACAAGCTGCATAAACTGAATTTAATATTCATATCATTTTTATATATATGTTTTAGGGGGGGGGGGGGAGTCAAGTCTTGCTCGCAATCTCATTTGGCGCGAGCCATATATTATATATAAATTAGCCTCGTAATTTCGTGATTATATAAATTATAGAAGGGTACGCGAAAACAGAGTGGCCACAAGATCTGTGTGTGTCCAACCGGTTCACTATTCGGACCGCTGACACGACGAATGAGCGCCTTGCGATCTAACTCTATATCTGAAATTGTCCACAGAACATGATCTGCGTATATGAATAGATCTCCGCGTAGATACTCCGAGATTGAAGAAACTTCAAACCTGAAAAGTAAAGTCCTAAGCCGCCCTTGCTCTGTAAGGAACCGGGAACATCTCAATGTTTAAGCGATAACAGTGTTGATTCAAAACAACAGTGATAAAATAAAAACCATGTGCAACTCCTTAGTCCTTCCTTTCTTGAAAAATGCCAAGGTAAAGACCTACTTGATGTGTAATAAATGCACTTTGAAATGATCATACAGTAGTATTGATGCATATTTTTCCTCGTGGATTTCCTCCTTTCAAGCTCCAGAATAAGATGGGTCTTTTCAGGAGACTCACCCTCTCAGTTTGACGACCTCAAATAATTAAAAAAGGCAAAGTGAAGATGTATGTATATCGTTGTAAAGTGGGATTCGCTGTTGGCAAGTCTGTTTGCTGCCCTTTTTCAAATATCAATTTAAAAACTTAAACTATCATAGAAATGTTATTTTTAATTTATCAACAATGCCAAAGCACTCTAATACACAATCCCAAATAAGCGATTTCAAATATGTCTGTTTTATATGCGGATCTGAATAAACCTTTGTGAAATATTTGCTTTTAATTATCACATCCCTTCGGTAAAAGCAAATATTTGACTAATATCCAACCCTGCCCCTCATATTCGATCTGGACCTAATGTTTAACACACACTAATAAATGGATGCACTGTGAATATTTCGTATTTATTAGATGACTCTCCATAAATTTTTATATATATCTGAGAGTTTAAAGATTAAATACTGAGATTGGATTACAAATTTGTTTTGGATCAATTCTAGATATCTAGGAAAGACATTTCCAAGAAATGAACGGAAACGTTGAAGGCATCCTGAAGATATAAATAAGGTAAGTTCGTTTTGAAACGGATGTAATCGCACAACGGAAAGTCTTCGATTTCCGAGAAATTTAAAAATGTTCACGTCGTGCTGTTTTTATTCAATTTAATGATTTAGCGATATTTTTATCCGCGTTTTCGAACAATTTTAGCAGCGCCAAAGAGAGCGGCGATCTTATGGAATTCGTGCCAAAATTGTCTGAAAAACACTTTTCCTAGATTTTCATACATAAGAGCGATTGCTGAAAAGCTTGAGAGGCCTTCAAGCGAGACTTTATTCAATGAAAAACATCCTCGAAGCCGACACAAACGATTCATATCGATCGTTTTTCCGTATTTTTTACCCAGGGGAAATCGAGACTAATTTTTCACTGCCCACATATTTATACGTAATCGCTGACAAGTCGTCTGGATTAAACCGGTTTTTATTTTTCTATCGTTCGCGCGTTTTATTCAAGTTACAGACACTATCAATAGCATTGCTGAACGCAAGAAAAAAAAAACCTGAATTCATTCAGCATACAATCCTAAAATTTAAATATCATCAATACAATCTATGTATGCTTTTAATCCGAATCAAATTATCGTTATTCAATCCCATATATGATTTAATTAAATTCGCATATTAATAATTTTGCTATATTATTATTGCGTAGATAATATACAATTTATGACTTAAAATGTTTTCAGATCACAGATTATATTGATTAATGACACAACAGGCATCATTGGGACTGTTGTCAAGGAATATAAATATCAGCTTAATTATCAGCAGTCAAATTGTATCGTAAATAATATTAAACGTCGACAAATGCCGGTGTTTTGATTCTTTTTGACATATTAATAGATAGCCCTGAATCGTGATTGACGCTTTTCAATCGAACAATGCTAAATTACGTTTATGATTTTTACATACATTGGAAAAAGCTTTAAAGCAAAAAACAATAATTTTTTAGATGAATTTAGAATTGAAGATGAGATGTGCCTGTATTAAGTTTTCCGGGATGAGCATAATAACATGGTAACCATTGTAGAATATGAACTATTTCTTTTAATAGATTTAATTATATTTTAAATACGAAATTGCCTTCATCTGGTAAAGGATATGTATAATTTATTTCTAAAAGAGAGCCATTTAAAAAATAAAACTGTCCTATCTTTGGAGAGTAAATAAGGCCTGACGAAAATGATCCGACGTAGTAGAAATACATGCATTAAAAATCGATTAAATATGAATTAACAATGCTTATCAATTTTCGTTTTAGATAGCACCGATGATCTTACAAAAGCATTAAGACTACAAATTGAATCTTTGCTCAAAGTCCACACAGATAGTTATTTAAATTAAATAAATTAACTGACCCACTTTTGGCATGCATTTTGATAGCGAGATAATATGGTCGAATCCAGCTCTGTATCCTTATTTGATTAAGTTTGTAATTGCATTTAAGTCTGAAGAAAGCAATTTTATAGGGGCGAACGCTTCTTCCAAAACAAATCTGATATTTTAATTAAAACTGTTTAAAACTGTGGTTAAGAGACGTTTCTACCTTGTTAAGCCTAACAGAGATCGCTTTTTTAACATTTTTTTAAGCAAAAAGTAGTACATGTAGAACGTTGATATTTAGTATGTTGACTAGGCAATCGTTATTGAATATAAAAATATTTTTTAAAGTTTGACAAAGTACAATATAATAATGCGAGTAGGTGGATCCACATATGTTGATGGACGAGCGATGACATTCTTCACCATGGAAGTCCTAGTTCCTGGACAGGCGATTTGCAGCAAAAAAATTAAACATATTTTTGCTTTGTATAATATCGTGTATAGGATAGACTACAATTAGAAAGAAATATTTAAAAATAAACAAATAGTGAGCAATTAAAGAAAAATGTGTGTTTTTACCAATATTTTTTGTTGTTTTTTGTTCATTAAATGAACACTTTTAAATATTTTTGGATAATTGTAGTTTATACGATTAAGACGTTTATTATACACGTGCCTGCCAAATTTCATAAAGATTTCTCATCTAGGGCGTATGGGAGCACTTCCATGAGCTTGGAAAAAGTAGTTTCGAGAAAAACGCGTTTAAAGTTTCTCCTCTCCTCAGCTTCGCGAAGCGCAGCTTCTCCTCGACGGCCTGCAACATGGCTAATTTCATTTATATCGACTTGAAATTTGCTGAAGGTATTCTATAACATTGGTTCTTTCCGATACACGAAGAAAAAAAAGTGTTTTTTTAACCAACAAGGTAGAAACAACCCTCTCCAACTCTTTCCAGTCCTATGTCCTTGTCCATTTTTCCTATAGGTTTTATGTTGAGTGACAATTGATATGTGTACAGGGTGTTTTCCACATGGACTGACATTTTATTTTTATTTTTGGGGGGTTAAGGGGATCATTTGCTAAATTTCACATATATGCCCTATGGCTTAAGTGTCAGGGTTGTCAAAATATTTTTTTTTTTCAACGTTTGATTTGAAAAATCCAGACCTGACACCACTGGATTTCTTTGCATGAAGACGTGCCCTATTTCATGGCTCGGCTATTATAATAAATTTCGTAAATTCTTACTAAAAAAATGAGACGCAAAATAATGACAAAACATCTTGCAATTAAAAAATATTTCATTCGAGCTAAACCAGGATCGAGACGATTAATTGAAAATATGAAAACTCCTGATCTCCTAAATTAGTTTTTCACAAAACTAATTTAAACTTTAAAGCCACAGAATTAACTCACTATGCCAATACTTGATTGACAAACATGCGCTCGTTCCATATTTATGAAATAAGTACACATACTGAGCCTTAATAAAAAATGTTTGCTTAAATTTTAAGCGTATTATATGTGCAATATATCACACAGGCTTACATTTAATCTATTCGGTTGTTTGAATTAGCCTCCATGCTTAAAATTATCCTCCAGACTTCAAGCAGCTTTATGCACTAATTGAACAGCATTCTATGTATATTAAAATAGAACCCATCCTAAATAGTGCTCGTGGTTTGTCAAATATCGTTTCGATCTATATTAATTGACGTTTTTTTCTATACAAAATATCTGTATTGCTTGGTTATTAAAAACACATTAAAGTAAGGGCAATCGAACCAATTTCACAAATAAAAAATCACATCGACTTGTTGAAGCGATCATAAAATTATTGCCTGGTTTATAGATTTATTGCAGATGGTAAATACTGTTTGACTAAGTGCCGTTACACAATCACTATTTGATTAGAGTCAAATATAATTGATAGTGTCTTCGAACACTTCTGCATTCCTGACATATTATATTGTGATTGACAGTAACAATTCGTTTGTTACATGGACAACAACCGAGGGGCTATTGAATTGTCAATAATGCATTTTGTCACATTTTTACGAGATAATGGCTTAAAACGGTAGTGAAAAATATGAAAAACTGTAATTTCACGTGATGGAGAGAACTTATCAAATTAACATTAACGTAGATTAGGCATGTATTTGAGTGACTTATTGATTGAATTACAAAAAAATATCAACTCACGATTATTACTGACTTTCTAAAGATAAGAATTTTTGTTAAGTAGTTCCTAGACAGAAATCCAGTGGTGTCAGGTCTGAAGACCGTGCGAGCCACGAAAGAGGTCACGCCTCTAGACAAAGAAATACCGAACACTCGAATATTTAACCAATTTCATATTTGTTATTCGAATAATTGATTCTATGAATATTTGGGATCCCTAACCAGCACCGAATGCATCCTGAAAAACTCACTGTTTAGGCGGATTTTGGCATGGGGGGAAGCATTAGTTCGTACTTCTTACAAAATGAAACTTCTGCGGTTAAACCTTAAAACATCTTCCTTCCCTCAGAACTTTTATTAATATTTTAGTTAAATAAAATATCGACGATATCAGCACATATTAAATAAATACGTTTAACGAGTTTTTATTGTGTACTAGAAAGTGTCTGGCATGCGTTGCAATGCCACACGCATTTTGTAAATATTTGAAAAGCGCAATACTGTTGTGACGTGATTTATTGCTTCAGACCACGTGTAGCGCGGGCTATAGGACTAGGATCCAAAAACAAGCGCGCACTCGCTTTCGCTTCGAAGACCGGTAGTCTCTTTCTCTCCTGTGAGCAGAGTTTAACAACCGTATTTCGCGCGCATTCTACCTCTCTCCGTCCTCGCGATCCACGCTTCTCTTTACCCGAACAATATGCGCCAACATGGAATATCCGTTAAACGTCTCGCAAAACAAATTGCGTACACAAACAATGCTTGTTCTAATATATAAATGTTAACGCAGATGCGCACAACAACTTCCCATTAAGTTTCAATCGGATGAATGGTAAAGATATATATAGTCCCCAAATAAACTATACTACATATATGAATAATGTTATGTTTTCGTCATGGCTCTATGGAATTTCTGTGGGAATACGCTTAACAGCGTATTCTGAAAAAAATGGGAACCTAATTTTATCCCATCATCCGGAAATCCAAGCCAGATTTGTTGCAGTTTATTGCTTGAGAGCCACTGATTAAAATTATCGGAGTGGGGTCATACAATCCCCCGATTCTGAACACATGGAAGCATCTGGATCAATAAATTTAATTCATTCGCAGCAACACCAAAAAGCGATTTGCTCGCAAATATTTGAAGTCTTTGATCGTGAGAGTAAAATATATACTTTTCGTAAAATACAAACATGCGAATTTCAAATTTAAATTTGAAGATGAGATCTATATAAAAACACTTTTACTAAAATAAAATATTTACACAACAATTTCTACCGATGAATATCCATTGACTAGATTGAGTCGGAAGATCCAGACACTCTTCTATATTTTATCAGTATTATAGTTTTGTTGCCAAATGGTATAATTTATAGTATAATTTTTTTTAGCAAATCGTAAAATATTTTACACGTGTTGAAGTAGTGGTAAGATTCGTCAAGTTATTCTTCTCGATCATTGCTGGCATCACTTCAAAACCAAGTCTGAGTAAGCATTTTCTTTCTTGTCGTATAAATTTCTTTACGTGCTAAATATGTGGATTCCGAGAACTAAATATGAAAGATAAAGACCTTTTGATAGAAGAGTTCAAAGGAGTAAGCATACTGAGAATTTAGAGATTAGAAAATGTATCATTTTGCATACGTTTGTATAATAATATATTAATTCCTTAAAAATGTGGAGTTGTTTTTAATAATATAATAAATAACAAATTATTAGAGATGAATGATTAATTTCTATTGAAAATTTTTTGCTCTTATTTTCGTATAATGTGGCTATTTTCAACTGCTAGCTACTCTCCCGGGGGGCGTTAAAGAATTTTGGGAGCACTCCTGTACATTAAAGAGGATATAAGTGGGACAGGCTTGATATATATATATTTCACATACTTGTTAGAACGGCAAATATTTTTTTATAAGAATATCATAAATTATCAATACCAGGAAAACTACGAATATAACGGCAGAAAATTTATTTCTTTGAAAGCATAATATAATATATAAAAGAAGCGGTCTGTTCAATTTAACTGTATGAACGCCTGATGTACATACAATAGACTAAAATACATGATGTTGTATTAGAAAAAAGCCATTAGTGATAAATACAAGGAACATTTAACTTAAAAGCAGGAAAGGATTTAACGACAGACATTTTTATTGTGACACATAATGTGTTCGCGCAGGTTTTAAGGCGGTATTTATAGCGTAATTTATTTAGACGTTTTCAATGTTAAATTTCAATTAAAAATGTACAGATCTGCGCTAAATATTATAATGTGTTATTTTGATTTATGATAATATATTTAGTATTTACATTATTTTTACAATATCCCTTTAACTACCCAAGTCGTATATATGCGACAACATTGGGCATCAAATGGGCATGCTTATTTATTAGTGCAAAATCAATGACATATGAACGGTTGTATTTTTACGACTGGCTACATTATCTCGAATGACAGTAATTTGAAATTGTCAAATAAGCATAACTGAATTCGTCAGCAGACTGTGTGTATTCGAGCATATGTTGTAATTTATCCATATGAGAAGGATTTCATCACTATCATTATAGCAAGAAGTTTTCTTACGAAATGTAAACACTATTAAAATTTTGAGGTTATAATACACCATTTTAGAGCATAAACATGACGATGAACCGACTTTCAAAGTTCTTCAATGCAAACGAGCCGATATGACCGTGACCGCAGACACAAAGAAATATTGTGATTAAATGCAAATAGAATTTGAGGTCAACGAAAATTGCAAACGTCAAAGTGCACTCGATGGGTCGCCATGTGTAACGACGTCATAACAACTTTTATTGCGTCCAAGACAATGAAAACCGAAGCGTATTTAACGACAAAATCGCAATAAAATATCAAATTAAAATTGGAGTTGTTTCCTTGTGAAAGATCGTTGACCGTACGCACAAAAAGAAAGCGCTTGTTATGAATCGTCTACATAGTGGGTGGGCCACATTTATTTTTCAACCAATTGCATTTCGACGTACTCTGAGCGAGCACTTTCAAAATATTTAAATTAATCAGCGATAAAAATATTTTGTTTTGCTTTTAAAAAACATGTGGAATTGAATTTAACTCAGCGTTAAATATTATTTTTGGGAAAATATATTTATTTTATTATTAAGGGTAAAATTTCAAGAACCGAAACTAATGAAGTCCACACCTGCATTGTATGCTGTTTTTTTTATATGGGTTGGAAAGCCACATAAGCCAGTAAAACACTCAAAAATGTTTATGGTGAAGTGGTAACAGTCCGTAGATGCCAACATTGATTCCAAAAATTTAAATCGGATAATAGAAACTTAAGGGATGAACCGAGAAATTAGCAAACAATTGAGGAGTTATCGTAAAAACTGGAATCCTCATGGACCACTGTGTAAACACATTTAAAACTCATCAGCAAAACGAATAGGATGGGTATTATGGGATAGGATGGGTACTGCATGCCTTTATGAAACGAGCGACAAAACATGTGCTACGTCTTCTTGATAACACAAAGCATATTTCCTTTATGATTAGCATTATAACTGGTGATGAGAATTGGGTCATTTATGATAATATATTACGAAAAAAAACCAATAGTTTTCTCGAAAAAAAAAACTACCGATTCAAACCCTTAAGCCCGGATTGACTATAAAAGAACTTGTTTTGAGACTATGGTGGGATATGCGGGAAAGACAATACTTCTTCATGATTTTGCGTCTTATAAAGCAAAATTGATATTGGATAAAATACGGAAATTAAACTGGGAAGTTTTACCGCATCTTTCTTATTCATCTTTTCTGGTCCATGAAGCACGGTATGAGAGAAAAACGATTCAAAAATTAAGCTGAAGTGGAAATACGTCTAAAATCGTTTTTTGCTTCTAAGCCGGAAAGTTTTTACAAAAAAGGGATAAGGACTGCCAAAGGCGACAGGATAATGTTACTAATAAATTTGAACTATTTTTAACACATTTTCAAATACATTCGGATCCCGTTTTTATTAGCAATATGCTTAAATTTTTTATATTATCATTAGTGATTATCCGGCATGCGTTGCAATGCCACGTCTCGCATAATAAACTGTGTACACAAATCATATTTCTACTATGCCTATGTTATTTCCGCAAGTATAAACAATAAGTTGACAAAGTTTTATCGCAATCGGATGAACGGTATGGCAGCGCATTAAATACAGATAAACAATCATTGATTTTTATACATTAGACTATGCCTATGTTACTCGCGCAGTCATTAACAAAAAGTGGACGAAATTTTATCGCAATCTGATGAACGATATGGCAACGCATTACATACGAACAAATAACACAACAAACACATTTTTTTTATATATTTGAAGATATTGCCATGTTTTTATTTCAATGTAAATATAATATTATTGTGAATATTTTTTTACATATCCTACGACTAATGAGCTGTTTTAAATATATTTAAATTCAATTCGGAAAGGGAACATGTGGCTTTAATTCAAGCGAGTTACATTAGCGAAAAAGGGGGAACCAAGTCAACAGAAATTTATTAGGTATCACTCGGAGGTTTCTTGATTAAATAAAGGTCGTTTCAGGATTCATTCATATTAATTTGAGTCTTGATACTTCAAGATTGAGATTTACAAGCTCAGAGCTTTCAAATATTCCCAAAGTTTATATGATTTCCGCGGCCATTTGATAACATAATTTGTTTCGGTTCAGAATTGGATGTAAGCCAGGGGGTAATTAAATGTATTCTAAGATTATGCACACATCTGGCATTGAGTTACAAATGATATAAATTTGCGGATGTCCGTTATATCAACCCTGAATTACTACAAGTTACAAAGTAAAATGATTTATGATCTATAAATGACATGTTATTTACTTACTGATTATGTGTATCATGAAGGAGGCGAAAACCACCACCCACCCCCAGCCTCCATCGGGAGGAGGAGGAGGCGACCTTGATCCTCCACTTCCTTCTTCTCCATTTTGCTTCTTTTCTATGCCCACCCCGTGAGACATCTTCTTTCGTTAAATTCACTGACACAATATTTAATATTTAAAACACGTTTTCACTTATGAACAGCACGCTTTATTTTATATCTTTAAGGATAGCCCCTATCCTTAAGTATAAATACGTTTAAAAAAAACTTAAATACAGGGAAATAATATCAACGAATAAAATAAAAAGCACTAAATTGAAAAAATAATATTAATTAATCCCCGTGGGTTATCTCTTTACTAATGACATTGTTTTATTGATTTAAGAGAATGTTCATTATAATAGATCTCCATACACAATTGGTTCAAGAATGGATCTCTTCAGTGTAAAATACTTATTGTATAATACATCCATGCACCGATCCATTCAGGTCGTATTGATTATTTTTATTTATTTTTTACTATTTACATGGTGTCTTCTTAATACGGCCGAACCTAAAAATTAATTAAAACATGTATTAAAAATGAGAATCATTATGAAATAAGCAAATCGGATTTGCAGACAAGATATAAATCAACGCGAAAAACATGCAACTGTCTATTGTCAAGTACTATTAATATTCTTTTTTATCATTTTTAAGATACAAAACAACCATAAACGATAATCTACAAATAAACACATACTAGAACATTATTTTTTAATCGTGTCTGACATAATTTTCTATGTTTGTCTAGATAACATAAGATAAGTGGAGTTGAAACGAATAGTGTTTGCCAGTGTGACAAAATTCATGAAATAGCTTCGGATGATATATTGTAGACGATTTTTTTGCGCTAAACGAAGAAAAAATGCGAATTTGGCATTAGGGCCTTCGAAAATACTTCGGAATAATCATGATTAATGTCTCGACTTGGGAGTTCTCTGTCAAATCAAGTTAAAGTGTTCGTCTTGTCATCGTAGGTTTTTTCTCAGACTTTTCTTCTACACGCTTTAAAATTTCATTCAGCTTATTGCCTCAATAAGTGGTAATATATCAAGCTTATTATAGTCTTCTCAGACGTTAATCTAATTTGTGCCATACAATTGTATTCGTTGTTTTCCACAGCGAATTTCTTTTCGTAACTAATCAGCTAGATCAAATGTTATCAATTTCAATCCAGTGTAAAAGTTATTAATATATGCGCTGCATATATAAAAAATGAACTTTATTTGAAGTTCAATATTAATTTAACAACCATATAATACTAAAGGATGATCAATCAATAATTAGGATCATTAGAAAATGATAATTTGCTCAAGTCTTAATATGTACTGTCTGGATGCTCATAGGATGGCAAATCTTCAATCAAAATTGAAGCAAACAACATGTGACAAGTTCATCATCAAATTTAATATCATAATTCTTATCTAAAGTTATTATAATACTGTCTGTGAATCAAATATTATAGAAAAATTTTAAACCACAGCAATGAAAATTAATTTACAACGACCGTCGTTAGGCATAAGCTTATTTATGAATGGCTTAAAATCGTATATATAACGGCTTACATCTTGTATCTTTAGATAAGAATTTAAAGAAATACATTAATATTAAGACTGCCTTTGAGCTGAGTAAGTTTCACCGTTGAATGGATTTAATTTCCGTTGAAAATTTGCAAAAATCGGCTCGATAAGTATTATAATACCTCCAAGATTCAGACTGAACCATATATTAGATCAAACATGTAGGCGAAATTATACTAATTATGTAAACATTTACACATATGAATGTAAACAAATGGAAACTTCAATTTTCCCAGTCTGATGATTTTTCCAATTAATCCTGTTAAATATGTGTTATTTATGAGCGAATAAATTCGTCCTTATTTACAGGAGAAAAGTATACAATTGGCGTAAAATATTATTCAACGATCTAATCCGTTTTCCGTATTTTCTCGCAAGGTATTGATGAATTTGATTCGTTTTATTAATAAATGATTTGGTTTGACGACCGACAAACGGTGTATTTACTTTATCCGCTGAAAGAGCAGCTAAATCCATTAATTTATCGTCCTGGGGATATAAAAGAAAGTTGGAAAGTTTGTAAAATCAATGCTTCAATTACTTAAGGAAGGGCGATAGGACAATGGCTTTGCTGTTAATAAATCGATCAATAAATCTTTCCACCACGAACGGTCGGTTGCATCTATGGAATAGAATGGTTCAAAAACACACCGTTCTAGAGTTCATTACAAAGAATATATGATCATTGTACAAATATTATATTACACGAAGCAGATTTTTTATGAAGTAAATTCAACAAAGGAGAACTAGCAGAAAAATATCCTGCAATGCGGAAAGCTAAAAATAACAGGATATTAATTATTAAAACAAAACCTACAAGACTGAAGCTCTTGTAATGCCACAATTATCTAGCCTACAGTCATATTCTATGAGATATTTCTTTTGTGGACGAATAGCAACATTGGGATATTTCACATTTAAATATCGTCTCTATAATGGAAGCTTAAAGCTCAGGATGACATATAATTGAACATTTCATTGGCGAATAAATGGAAATGAATAAAGATTCCAACTGCATCTCATCTGACCTGAATATAAGACCGTGACCTAAAAGGTTGACGTTCAAAGAAAATTAAGAAGCAACAGGCTTCATAAAATCGAAACCTCGCAAACTCATAAAAAGGTTCACGGAGGCGAATTTTGCCCGGAGAAGCAGAATTATGCATACAAAATCGACGAGGAGGAATGCCACTAATTAAAAATAGCAATGTCAAGTAGAGCCAAAATCTCATATGTCAGATAAGGGACTATTTATTGTTGGTGTATTTTTATGAAGGGATAAGGACCCTTATCTATTTAATAATGACAAATCGCATACCAGGGTCGCTCGTCGTCATATAAGAAAACAGGAAAAGCGAATTAAAGCGTGGGATAGAATTGAGCTGAAGAGCTTTTCGGAGCCAAATAACGTACTTTGTTTCGAAAGCACGAAAATTGTTTGAGTGGTTTGTTTGCCACCGTGACAAAAAATGCTTTAAAGCACCGATTAAATTCTGAAACATGATAACATTTAATGCAGGCTGAAAATATCCTCTTTGACACTGTGTACGCTAATTATGAAAAAAGGACTAAATCAACAGCGTATATTATATAATAAAATGGATTTAATTCATTAAACATAATAATGTGTGGAGTTTCCCCAAATTTGTTGCCTTGTATTGAACAATCGATGACAATGTGACAATGACACGTGCACCATTGTCCAAATCTCAATCAATAATTGCCTGATGTACTTACAATTTAACAATGGAGGAATTATAACATAATGGCATTCGTGCAACAATTAAATTTGGCTTGAGATACAGCTATATACAATTTGTATAATTTCAATGAAATGATATAACTTTGATGTTTTTTGTTACACTTGTTCGAATTAAAATTCAGATCTTGCCAAAAAATCGAGATATTCAGCTGTATTCATATTTCAGATCAATTGAATGGAATCTGATCTTATGCTAAATGTAATTAATTGACGATTAATTAAGCTAGAAAGATATTCCTTAAAATTTCTATGCAGCATTGATTAAAAAAAGTATATCTGTATATTTATATATACAGGATGCTTTCCACATGGATTGACAAAATTTGCAAGTCGCTAAATAAAGAAATCCAGCGGTGTCAGGTCTGGAAACCGTCTGAGCAACGGGATAGGGAACATCCCCAGCCAAGGAAATCCAGCGGTGTCAGGTCTGGAGATCGTGTGAGTCACGGAATAGGGTACGTCCCCAACCAAAGAAATCCAATGGTGTCAGGTCTGAAAACCGTCCGAGCCACAGAACAGGACACGCTACAAAATATATTGCAAAATGCAAAAACATTTATTTCGTGCTATTATAACCACATATTAAAAAGTTATGATGATTTAAAGGTGAAATTTTGGATATTTTTTTAAAATGTTGAAAAATATTCCATTTCGACAACCCTCTTAGAATATAGAGTCTATGTGTAAAACATAACAAAAAATCCCTCTAACCCCAAAAAAAAAATGTGTCGGTCCATGTACAAAATATCCTGTATAATATAAAAGCAGTGGCTGATTAAAGACAACTCATCTAAATACAAATTCAAAGAAAATTCCACACACTTCATCCGATATTAGATGTCCCTATGCATTAATAAAAATCCAGGAACACGCGTCATAAATTAAACCAGGATGTTTTAATATATCCTGTATACTCAGCCGCTTAAATACCGTTTTAAGAATATAGACTTAACGAAACAAATATGAATATCAAAATGAAACTAGGACAGCTTGTATATATTATATCCGTCTGATAATCTGTTATTATTTGTAGCTTAGGGGCTAAAATTGACATCACAATAAATTTTAAATAGACCCAAAAAATCCGATCATTCGTAGAGCAATCGGCTCGAAAATTCAAATTGTCGTCCTGTAACATTGACCCAATTTCGATAGCTCTTATCGCTGATTGCTTTGATAGATTTATCGATTGATTCGTATTTGTTGTACGCACCGATTGTGCTCATGCGATGAGTGATTTGCATCGAAAGGGTCAAACGACGAAGCAAATTTGCATATTGTGTTTGAACAACGCTGCAGCAATTTGGAGCTAATGAACGAGATCGAACATTAATATGGCGGAATAGTATATCTTAATAGTACAATCGAGGAGGATAACGTAAATAAACGCGTGTATAAATAAATAAACCATCGTACGGAGCTAGTTTATTTGAAAAAAATAAAACACTTGGAACACTTTTCCGATACATTCTTTGGTGTTGTTTACATTTTTTTTAAAGAAAACTCGACAATCAAAAATAGATTTAATGACATTCTTACATCGGACAACGTGCTTGGATTCAATGAGGACAATGGCGATTGTTTGTACTCACTTTCGGGATGTGTTCGACGAAAGAAAACCGGAGTAATGAACTGCAGTTTTCTTTGTGTTAAGAAAATTCGCGCGTGCTTAACTGAGCGCGGAGTGCAGGGCTCATGACGGAACAGCGCACGCGGCGGCACACCAACGGATACTGAGCATCGCTATGACTATACCTGACGCAGACGTGCCAAACTCGGGATCGCGGCCCATTAATGTACTGAATATGTTTGGCATTTCCTTATACGAGGCCATTTGTTTGCCATTTTGATGCAGATTTCAAAGCATTTCCTCCAAGAAAATGTTGGAATAATGCCTTAGATCATGTTCTAATAAAAAGTATTAGGACGATATTATTGCATTAATTTTTAATTATGTTATTTCAAATGAATTCACTTAAACACATCAACTTCTTCATTGACGAATTATTTAAATATTTTAAACGTATTAGCCATGAAACATACTTAGATGAAGTGTTTTCACATGAAATGTCCGATATTCAATCAGATTCAGCACTAGATTTATTGCGGCTTATTTAACCGGCTTTATTATTGAAAATATTTCTTCTGTAATATTATTTTTAAATTATTTATTATTTATTTATAAATTTAGGTAATAAATGTAAAACTAACAACATACACGAAGATATATAAGTTTACGTATAAATAAGTTTGTGTTAACATGGAAAAAATTATAAATATCTAGCTGGTACTCGGAGCGTTGCTGCCACAAAAATAATCATACTAAAAATATCGTTTGAAATTTGAAAGAGTTATCTTGTTTTATAAGGAATGATATAAATAATATATAAGATCTACTGTATGTTAATTATACTATACCTACATTATTTGAGAAAGTGCAAACAATAAGTTGGCGAAGTTTTATCGCAATCGAATGAACGGTATGGCAGCGCATAAAATACGAACAAACAAATTTTTATTTTTGTATATTAAAATATGCCTATGTTACTCGCGCAATGCTTAGCAATACATTAACGAATTTTTATAGCAATATGATGAACGGTACGGCAGCGCATTGCATACGAACAAACAGATATTATTTTTTGTAAATTAGATAGCCATACGAAAATATTTCAATTGATTCATTCCTACGAAAGATCGATGCCGATTTACAGTCACATAAATTTGAAAATTAAAATTTTGCCTAATCGTCGATGTTCAAATGAAATGTATTGTGAAAATGTTGAAATTATATGTAGATTAGTGCAGGGGTGGACGTTTAGGCCAAGGGATGACGACATATCTGGAAGGCTTCATTTATATAGTGCATGTCTCATATATTGAAATGAAACTGAAATTCCACTTGCCAAAATATAGATGATATCCATTTTCTATGTTCGCACAGAAACTACAAATAAATGATCAAGCATTTAAAAACAAAGAGTTTAATTTGAATAGAATAATATGTCGAAGATCTGAGTCAAATTTTTGTATTATTTTCAGGATTTAATATGAATTTCGGGCCAATTTTTAGTTCTAGAGCCGTGACAAAGTATTGGGTAAAACGATCGTAACAGATACCACGTCATATTAAATCGTCATATTCCACGACAATGTAATTCTCACGCGAGTGTTGGAATTTCCTCGATCATAATATTTGCGATTGAATTCTATCGTGGACTAAATATACGCGTCCTATATTGATTCCATAATAAATTCCTTTCATGATCAATGGAGTTTGAAAATATTAATAACGTTCATTTGATATTTATTGCGTCCCATTAAAATGTCCGCGGAATTAGCATAAAAAATTGTCTGATAGATCAAATAAATTGCGTACTTGATGACATTAATACTATTTATTTGTGGGCATCTATTCATTTGACCCGGTTACACCCACGATTTCATATGCTTCAGCAACCGATTTTAACTAGAAGCAACGCTTGCTGAAATATTTAATTTTGATTTGTTTTGATCATATAAATCAACAATAATGCAAATTAAGATATGTCTTATATATATAGGCCAATGGGCATATTTGATGTATTTTTATGTCATAAAGGAACAATTTAATATGTGATATAAATATCATATAATTTCATACTATATTGTTATACAGCCGTCAGTTGAAATGCCCTGATCTGCTAACATATATGGATGAAAGCCAGGAGATATTTTTGAGCGATAGGCATTGAGATAGTAATTTATCTGTATTTTTGTAAAATCTTCATAAACAGGCTTTCCTTTATCGCATAGCAACCGAGTTTTAAGGCTATTTTTCTTTCAGGTATGGGCGTTGGTTATTTATAGGGGGATTTCAGGGAAATCGCCTATACAAAAAAAATCACGTGAATCACGTTCTCAAGTGCCCTACAATTAACACGTGTCCATTGAAAATTTTCGCAAAGCGATAACTGTTTTTGCGTTCAGCATCAAGGTTCATTTTAATCCCACGTGTTCATTTTCATGAATATCAGCAATGCTTGGCACGTGGTGGGGCTCCATTGTGCCTCGTGAAGATGAAATGGCCATCACCCAAATTAATCGTAAGCCTATAAATTCCACAAACACTCATTATAAACATCATGCATATATAATATATTATCATTGGTCGATATAGTTTAACCCTTTCCACCCCTATATTTTATTGTTGTTTTATTGTAGCTTTCATGCTTTAAATTTAAAATGAAATAATAATGAATAGAACGTAATACAAGGTGCATTTATAAAGTCATGAAATATATATTTTCCTTCGATACACATTTTTCCACGGACTCTCTCATGCCCGATATGCTCTATCGAAGGCCTCGACGGGAACTTCCTTCAGAGCTGTCGTCACGATCGCTTGGATAGCCTCAATGCTGTCAAAATGACGTCCTTTGAATGGGGTTTTGATCTTCGGGAATAAAATAAAGTCGGCTGTAAATAAAGCTAGGTCAGGATTGTAGGGTGGCTGCGGTAGCTTTGCCACGTTGTGTTTCGCCAGGAAATCACGCACACGGATGGCCTTTTTATTTTAATTTTTCCAGAACATCCACGACGTTGAGAGCCTGGCCCTGAGGTACAAACCCTTTGCGAACCACAGCCTTGGTGTCTAAAAAGACAATCAACATTGTTTTTACTTTGGATTAGCTCATCCTTGCCTTCTTCAGTTTCGGTGACACCGAGATGTGCCATTCGGTACTCTGGTACTTGATAGGGTTGCTTGAGTAATTCATGGGTTTCAACAGCTTTTTTGTCGAATTTTCTACAAAATTTGATCACCCAATGCTTGGAAGTATACGCTATCGCGTATCTTGACGTGGTCTCGAAATAAGGTGCAGTAAATCAACTATTCTGATTCTACTTATGCTCGCAGCAGACTTAATTTTGGTGTTTCACCCAATCGGTTCGAATATATTGCGACCAGTATGACAAAAATATATTTCATGATTTTTGGGATGCACATTGGTTGCACGTTCCTGATGGATTGCATATTATAAAGTTTATTAACTGTTTAATATCAGAAGATGGAAGCTTAGAGTGAAAAGTTATGAAAAAAATCAAAAATACAGAAGTTTAAGAATATATTTTTATGTAGTTCATACAAAGACGATCAACTAGGCAGCCAAATCTGATCCATTACTTTGTGAAAAAGCAATGTTTTTCCATGCAAAATTAAATTGAGATTCCACCTTCAAAGCGAGTTCGGGCTGGCTTGAAAAATTCAAAGGACGACATAGTATCATGGAACTTTAAATTCATGGGGAAAAGCTTTCTGCTGACATACCTTCAGCAAACACATTCATAGACACATTGAAGCTATTTGTAAAGAAGGAAGGATTCGACGAAGAGTTTATATACAATGCTGACGAGACTGACTTAAATTGGAAATGCATTTTATTTCACATGTGCTTCAAATGTTCAAATTATTGGATTTTATACCCTTATAAAAAGCCATAACCAGACGAAGACGATGACACGATAAATAAATCTACGTTGATATTAACCCTC
The DNA here is from genome assembly GCA_008973525.1 of Stenopsyche tienmushanensis. Classification (NCBI taxonomy): domain Eukaryota; kingdom Metazoa; phylum Arthropoda; class Insecta; order Trichoptera; family Stenopsychidae; genus Stenopsyche; species Stenopsyche tienmushanensis. Next base: position 22,007 of record WACJ01000006.1, on the reverse strand, counting down.
TGATTACTAATCAATGATATATCGTCGATTGTGAAACTCACAAAGACTTCAAACGACGATCGCTATTGACTCATCAATGAGTCTCCAACTCCAAAATGCTCGAATATGAATTGTTTCTATGTGTCAGGGTATCAGTGTTTAATTTATTATATTCTAAAGCTAAAGTTTAATATTTTAAGTTGAATTTTTAATTTAATGTAATTTTATTCAATCACAATCAGATAAAACAGCCAATATATTCGATTGAGCTCCATAAATTTAAATAGGAAAACACTATTTCGGGCTTCCATATTTATCTGTAAATTAGAATGGTTTTAAATACTGAAAAGCGTCTATAAATAACCAAAGTTGAAATTTAATATCGCATAAATTAAGCATTGTACTGAACTTCGCGACAAATTCAACAGAGTATTGAAGTATTAAGAACTTTACTCGAGGCCTTCAAAAATGATAATATTTTTAAATAATAGCATTTTACTACATCAATATAATATACATGATAGCTATGATTGCTAATTTTACATTTTAAAATATATAAACAAGCACACCAAGGCAGCATAATCAATGAAAATGGATGCTTTCATGTTTTGGGAATTTATTGTCTTTTTATAAGAATGAATCCCATTTTCATCAGAATAAGACCTTTTTTCCTTCATAAATTCAAGTATTATAGATGCATCTTGTTTTTCATAATAAAACACGTCTGCTGAAAATACTTCTGTTGGAGCAATCACAGAGCAATAAAGGAGGCATCAAAAAGGCTCTCAGCAAGATACGTTCATTAATCTACTGAAGATGAATTAAAACGTAGCAGCTTTCTATTAACTTTTTAAATGAACAACTTGTCTGACTTGAAATTGAATGAGGGATTTTGCGCCGTTAAATAAAACGGAGACATTAATTCTGGTGGTTAAATTTTGCTAATGGCAAATTTCATACTTTATCTTTAAAGCTCCCAATTGTAGCATGAAATGATTAGTTTTTGATATTCAATTATTTAACTACTTAATGGGAAGTTTAATGTATTAATATTTGGATATCGTTAAAATAGGAAATTTACTAATAATATAGTATAAATAAGAATTGCGCGAAAATTTCGCATTGTACGAAAGCTAATCCTTTAAACAAACATGGAAGCAATCAGATTCGGTTAAATAAACAAAGGTGTTCTTCGCCAACATGATAGAACCTATTTTAATTATTTACGAGCATCGTCTCACCCTCTTGCAACCCCAATGACTACCACCATCATATAAGAATATTTCAGGGAGAACCAATTTTGCACAACTCTAAGGAATATGTCATAGACGTAGAAAATTTATCTTATCAGATTGTTAAGAGTAAAAGATGCCATCAAATGAATTTTCTAAAATCGCAATGATCTACATTGAAATATTTTTAAAAGCACTAAATATCGACATCGACATCGAAATATTCTACTAATACTGAATTGTAAATTTAATGTAATTGATAATACGAACTCGCTCGAGAGCGCTTAATAGTCGACAACAGTTATTTATGGCTGTGATACAAGTTTGATTTGATTAATTATGTATCATCGATCAAAATCATAAGTGGCATGAAAAATACACATCAATTAAAAACATTCAATTCGTTTATATTGTATGCAATATAATAATTCAATTGCTTTGCTCGTCGATGATTTACGATCGACATTGATTTTTTGAATACACACATCGAAAGTCATCCTGTCGTTGTATTTATGTGTAATGTTGGCTGGCGTTCTCGCGGAAATACAAACGACAAATTGACGACGAAGGACGCATTAAGATTTTTATTAAAATTGTTATTTTCAGAACCATAAATAGGGTATGAAGCGGTCATCGGTCAAATATCTAACTTAACCCTCCTTAATTTTTAAAGTTAACTAATACTATTATAAATGCAATATATTAAATGTTTTAAAACAATCTGCAAATATAGTCCCAAGGGTATCCGACCTAACGTATAGAAAATGCCGCAAAAAGCCCTAAAAGAGGACGGAGTGGTCATTAGGTTCGTATGTTCAATCGGTCCGCTTTTCGGATCGCTGCTATGACGAATGAGTGTCTCGCGATCGGATGCCATTATTGAATGCCAAAGTGAAATGATTCAATTAAATTTAAAAAATAATATTTTTACTAACTGCTTTACTGACAATACAGGGCTTGTCAAGCTAAATGTTATCAAATTACTTTTTGACTGTAACATAGCATAAAGCAATCATTGCACTAGTAGCAAGCCTATTTTATTATATATTACACAACACACAACTTAATCTTTTAGCTGAGAGTTTCCGCTGACAAATGCATAAATGCATGCATAAAAATCAACTTTTCCTAGGAGCTAAGAAATTTTCCTCAACGCGAGAATCTCATGTACTTTTTTCTTACGCAAATATTTAAATTTGATATCACTATATCAAGTCTGTTTTCAAATGTAAATGCAGTTCAAAGACTCTAAGACAATTATTTTTGCATATTGCATTAAATCTTTTTAAACACATCATTGTCTGACGCATGAAAAGTGTACAATACTTTCGTTTCCACTTGATATAATTGCAAATAGCTTCATATGCTAACATCCATTTCATTGATAAATAAGGCCACAATTCATCGATCTTTGATATAATTATAGCTCTTGAAATGCCATAATCGCCAGTCGTTTGCCAGACAGTATCGGTCCGCTGAAGCATGCAGCTTCCGACGATAGTACCCATTTGTATGGGAGCTATTAATACGTTGCTATATGAAAGAGGAATACATGTGGGCGTCATGACAATAACGATAAAATGAAGTATCGTTTATCGCCTGTTGAAGCACATCCACAAGTGTTATGTGGTGGATAAATCAAAAAATGTATCCCAAGAATTATTCTAAATTTGGACGCTTACACCGCGTTGCCTCTCCAGCATGTGGTTGATCTCTTCACGTGTGGTCAATAAATTCGCTTTTATATTCCTTACGCTTCTATTGACTTTCAGGGAATTCCTCTGTCATGTGTTGCAAATACAAAAAAAAAAAAATCAAGCACATGTACTAATAGAGATTGCAATATGCGGTGATGGGTTTCTGCAATTTTTTGCAGCATCAATATCCTCGTTTCTATTTTAATCATCTCCAGTGCTACGAACGTGGAGCGACAGTTTTAATATATGGAACAGCACATCTCCAAGTATCTTAACAGTACGAAATGTTAGTCCAGAGGGAAAGAGAGAATTATTACATTACCACGTTTTATGAGACGTGCTAATCGGATATTACTTCATGAGATGTGGCACGATCTCGGTGGAAGCCACATAATAACTCGATACAAATTGTGTAGTATCAGGGCGAGAATATGATATTATATCATCTTCTAAATATTTTCGATGAAATATTATCTATATAATCGAAACGCTTATGAAGCATATTGAGACAAGCAGGAAGAGTCGTCAAATATAGAACGAGATCAAGCGTTTTCACATGAAATGTCCGATATTCAATCAAATGTAAATATGTAATCATTCTGAAACGACGTATTTGCTTTCGATTAAGGTTTGTTTAAGTATTTGCAAATACAGATATATCTCGAATTAATATAATGGGTTAGATATTGGACTCTGATTATAATGTTTTGGGTTCAAATTCCCACTGTGAAAAAAATTCACGGTGTTAACAAATTTGGGAGAGTGAAAATATTAATATTTCTGATCGTTCATCTTGATCTGAACTATCCTTATTTTCTAGATCTAAAATAAGTAAGACTGAGGCGATCAACACGAACTGTATAAAAATATTTTCCATAGAAAGGCTACTTGTCTGCCTTCATTTTTAAATTCATAAAATAATGTTACACGTTCGTAATGTTAACATTTGCAAGTCGCTATAGAAATACGTAACAATGAGATGTTGGATTCGCTTTTCGGAGACTCGGACTTTGCATATCTGGTGGACGCAGCGACGAACGAGTTAAATAAATAAACACTGTCGATAGCGCAAAATATTCGGTGATTTCTTCAAGTAAACATAAACAATACACATAAAATCGATTAATTATATCAATCACACATCAATATTTTTCGATAAATTTGGGTTGACGATTTTATACAAACGTGCGATGTACGCAGGAAGCTCTCCGTCTCTGTCTCCCATGCACAGTTACCGAGCTGCGCTACATTTTATCCGTCTTTGTCTCTCTTCGAGCTTTACGTACAAGTGGTCTTTCTGAATCATTGGAATTTGCTCGCAAATACGCGATCATCCTATCATACAGGTTAACTATGAGCGTTTTTCTTAATAAATAATGAGTATTAAAATTTTGAAATAAAAATTTGTATTGTATTTTACCAAGTATTTGGAAAATATTGTGAAGAAATTCACAAATAATGACAGATTAATCTGGAATATTAAAAAAAAACACCTTTTTTAAACTTTCGTTCGTAAAGAAAATTGAACACAACCAAGGCATTGATTAGATCGCGAAGAAACTCCAGAGACATTATGAAGCAAGAGTGGGCTGACATGATGCAGCACTATACTATTGCATGCTATAAATTAATTTATGGAGAAAACGAAAGAGCTACAACACAAAACCCTGCACAAAGACTTTAACAACTCAAATAAAAGAGGACTTATAGCATCAAAGTCTGTTGAATCTGCGCGCATAATTGAATAGTTTGTACTTTGTACAAGCCTTTGTGCAATGGTAATATCCTTAATGTTTTCATTTTAGAGCTATGCAGCAGCTATTTTTTATCAACTATCAATATATATATAACTCGCCATCAAGGACCAATTACTTCCCTATAAATACGCCTTTTCTACTTAGCTTATTATTGTTAAAATGCATTAAATAATTCTATAAAAATAAGTTGATACATTTTTGCATAAAATATTTATTATCCTCTGAGATATCAGCCTTATTACAATAGACATTTGTGCAAAAATTAATTTGTAAAAATATTAAAATACTTTGGGGAATATAAAGACCCCATAACGTTCAATAAAGTCAATATGAGCGACCGTAACGGCTCGGTTCGAATTTGACTAAATTACACCCATCAGTATTTACATACTAGTTAAAGCTATATAGAAATTATATATCAATAAATATACTTTGGGTGAGTAATTTTGGCAACTTTCTTATAAATATTGTAAATATTTGATGTCAATATACTGCCGATGAAAGTTTATTAGCCCGATAACAAATCATATTAATTTCCCGACATTTTTACCTCAATAAGGCAATTACTTTATGATGAAGATGAAATTACTATCCCGGCGTTGAAATCAATAAAATTCAAGGGTCTCGAATAATATTTCAGTTCGCATTTCAAGTTTCCGCATCGAAGGAGCTTTAAACGAATGTCTTGGAGAATTTTTCGAATTATTTCCGAAGTGTGTTTCAGTTATGTGACAAATTCGGTGTGAAATATTTTTATTTTGAAGGATAACGAAGCGTGTGAGGATCGAACATCAAGGATGTGCACTTGGTCCATTGCGCACAATATGGCAATATTTACGATGTCTCTTTAGAGTCTTTCGAAGGCTTACGGCTCGGCGTGAGAGCCTTCGTCTTCTCCTTCGTCGAGGGGCTGATAACCAGTCTCGAAGCAAATTGATCCCCTGTCATAAGAATGAATTTCATTCTCATAAATATTTATGAGTTTATCACACACCCGTCAGTGTCACGGTCGATCTTCATACACTGGGATGGATTTTTGATTTGCCAACGCTACGTAGATTTAGCATATGAAACGGCGCTGAAGATTGATTTTTTTTTTAAAAAAATCAAGAATAAGTGAGTGTCTTAATTGAGCGACAGGCAAAGAGAACTATTTAAAAATTCCGAACGTTTTTCCGACTGTGTAAACACGATGGAGTTGTGAAAAGATTGTAACAGTGATTATTCATGAAGATTAATACTCGAAGGGTTGATCGACTTTACATATTTGATGAAAGTGTGTAAACTAACATTGATTCGTTTTGTAAGATGCAGTCAATCAGCATTTGATGAGATTATGATAATAATTTTGACAAAAATTAGGCATTTTTTATCGTATTAAATTAATACAAAATCCGCCAGATCAAGTGTTACCAATTTAAACCACACAATATTAGTATTATATTATACATATGTTTATTTTACGAATCTGAAAATTAAATTTTAGATTATAAACTATTTCGGGTAAAATACAAAAGAGTGGAAGATTCCAATAATAACTTTTCCTAGTCCTCAGAAAAATCTCTCGTGGAAATTTCTTCTGATAAATTACTATCAATGATTCAAAAAATATATTTTAAGCCCCGAATAGAAAATAACATTGAAAATATTCAACTAATCGATAAAGCATATTTTGAGAACATCGACTTCGACTAGATTTAAATTAAACCAAATGCTAAATTCGAAGAACTGAAATATGTTAAAGTTACGTTGTCTTCTGAGAACAAAACGTTCAAAACACCCTTCAAATGTCTGCTTGGAACATCCTATATTCCCATCGACGTAAATTAGCATATTACATAAACAGTATGTAAAAGATGGGGTGTATTATGTAAAATATTATAATACAGTAATGTTGATTTGGATAAGAATATAACTATAAAATATTGATTTTATCAGGGCAAATCTGAATCATATTTTTTCCTGGTCCAGCAGCCATGATGTGCATTAACGGCGAGCTCTAAATTGGTCATCCAGTGGTCAATATTGACGAGAAATCCCAACAAGCTTCATTTGCTGATCAAATAGCAGCCCTCGATTGTTAGCATTTGATTTAGCCCGGAATATGTTAATAATTTTCGAAAATCTTCCTTATCAGTAATTATAATCCTACTTAATGATATTTATTTTTAATGAAGTTCTCTTTGATTTGCTGCTGATACAGAGGATAAGAATAAATGATGCACTTTGAATTTAGCTCAAAATTAATATTGAAATACTTCCAATTTGCGGGTAATTTTATTTAAAATCTGCTCGCGTTTTCGCGTGATAACAGAATAAGCGTTATGCGTGTTAAAAATGACTTTAAAGCATTAGTTCTGCTATTACGCGAAAACGCATGTCCGGACCGTAAAGCGTTAATATTTTTCGCAAAGAAAAGTCTTCGATTGATTAGTAGTGATGAAGATCAAAGAAGAATTATACAATATTGTGTGATGCGTTGAATCAATGATGATACAATAAACATAATTTTCTCAAATATCAAACGAAAATATTGTATTTTTTATACAAGTCTATGTTTCATATAACGCGAATTCACATTATCTATCGACCGTGTTACATGATTTTCCCCCCATATTTAAATAAATGTATGTAAATTATAATATATAACTAAAAAAATGTGCTTAATTCCTAGAAAAAATGTGTGAAAAATAATGTGTTTGTAAATAAGGCTCTGCAGGATAGCATCAATCAGTGACGCAGATGGCACAGAAGTCACTTTGCAAATAATGAAAGCTCCATCGAGTCTCCCAATTGGATTTAAGTAATCCGGTTTTCCCGAAGTGTGAAGTGTGCCCATAATTGGAGTTTACTCATGGTAAGTGCTAAAGAAAATTTACCAATCGATTGACGCTCAAGAAGAATGATGCTATGGGGAAAGCTTTATACGGCTCGAAAGACACTATATATTTAATATGGGCATCAATAATGATAATTATCGATTAATAACTATTATAATGGAGGGAGAAATCTGATCATAAATTGGAGCAGCGAGTGGCTACAAGATAGAAAGAAGATGCTTAGTTAGTGATTTTGATTGCAGTTGCCCTGGATTTTATTATTTCTTCAGATTTATTGGTGGTTATTTAATCTGATGAACGCAGTCTTTTATCAGCCAATGCAAATATTACGTAAATTATTGAGGGATGTTTCAAATTCAAAACACAATGCGAAATATGATCAAAGCGATGCCAGAAATGAAGTCCTCTGAAAGCAGTTTACTTCACTTTGATTGATTAAAAATTTTCATTTATTTTCCGATCGAATCAGAATTGGCCTTTGATCGAAACCCACCCCCCGTCGAATTGATCACGCTCTTCATTCCTTCAGCCGCCAAAGAAAATTAACCGATGTAATTGAATCAGAATTAATTGAATTAGCTTAAGATTTTCAACGCAAGATTCATATCATGACGAAATGAAGCCCTCGGTGAAATTGAATTTTCAGGAAAATTTCATGGCAGACATTTAAGGCATCACAGTGTGTCGGAAGCACGAATGTTTAGCAGGAAGCATGCTTAGATAAAAAGTGAAGGATCGATGAAAAGTCCGCAACAAAAACTTTAGTATAATGCGGATTTTCTCGTAGGCATCAGTTAACCTGTATTTAAAGGTACCGCTAAACATGACGTTGATATTTATACGAACGCTTTTGTTCCGATAAAATTAAATTATGTTTAGTCGGCAGGAATAAATTTCCTCATAATCGTGATGTAATTTATAATTCAGCGACGGGAGAGAAGCTTTCTTCAAAGACGAGCTTTGAAAAGCTCAATTCGGCTTCGTTGTTGGCGTTCATTAACATTGATATTTTAATACCTGCTAAGTTTGGTTAAATATATGAAAATTTACGCTCAACACTCGCAAAATCTTTTTATTATTTCAATTCGTTCCAAATAGAATGAATATTCAAAATTAGATGCGCGCGCATCAATCGATTCAGGAAAATATTGCAAAGCATTGCTTTTCATAAATGCTCATACTTAAATACTAAATTAATTTAAATATACAATATTTTTGCATTAATGTCCATTTCTTAAGTTTCTTTTGTAAATGGGTATAGTTTGGAGTAAAGCAGACGTAGAAGAGACGCCGAAGGGTGGATGAAGATTATTAGCTAAAGAAAAAAGTAGCTGTTTGATCCAGGATTTAGAGAGTAAATTATAGTTTTTTAAAAATATAAATACAATAATTTTGAAATGTTTAAATATACCAGACAGCCTTTATTTTGATAGATATATGTACTTGTTTAGTAGACTGCAACATTCTCGTCTCTTTTCTTTGGCGATTTCTCGCAAAGAATGTGGACATAAGTTTTTCCTGTTATAAGATTCTTTCATAGTTTAGACTCGTATTTGGCAAAAATCTCATATTTCCATAACACAGTTTTGATCTTAAGATCAACTTTGCCTCCGATCACAAAACACTCGAAAAATGTTTAAGATCTTCACTGAGCAGACGAAACTTCTTCAACAACATTTCCACCAAATATTATAATGAGTTGCCAAGTTGAGGCTCCTAATATTGCAAAGTTCTGGATTGCAGTCTTCCCTGTTCCTCTTGATAGACTCTGCTACTTCTAATCTTAGACATTTCCAGTTTTTCTCAAATAATAATTGCTCCAATTGAGCATCTTCTCCAAAAACATCTTATGTCTATCAAAATCAAGTTTTCTATTTTTGACAAATTTCTCCAGTTTTTCATTCTCACAAAAAACTCAGTATTCCAATATAAAGTGTCTAATAAACTACCATTATGTTTATGCATATTCATTGCTACTTTTACAAATCATAACTTGCTTATCACTCGCTATCTCTTACATAGTTGACCTTAACAATATGGAGCATGATGAACCTTAGCGGTTCTAAGTAAAGAAGCTTTAGGAACAGAACAAGGACAAGAAAAACGCCAAATATACACCCTTGAGGAGCGGCATATGAAGAACTTCACTTTGCAACGTTAACAGCATTATCTTCCGTTGACTTCTATATCGCATTGAAATCGCCGAACAGAGAGGGTCAACCTGAAATAGGAAAGGAGGAACTGGATTCTTTGCACTCCAGAAAGCCCTTTTCAGTAGAATCAAAAAGGTCATCTAGAGTAGTTTTCCACTGTTTCCAGAAGAAAACTACTCAGTCTTTACAAATCTCCCACACACCCTATCGAGACCGCTGGGTGAGCGTTCAAAATGAAATTCGGTGGTAATGCTATCTTCAATATCGAGCGAATAAATAGGCGAATGTATGATACAGACGAGATGGATGTAACCCCTTTCTGTGAATGGATATTGAAAAGTCCTATAGTTCTGCAGTTGACTTTTTGTGACTGCAATATGATGATGTGTATACAAATTCTTGTCTTTTTCGGTAAAAATGCTTTTTAATTTTAATTTAATACCGGTATGTACAGTTGTATAGGTTTTGATTTTTTTTTTATTGATGTCCGCAATATTAAAAGTTTGATAGAAATGCTGCTTTATGAATGAAAGCTTTGTAGAAATAGGTGCAAAATTTTCTTACATGACCTGTTTGTTAATTATCACATCGGAGACTTTGATATCTTAAAAATGCTACACATTATTATTGTTTTCTGCCATATGATTTTAAAAACATCTACAATTGATAAGAATCGTTCAACAACTGAGCTGCATGACGTCAAAGTGCAAGATGCACTGATGTGGTTATCTCATCATTAATCGAATAATCCACTAATTTGCTGCTCTTCAAGATTAAATCGCTTTGTGTTGCTAAAAAACACTTTTCAATAGATCGAAATCGTCTAATGAAATCTCCTATCTTAGTTTTTCTCAGTATAATAGTCTAGTGCCTTATCCAATTCAGAAATAATCTCTATATATAATGATCTTTAAAATACGTTGCCATATCGTTTCGTCATCGTGTAAAGGAAAAATGATCTGTCATCAATAAGCGATACGAACGACGTTACGTCGGTTTTTGCATATCAAATCCAGTTAATCAATATTTCATAACCGTAAAAATTGATTGTTATGGGAGATAAAATAAATTCTGATTTTATTCCATGTCGAGATAACTTTTTATCATTATGCCATATAACGTTTGTGTACATACGAACATTTTAGACACGCTCACTCTGGTGGCTCGTAGAGTGGAATAAATTTCTTTCAATTTTCCAAAAATTTGCTTTCATCGAAGGATATTCAAATGCTGAACTAGATACACACAAAGAAAGAACAATGCAATATGACTTTTGTTAGTAAAAGTTTGTTTTATAAAATTAGTCACGTAGATGACCGACTAGCAGCATCGATGACGAAAAATTACAAACGAAAATTGAACGAAATGAATCGATTACTTTACGCAGAATTTATATGTATTAACCTTTTTACATCCACAAGCATTTACACTCTCAAGTTTGATCCAATTAATAAGCTTACTAGATTTCGTATAAGCAGAGAGAACACAATACATTTCAAATACGTATCCTATTTTTTGCTTGTGTTATCATCTATTATTCATTCTTACAGCCTGGCAAAACCATCACAACAGAGTTTTACTGCAGAAAACTTGGAATAACGTTTAATAAATTGCTTTTCAAATGGAATTTTATTATAAATAGGAGTGGACCAATACATTGCATGGATTTATGAGGTTGAGGTTCTTTTTCATTTACCACATCCAAAGCTCTGGTAGCCATCTACAAACTGAGACATTGAAATTACAATTTTTGCTATATGAAAGTCAGGATTTTATGAACTATTGTTGATTGTAAGATTTGATTTCTAATTATAATTTCTCTTTTTTTTAATGTTCCTTCGATTTTTTTCCCAAATTCCTAGTTATTTTACCTCCAAAACAATCCCACACCATCACATTTCCAACTCCATGCTTAATTGTAAAAACTGTACATATTTTTGAAGCACGTTTATATTTTGTTCAGCGAACAAAAACTCTTCTCTTTGAGCCAAAAAAATCAGATTTTCTGTTTATTATTTTTTTCGATTTGTTCATATGAATTATAGCGGCTTTTCTATATAGACACCGACACATCAGATAATCTGTTTTCATTCAATTTTGCGTCCAATTTAGTAACTGTAGGACGACGACTAATTTTGAACGATAATGTAATGAAAATCTTCTCGGCGTCCGTAATAGATTTTGGTCGGTCCGGTCTTTTCCTGTCTTTCAAAGTCCCAGTTTCCTAATGTCTTCTGTGCTACGTTGCACCCCTATGATATTAATTTTAATTTTTTTAGCCTTTTATCTGATTAAAAAGCCTTTATATCGTAGTGCAATGATACAGGTACAAAACGCAATACTTAATTAGGCCGATGCAAAATGATTTAAATTTTTCACAACATCTATCCATTCTAGAATGTCCCAAAATACTAAAGAAATAAAATAAATTACGTTTTGTGTAATTTGGAAATATGAGACGAGAAAATAAAATAAAACCACCATCATATACCCATTGTATAGCAAGTAGCGAGAATGACTCTTGGAACTCATTATTTTTTTCTCACGTTTATATGAGCATTTGAATACACATTATAATGTATTATTAGATAAAAGGGTTCTAGCATTGAAATTGAAATAAAATACATTATTTTTAATGGTTGATTGTTATGTTTTTATATAAAATTCGATAATATTATAGGTGTTTCTAAATTAATTGTGGGTAATGTGTATAATTTGAAGCAAAACTAAATAGAATCAATAAGAAACGTGTTTAATATCGTCCAATTAAATCAAGTTTAGATTGTTATTTTGAGGAACGTTTCCACGGAAATTTAAGACGCTTATGGAATATCAAAGAGTCGAATGATTTTCATTAACAGAATAGTAGCAAATTAATGATCTATCACTGCAAATGACAAAACAAGTCAAAATTTAAAGACATTTAAAATCGATTATATTTTTTAAACATTGGGCAATATAAATTCAAATGTTGTGTAGATATGGGGTAAAATGGATGTTTTAAATTTTTTGTGACAAAGCGCAGGCGCAATGTCATTATAATATAGGTCTATATCACGATTATTATGAAATAAAATTCAATACTAAATATTTCTGGAGAGTTCTACAATAATGATCTACATACGCTAATTGGCCATAAAAACTATATTGAATATAAATTATATAAACGTATAGTTATGTGTAATGTTTTTTATTGAAAGAAGCACATTTCACTATCGGACTGAAGTTTTAAAGTTACTAAATGATTTGTACCTTAAAATTTTCAACCCCCGGCGCACATTTTCTTCGACAACGAATGAGCAACTGGCGGCTCGTTCATCCTTAGTATTGAACAATCACCAAGTGTTTCATGATTGCCAGTTCTCTCTGCTCGTGATGATTTCTCGGAGTTTTTCAAAGAAAAGTCGTATAAAATGCGACCCGATGAAGACGGGGCTGATTGTGGTGATGGCGGGGATGGTGGACGCACTTGTCATCATGACTATCTGATACGACGACAGGATAGTCTCCGATGTAAACAAAGGTAGAGGGATCGTATTTTGGGGGTTGAATGGGGTTGCGAGGGTCGACGCGGCCACAACGGGGCGCGTCAGGCGCCGCTCTGCGCCTTGACGCAGGCGCCCCTTACCTTAACTTTCGGAATACCCTCATTTAGATCAGAGATCCCAAAATGTTATACCGACATGAATGAAATGGACACGAGGCCCGAATATTGCGCAATAGTACTTAATGAAAAACTTATTCTTCACGTTTCTAAAAACTTTTCCCTTAAACAAAGATTACTACTTTTTATCCATAATTCTTAAATTATGCCAATTTTTTTAAACAGCTCATACGTTTACTATTTTTTAATGTTGTGTGATTGTATTAGAAAAGAAATGAGTTGTAGATGAATTATTATAAACTATTTTATTATCATAGAGAGAGTGAAATCTAGCCGCGAGAAGGACGTCTTCTCGCAGTCAAGGCTGTCACTAAAGATGTCACTGTTGATATAAAATGCGTCATTACCGATGGATTTTTATCATTCCAAGGAAGATTAATTAATTAATAGAAATATTTATTGATAAATTTACACTCAGCTATTTTATAGATATGTAACCAATTTAAAATATTTTTGAATTGTAATATATTTTCATTGCAGACTAGGTCATCAGCCCCTTACACGTGTTCCTACTTGTTATATTTACGCAATAGTTCTATACAATTCTATAGTATATAATTCAATGCGCACTTTGCAACCCCTTTAACCTACATATTTCTTTAATGTACCATCAATGGGGTGCGAGGGTTCTGGAATGTGAGTCTCCAAAATTCAAACTCATTAAATATATACCTAATTTAAGCAAATAATTATATCTTTAACTGATTAAAAATATTTTAATAAAATAGGATTCGATCATATAAAATGTTTGAACAACTCGAAGTTTGAGAATCGGCAAAAGCCTGATTGACGCATTTATTTCTAAAATGCATGGCACAAGCTAGTTAAAATATATACCTCTTTTTACAGCTTTAATACACAATTGGCATGGATTATTCATTTTGTCAAAATCAATAAATCCACAATTAATAAAAAAGTTTAAATGAATTATCTTCGGTAAACAAAATATATTTCATTGTGATAAAACGAAAGGTTGAGCCTGATGAAACCAGTTGACACTCAAAATTAGATAAGAAAATAAATTATCTGCTGTTTATCAATCGACATTTTGATTTATATAAATTAGAATCAAATTTTGCCCCTTTGAATAATAAGCATCAAATTAATCAGAGAAAATGATCTTATCATAATTTACTCGATAAGATGTTAAAGCACGTTAAGTTATTGTAAATAATTATTACATAATATATTGAATCTTTTCAAAAACAAACAACAAATTTCCAAGCGAAAATCTTATTTAAAATGCAGTTTTCTTTAGATTGGGTTTATTATATTACTTCATCAAAATGTATGATTATGATTTTATTTTGAACAAACTTATAAATACAGTTGTCAATCCATAAAATAATAAATTCCTGACCAGGAATACGATCCTCGGCACTGAACAGAATGCACGTTGCGTGGTGATGATTAAAAGTACGCCTCTTAGGCGAATGCGCGCTCCTCCCTCGCCCCCAATGCATGATCATTACTAAATCTACAAGACACAAAATTTTAGGTTTCGCTCTTTCGAATGAGTACCACCTCACCCCTCTCTTAATAACTATCGCTTAAAATAAGGAAGTTTCCCTGCCGCACCCTGCAGGGTAGGTCAGTGACTATAGCAACGTATGTAGAATATATCTTGACTCACATACAGTTTTGACAATAATTTGTTTATCTCACGGAAATACAAATTGCAGAGCCGTAACAAGGATATGAAGCGCCCGTGGCATGTATTTAATTTGCGCCTCCGCTACTAGACCTAACATATAGAAGACGGTTCTTGGTTAAAATAAAAAAAAACACCCACGCGCTACCATGATATGTATTTGGTACACCATATGATATTTTGAATAATTCAGAACCCCGTATCTATTATATTTCATATCGATATTCTTATTATTAAAGTCGAGTTGTAGTAAATACATCTTGGCAAAGGAAAGGTTAGACGAAGCCGTACGAGCTGCCAAGACGAACGACGCAGTGGTCGACCAAATGAGGTAACCACCCCTAATAGTAATGCTGAAGAAAATCCACAAAATTGTATTTAAAGACCGTCGACCATAAGTGCGCGAGCTAGCATATATGGTAGGCCTATCAAAAAGCACTGTACATTTCATATTGGTTAAAAAATTTGACATGAGAAAGCTGCGCGCAAGATGGGTGCCGCGTTTGCTCAGAATGGAACAAAAACAGCGTCGTGATGATGTTTCAATTGAGTGTTTGGCGATGTTACACAGCAATAAAGCCGAGTTTTTGCATCAATTCATAACCATGGATGAAACATGGGTCCATCATTTCAAAGTTCAGTTGTGCCCGTGGCGAATACTTGCAAAATCAGATAAATAAAACTATATTAAAGCTCAAGTGCATTTTATACTGATAATTATTTAAATCACTATGTCTAAATAGAAGATTTCAACCTTTTACGCTTAATGTTTTCACGTGTACATTTTCCCTTATAGTCCAAATTCAACTTTAAATTAAACCATTGTATCTCTAGAGATAGTATATATTGTGACAGTGCTTAATAGATCGAGTTTTATCTATTTAGAAAGCCATTACTTTAATACAATGTTACATCTACAAAGAAACGTCTACTGAGTTCACAGTATGGGTATATCTAGTCCAAAAATACGCGCAAAGGGCGATCTTATTTTAAGTTTTTATTGCAGTCAGTTCATGACCCTAATCAGGTCTTCACTTTGTCATGGCCAATCTCCGTTTCAAATTATTGGTAGACTTCCCCCAAATATAGATAATTTATCTAAAGTGGTTATGCATTAAAATATTTTTTTGAATTTGTCAAAATTAAATGTGATTCAAATGATACATTATTAAAGTGAATCTTATTTTATTGTTACTATCATGGTGAAGTTCGAAACCAATAACGAACATTTTCGATATTGTATACTGGCTTTATTTGATCAGAAATTGAATGTACGTATGGACTACTCTAGAACAATAAACAGATGTAATTTTGGATTAAAAATTTTAAATCAAGTGACAGAAAATTACCCTTGTATAAGACGACCCTCAATTTTGATAGACCGAATCAGATTTTCGTCAATCTATAGAATAATTGTCACAAAATCTCTAATCTCCAACTGTATATCTTCATGGATCATATAAGATAATGTATAATACAAAATAAACAAAGAATACACAAACAAGCTTCCGTTCCAACGCGCTAGTTTGGAAGGTTATCAGGGCCATAACAAGGGGTGGCAAAGCAGGCGCCCGCCACGGGCGCAACTGGACTTGGGGTGCAAAATGCAGAGTACCAACCCAATCGAGAGTTGCACATGGTTTTTATTTTACTCGACCATTCCTACTTTTCATAAACCAACGCAGATTGACTATCTAACAATATTTTGGACCGATATGAATCTTCTTCGGACAACTTCGTTTTATAATAAGGGTTCGTAATCGTTCTGTAAACATGTTCAGGTATGGCATCCGATCGCGAGGCCCTCATTCATCATATCAGCGATCCGAAAAGCGGACCGATTGAACATACGAACCTTGTGGCCTTCAGTTCTTCGGCATTTTATATGATCGGTACGATCACGGGAGTATTGTAGACAATATCTATAAGAAATTGAAGATTTTTGAAGGTTTTCCATTGTCTAAATTTTAGGTTTGATGAATTTTTATTCTAAGAGTTTAGAATTCATCGCATTGCACCAACACTCAATTATTACAAATTGTGTAAACTTGCACAATACAAAAATTTTATGAGGATTTCAAGAAAATTTAATGTATCATGCAATTTAGGGCGAATCAATGACAAAAGGGAGATCATGGTGCGTGGATTAAACATAGACCCAATTAGTTTTATTTTAAATCATAGTAATATGATATCTGATTCTGGTACAATAATAGTGGTAGTGGTTATCGTCACTTCCAAAGGCATTCGATATCCGATCTGTTTGTATTAACAGTCACATGATATGGGCCGATACGACATCGCTTGAAGCGTTGAAAACAATTCAGATAGCGTTGAAATTGCAATATTTGCAAAGCAACCAATTTATGATGTCCCGATTTTAATTGCACACTTTGTCATATAAAAAACCGATGCATTCTGGCGGTCGTTGAACGTCTGTTGCATTCTGGCGGACTCTCAATGCAAACAAAGAGCTTTCAACTAAAATTGCACACTTTGATCAATTACATCTTATTTCGTTCAAAACAATTCTTTGAAAATTTCATAACACCCAAAACGTGATCCATCGTTTTAAAGTCATTTTCATCCATTAAATCCATCAAACATGAGTAATGCTAATATGTTGGACATCTAATTTTATTATACTACACTATTTGTTTCTATTTATATACAACAAAACGCTATTTATGCTCATGTTTTGCAGTCATCTTTCATTATATTATATTATAGTTAAGTTTTTTTTTATAATAAGCTAATAATAAGAATGGAAATTAATTCGATTCAGTCAAATAATTAAAAACCAATTTCCACATCGTATGTTGTGTTTCCAACTCAAAATATGTAAAAACTTCAATTTGCGATGAAGGTCCAATATGTCGAGGGTAATAAAAGTAATTCAAAGTTATTAGAACTAGAGATAATAGATATGAAAGATAGATGCTTAAATGCATCAGGATCGAAAAAAATGTTCTTATAAAGGGATAACATAGATCTTGGTCTGAACGTGATAACATCTGTAGTGGAAATACAGGACCGTAACAAGAGGGTGGCTTAACAAGGCAACTGAGCTTGGGGCGCAAAACGTCGAATACCGACCCGATGGAAAATTGCACATGGTTTTTTTAAATTTTATTTGACCATTCTACTTCACATGAATCAACAATGATCGACTCTGCGCGTTTATAATATATGCTAAGGTTGTTTAATCCTTATTTTCTTTGTTATCGCTTAAACATTGGGTCGACCTAATCGGCATAAGCCCACAATAAAACAAAGACAACAATATTTTCGACCGATAGTAAAATTTAAATAACCCACCCAATCAGTCTTCTTCGAAAAACTTCGCTTGTTAATGAATCATGTTAGCGATCCGAAAAGTGGACCGGTTGAATACAAAGGCCTTTGGCCACTCCGTCCGCTTTTAGGGCATTTTCGCCAAACGAGGTCGTAAACGACTTCCCCCCCCCCCCCCCCCCAAACATTAAAAACAATATATTTTTCTCTTACTAATTTATGCTGCTATCTTAGTGAGTTTTTTTTAGTTTTAAGTTAAAAAAATCTAGCTAGTTTTCCTCCCACGATCAGAACGCAAGTGGCCAATCGAATTTAAGAATGAGCGTATTATAGCGTGGGCGATTTAACATCCTCACGCAATAGCGCTATTAGTCTGAGCAGATTAAATTTTCCAGATTGACAGCGACATCTTCCGTCTCTCTTCAGGTGCAATATGTTATTTTAACAGCGCCATCTCTTGTGGCCCTACGGAGACATTGCATCTGCATACCGACGGATCGCTAGTGGCGCGCAGGAGGCAGGAGTCGGGGCTATCTTGGCTAGTTTTTTAGTTTTAAATTCCAAATCCAGCTAGTTTCTCCCCTGTGCTCAGAGTGCAAGTGGCCACTCGAGGTTGAGAATGAGCGTGTCCTTGCGGACATAGATATTAGATTCAGGTTTTGTACCTTGCTGTGCACTTTTGTTGAGCGGATTGGCATGGTCCCGAATAGCGTAACCAATAAACAGTTCGGGTCAGCGAAGGGTCCCCATGTTTCTTTATCTCAGATGTGAAGTGATGGACCCATGTTTCATCCTGAATTGATGCAAAAACTTGCTGTGAAACATCGCCACACACTTAATTAAAACATTATGGCGACGCTGTTTTTGTTTTATTGTGAGAAAACGCGGCATCAATCTTACGCACAGCTTTTTCATGTCCAAATTTTTAGTCAATATGCGATGTACAGCACTTTTTGAGAGGCCTGACATGTCTGCTAGCTCGCGCACTTACAGTCGACGGTTTTCTTCTAGTCGACGGCTCGCACACTTACTTTTGGGCCTATCTTCATATATTATTTTAAAATATACATTATAATAATATTTAATATATTGCATTTATAATAGGATTACTTAACTTTTGAAAAATTTAAATTGATTTTCCAGGGGAGGGGGGATACAAGTTAGATACTTGCCACGGGCGCTTCATACCCTCGTTACGGCTCTGTGGAAATGTATTATATTTTATTATTGTCAGACATATTCAATGACGAAGAGATGACCTCAGGTCCAATTCCAAAAACATTTTCACAATCTTGAATATTAAACTTATTTGAAAGGCTTAATTTCGAGATTTGTGACATGGATTATTATAAAACAGACAATTATTAACATGGAGGAATAATCGAGACATTTCATTGTTATTTGTTTCGATGTGGACCTTAATTGCAGAACTTCAAACCGGAACGAAACCAAAAAAATGTTTTTCGGCCTTTTTAACCGTCGTATTACGCACGCATCCTTCCTCTCCCCGTCGCCGCGGCCTACGCTTAACTTCGCCCGATCAATATGCGCCAACATGGTGCATCCGTTAACCGTCTCGCAAAACAAAATTCCGCACACAAAGAATGGTTGTACTGATTTGAAAACCTTTTTGGATGCACGCTCAATAACTCATCAAATTTTCATCGCAATCGAATGAACGGTATAGGAATGAACCTTGTACAACTTTAAACGTAAAGTTATTTTTTATATTAAACAAATAGTCTTATTAGTAATTTTTGATCAAATTTATCAATGTAATTTCTTAGGCTATTGAAAATCCCAGTTCCGGGATCCCAAGACTGATCCCGGCATAGTCTAATGCTATTGCTAATATGCTATTGGGAATAAAAGCATCTTTACTTTCCGAAATAATTGAGTTTAAGTTTTCCAATTATCAATGCCATCTATTGACATAAAATCTGCCACAATGTATTGGTTTGTTACAAAGAACAACATTTTAAAAAATAAGCATTATAAAATTATTTAAATTTAGTATAATTATTCAATTGAATTCCATTGCCTTTCGATAGAAGCTCGCTCATTTTCAGTTGTTAAGACGATTTTAACTAACTAATTTTACCAAGATTGAGCATTACGCTTCGTAATGTTATAATATATCATAAGAACCATTGCATTACTTAGGGCTTAATATGATTTAAAAATGACTATTTAATATCATATTAATTTTTCAATAAGGATGTGATAGATAAGATGATAGTCTCCCATCTATTTACATACGATAATCATGGATACTCAACTAATAAAAATGGTGTGAGAGGAGATATCGAAATAAGGAGAATAGGAACGCAGAAGATATTCAGGTATCTTTGCATCTACGCTACTTGAAAGAATAGATTAAATAAAAAATAATGATTTATTATAATACAGTATAATTTTTACCAGTTTAGATTGGTGAAAATAATGTTTCTCTATGTTATACAATTACAAAATCAAAATATGAGTACATGAAAGTCCTAAAATCACACTTTCAAATTGATGAAAAAAATCCAATATGGATTATATACTTATTATATAACACTTATTCATAGCTAAATCTGTTTAAAAGGCCAACTTTGAGCAATTTAATATTTACAGTATGAATAAATTATAAAATTATTTTCAATGAATTGTATTTCTAGCAATGTCTAATCAAATGAGTACGATTCTCGGTGTGATTGAAATGTCCATCGTTTTGATTAGACATCGGAAGAAATGTTATATGTTGTAAAATATTATTTCTCACCAAATGTTTAGTGGCTGGCTGCGAATATAAAATATCATATCACACACTTAAAATTTCAGCTGAGCATTTAAGCTTCAGCCCATTAGTCGAATTTAAATATTTTAATTCATACATTTTTAATACTAAAGATAGCAAAATCTTAATTGAATTTATAATAGATTTTCTTGTTTAAGAAAATTTTTGTATATTACTCAAAACTATCTTAAAATTATCCAGCCCAAATACATCCATTATACGCAAATCATTGTGTTAAAACTAATCTTAAAAAAAAATAGAAAAGAAAAAAAATAGATTGGACGTTTTAGGAAGCAGTCGTTTAAGCAGAAAAATTTCTATTTGGAAAATTCATTTTTTTTTATCAAAAAAATATATTTGCTCTTCTACTTCCTGATTATCAAGAACTAATTAAATATATAAGTCCTTTGTCCAATATAGTATAACCATTTACAAGTCTATTGATTTGTCAAGAGGCAAATTTTATTAGATGATAAAAAAATACTATAAACAGATATGATAAAAAAATAAGCGGAAGTTCATCATAAACAAATATGAACTATAAATAAAAATTTAAAGTCATATTGTCAATTCAAGTCTAATCACAAAAGGTGTTGGTAAGTTTGTTTTACGTTTTATTAAATTATGCAGACAAGAGTGGCATAGCTAAGAAATTCGACTAAACTAAATATAAAACAATCTGGTGAAAGATATACATTCGATATATTAAAATATTTGCTATCATTTAAATCTTTACAAATTACGATGATTATTATTGTTTCAATAAATATATATTGATGGCACATTCACTCATAATCAAAATATATATGCATTTCATACGACAAACATATAGAGTTTCATTCATTTTTTTGTTCGTTTTTGCAACTTTAGAATAATTCATATTTCAAAGACGTTTGACTTACAAAATGGAAAAAATAAAAACAAATTATACAAAGGATATAAAATGATTATAAATAAATGA